>CM068762.1:8225523-9425523 GCA_035084275.1 Hydrolagus colliei | reverse complement strand
TCAGGCACTGCACCATCTGCAGGAAGAAAGATAAGATAAGGAGTCGAGCTTTCAGCAGCCGTTACCTGACCCAGGTTAGGGTCAACATTGAATTGGCAGCAACCGACAAGCCACTACACACAAGCAGCAGCAACAACAACAAATTATATTAGCACAGCGCCGTTCGTGTCAGGAGGACATCCCAAGGCATGATCTGCTGAGCCACTCAACGCTGATTTATACGGAGGTCCAAACAAGGATGGAAGCATAACCAGATTCAGGTCCGCTTCATCGATGTCCGCAGACGCCCAGAGCCGGAAGGCTAGCCACTCGTCTCTGCTCAACCCACCTCCTCCTCTGAATTCACATTCCGTGAGGTGACTCCTGTGGTATAAATACTCCCGTTCGCGTCTTCGTGAATCTTAATGTTGCTTTTCCTGTACCGCGAATCCGTCCCACGGGTTCCGTCGAAGAGGTCCAGAATCTCTTCGTTGTAAAGCTGCCAATAAACCAAGCAAAGCCTCTTCACACTGAAACACCTGACATCATCATTAATAGCATCGTGGGAGCACATTCTAAATTTGCTTTCAATAATAACAAGAATAATAATAATAATCCTTGCATTTGATATAGCGCTTTTCACATCTTCTATAATATAAGTCTTCTCTAATACACAAAGAAACTGCGAAGCGAATCGACTGTATATTTGTGGGCGAAACGTGGCAGCCAGTTGCACATGGCAGTGTCACACAAACAGTCATGGATTGAAATGATCAATGAATTATTATTTTTTTGTGAGGGTTTATTGTTAAGAGTGTGGAGTAAGGGAACTTGCGCAAGGTTTCACCCCGTCTGGAATTGAACCCAGGTCTCTCGCTTCTAAGGCAAGTGCTCTAACCACTGATCTACAGGGCTCCATAATGAACGTACCTCAAGGAACTGAGCACTGACTTTGAACTCAGGCGGAGAGGTTCCTAGTGACCGGGCAGCTTGCTTTCGCTCTTCGATCCCCAGAAAGAGATGTTTGATGGCTCGTGGAATGATCCCCTTTTCTTCCACACTGATGTTGACGCCAAATCCAGTCCCCATGCTGTAGGTCTTCCCAGAACCAGTCTGGAAACAACGAATCAAGAATAGAACAGCTCAGGTTAAAATCCAACAATAAATAATATCGATAGGATAGTATCAAATAAACAGTATTAAAACGCTGCATGGCAATTACTGCCGCATTTTACCCACAAATATGCAATCAATTAACTTTACAGTATATTCTGAGAAGCGCTTTGAGACTTCTGGAAGACGTGATAAGGCGCTATATCAAATGCAAGGTTTATTATTACTGTCTCACTTAATGTACTTCTCGGCTGAGGTTAATTAGAAACCTTTGATGAAATTACAATCTTGTTATTAAAAAAACATCGTCCATCATTGATTTCATGCAAATCCAAAAGATGTTACAAGTTAACATTTCACCTTATTCTCCTCGTGTGCTAGTAACTGTCTGGCACAGCACCAAACTGACTCGATCAATAATAATAATCCTTGCATTTGATAATGCCACTTATCACGTCTTGAAGGCAAAGAGCTCCATAGAATATACTGCAAAGTAAATTGACTGTGTATTTCTGGGCGAAACGCAGCAGCCAATTGCACACAGCACTGTCTCACAGTCATGGATCGAGTGTCCGAATTCTTCTTCTTATTTTTTTGAAGGGATTATTACCCCCAACGAAAGCGATCCGCCAATCGGCTAACGACCGGGTTCATATTCACGACGAGGTAAACAGAGACATGTGGAGTAAGGAAAACTGTCTAACACCCCGCTCTGCTCAGGAATCGAACCGGGTCCTCTCGTTTGCGCAGCGAGTGCTCTTAACCAATAAACTTCCAATTACCTGTCCATAAGCAAATACTGTGGCATTGTAGCCATCAAAGCAGCCATCCACCAGCTTGCACACACAGGCATTGTAGATCTCGTCTTGCCTGGCCCCAGTGTCGAACACAAAGTCGAACGTGAAGGCTTTGTCCTTGCCCAGGATGACTTGGGGCTCGCCTGGGGTGACGAGGGTGCAGATGTGACATCCTTCGACCTTCTCTTTGCCTGACTGTGGGCGGATTCTGTGGGGAGGGAAAGAAGAAGAAAGAAAAATCTAAAATAAACGTCTGGAAGCACAATTTTTTTAATTCTTATCTTAATTTTTCAATAAAATATATACTGTATAGATATATATATATAGATAAAGCATTCAAAGTAAATATTTCCAGGAATGAAAGCACACACACTCTTCACATTTTTAAACCACAAATATTCAAACTCCCTCTTCTGTTAACGGAGTCTGATTGAGCATTTATTGGGAGTAAAAATATCTTTATAAACCTTTAGGTTTAAATTGCCCCTACCTACACATCTTTACTTTCAAGAGAAATATATCCGAACACATTCCTGGCTAAGGAAAATGACTAAGACAATGTATTGCATTGTTAGCTCATAGGAAATCAACCACTGCCTATACCTATATAAACACACGTTTATATAGGGGGGGGCATGTAGCTTTGGAGTCTCAGGCCCTCAAGTGTGTGTAGAGCTGAGGACCCGAGTATGTGGAGACGAGGTGGAGCCAAGGACCCGAATGTGCGGAGACGAGTGTGAAGGAGAGGAGGGGGGGGGCGCAATAAAAACGTTGCTGAGTTGGCGGGTGGGGGCGCTATTTAAAGTTTGGAAGCCACTGCCTTCGTGCATGGAACAGATCACCTCAGCACATTCAACCAATGACTACTATGCAATAGAAGACTAATAGAAGTGCCCTGAACAGCACTGGCAATCTTCTGCCGCGGACAGTCCTTTGTGGGAGGCGATGTCACACCTTGGCAGAGCAGAACAACATTTTGTTTCATTAAAAAAAAATAAAGTCTCTGAATTCAAGTCCCAAGTGCCATCAGATACGGAAAATAACTACAGCAAAATCAAAATAATGCTCGTCCACAATCCCTCAAGTCACCTTCAATGTAGCAGCTCTTTACATTCATGACTGGACGCCACATTCCTATTTAGCTCGAGACACAAGCTGATATTGGGTTTGCTGACGCAGCTATTGAAAATAATATCACGCAAAGCTGGATTGAACATGACAGTACATACGTCTATTGAATCTGCTGAGCCTTCCTGAGATTCCAATTATTCTTATTCTACAAAACAGGATTATTTTGTCTGAAACCTTTCAGAATGATAAAGCAAATCTTCAAGTCCCAATTCAGAAACTGGGTTCCTTTTAAAAACTATCGGTGAGAGGTGGAGGGAGAGAGAAAGACTCGACGTTTAAAATTGGATTAAAGATGGGTTTATTTTGGGGGGTAGTGGGGAACATTTCCACGCAATCATAAATCTCAAGATTGATGGTTTCACGAGCTTAAACGAGGTGAAATTTCAGGCTGTTTATCACAGATACAATCGGACTCTGGCATTCTCTTCATGGACAGCCAGGTTCCGACGAAAACAGACTGCGTTTGCCAAGAGCCGCGGTGTGAAACATTCACCAGGAAGGTCGTTCTCGATAATTATTACCGTTTAGGGTTTCCCAGAATTGTCTCATTTGTGTACACACTTCCTCCTTTCCAGGAAAGATGGGAACACATGACCAAGATATGATCCCGACTTTTAGATTGTCCTGCTACAAATGATCGTCAGACCTGATCAGGAGAACTAGAGGAACACACACACACACAGAGTATGCATAGCAACAAAATCCAGGCTTTTGAATGGGACATCTCCATCAGGGAGCGGTAAAAGAAAGTGAATTCAAGTTACCCTCCATGAGGGAGTGTTAAAAATAAACCAAAGAACTACTCGAGCGTGTCAATGAATGTCTCTCTCCATGTTAACTATCCCTCTCTCTCTCTCTATCCCTAATGGTGAAGCTTCTTTCTCACTGCTGTTTTCGGACCCGCCTCTAACGCACTTCAGCTGATTCCAGTAACTCGCTCCCAGACGGCCAGACAGCACTGGTTACATTTTCCTGGAACAATATTTATAAAGGGAAGGCAGCACATTAAACCCTAGGGCCCGTCGCACGAGTTATGCCTTCAGATTGGTGACATTCCGTGAGACCAAAAATCACCTTGAAATTCAAAGGTCGCGCAGAATGTGTATTTCACGTGGGAGATCACCTCTTATCGTCTCTAACTGATAGAATTGGGGGAGTGCGGGGGTGATTCAAAATCTTACGATGAATGCTAACAGTCTATAACCTAGGAATTCCTACGGTGAACTATAAAAGGGTATGAAAGGGTATAAGGATGATAATATTCCTTGCCTTAAGCGCCTTATCACGTCTTCGAGATGGCTCAAAGCGCTTCACACAATATGAATTGAATGAATAAAGTGAACAGTAACTGAATTGACTGTTATTTTGTGGGCGAAACTAAAGAAAGGGACTTAAACAGATAGCTCTTTCAGAGCATCAACGTAAGACACTAAGGGCCAATGGCCACCTTCTGTTTTAAATGGTTCTAAGGCATGTGACCTTCGCATCCGAGAGCTCCCTCCCCTCAACTCAGCAATTCAGTGAGAAAGCCTCAGGCACTTTAATGAATAATGGATGGCACACAGAATCCGATGATGGAAAAGGCATCAAGCGATCCACTTTTTTGTTGAGTTGATTTTTTTTGGCACTTTCAAAGTACAGTGCTATCGACATCAAATCAATAAATGCTTTTAAGTAATAAGGCACGGGCTTTCTAAAACAAACGGGACCACATCAGCAACAACACAACACCCATTAGTCAGGTTGGTCAAGTGAAACCTTGCGTTGAGTGATTGCATTCCACAGCATCTCTCGCTGTACTGATGGATCTCTTACTGCTGATTCAATGCTGATTCAGCTCACGGTTGTTGCACTCGGTGTCTGATGAACCCAAAGAGAGTGTCGGCCACTGAGCCGGCAGGAAGCTCCCAGCGTCATTACGGACTCCCACTTATCGTGCGGTCATAACATTGCACTTCAGGAAATCACAGAACGATGTGTCAAGTATGATGGTCAGTGAAATGAAATTCCTTAAAAGGTTCCTGCGTAAAAATCTACATCTGTACAAACAGAGAGAGGTTCTGTCCAGCTACATGTGTTGATGGAGGAGGGGGCCTGGGAGAAAATTCCCATGCAAGGGGGTCACACATGTGTGGAACTCTCAGTCTGGTTTGGATGCTCTGAATCACAGCGTTGCATTTCTGCATGCGCCAGTTTATGTGACAGGCATAAAATTGTGCCAGCTTGGCTCAGTTGGTATCAATTCCAAGTCTGCTTCCTGTTTCATCTGCAACTGATAGGAAATAGCATAGACTAACGGGGGGTAGAAAACAACAAAGATACGTCTGAGTGACATTGACGGGTGTGAGAGATGTTGGAATGAGGAAAGGCACTGGTCTATAGCAACCAAAGCAGCTCCTCGTGGTATGCAAAATCATTCCAGCAGCAAAGTAAAAGGCCATTTATGTAAATAACCGGCAATAATATTGCTGCTGCTGCTTGGCAGACACAAAGACTCGACTGTTCCGCAAATAAAATAATTTCCACGGCTTTTAAGCAAATGAAACAAAAAAACAAAACTGGGAGAAAATCCAGGCGTTTAGCAACTTAACAAGCAAAAGCAAAAAAAAACACCCAAGGAAATTAATGTACTGTAATTACCACATAATAACTTAAGCCAATAAGTTGTTTCTGTATTTGTGAAGGAACAGCGCGCTTGTGATAATGTACACATTTTCAGCAGGTATTATTCTTTTAGAAAAAATTCAGTGTTCCAACATCCCGAATGCCTGTAGCCAACCGATTTATGCACTGAAAATTGCTGTCAAGTGCAGTGACTGTTATAAACTCAGACGTTAGCTCGTTTCACCAAAAGACGAGGAAAGCTTCACAAAGAGGACAACACCTACGAACCCTGACACTGAGAATTCACCTCACAATTGTCCAGACGCTCTCTCTCTCTCTGACCCACACATACGTGAGGTCAGTTCGCTGAGCGCCATTGAAGAGAGGCCACAGATGATTGCCAGGACTAACATTCCTGGAGAGTTTCCCCCAAACAAAATACAACAACCTTTCATTGATGGGAGATCGTACACTTTCGCAATCTCCCCTGAAACATTCGGCTACAAAAAGGGCAGTAGGACACTTGTCTAGTACGCTGATTAACATAGTCAATGCTCCAAACAATATCTTCCTTTAAGAGCCACAGAGAGAGAGAGAGAGATCTTGTGCTTTGGCATATATAGAGCGTTATAGTCAGACCCCATCTGGAGGACTGCATTCAGTTTTGGGCACCACACCACAGAAAAGATATATTGGCCCTGGAGGGGGTGCAGCGCAGGTTCATTAGAATGTTACTGGGCCTAAGAGGGTTAGGTTTATGAGGAAAGGCTGAGTAAACGTGGATTGTATTCCCTTGAGTTTAGAAGGCTGGGGGGGTGATTTGAGTATTTAAGATGATAAAGGGATTTGATAGGCTAGATAGAGATAAGCTATTTCCTCTGGTGGGGGGAATACAAAACAAGGGGTCATAATCTTAAAATTAGTACTAGGCCATTTAAGAGTGAAATCAGGAAGCATTTTTTCACTCAAAGGATGGTAGAAATCTGGAATTCTCTCTCCCAAAAGGTCATGAATGCTGGATCCATCCACACCTTCAAGAGTGAGGTTGATCTATTTTTGGCAGATCAGGGTTCAGTATTAAGGGATGTGGGGAGAAGGCGGGAAATTGGAATTGAAATGATTAGTAGAGGTACAGATCAGCCATGAGCGAATTAAAAGGCGGAACAGGCTTGAAGGGCTGAATGGCCTACTACTGTTCCTATGTTCCTGTGCGCCAACACTTTGGGTTTTCATTTCCAGATCAAACTCTTCACACAGGGAACAATGGACTTAGAAGCCATCTGTGTGAAGCATCCGATTACTTCTCCCGAGAAACCGCCAAACCGTATTCGCTCAATGGTAAATGTACTCTTTTATGCACTGAAGAAGTGTCCAAATCAATTGGCTGAGTGCCGGCTTCAACACTTTGAGTTGCACAGCATTACTGGTTTGCAACAGATTTGGATGGGCGTTAAGAACAAAAACAAAATTACATTGATAGAGCGCCTTTCACGTCAGGAGGACGTCCCAAGGCGCTGAAGTCAAGGCTTTAGATGGACGTGGGGCACAGCTGACAAAGCTCACCAAGAGAGCGAGGGACAGTGACCTGAATCTTCACCAGCGATAAAACTATAGACTCACACTTCTCTGCACTATTGAGGTTCTATTATTTGATCTAAAAGCCTTTAATGTTTTGCGGATGGTCACCATCATGGTGCGGATGGTCACCCTGTGCTATGTATGGAATAGGTATGTGTGTGGGGAGGAGGAAAAGATAGAGCCTGTTTGTCAACAGCACTTGAACACATACGGCGAATTCACTTTATAATATATTCTGTTAAGTGCTTTGAGATGTCTCGAAGAAGTGATAAGGCGCCATAATAATAATCCTTGCATTTGATATAGCGCTTTTCACATCATCTAGCTATCTCAAAGTGCTTCACAGAATACACTATAAAGTGAATTGACTGTATATTTGTGGGTGAAACGCGACAGCCAATTGCGCACAGCAGTGTCCCACAAACAGTCGTGGATTGAAATGACCAATATTATTTTTTTTTTTTTGAGGGATTATTACTAGACGTGTGGCATAAGGAATCTTGCCCAAGGTTTCGCCCTGACCTGCCTGGATTCGAACACAGATTTCACGCTTGTTAGGCAAGTGCTCTAACCACTGAGTTCCAAATATATCAAATGCAAGGATTATTATGCTAGAGCACAATCCACCTAGGCTCCTGCTCGGGGGGCAGCGAGGGAGGGGTTCTGTATGGAAACAGATAGTTGCATTGGGATTTCATATTGCTACGTCATTTGGAGATATAAAGGCACAAACACACACATACACACGGGCGAAAGGGACAATGGAATTCCCTGCCAAATCTCAATCAAAATGCTAAGCAGAGGCACAAAGCAATGACACACTTGCGCAGTTAGGAAAACCAATTTCTCAATCCACGCTGAACCCTGGCGTTTTGCCAAACCCGTTTGGTTCACGAGATTTCCAGTTCAGGGGTCTCGGTCATCAATGTAAATCATCGGATGCGAATGAAGCAACTGAGCTCTTTTCCATGATCCTATTTTGTAAATTAGTCAGCTTGTCACTTCTCGGAGCTCGAACGCCTCACGTTGGGAAACATGATGGAATAGAATTAACCATCTCCCTGATACATCTCTCTTCCGCCATGCAAACCACTGCTGGTTTGTGGACTCTCTTCGTCTACAAGGTCTCTCATCATTGCACTGAATATCCTCCTTGTGCTGGTTGGGACATAACATTCCACTGAATGAGCTTCTTCAGGAGTTATCACTAGCACCTTACATTGAGGCCTATATAGCCCAGAGCTAGCACAACAACAAAATACAACAACAAAATTACATTTATAGAGCGTCTTTCACATTGGGAGGACATCCCAAGGTGCTGGATAGGAGGGGGAGAGGGAGCAGAGCGGAGAATCTATTCCAATTGGAATCTATTCCAACAAATGTTAAATGAAACAACTTCACCACCACCGCAACAGGAAGGTTGAAGTGACGAGTGTTAATCCTAGTTAACGGCAAGATCGCTGTGACTTTACCGTTCAAAAAAAAAATTGTCTGATGCAATCGCCAAAAAAACACAAACACAGTCAGTCCAATTTACAGTGCATCCTGTGAAGCACTTTTGAGACATCCTCCAGAAGCGAGAGGCCCCATACTAAATGCAAGGAGTCATTGTACAGACTTCATCAAGCCTCTCTCAAAAGAGAATTAGAAAGCGTTCTTGGCAACCAAAAAATCTTAACCAGTCAAGCTAATGCCACAGGGCTATAATCTGCTATTACTTTGAAGACTTACTTGAACTTAATTGTTGTGTACCATGGTTTTGAGTTTTAAGGAATGATAAATACTCAGTGAGTGACTTATGCAATGATAATCCCACACGAGTTTGATGAAACCTCATTGCGTTCCTAACCTTTGAAGAAATATTCTTATCACTCGATCCGAGCCTATTTACTACTCAGGTTTCCGAATGTCTTTTCCTGCTGAAAATTATGCCAATTACGTAGTTGAAAGAGTTTATTTCCTTCGTTTAAAACCTCCCCTCACTTAATAAAATTATTTAATTTGCGGAGGATGTTTACAGACAGAATTTACTCACCGTTATCAACAAAATAGGTCATTTAGCCTCTCAGGTCTGTTCCACAATTCCATCAGTTCATGGCTGCTCTGTACCTCAAGTCCAATTACCTGCCCTTGCCCCGTATCCCTTAATACCCTGACCTAACAAATTGTGATCCATGAAACTATCCAACGAAAGCAATAATTGCCTTTGGTACAGACCAAGGATTGACCACAGACCAGTGCCTTGGAACATCCTCCCGAAGGGGAAAGGCGCTATACAAATGCAATTTTGTTGTTGGGGAGAAGCCATGAAACTTTCCTCTTTTTGCCTCAAGTCTGGGTCATAGGGTAATTGGGTACAATAACTTCTCTGTGCTCAAAGGATTCGAGTCGATGATCCCATTTGGTGATTATTCAGTAAACATCAATAGGCAGCCAACAAAACTGTGCACCCAGACAGCAAGATGTGAACTCCGTTATGTCATCTGGACCACACCAAGCGTACGTCGGCTTCCGCCTCTTTCCTCTTGGGAATCAAAGCTGTTAGTTAATGATGTGCGATGATCCAACAGATCAGATGATCCAAAGACAGTCTCAATATAGTGTGGAGTATATGTAGGATGATAAAACCCTTGGTACTGAGCTTGAATGATAGTAACCAATGCTCTTAGGGTACTGCAGCTTTTGTCTTTGTTGCCAATCACACTTTGTCCTGCTGCTTTTTGCTTCTGTCACAATGACATTTTGTTCTGCGCTGATGTCATTATCTTTACCTAATTTCACTGTTTAGATCCGCTCTGCTATCCTCCAATTACACCGTCCCACGAGTACAATGTAAAAAATAACAACAATTTGCTGAGATTAAAAAAAGAAAACTCCATATTTCGCCCACAAAATATACAGTCAATTCACTTTACAGTACGCTCCATGAAGACGCTTTAAGCTGCTATATTAAAGGGAGAAGGCGCTATATCAAATGCAAGGATTATTTAATGTAAATCATAGAAATCTCAGATCATTAAACTATCCAACGAAAAGGGTCACAACTCTTACATGATGACCCTTACGCAAAGGCAAAACAAGTGACACTTGAATTATATGAGAGAGATTAAGAAGTGAACGTGCAGCCGCCAAGTCCATGCCTACAGACATGAGACGGTTGATCTTAAAGAAGTCGTAGTGCAAAGGTTGGCCTCAAAGGCACTAATTTATGTTAGTAGAAAGGGAGGTACAACAGTGAAATGAGTCGTGTTCTCGTTTGTAATGTAATAATAATTCTAACACTTGCATTTGATTGATATAGCACCTGATCACATCCACAGGTCTCAAAGCGCGTCACAGAGTTTACTGTAAACTGAATTGACCGTATATTTTGCAGCAGAATTTTAAGCGAGAGTGCGCACCTTGAAATCAATCCGCTGGGAAACGAGGAGACAGTGGAGCCTGGCAAAGATAGGAGCGATGGTCATGTGAATCTTTGTGAAAGAACAAAATAATAATAATACTTGCATTTGATATAACGCCTTATCACTCAATATACTGTAAAGTGAATTGACTATTTTGTGGGCAAAATATTTGGTATATTTTGTGACTGTATTTTGTGGGAGTTTCTCTGGAGCTCCCTTCCTCACTCCCTTGGCCTCGCCCCACTCTTTTCCCATTTTCGGGTCACGACTAAAGACGTTTCTTTTCCACCGTCCGTTTGGTCACCATTTTTCCCCTTCCCGCTGGCTCGGCCCCGGGATCCGTTATCGTGAAGCGCTCTGAGGCGCCGTCTGGCGTGGAGTGAAGGCCACTGTATGAATCCAAGTTGTTGTTAAAATGTATTTTGCTTTCAAATTCTCCACAAACGACTATCGCAAGTACGGAGGGCGGCATAAACACAGCATTTATGGTATATCTTGTGGTGTGTTGTGCGTAAAACAAAAACCTTCTTTCTTTTAAATTACACAATCTGCTGTGCAAAGCATACTTCAGGAAGTCTGAGTGTCTAATTCTCTCAGTCATCTCTCATTGCCCTAATCCAGTCATGTCCAGGTGCTGGGACATAAACCAGGGCTATTTTGCGCTTTGTTTAAAAAAAATCATCCTCGTGTGGAGGAATTAGGATTTATTCACATCCTTTATCTGCTTTTGCTCAATTAAACACTAAACCTCTCCACTGAAGCCCTCCGGGCGTAGCAGTGGTTTTGTGTATCTCGTTCTGTGTTACTCCTACACATTAGACTGAAAGGGCTCGCTTCACATAGATACACAACAAAGCATTTTGCCAGCCAGCAGGATGCTGAGCTAAACAACATAAAAACAAACTTTATTTTTTTAAGAGGAACTAAAAAAAAACACCAAAATAAAAATCACGAAATTAAAAAGTTCACAAGATAGACTTTGTGCCTCACATTTGTGCTGTTTCCTTCCTATGTCGATCACAGATGGTTAACTTACACACTGCAGGTTTTAAAGGGGATATCAGTTTGATGCATAAGTCACTGGGCAGCGCTCATGATACCACAGTCATTTCCCTCTCTCTCTCACCACAGACCAGGCTTTGTATATAGAGGAATAATTGCTTCATCACAAAGGTGGGAACAGATTGGAAAGCTCACACAGAACAGGGGTAACCTTCCACTTTATCCCACCGCAGTGCACACTCTTTGCCTCATCATCAAATCACCAATGCCATCTGTTTAGTGTTCTGTCAGCTGTGCAGGCTAAAGTGCTGGTGGGGTGAGGGCATGAGGAAAGGAGAGAGAGAGAGACACACACACATACACAAGAGAAACACAAAGCAGCTGACATTCACATGCCGCAATTTGAGTTTCACAAAGAACCAACAGGAAACATGGCGACACATCAGACAGCGTCATGTCACGAGGCAACGAGTTTAACCAAACTTTTGCCTTTGAGAATTTGTTTTTACAAGAATAGGCTCCGTCGCGTTCAAACACCCCTTGTGACATGGAGATATTACGCTTCGACGAAAATCAGACGGTCAAGTGTTTGTAAGCTGTGGCTATCTATCTCTTGCAGAATTCTTCCTCAATCGGGTTTCGGGTCTTTTGTAAGCTGCAAAATGGCTCGCATCATAGGAAACTGCAATTGGAAGTGAAACTGGTCTGAATGACTGCTCACTCAGCCGTAACACAAACTGGGGAATGGGTGGGGAGGTGACAGCAACACGGAGGTGAAAATTTTCATTTTCACTCCTGTCGGGGTGTCTGAGGCACTGTCCAGCCAGGAGAATAGTGCAACAAGCTCAAAGGGCTGAATGGCCTACGCCTGTTTCTATGAAAGAGTTATATGCTGTCCAATCTGACAAGGGCTCAAACCTGCACGAGAAGGGCTCAATGGAACACCATCCCGTCGTCCCTCCAACTGCCTCCCTCCCTCCCTCCCTTCCCTCCCTTCCTGCATCTACTGCACTTCACTTTCCTGAATTACACCATGTGAATCAAACAGTCACTAAACGTTCTAAAGTAGCAAGCCAAGCTTAGCACAAACTGCTCTCGAGGGACTGTTTGATGATTGAATTTGCGAGGATGAAAGTTTTCATTGCAAGTCAGCCCCTCGCAGGCTCTGGGTGAAGTTTACGGAGGAGGTTAATAAACTTCCCAGATGGGAGTTACATAAAGTGATATGGCACAGAAATGGCCCATTCATCCCAACTAGTCCGTACCGGGAGTGATTACATTTGCTCACATACGATTCAGAAACACTGCGCTCATTTAAGAAAAAAAACTGTTTGATGCTGTGACGGGAGGACAGTACGATGGGTATTCAGGAAGGATGAAATGAACCCTAGGGTTCAAACAAATCTCGCAATCCAAAGGCCCCAAATTCCACCTAGTCTTAGCTTGCAAGATGGATTTGTCTAAAAATTTAAGAACATGCAGAACAGAAACTATCTGTTGTCTATTTAGGTATAACAACAACAAATTATATTTGCAAAGCACATTTCATGTCAGGAGGATGTCCCACGGCACTAGAACCTTACAGACTGGCATTTCTCAATTCTAGATTCCTTTCTGTATTTTTCGTCCTATTAAAAAACCAGACACACGACAAACGCTCTCAAAGTAATCACACTCTAGGAGGGCACATTAGGAAGGCCGTCTTCCTCCCTGACTTTACCCCACCCTAGCTTTCTCTCCCTCTCCCCCCTTACCCTCTTTTCCCCCTTTCTCCCCTGGCCCCACTTTCGTGACTGTTTGTGGGACACTGCTGCGTGCAATTTGGCTGCAGCGTTTCGTCCACAACTATACAGTCGGTTTTCCTGCTCTCCTTCCCCCTACCCTGACCCCTGCCATGGCCATCTATCCCCCCTTTCTCCCCTAATCCCACTTCTGCGACTGTTTGTGGGACACGACTGTGCACAATTTGGCTGCCATGTTTCGCCCACAAATATACAGTGAATTTTCCTACTCTCTTTCATCCTGCCCCTCCCCTCCCCTCCCCTCCCTGCTCTTGTCCCTAACTGACTGTACAGCGCCTTGGGACATCCTCGCAACGTGAAAACATTTCTGTTTTGATTGATTGATTGGCGGAAAGTGTGTTAAATCCACAAACGTACTTTGTTCTAAAGAAAGCAAAACACAAGACAGACTGCAAGCGTTATTGTAGTACCCCTAAAAAAATAAGCTTCAATTAAAACATTTCACAGCAGCCTGCTGTATGGGGTTTTAAAAAGCATCAGCCGTAACGCACAGCAAATCACTCATCAATGGCAGATTTTAATCAAATGTCTTGTTTACAGATTTCGCCTGTTTAAAGACAGGAAACAGAAACACATGGCTTGTCAGATAGCAACTCCTCCCTGTGTTATTAGCCTCAGCTCCGAACTTTCCTGATAAGAACACGTGCAAGCTGTGAACTGCAATACAAATTTAAAACCAGTCTCTCTCTGTGAAAAAAAATCTCCCTCAAACCTCGCTTGGGTAAATAATCTCAGCACGTGAAAAATGCAGAGAAATTCTATAGACTCTTTGCTCCGAAACGAGCGGCTAATGAGGGCACTTTACTGGGGCTACCAGATCAGAGCCGTGGTCAATTTATTCTCCAGCAGCTGAAACCTGGTAGTTGTTATCCTCAAAGATTGGTCCCCTGCCCTTCCCCCAACGGTTTGAAATTTCTTGGGTGCAGCGTTTGAGTTAACAGACACAGCCTGCCCAGTTTTAGGATTGTGATCACACATTGATTTGATAGGAGTCCAAAGGTTTTCAACGTACTTTCTTACAATAATATTAATAATAAATAATATTAATAATAAATAGTATTAATAATATTAATAATAAATAATTATGATGTAATGTAGAACCCTTATTACAGCCTTGAGACATCTCAAAGTGCTTCACAGAAATAAAATTGTAAAGTGGATTGACTATGTATCGAAAGGCGGCGAGCCAATTGCACACAACTGTGTCCCACAAGCAGTCGTGGATTGAGCGGAGGAAGAAAGAGGAGGGTTGGCTCTGCTAAATGCCATCTCAGCTGAGATTGAGAGCTTAGGCTACTGTGCTGGAGATTTTGCACTCGATTGACATCAAACCTGTAATGATATGAAATAGCGCGTGTCCAAGTAGAGAGCTGCCAGATTGAGCTGTGCGCTCTCTGTATTCTATGCATTTGCTCCCCACCAAAAAATGCCCATTCCTTCTCAGGCTTTGCCTTAGCCTCTCAGCCTTTGGGCCCTGGGGAGCTCACGGTATCAGAACCAGCAGCTCTGGATATACAGGAAACAGCATTGCCAATCTGAGAGCTAATAATTGCAATGTATATAATGAATGTGCTCGCCCTGCCCAGCTTCCTGGCCAGCCCGTGGCATTTCCAAAGTGGGGAATTCATGGGCAAAGCTTAAAACTAAACCACATGGTGATTTCTCCACATTAAAGTCGTGGAAGACCAATTATACCTGAACATAAAAGGACAGACCCAAATCAAGCATGTCGGTGTGACAAAAGACATCTTTTTAAAATGGACTTCAACATTCTCCAACAAAATACAGTCAGAACTATTATTACTGCAGTATTATGACTATTTTAAAAACCACACCCACAGTAAAGCACTTTGCAACATCGTCCTGGTGTTATATCAAATGCAGGGGATTTTTTTTTCTTCTTCTAAAAAATGCATCTTCTGTTTCCCAAAAGGCTAAATTCGCAGCCAGTCGAAACAGTACTAAATACAGTATAACCAGGCCTGGAGAGAAAATAAATAATAATAATCCTTGCATTTGCTTTAGCACCTTTCACGTCTGAAAGCGCTTCACAGAATATACTGTAAAGTGAGTTAACCGTATATTTGTGGGCGTAACGCGACAGGCATTTGCGCATAGCAGTATCCCACAAACAGTCATGAATTAAGCGACCAAATTATTATTGGGGTTTTTTTGGAGGGATAAATACTTTCTCCCTTATCCTTTGTGAATTCTAGCAATTTGAGACTTCTCATTTAATCCTTGCATTTAATAATCCTCATATTTGATATCGCGCCTTAACACGTGAATTGACTGTATATTTTGTGGGCACAGCATTAACAAAATAAACATTATTTGACCTGGAAGTTTACTCATCAATAATCCTTGGCGGAAATGTCAAAGTTGAATATACCGTCGGGTACAGTGTCTATGACTTTAAAGATTAAACGCACACACAAAATAGCTTTGTTGAGAAACTGAAATACTAATGACAGAGTGAGTGAATGAAGCCACTTTGAAGATCAGTGGGGTGAGGGGATGCCATCCAAAAGTGCACATCATCAAAGACATTACTACATATAGAGGCAAGATGCGTTCTCTCTCAATGCAGACAATAGTTGTGGCAGGAAATGAATTGCTTTTGATGACTACTAAGTCCTACCACGTTTCCACTGGAGGACGAAAAAAAAGTCCCACTGTAAAGCGTATACACACACACAAACACACAGGTCACATTATCTGGGGAAACTTTTGCTTCAGGCTACTGCAAGTTAATCACTCAATCGCAAAGCAAGGTTCTTATAGCTGAAAGAAATGGTCCCTTTTCCTCCAAACTACGATACATGGAGTAAACGGGTCCACTGCTTGAAAGGCTGAAGGGATTGTTCCCTTCAGTTCCAGAGATTGACTCACACTCGGGATGTAATAAATAATCCTTGCATTTTGATATAGCGCTTTTCACATCTTCTAGATGTCTCAAAACGCTTCACAAAATATAGTGTAAAGTGACTTGACTGTATATTTTTTGAGCGAAAGCAACAATGCTTTTCTGGAGAAGGTTTATGTTGCCATCGAGTCTGCTCCTCATCATGTAATCTCATGGGAAAGGACACAATAACAGCTGCCGAACCCAAACTGGGATTGTGTTTTAAGCTTTAATTCAGCAAGGTTAAATCCTGGGGCCCGAGGGATAGAAACCGGATTCCCAAAGATGTACAATAATATTCCGTGCGACACGTCCAGGAAACCTAAACCGCTTCTCATTTCCCCCCCCACCCCCCTCTCCCCCAACCCCTCCCCCGGGTGAGATCAATCCAATTATCTGTTTGACGACACTTCATAAACTGTTGGTATTTAGCTCAGACGGCCGAACGAACACCAGTCAATAAAATAAAACCAAACAGCATTTTGAAGTTGTTGAAGAAGAAACAAAACAGAGGCAAACTCTTCCATCATTTATCAGATCACTACCCCATCCTCTGGTATTTAAGACTTGCCTTAAAAACTGCCTAGTGGGATGAACGTACAGTATCCTCTTAAGAGTAAAAACACATCAGTTGGGACCATACATTTAGTATGACTTCTGCAAAGTATGAGTCAATAATAATCTTTGCATTTGATATCGCGCTTTTCACAACTTCAAGGTTTATATTAAACTTGCAAAGAATATAAATCCATGAATGTGCCTTATTTGGCCAGATGTACGATTTAGGTGATTTTAAGATGTACGCAGATCAAAGTTATGTGAGCACTAATGTGGGACTAATGTCCTCTGTGAGAACATTTTAGGTGTTTCCATTCCATTCTGCTGGCTGGCAGGTCTGGCTCCTGATCAGACAACTACACCCCCAACAAACAA
This sequence comes from Hydrolagus colliei, assembly GCA_035084275.1. Classification (NCBI taxonomy): domain Eukaryota; kingdom Metazoa; phylum Chordata; class Chondrichthyes; order Chimaeriformes; family Chimaeridae; genus Hydrolagus; species Hydrolagus colliei. Next base: position 9,408,272 of record CM068762.1, on the reverse strand, counting down.
TTTGGCTAAACATACATTGCGCTGGTCTGGAAAATGGAAGTGCTGCAAAGTCATGCAATTTGCATGGAGTGAACATTATCTCAGTTATTTATTTATTTTGCTAAATTAGCTTTTGCATAAGGCCAACGCGACTGATCAACTCTGCGCTACATGTGCAGTTTTTTTCTCCCAGTTCAATATTGCCATTGAAACGTTATTCACTGTAACAACATCTATTGATTTGCCACATAACCAATAAGTACCAATAAACCCAGCAATATATCATCAGTCGGCTCTCTCTAGATATCAATCAGTATTCTCTCCTTGGTCCAAGGGACCTTGAAATTACTCTCCGTCCTTCAGTTCAGGTTAACATTTCCTTCGCTACCAATTTTACCAATTTGAGAGAGAGAGATTTCAACACTTGTCATTCGCCTGACTTGTAAATGTACAGCCAGAAGTTGTTCCGTGAGTGACGGTCAATAGAGATTCCGTGTCCGTCGAGCAAATACAAGGCTCTTAAAAGACTTGGCCGTGCTTGTGGGCAGATCTGGAATGTCAATCGAGTGCTTTTCACCAGCTTGTGAAAGCACTTCATGCGGAAATGGCCATGTCAAGCTCAGTGACCGCATGTCTACTTTGAGCGATACACTTCCCTAAACATCCATGATATGAATGATCAGTCGGATGGTCGACCTGACGTAATTATTATCCTTGCATTTGAAATCGCGCCTTATCACGTTTTTGAGACGTCAGAAAACGCTTCACAGAATACGCTGCAAAAGTGAATTGGCTGTATATTTATGTAGGTGAAAAGTGGCAGACAGTTGTGCACAGCAGTGTCCCGCAAACAGTCCTGGATTGAGTGACCAATTTTTATTCATTTATTTATCGATCGATTTTCTTTTCAGAGGATAAACTAAGCTGATCGCTGATAACACAGCCCCCTCATCACCGCTTCTCTCTTCTACAAATCCCCAATTGCATGTAATCATAATGATGTGCTGAAGTAATAGACTCCAATGTAACAGTTTATTTCTGTAAGCACAATGTTCCCGTACAAAACTGATGTCACTTCCAGCAATGTATCCTGAGGATGGTCACAATGCTCTTTTGTGAAATAAATTAAAGAGCATTGTTGTGATGTCTCATGGTGATACATTCAGAGAGTCACCTGCTCCGGTCTCCGATCAGATCTTTGGAATTATTGGGCTAAAACTTCAAAAGGTCCACAAGGTTATTTTTGTTTCCTCGCCCCGTCAGAAACGCGGCAGCCAATCGCGCAAAACATCAGTGTCAAGTGCTTTGAGACGTCCTCTTGACATGACTGAAGCTGTAATATATGAATGTAAAAGTGTGCTGTGTTGTTCAAAGAGTGCTTCTGTGTCCTGTATTGATGGGAGGCCAATCTATTTTCTGTTTCGTTCAGCAAATTCTGTTTGCAACATAGCCCTTGCTGCTTTAGTTCAGCAGTTTCAGTGTGTAAAGTCAACGAAAAGTATTGACACAGCCTTCGTTTGATGGCGGTGTCAGTGAGGAACTTACTCTGGAGGTCTAACCTGGCCGATCTGTGTCGGAGGTGGCCACACGACACGACAACTTCGGAGACCTGGAGACAACAGCAGTGATTTCCATGCAGTAATGTCCTCCAGCGGAGGGTCAAGGTTTACCATTGAACTGTGCAGTAATCGATAATGTAAATACTGGGTTTGCTCTCGGAACAGGTCCAGAGGGAGGGGAAAATACTATCAACAAATGGTTTGGCATTCTCTCTGGACACTGTGACGAGGTGTTTAATAGTGTTACAATTCAACGAAGGAAGGCAATGCAGCGAACAGAAAAGCCGACCTGGTTCAATTAGCTAATCCATTGAAGACATCTGTGGTTTCGTGCAGGAAATGTAGGTTCATAACAATCTGAAGTACCTGAATAATTAATGTTTCAGAAGAGCGTTTACCTTGAATATTAGATGGCAGCAGACAACAGCATTGCGTGTGCGCTTACATTAACTCAGTTTTAACAAAAGCCCAGAAGAATTCTAGATGCAAATGCTCTATTAAAGTTGCACGAGCGCTGGTAACATTAGTCTAATGAACACGTGGGGAGAAATTCCACCTGGGTCTAACCCTTACCCTATTTACACAAAATTTAAAACATCCAGGAATTTGCAGATTCTTTAAAACTCAGCCTTATATTTCGAAGTCTGTTTTCTGCAAGTGAGAACGAGCAAATCCGACTTCAAAGTCAAGGCTGCATTCAGTAATTCACTCCACTTTAAAAGATTGTGTGGATTAAGGAAACTTGCTCAACACTTCACCCTTGCCAGGGAATCGAACCCAGATATCCTCTCGCTTGCAAGGCTTGTGCTCTAACCATTCAGCTACAGCACTCCACAGAGCAGATAAGCAAACAGCACAAGGGAAAGAACTGGGAAGCGGAGAATGTCAACATCTGCAGGAAAGCGACTTGGCATCGGTCTGTATCCATCCAGTCAGTAAATGGGAATGTGGTTAGTGACAGTAAAGCTAAAGTGTCCCCGTACAGACAGAAATAGGAGATGAAAGAGAGTGCCCACGGAGGAAACCATGAATACAGGACACATAAAAAAAATCGAGACAGGAACAGTTTAGTAGAATCAACATCTTTCAGGACACCAAAGATTGCGCAGGTCAGACGACAACAGGTTTCGAAGCGAGTGCTATTTTAGTACCGTAGACTGCTTGACGACACAAAAGCAACATCACATTGATTTAATAGAAAAGAAAACCGTCTGCAGGGACAACATCAAGTGGCGCACTGTAGGGAAATGTGAATGTCACTGCGAGAGAAGTCGAGGACAAACTGAGCTGTCTGTTAGGAAAACAGCTGCTGGGAATTTGCCTACAACATTTAGATCAGGAGGAGAGAAAGATGATGGCTCAGGTGCTTATGCGGGAAACAAACCAGATTAACATGCAGGAACGTAGGAACGATTCGGCGAGTTCTGAAAAAGATACATCAAACAGGGCAAGTAACTTAAATGTTAATAGTGAAGGAAGTTAAACTGCAATTTTTAATTTTAAAAACAAAACCCTAACGCTTGACGAGGGCTTCACGTCAGCATGACGTCTCAAACAGCTTCACCGGATTTAAGTCGTGACTATTTTGTAGATGGAAACTGAATGAACGATTTTTCTTTCTGGGGGAAATATTGATTAGGACACCAGGAGAAACTCCCTTTACTGTTCACCCCAGAACCATCATTAACTAGGTATAACTAGGTATACACAGGCCTGCATTCAATTAACAGTAAAGCAAAACAATTTTGTAAGAACTGGGCAAAACACTAAGTCATGCTGTTGATTGCTCCCTGCTCAATTCAGAACACTCAAAAATTCGCCCGAGCATCGTTAGTCAGCAGTTATAAATAGCAATCCTTGCATTTGATATAGTGCTTTTTCACGTCTGCTGGATGTCTCAAAGCGCTTCACAGAATGTACAGTAAAGTGAATTGACTGTAACTTTGACGGTGAAACACTGCAGCCAATTGCGCACAGCAGTGCCCCATAAGTCGTGGATTGAATGACCAATTATTATTATTTTGAGAGATTATTACTAGGCGTGTGGAGTAAGGAACCTTGCCCAAGGTTTCGCCCTGACCTGCCAGGAATCAAACCCGGGTCGGTCTCTCGCTTGAAAGGCAAATGCTCTAACCATTGGGCTACAGGACTCCGCAAAGGTTTCTAAGCCAAACCTTTTTAAGGCGCAGATTTTCGCTCCATTTACAACATAGGAGATCAGCTCCAGAAGTATTCATTTGTTGAAGTGTTTGATGCCGTTTTTTTACAATCGTGGGCTTAACTTCTGACGATGGGGTAAATGGAGGGGGTTGTGCGAGCGATGAGATCAGAGCAAGTTTAACCCTCAGACAGTGTCGATACATGGAAGCTGGCATCAAAACTAGGTCAAGAACAAGCAAGGTCGACCTCTTTTGTGCCCTTCTAACAAATGTCCCCTTAATGTATCCTCAAAGATTCATGCCACGTCTATAGGACCAGCTGAGAAACGACTCGATCAAAGCACAATAGAGAGTGGGGGGAAGAGAAGACAAAAATTGCCAACTTGCTACAGTACTGGGCTGTCTCCAAGGAAACCGAAGCCAAGATACTCTGTTAAATATCAATACGAAATCGAATGGCAGTAGATTTTTGAAGGATTCTTTCATTCATCTTCCTGTCGGGAGTCCGTCGGACTGTGCGGTTGATGTGAATTTGAAGCTCTGCTCTGTGCTGCCAGAAAATGTAATAAAAAATAATCTAATTTGAATGGGAGCTGAAATAGAGGAAAAGAGGCAATGTATGCACTTTCTGTAGCTCAGTGCACATACTGAGAGGTATTTGGGATTTTATTTGCTGTGAAAGGCTGGATGGATAGTGGGACAATGTGCATCAAGGCACAACCTCTGGTGCACTGAAGAGGGAAGCTTGCCAAATAGCCCTCTCAATGCAAGCATTTGTGTATCTAGTTGGGTTAAACTCCAGCAGAATCCCAATACTCTCAACAACCTACACCTCTGAGTTGGGTAAGCAAGGTACACTCCACCAAGGATGGAAAGTGCTGCATTGTATTCCCAACAAGGGGAAATTTCCACGTGTAATTGGCGTACACATGTGGAAATCTGTCTCTTTTGGATAATCGTTGGCGTGGTGATGGGTTTCCACATGTGTCAAGATGCTCGGCTAACCAGAAGATTCAGTCTGTTTTTAGCTTTTAGTATAGCCAGGCCAACGGTGCAGCTACAAATGGCACCAACACATCCTTTATCTTACTTTTCCATTCACATTATCCAATTAACAACAACAACAACAACAACAAAAGAACAAAAGTATATTTATAGAGCACCTTTCACTTTCGGGATCATATCCCAAGGTATTCAACAGTCAGGACAGGACCCAGGTAAGGGGGAGGGGCAGGATAGGGGGGAAGGAGAGAGTTAGGAAGGCATCAGAGGGAACGATCGAAGAGGAGGGTCTTGAGACCGGCCTTGAAGGAGGCAAGGGAGGAAGCAAGGCGAAGGGACTGTGGGATGGAGATCCAGAGTGTGGAAGCAGAGAGGCTGAAAGCCCGTCCACCGATGGTAGGGCAGGAGCCCGCTGAACGGAGGGGGTCAGGCAGGTTCAGAGGGAGACAGGAGGTCAGAGAGATAGGAGGGGGCAAGGCCATGGATGGCCTTGAAAGTGATTAACACCTCTCTCTTCAATTCACACACACAAGCACAATTTTGTTTTCCTTTTTAAAATATCCCATAAAATTTATAAAGCTAAGGCTGAACATCAAGTCAGTGACTCTTAAACTATAGGTGGTAGATTGGCGCAGTTGTAACACTCTCATCTGGTTTAATCTTATGAATTCAAGTAATGTCAGGACTTGATGTCTTAGTCAACAATGCAGTGCTGGGGAAGTGCTTAATTGCCTGAGGAGATGTTTTTCAGGTGAGGCATTAAATTAACACATTAAATCTACCCATTCCGACAGATTTAAAGATCTCCTGGGACTATTCGAAGAGAGAAAGGAATTTCTTCCTGGGTCCCGGCTAAAAATTCTCTGGATAAAATTGATCATTCACTTCAGCCTTGTACAGACATGTCACAGAAGGAGCTTTTATACAGACTTAAATGCATTGAGAAAAAGAACCCAGAACGCTTAATATTCCTTGTATTTGATATAGTGGCTGATCACACCATCGAGACATCTCAAAGCGTTTCACACCAAATACTGTAAAATGCAGTGGCTGTGTATTGTCTGGGTGAAACGCGGCAGCCAGTTTTTTGTACAGCAATATCCCCCAAACAGTCACAGAGTGAATGACCAATATTATTTGAGGGGATTTACCATGGGAGGGAGAGAGAGAAACTCCTTCTCTTTTTTGAATAGTGTCATGCGATTTTTATCGTCCACCTGAAAAGGGAGACGGGATTTTGGTTTTAAAGTCTCATCTGAAGGATGTGCCATCTCTGACAATGCAATAACCCTCTCCCGGCAATAACAATATACACCACTCAAGCAGTATATATAGCATTGCAGTCCTGCATCGGAGTGTCAGCTGTGACTATGTTTTACCCCAAGGCAGCGGAACAGGGCACAGGGTCAGGGCTGCAAAGGGCAGCGTCAGGTCGGAAACCAAGAAGCATTTCTTTATTGAGAGCTGGAGCAGGTTCATAGGAAAGGCAGTTCAAACCAGGATGCTGCATTCACTTCACAGCTTGTTACAATTCGGAGAACAGTGGATGCTGTAAAGGATGAGATCAAATGTGCCAAAGGGCCTCCTTCATCCAAACCTCTTGTGATCATTATCGGACAAATGCAAAGATTAATTAACATTATTAACTTATGAATTAATTATTTATGTATATATATATATATTTTTTTTACAATGAATGGTATGTCATCTATTCTGTTTGAAGCAAAAACTAATTAGAACCATTTTGGATAAACAAATTCTTCAAGTAAATTTGAATATATTACGAAAACAAATATACACAGAGGATGTATAATGGTTTCACGGAGGAAACGTGATGCATTTATCATTTGCATTTGGGATAGTGCTTTTCACATCAAGAGGATATCTTCACTAATAAGGATGAACTGTACAGTGCAATGTCTGTGAATTTGTAGGAAAACACTACAGGCACACAGCAATGTCCCACAAACAGCCATGAAATGAGTGACCGATTTTGTTTAACATCCAACCGTAGACTCAATTGCGACTCTTAAGCTAACTCTTTCACCCTGGGGGGAATCCTATTCCCCTTTACTTCAATACGCCAGCTAAAGCCAAACACTACCAAATTAAAAACTACACTGATCTGATATCAGGGACAATATTTCCAAATGTCAAAGCTACGGTATTTGTACAGAACACACATCCAATTAAACAGCATCAATCCACTGTACAAGACTCATTTAAAAATAAGCAACTTTGGTTGGGTAAGATGAAATGCACTGAAGGGCCTTCTTTATCCAAACCAACCTCGTGTGATCTACTATAATTCCTTACTTAAGGAATCCTCTTTGAAGTCCCCAATTCCTGGTGTCAGCCACCCTTCCTGGTAAAGGCTTCAACAACTTGCATTTATACAGCACTCGTCATGAGGGGCAGTGACTCGGGAGCGCTTGAATGAGGAGGGAGGGAGGGAGGGGAGGAAGGAAGGAAGGAAGGAAGGAAGGAAGGAAGTAGATCCTCCAACCAACCCAATGCCCATGTAATACTTTGCCATGCTTTGCTGCACACGATTTCAAGAAAAAAAATTAAATATGCATTCGAAGTGAACATTTTTATATTTAGTCGTTAGTTCTGAGCGGAGTCATGAAAAAGCAATTTAGATCTGGGAATGCAAGAGAGCCTTTCATGTGGAAATTGAGTGTGCATTTGGCTTTGTGAACACATGAGCCTTATTTCCCCACCAGAACGGCTATTCGAGCCGTACGCAGATAAATTTTTATCTCATCCCTTGGCAGTTGAAAACCATTCGGGTTCAAATCTCGATTGCAGGCCCACATCCTCTCTCTGAAGCTACACATTTCTGACACTTCCTGATTCTTCACGGGCGCTGCTTTGAATAGCGGTGATAGGAAATGATGTCTGCACACTGAATCCATCATCACCACCACAACAACAACACTTTGGGAGAATGTCATTGCTGCCAGTGTTAACATGCCTGTGAAATTATCAGCGTCACAGCAGCTGAAATGGATTTGATGAAAGCCAGTTAATTGAGTAGATTTGTTTGCATGCATAATAAAACAACAATTAAAGGGAACTTTTCTTTCCCCCCCCCACCCCTCTGATGTCCATCCTTGGTTTTATTAACCCAGAGTGTAACTAATTAAGACATCATGATCTTCATGAATTACAACCAAGCTTTTGGCAAACTTACCAATGCAAATTTGAGTGATATTTCCATTCGGATCTTACAGAGAAGTATATTAGGATTTTTTTTTAAAACTATCATTTTCAGTTGCGTTTGGGGTCAATTTAGTTTAGAAGAGGTATTCTCACTACTATCTTCACCTCTCTTTTTTTCAAGCCTCACTTTTCCTGGACTATATTTCTCAGTAAGCTCCTGCAGCTCAGTGGTTAGAGCACTCGATACAAGCATGTGTTCGAATCCAGGCAGATCAGGACGAAACCGTGGGCAACTTTCCTTACTCCACACGCCTAATAATAATCCGTCAAAAAAAAAACATGATAAAATTGGTCATTTCAATCCACGACTGTTTGTGGGACGCTGCTGTGCGCAATTGGCTGCCGCATTTCGCTCACAAATATACAATCAATTCACTTTACAGTATATACTGTGAAGCACTTTGAGACGTCAATAAGATGTGAAAAGCACAATATCAAAAAGCACTATATCAAAATGCATAGATTATTATTATAATACCTATAAAGCTGGTTTATGCTTTGATGCTATAGGGGTCTCACACAATACGATCTACATTTATATAGGGCCTTCCACATTCGAAGGATATCTCAAAACACTTGTTCTTATCATCTATATAAGATGACATTGAACTAAGCTTTGCCCAGTAATTTTTGGAACTATAAGAAAAGGATGCAGGATAAAGATACCCCCACACAATTTAATTTAAAAACTATAGGTTTCAAATCATGATATCGGCATGCATGTGTATGAATAATTCATGAGAGGTACTTGCTATAGAGAAGTCTTATTCATTCACCATTTTTTTGATTGACACACACAAACACCCATCACCACAACAATCACAAAATTACACTTGTATAGCGCTTTCCATGTCAGGAGGACGTCCCAAGCCATGCTTAGGAGTATCCAAATCCAAGTGTATGCCACCCACACACAAAAATCTCCCCATGTTGTGGGATGAACATCTAAAGGCTTTGCGACATCTTAAAAACGTGATAAGATGCTAGGTCAAATGCAAGGGTTATTACTATTACAAAACACACGCTCTCTCGATGTAGGGATACACCCTGTTTGCCTAATTCCCCAGAGAAAATAAGGCAGAGATTGGCGAGAGCCAAGGCTTGGGGGAGCCCGGGTTGTGTGTTAGGATAACTCAAGCAATCAGTCACTTTACATCAGTGACAAATTACAGTATTGATTACAGCAAAAATAACTTTTAAAAATTCCCCATCAAACATACACAGCAACTCAAAGGGCCTTGAGGCGGGACTTGAAGGTGGCCAGGGAGGGGGAGGCGAGGTGGAGGGACTGCGGGATGGAGTTCCAGAGGTTGTGGGCAGAGTGACTGAAGGCTCGCCTGCAAATGGTGGGCTAGGTGGGGCGGGTGAGCCGGGGGACAGAGCCCGCTGAGCGGAGGGGGTGCGGTAGGTTGGTAGGGGGTTAGGAGATCGCAGAGGTAGGGTGGGGCGAGGCCATGGAGGGCTTTTAATGTGAGGACCTGGACCTTGAATTGAATTGCAGGTTCCTCTCAGCGAAGGGTATGTTCACGCAGTGGTCTGGTTTATTCCTTACAGTCCAATTAATCTCAATAAAGTTAAATAAGACAACCAATAACTGGTAAGGATCATTATTAAATCAAGAATGCATTATGGTACTGTATGAAATGGCAAGCTTTTGCAGTGTAAAGCAGAACTTATAAAATTAGCTTTTGTGTCAGGAGTGTGTTTGTGTGGGGAGGCGGAATAAGAACAGAAGTGGAAACCATTTATTAGACGAGAACATCTGAACTAAACATACATGGCGTCACGCGACAAGGTGAATCTTAAAGATCCCACAGCATTACTGGGAGAAACAATGGGACTTTCTTGCAATTCACCTGACATCAGTTTGTGGGACCTCACTCCACACAATATGGCTGCCTTTTGGTGCCTTACAAAGACACGGTCTGTGCACTTGACAATCATATCACCACGAGCGGCTAAAAGATCAAGTATTTACGCTGTTGCATTATTATTATTATTGATTCACCCGTTTATTAATCTTCAAAATCATACGATTTATATAAAAAATATTAAATGGACAAATATAAATTGTCCATAGGACGTCAAAGGGATGCATTGTGGAATAATCCTGATTTCCAATAGCGTCCATTAAGTTAAGCTAACCACATTTCCCTCAAACCTCAGCAGGTTTCTCATTCATTTTGCATCGGTTCAATCCCTCTTCGCTATCAGCTCTGCTTATTACTGCTGTACCTTTCTGCACAAAATGTTTCAGAACACATTTACACAGACACACACATTTCCTTCTTTGTCAGCCAGTCAGTCAGTCAGTCAGTCTATTTATTCAAATAGAGAATCCTTTACAATGAGAAATGCATTGTAACACTCACAGAGACCGGCTGTACAGAAACACACCGAGACATTCATTTGCTGATTGACAAAACACAGTAGCTCATCTCCAAAAAGATAGCTTGTGGCATAATTATTTTTGGGGTGGGGGGGGGAGTGTATAAGGGAGGGGTAGCCTAATACACTCAAAAGGATGACAGATAGGATTGTCAATGCTTCCCTGCATTTAACAGATAGATAGACCTTCGATAAGTCATTCATGGCAACAAACTACAGTTAGAAGCTTCGCACATTCACAAAAGAGAAGCAGGGGCCCTCCTTCGCTATACAAATGTCATTTTGTTGTTGGCTGTTGTTATTCCCTGGCATGAGATATTAGGTCAATAATAACATCCATTCATTCACCATTTTTTAACTGCTGGTTACAATAAGGGATGGTTTGGGTGAACAAAGGCAGGATGGCGAGGATGGTGAGGTGCGGGGCTATAGCTGTACACACGATGAGGAGAGGGTCACAAATCTATTCTATCGACACGTTGACTGCGTCCCCATCGCGTTTGTCTCAACAACAAAAAATAAAAGCAAATAGGTTATTTCAGTTGGATTTCACAAGATATTGTAGCTGGAGCGATACTCGCTCTGGGTGATGACCAAATACCGGTACTGACCAACGCAAATGCATTTCACCACCCAGACTGGTGAATGCGGACAGGACTGTAAAACAGTTTACATTCGGGGTCAAATTTCTGTCCTGCGGTACAGGCTTTGTAAGAATGGGGGCTGGGTGAGGGTGGATGGTTTGCCAATGCAATTGAATTAAGAAAAAGCACAGAGTCTATTTTCACTATCTCTCTCCCTCTCTCTCTCTCATCCATTCTTGATTAACAGTGGCAGCACATTCTTGCACAATGGATCCTTTAGTATTTTAATATATATATATATATAGAGAGAGAGAGAGAGATTTTATTTTTAAAAAACTCTTATTATAATTCTGCCAGACACGACTTCTAAACACAGAGGTACCTTTGCAATGAGTAAATCCATAAACTAACAGATCACAAATAATAATGATAATAATAATGAGAGATAATAATGAGAGAAACAAAGACACGAATGAAATGACAAAGGAACGAACGAACGAGTGAATCAATCAACCGATCAATCAATTAATACATAAATACATTAATAAATAAACGGACTTACCTTAAAGCCACTTTGACACTACATCCTTCTTGATTATTCGCCATTCTTGAAGCTCAATGAAAACCGAGCAAATTAAGAGAGAGAGAGAGAGAGAGAATGGAGGGGGGGGGGGGGGGGAGGGAATAAAGGGGGTGGCAGCCCCAATCCTTGAGGAATAAAATAAAATAAATAAATAAATACAAGTCTATCTGTCTGTGTGTGTAGGTGTGTGTGTGTGGCAGGGTTTAGAGCGACTCATTCTACAGCTAACGGGACAGGGAGAGAGACATGCAGTAGCAGTATCTCAGTGGAAACATCCTGTGTTACATTGTATTCGCTTTGAGGATCTGCAGCAAATAACTGTTTCCAGCCACTGATAGCGACCAGACTCACAGAGAGGGAGAGACACACACACACACACACACACAGAGAGGAGCGTGCATACAGCAAACAGCAAAGGCATTCATTGCCAGGCAAAACACAGCCCCCCACTGCACATATAGAGAGAAATAGAGAGAGAGAGATAGAGAAAAGGGGGAAAGATTTTTTGTTGGTGGGGGGGGGGAGGGAAAGATTTTTTTTTAGAGATTTTATGGCAAAGAGTGATGTTCACACAAGCCAGAGAGGTTTGTAGAAAAATCTCTCTCTATCCTCCTCTATCTATCTATCCCTCTCTCTTCTCCTTCCTTTTGCTCTCTCTCTCCCCCCCCCCCCTTTGGAAAGGGATTAAAAGGAACAAACTTACTCCAATCGCGATTGCAGAAGGGAGGGACTCACTCACTCACACACACACACAGAGAGAGAGAGAGAGAAAAAAAAGGACTTTGCTTGACTGACTGATTCACAGACAGACCAAAATAAAGGAACTACTTTAATATGGTCTCAATTAAAGCCAGTTTCAACCCTCCCCAAACCCCCCAAAAAATAAAGGGGGGGGGGGGGGGAGCTGGAGAGGGGGCTGGTTGGGTTGTTTTTAATTGCTTTTAATCATGTGCTTTATTTAAAAAGGGAAAAAATAAAAGGTTGTGGTTAATTATTTGTGGTTTGGTGTGTGTGTGTGTGTGTGGAGGAGAGGGTGGGATTTCCCTTAACGTTGACATGACTATTCTACATGGGCTGGGGACCCTTTGTTTGAAGGAGGGAGGAAAGGGCAGAGGGCGAGACGGAGAGAGCGCGTGAGAAAAGGGAAAAAAGATATACAGAGAGAGAGGGGGGGGGGGGAGAGAGCGAAGAATGGGGCAAAAATACAGCGCCGACAAATAATCGGCTGATATGTTCGAGCAGGGTTTGCCATCAATTATTGCGCTGTGTGGTTGTGAAGGTTGATCGAGTGAACCGTATATTGTACACTTGCTTGTCGATGCCAGGGTTTTGCTCTGACATTATTAGCTTGCCAGCAAAATCACTTGTGTTTTCTCCCCTCACCACCCCCCACCCTCCCCACCCCACACACACCTCATCACCTCCCCCCCCCCCCCCCCCCCCCCCCCCCCGCCGCCCAAAACCAAACAGAAATTCTGCGCCGTCTTAAATTTTAAGAAAACGGACTTCAGGTGCAAGCTTCCCGGCTCGGGTCGAGTCAATTGTTGAGACGACGTGAAAGCTTCAGCTTGTGCGTCCGGCTGCCGTCCACTTTGCCAGTTGGAAATGATTGCAATTTGTTGAGCAATTTGCGAAGTGTTTGTAAAAGCAGAATTCTTGAAAAGCCCGAAAATCCACGCGCGGCCCTGGCCCGCCTTGCGTCCGTCAAAGCCTTTCCCCGTTCAGCATTTCCATAATAAATGGAAATAAATGGGTCATTTTTCTGTAAAGTCATTGCAATTTTCCTTTGTGCGCGTTCTTAAACCCACCCTCAGCATCCCCGGTGCTAATCTTTTCATTGTTCCTCTAATTAATGGAGACGAGCCGGTGGAAATCTATGCTAAGCTCTTTACATTTCAGACTGTCTTGTGGTTCCAAAGCACAAAACAAACACGATTTCCCCCCCCGAAATAAATCAGGTTTTTTTTTTCGCTGCTTTCCGATTCTTTCTGATCCATTAAGTTAACGAACAGGTATGAATTGCCCCGCCAAAAAGCTACATACAGTATATTTTGGGCGCCTAATGCCCTTTAATTGATTTCTGCAGGGATCAATATCAGTAACAGGCAATTTGTGATTTGGATTCTTCTGACCTCTGCTCCAAACTGCGAATGACACAGAGGGTCACTTCTTTAGTAAAAATGGACCGTGTGTTGCCCACTACCTGCCCTCCCTGCAGAAATCTTGACACATCTTTAAAGGAATTTGAGCATAGTTGGGCCTTTTTTTGAGGTCAGTTACGCACACAGATGTCAGTCTGTGGGCCACAGGGAATGTGACCAACAGTCAAGTGTATCAAACAGTGGGAGCTGTGAAGAAGTGTGTATTATTTCCCCCTCCTCCAAATTTCTCTCTCTTCCCTCGCTCCGCTAAGCCACTTGATTTCTGTTTTCCTTTTCTTTTCCGTGGGCACCTACCATCTCCAGGGCTTTTATAATGAATAATCCTTGCATTTGGAATATAGTGTTTTTTTCACGTCTTCTAGACGCCTCAAAGCGCTTCGCAGACTATGACCAATTTTTTATTATAGCTTTTTCCAGAGTGTTGATTGACTGAAACCAGTGAGACTATTTGGGAGGTATTGCAGTTGGCTTTGATACTGTACACGTGGTAGCTCCGTAACTGTCTACCCTCAACACAGATGCTCTTCAAACCTTTATCCTCCTGATTTATGGCTCAATATGGCTGGGGCGTAGCTTTGTCAACAGAACTTTCAATCACATAAACTTCAATGCACTGAATTATTACATCATGGGTTACACACACGCGCCTAATAATAATCCCTCCAAAAATACACAATAATAAAATTGGTCATTTCAATCCACGACTGCTTGTGGGACACTGCTGTGTGCGATTGGCTGCCGCGTTTCGCCCACAAGTATACAGTCAATTAAGTTCACAGTATATTCTGTGAAGCGCTTTGAGACAATTGCACACAGTAGTGTCCCATGGACAGTCAAGCATTGAGTAATAATAATAATTATTATTGTTTATCAAGGGATTATTATTAGGCGCGTGGAGTAAGGAAACTTGCCCAAGGTTTCGGCCTGTCGAGAATCGAACACAGATTTCTCGCTTGTGAGGCGAGTGCTCGAACCACTGAGCTACAGGACTCCACAAATCATTCAACGGAATTCCCAAATCATTTGACGGATGGATCGTACAATCTACCACATCAGCAATTGCAACAAGTTCCTGAGTGCAGGCAAGAGGTGTCACAGCAGTCGATAGCACACGCCCGTTGACTGACTGAATCGTAAGACATGCCTCAACTTCCTGTATTAATAGCTTCCTGCGCCTCAACACGGCTGTTTTGAAACCAGTGAGAGAGAATCAAACTCAAAAGCAGCCATTTCGCACACTACAGAGTGGAGTCACACAATTCAACAACAACAACTTTGATTTATATAACGCTCTCCACACTCAACGGTGTCTCAATACAATTTACATTCATACAAATTGATTATATATTCGCCCACAAATATACAGTCGGTTATCCTGCTCTCCTTCCCCCCTCACCAACTGAGCCACCCTTTTTGGTGTGAGCGGAGTAGTAAATTGAGCAGAAATGCTTAATGTTCATAGGCACAAAATACTGTGTAAAATGACAGAACACACAGGAATCCTTCCAAAAGCACAGAATAGAAAAACGTCCTAACACACAGGTACATAAGTCAGCCCTGTATTTGTTGAAGGTGAGTGGATGCAAACTTTTAAAATCTATGTTGTAGATGAGTCACAGACAGAGTCATGGATAACCCCATATCACTGAAAGGTAGAAGGGGAGGGAGGCCTACAGATACAGTCACTACACTTTACAGCAGGTCCTGTGCGGCACTAGGAGATGTCCTCCCAACGTACAGGGTGTTGTATCAATTGTAAGAATGACCCTATTAAAAAATGTGAGTGTTCCCTCAGAGAGCCAAAATATCCCAAACCTCTATTATTTAACTGTTTCCTGGTTCTTTCCAACATTCACTCTCCGCTCACAGTCCTGCTCGCACAGAAACCATTGAGTCTTTGATCCCATTCTGTTCCCTATCTCTATCATGTCTCATGTTGATCTAAATCATGTACTTATCCAGCTTTTGTTTGAAGGCGTTTTCTTGGATTAGTTCCCAGTTTCTGCAAACGGATCAATCTGGGGGCAGAAAACGGTATTTTCCATTTCTTACTCAATAACCAGAAGCAGCGAGGCTGGTGAGAGCTGTGTGCAATCGTAACCAGCCGTGTGACTCCACAGAGCCTTGCTAACCAGTGAGTTTTAAATGTCGTTAATGAGATGGAGTGCCACCCGCGCTCTAATTACATTAAAAGGTTTAAGTCTAAAGCTTCTTTGAGACGGGCTAAAGTAGAACATCAATCTGCACTGTAGCCAATTCCTGATTCAATTCCTGCGACTGCCAGAAACAAAGCCCGGGATCCATTCGGTGCCCCCGAAACACTGATTTATACGTTGCGTTGAGTAATGCGTTGAGTGCTCAAATGAACGATAAAAAAAATGGTTACCATTGCAGTAAAATTGGGTCATTAACTGAGGCACAAACCAACTCTTGTTCAGAGACTGTTCGACACTTGCTATTCCAGACTTAGTTTGCAACGCAACCTGCGTACAATCTCTGGAAGGACTAAGATACAAAATAAAACCATGCACCATAGACATATCTTTGGATCGGTACAGTTTACCTTGCTACGTGTTGCAAATTGATAAACATAAGGTGGGGTGAGGGGGCAGGGGAGAGAGAATGTGGCATTGATGTGATACTTATCGAAAGCACGTAAGAATTTGCTCGGCAAAAGAAGACCAAGGTCCATTGAGTTTGCCTTCCGCCTTCTGGCAGACACTTGACAAGCTGTGTTGTAATCTATAGACTGTATCCCAAGATATTATTTTCCAGCGGAAGTCTATCTAACTTGCTAACATCACACAGCTCTCGCCAACAAATATGCAGTCAATTCAATTTACAATATATTCTGTGAAACACTTCGAGACCTCTAGAGGACGTGAAAATCGCTATATCAAATGCAAGGATTATTATTAGTAGTAGCACACACTGGATGTGTGTATGTTTGTTTGTGTGTGTGTGTGAGTGACTTACCCAGTACTTACTAGCACTGCTACAGTATGCCGTCTGAGACTCTGCTTTGTTCTGCGCGCATTTTAGTTGCGCATGTTCCATGGCTAATGCTCAGGTTCTATTTCAAAGCGGATCGGAGGCATGTTAGAGGATACGAACAGCTTCCAAAAGGAGGCCAATGAAACTAATAGCGCCCTTGCTGTGTGTGGCTTTTTTCTAAGAGGGAATTCTATAGAATTGAAGGACCTTCCTCAGCCATTGTTCCACGCTAGGGTTTCAGTGCATACATACACCTAAGCCGCTCTTTGATAAATATGAGACCCAGAAATAACCGAACCAGATTTCGACCTTTGGAACTTTTAAAGGTAATGGACCCAAAAGGGATTGACACGAGAGTCAGCGTTGAGTGCAATATTTCTAGATGACTGTGGTGTAACGCGTTGAGTGTTGACACAGCTAACATACTGCGTCACAAAGTGACAGGGCTCGAAGGAAGGAACTCCCCCTGCTCTCTCCTGCCTCCGTGAATTTGCTGGGAGATGTTTCCCTGTATGAACGGTGCAAGCGAAACTGGCTCCAGAGGCAACATGCCTGGGAATGATAATGTTGGCTCTCTATGGCAGTCGTGACAATCTGGTTTGCGAGCAAAGCAGGTCCACAGTGTTCCAGGGCATCGCTGATGTCAACGCAGCCAGCCTGGCTCATTGGCAGAACCTATAATATAATAATCCTATTATAGCAACTCAACAAACCTCCCGGAGCAAACAGTTAACTTATTCCTGTACGTCCATCAGCTTCTCTCTATCCCCCCCCACCCCACTCCCCCCCAATACTCATCTGTTCCAATTTAGACAGCATTTGCAACATGAGACAGTCAGGCAAACCCTCACTTTGTTACTGGTCGTTTGATCCATGCGAGTAGCCTGGTTATTACCGTAATTACAAGGCTTAATTTCTGTCGGCTTTTCAATAGAACTTACTTGCTCCAGCATTGGTAAAAGCCAAAAAAACAAGGTCAGTAAATAGCAATTTCTTAGCCCGCGAGAGATTAAAACAAAGGCTGATTTGGATCGGAATAAAACGGCACAAAGTTTCACGTGGCCAAGGTCAATTAATTTTACAGTGTATTCTGTGAAGCGCCCTGAGACGTCTAGAAGACGTGAGGAGCGCTACATCAAATGCACAAATTATTGTTTTAATAATCCTTGCATTTGATAAAGCCCCTTTTCACCACTTCGAGACATCTCTAAGCTCTTCGCAGCATCTACTGAATTGGCTGTGTATTTCGTATATAGTATATATTATATATGGTATATAATATCGTATATAGTATATAGTTCGAAACACGGCAGCCAATTGCGGACAACTACCTTAGCACAGTGGCTGCCCGCTCAGGGTAAGTTAATAGTCACAGTGGCTTTATTGACTGGGCCATTGTGCTGGGGATTCATTACAATAACACGCCAACATTTACAGGATGATTTCAAAAAACTATAAAGCAATCCATTCCCACTGGGCTGGCTTTGTTTAACACGTAACGGCTTGAACTTAGCCCCATTCAACAGCTCAGGCTTTCAGTCCATCTGAACGGAAAGTCTCTTGATGCTATTAACACGCATTCTCTTTCTCGTCCAGTCTCGTTTTTTTTGCTCGTGGAATCAATGATAATCAGTCAGTCATTCCACGAACACAGTGAATGTCAAACGGATAGTGTTCACTGGAAACGGTTTGCAAACGTGTAAAATAATCCCCAGCGATAGGAGAAAAAAGCAACAGTGAAAGTCAATATCCCAACAATGCAGCATTCAATGCAGCAAAGTGCGTACAGTATCTAGATAATAATGACAAGAGAAGAGTATTATAACTGTGTAACTAACACAATTAAAAAATGACTTCATCTTCCATTGTCGCATCCTGTTTGTTCTGCCACATCCAGAGTGAAATGTTTCTAAAGAAAGAACCATGAGAATTCCGAACGGTATATGAACGCGAGTTGTTATTGTTGTCGTCATTGCTGTTGTTTCATTAGTGTCGAGTGCGAGAGCAAATTGTGAGTTCCATTAACAAATGATGTTCCCCTATGAAATATTCATTGCCTTGCCTATTTTTAGAAAGAGAGAAATGTGTCATGCGAGGCACACAGATCTCATTGTGTATGTCACGTGGGCAGGTAGTATCTACTGTTACATGAAAAAGGCAGGATTACAACATAATAATAACGGTGTCGGTGTGGACTGTTCAAAGTCCCCAACGCGGGGACTTGACAACCTTCTATTTCAGACAGCAGATTGCCGCTATTTGAGTTTAAAATTAATTTATCTC
Organism: Hydrolagus colliei; assembly: GCA_035084275.1. NCBI lineage: Eukaryota > Metazoa > Chordata > Chondrichthyes > Chimaeriformes > Chimaeridae > Hydrolagus > Hydrolagus colliei. The sequence continues at coordinate 9,389,354 of CM068762.1, read as the reverse complement.
TGTGTATTTTTTAAAGGATGGCAGGAAAGTAAAGTGAGAGGGAGAAAAAGAATCCCTTGAATCGGGTCTGAATCCCTCGTCATTTCAGGCGTTGTGCTGCGTTCTTTATATCATGTATTCAAGGGGGTGGGGGTAAGGCGGGGGTTAAGAGAGATAGAAAATGTGCATTTTATGTACCCCGAGGTGGAATTGTCTCAGCTGCAAACTGACAAAACTCATTACACACAAGGTTGGTCACTTTAAGCAAGCGCCACAGCTGAACCTGAATAATACACAATAGTGCAAAGTGAGCAACTGGGACACTTAATTTGTGGAGTATTATAGTTGTCCAGCTGTGGGAAGAGTGCGCATCACTCAACATCATCCATCTTCCTTACTTACGGTCGTCTGATTAGATAACGTCACCAGTTTTCTATTCACAGCGAAAAATTAAGAAGAATCATAATAATAATCCTTCCGTTTGACATACCCGACTCATCGTGTCAATGAGACGTCTCAAAACGCTTCGCAGAACATATTGTGTTGACTGTGTTTGACGGGCGAAAAGCCGCAGCCAATTGCGCACAGCGGTGTCTCGCCAACAGCCGTGGATTTTTTTTTAATGGCTATTGCTGGCCACAGACGGTAACAAAAGAGTGGAGTGGAACCGGATTCGAACTCCTAACGCTTTCGATAGCAGGTTGTGTGCACTATTGTGATCTGCGTTCTCCTACACCTGAATCCACAATCCCTACACTTCACCAAATTAGACACTGCGCTTTTCATCCTGACGTGACGATACCTACCGATTTGTTGCAGGTCAAACCTGCCGAGTTAAAGTCACGTCCCGTGTCTTTATTTTGGCATCGATTGTAATTTGATAGGTTTCCATGGTACTAAGGCGTGTATTGCTAATCTAGATGAATTGGACGGGACAGCTTTATGTGAGGAATAACTGAGCAGTAAGTTAATTACCAAAGGATTATGAATGAAGCATTGTCTCCCTTCGAATTGCAAGCGACTGGCCTGGCACATTTGACGTATCTGCAGACGAAGACCATCTCGACAAGCAGAAGTGCCAAAACCTCTCAACATGTTAGGAAATATCAGGCGAACGTTCAGTACTCCTGACCCAAACCTAAGGGATTTTTAGAGCATGATATAATAATAATAATAGCAATAATAGCAATAATAATAACAGGAAATAATCACAATAATAGCAATCCTTTCATTTGACATTATGCCTTATCATGTTGTTGACGTATCTCAAAGCACTTGACAGGGTATAATTGTAAAGTCGATTGACAGAAGCAGCTAAAATTCTGCCGACAATAGTTTATGTCTCGGACCCATTGAAATTAACGTCACAATCAAATTGTCTGCGTTTCTAAACCCCGAAACTGAGACTGAATTCAACAATTTGCCAAATTCTGGACTCCCCGAAACAATAATAATTGTAACGCATTTGATACAGCGCCTCATGGCGTCTTCGAGACAGCTCAAAGCACACCACAGAATATACTGTAAAATTAATCGACTGTATATTTTGTGGGCGAAACACGAAGACAAAAACAAATGTGATCAAATCTGGACCCAAGCGGAATTTCTACTGGTCAAATGTCTATGTCGTCTTCGACAGACGGAGAGAAAAAAAGACACACACCACACACCACACACACAGATTGCCTGAGCTTTGCTGTCATGGCTCTGTCTGTCTGTTCTGAAACAGTTTAGGTTTCCTGTTCATGAGCGGCTTAGCGGTTGCCACGGAAACTTTTCTGGGGCTTGCCACCTTCTTTGACGTGGGAGAAGCGTCGGCAGCTGTCAAGGGTTCAAACACTGGACACATTCTGTTCAGCTACCTTGCGGAGCGGAGATCGTTCTCGAAAATGGCGTCTGGTGGATTTATCGTCAAAATGTGGCGGCCATTTGCGCACAGCAGTGTCCCACAAACAGTCGCAGATTGAGTGAGGGATTCGTGAATTTGTTTTTTAAGGAATTATTACCCTTGGAAGAGCAATCCGACAATCTACTAAAAACTGGGTTCCTATTTACCGCTAGGTAAACAGAGGTGTGTGGAGTAAGAAAGGTTGCCCACAATGTTTCACCCTGCCAGGAATCGAACCAAGGCCTCTCGCCTGTGAGGCAAATGGTCTAACCAATGAGCTAGAGGATGCCACAATCCTGTTAAAATTATTTTGTCAAAATCTACTTGAATAAAGTAGGCGTTCTGGCTCACAACCACCCATCCTCCACACCTCCCCCAAATAAAATTATTTCATTTGGTTGTTACATAGCTATATCCCTGTTTATCGAATATTATTGTGTGCAAAACGGGAGGACTGCAAATACACAGTCACCGCACTTCACAGTAAAATACTGTGAAGCACTTTGAGGTGTCCCATTACATGAAAAGGGGTAAATCGAATGCAATTCCTACTATCAGTACACGGAACAAATAGCGTACTCGACCTCCATCCTCTGGGCAAGTATTCCCTCCCCCTTTCCCCAGCCCCCAGGGGGTACCCTAAATCATGGTCGCTGATCATCGCATTCACTAATTTCGTGTAAATCCAGCTGCTTCATGTTGCCCTGTAAATATTGACGGAGGAGAGAGGCGGGGAGGAAGGAGGAAGAGAAGGAAGTTCAGGATTATTCTCGATCTGGGTACATCTCACTTTACAGTGCATTCTGTGAAGCGCTTTGAGACGTCTAGAAGACGTGAAAAGCCTTGCATGCAAGAATTATTATTATTATTATCAGCTCTTACTGGTTGTCAAACGGAATCCATATTTTAACTCGATTTCTACACAGAGGTACAGTAGCTAACACACACACACACACAAAAAAAGCAACCCTTGCATTTGATACTCCGCCTTATCATGTCTTCGAGACGTCACAAAGAGCTCCACGGAACATACATGTAAGGCGAATCGACGGTGTATTTTGTGGGCGTAACATGGAAACAGATATAATTCTGATGTGTAGCCCGTTGCTTTGTCAGTGCAGGTTGCCATGGTGCCAGCCTAGTGAGCCGATGCTTGTCGAGGGAGAGTCAGTTCAAACACAATGTCTCTGTTGGGCGGGCGGGCGGGCAGCACGAGAGGGCGAGTGGGTGGGAACAAGAGCTCCCCTCTTACGTTCATTCAACACACTGATAAATAATTCAGGCCCTGGTTCGTGGTTGTCAAGCGAAGCTGATTCCTTTGTTGAATAACACGGAGCAGGTGAATGGGCTGTGTTCATAACCGGAGCCTGGAGCGAGAAGAAAGTTAATTCAGCTTGGATTTGGGTTTCCGATACGTCGCACGCGTTTGTCAGTCATCGATTCCTGGCAGGCAGCCTCGTCTCGGCCAGCATTTTACGTCGCGGAAAAACATGATGGACTCACAATCCGTCACCACGACCTTCCGCCTAACGAGAGGGATCAGTGTGTGCGATGCATTAATAATAATAATAGTCCATATAATAATAATCCGTCAGAAGAAAACTATAAAAAATTAGTCATTTCAGTCCATGACTGTTTGTGGGGACACTGCTGTGTGCAATTGGCTGCCGCGTTTTCGCCCACAAAATATACAGTCAATTCACTTTACAGTGTATTTTGTGAAGCCCTTTGAGAAGTCTAGAAGACGTGAAACGTGTATAATTATATATAATTATTATCATATAATTATTATTAGTATATAATAATTATAATTATTATTGTAATAATCCTTGCATTTGAGATTATTTTCTTATTCTCTATTCTACACTTCCTTTATACTATTCTATGTGATAGTATTGAAAGGCAATATATAAATGCAAGTTGTTGTTGATATAGCATCATATTGCGGAGACATCTAAAAAAAGACCTTTGCACACTAAACTGTATTAACTGTATATTTTATGGGTGAAATGTGGCAGCTAATTGCGCACAGCAGTGTCCCACAAGCAGAAACTGTCGTGGGTTGAGCGAACAAGTTATTATTATTTAAGGGGATATTAACCCCCGGGAGACAATCCCCAGGATTCCCGTTTACTGCCGGGTAAACAGAGGCATGGGGAGTAAGGAAACTTGCCTGATGTTTCGCCCTGCCTGGGTAAGCTAAGGTTGATGCAAGGCAATCCTATGCTAAAGTGTTTCGCTGAGACCATGAGCTCACTTACAGCGATGGCGTCCTCTGTTATAATAGGTCCATGTAGCTTCTGCCGCTCAAATACGGTCCAGAACTTGGATCACTTTTCGCTCCATGGTGTTCTGCAATGTATTCCACTTGTAGCCACGAGATGGCAGTGCGAAACTGTAAACAGGAAGAAAAGGCTGTGACTTTGCCCATGACTGTGAGTTGCGATTTAAGAATGTGCAGAATTGTGAAGACATTCAGTCCGAATTTGGACATTCATCCACCTCGACGACCCCTTGCTATCTGTAGAGTCCTGTAGCTCAGCGGTTAGAGCACTCGTTTCGTGAGGGACCTGGGTTCGATTCCCGGCAGGGTGAAACCTTGGGCAAGTATCCTTACATCCTGATCATAATCCCTCACGAAAAGAAACAACAATAATAAATCGGTGGAGTCCTGTGACTCAGTGGTTCGAGCACTCGCCTTACAGTGAGAACTGCGTTCGAATCCGGGCAGGTCAGGGCGATACCTCGGGCACGTTTCCTTACTCCACACGCCTAATAATAATCCCTCCCAAAAAACGAACAATAATAAAATTGGTTAATTCAATCCATGACTGTTTATGGGATGCTGCTGTGCGCAATTGGCTGCCACGTTTCACCCACAAATATACAGTCAATTCACTTTACAGTATATTGTGTGAAGCGCTTTGAGATGTCTAGAAGACGTGAAAAGTTCTGTATCAAATGCAAAAAATATTTTTATTTAGAATTATCTTCAAATCGCACCTTATGACCTACCTCTTTGTCCATATCGATACCTCCTCCTATCCCTTCTCTGTTGCTCAGTGTCCAACTGCAACGCTCCGAGAAGCTGAATAATAATAATATTAAAAATAATAAATGAAAGTTGTTGCTGCTGTTGATGTAAACAAAGTTCTCCCAGTAAACAATTGGAGTGTGAGAGGGCAGGAAAATGACATCTTAGTTCTACATTTATTGCCAATCTCACACTTCCAGTGTTTCAATTGGATGGAAGCCAGCTGGCAAAAATCAAGGTGAGAACTGATTTGTGTTTGAACATTGAGTTCATCTGAATCAGTGGTGATGGTGTGTGTGTGTGTGTGGATGTGTATGTGTGTGTGTATGGGTGGGGGGAGTTGGGGGCGGCTGGTGAACAAACTGAGTCAATTCCAAACACTTGCTCCCCACGGTTCAGTGTGAAAAACAATTTCGAAATGTATCAAAACACATCTGTGACCATTTGTGGCTTTGTCAAATCTCCCTTCTCTTTTCCAAACAGCGCCGTGGGATCTTGGACATCCGCCTCAACAAGCAAATGGGATCTCAGTTTTGCAAATACAAAATTACATTTACACAGTGCCGTCCATTGTCGAGAGGACGTCGCGAGGCACTGGACAATCAGGGATTTGGACCCGAGTTGTGAAGGGTTGGGATCAGGGAGGATGGAGCACACGGCACCTCCAGCAATACCACACTCCCCCTCGCCACTAAACTGGAATGTCAACCTTGACGATGTGAGTTAAATTATTAATATCAATTGAGCGAGACTGACACCTAGCTCATCAATTTGTATAAAAATCAAAAAGCATGTAAGTGAAACATACATGATGTTTCATGACAAATGTACATTGCTCTACTCTAAGCGGTATCTGTAATATTCTATGTGATAGTTTCTCCATCATAGTCAAGCCAAGACATCCATAGTGATGATTTATATTCCATTTCGAGCAGAATAGTTTAAATTGCCATCTAGTGGCAATGATGCCTCAATACACTGGAGTCCAGATTGGAACATTTTCAGTTCAAACATATGGAGAAGATATTTCTGCTGGCAAGTGGATCGGTAAACTGAGGACACTAGATTTAAAATAGTTGTTAAAAGAAACAGAGGGGAGATGAGAAGAAGTTTTTTTCACTCAACGAGTTGTTCGGATCTGGAATGCATTGCCTGAAAAGGTGGTGGAAGCCAGTTCGACACCAACTGTTAAGAGAGAAGTAGATAATTATTTGGGGAGGACAAGTTTGCAGGGCTATGGGGGGAGAGCAGGAGAGTGGGGTTGATTTGGACACTCTTTTCAAAGAGCCAGCACAGACACGATGGGCCAAATGGCCTCCTTTTGGGCTGTGTAATTCCATGAATCCATACGAGGCCTGGGCATTCAATTCACAAGTTTACAAAGGAATCCTCCAATTAATCAGTGGGTGTGTGCTGGTCATGGCATTAATGGGGGAGGAATGCTTGCCGATTTCCCTTCTTTGCTGGAAAGAGAATTAACAACATTATTTCCTATCGATACCCTCGTTGATATGCTGTGTAACAAAAGTGGCTGGAAGAAAACGTAAGCAACGTTCGGGATGAGTAAAGAATATTTCTGTTGATCAAAGCTCACCTACAGTATATTTGGTGAAGTGCATTGAGTGATAAGATGCTGTGCCAAATGCAAGGATTATTATTATCTGTCCAGTACGTTAACTCTCTCACCCCAGAATAAAGTTCTATGTTGAAAACCCAACTTTTTGCATCTTAAAGTGTTATTCACACATCACTAATGTTCACAAGTTATGTCCAGCATCACGCATTTAACAGTATGTGACTATAATGGGAAATCCCATGAACAAAAGCTGTCAATTTGCATTAGCACTGGACCGAACCTCTACTCCTTAACAAAAAGCTTGAGAAACCGTTAAGACTGGAAAGATCTGATCAGATTCTGATTTTTGATATACAGTACAATGCAACACAATTTCAATTTATACAGCAATTCTAATAATAATCCTTGCTTTTGATATGGCGCCTTATTACGTCTTCGAGACATCTCAACGCCATTCACTGTAATAAACCGCGAAGTGAATTGACGGTATATTTTGCGGGCGAAACGCGACAGCTGATATTGCGCGCAGAAGTGCCCCGCAAAGAGTCATGGACTGAAGTGAACAAATTGTTCTAACCATGTGTCTCAAACCACTTCGTAAGTGCTGGCGGGGCCCCCCGAGCTGGAGGTGGAAGCTTAGAGAGGTGGGGAGGAGAAAAATGGTTAAAGAGTAACTCCCTCTCCCCTGTCAAGCGCTCCGAGACTCTACCATGCGCGAAGGGCGCTATATAAATGCCAGTCGCTGTTGTAATGCTAAAATCGCTGAGACCCGAAAGCATCGTCTTGGTGGCATTTCTAAGCGCAATTTTGTTGAAATTCAAGTTTCCGTTCCTTCCTTCCGTTGGGTTTACTCTCTCTCTGGCTTCGCCAACCCATCAGAACAAGTGAGATATTCCCGGGCTGGGCTCTGGACTGCAGACCGAGACAGATGGGGAGGGTCAGTTCAGTAATGAGCGCGCACAGACCTCAGCAAGTCAAAACATCAAAACAAAAAGGGGGAAGCAGAGAGAAGCCATCATTATTCCAAGATAACGCATCTCTTTATCGTGCTGTGACAGGTGGCGCACTGCATATTCATCACCAAAGCAGCCCCCCGGGAGACATTTTTAGCGCACTGCAAAGCAAACATTACCTTCCTAACAGATGGCAAGCATTGATTGCGTATTCTCAAGAGCGACTTTCGTTTCGTTCTCTGACTGTTTGCTAAAACATTTCAATTGCTCTGCAGAGACTTGCGTTAAGCATCTCTGCCGGTGTCCACTTTAATCCCTGTGAATTCTAACCAGTGACTAAAGTCCCAAACGAATACTGTGTACACTCACCGCCCCTCCCATCCCCTGCCCTCCTTTTCGAAACCAAGCAGCTTTCTGATCCAAATGAGACAACTTCAGTCGAGTTGCTTGGTGAAAATATATCAAAATGACCAACATTTAAAAGAAAAATCTCTCTCCGTACTCAGGGAATAGTTTGCCGTTTTTGATACAGCCCCCACAAACGTTTGTAAGATGGATCTCGATAAAATTTCTAACTTGGGATTATTATGAACGTGGAGGGAATAATAATACTGTACTAATAATCCTTGCATTTCTAGACGTCTCAGAGCACTTCACAGGACATACTGGAAGGTGAATTGAGTGTATATTTTGTGGGCGAAACACGGCAGCCAATTGTGCACAGCAGGGTCCCACAAACAATCGTGGATTGAAATGACCAATTTATTATTGTTTTTTCGAGGGTTTATTATTAGGCGTGTGGAATATGGAAACTTGCCCAAGGCATCGGCCCTGCCTGGAATCGAATCCACGCCTCTCGCTTGCAAGGCAAGTGCTCTAAGCACTTAGCTACAGGATTCCACGAATGTTAATGTAAAGCTTATAACAACAACAACTTACATATGTACACTGCCTTTCACGTCAAGAGGACATTCCTAAGGCACTGTACAGTCAGGGATCCATACTCAAATTGGTGCTTGGGATTAGGAGGGATGGGAACAGGGAAAGGTAGGAGTAGGAGGTTGACCAAAGGCACGGTCAAACAGGAAGGTCTTGAAATGGGTTTCCAACAACAAGAAAATTACACTTGTATAGCACCTGCCAGGATGGCGTCCAAGGAGGCAAGAGATAGTATTATTGCAATAGTAAGAATCTTTGCATTCGATGCAGCGCCTGAGAGGACATCTTAAAGCACGTCACAGCTTTTTACTGGAAAATGTAGTGGCCGTTGTGATTGTACGCAAACGTACAAAGGAGGGAAAGGTCGGATTATTTCAAAACACCGATTCCGGGGTTTCCTGTATCTATCTCCACTGTGTTGCCAGTCGTTCATTCAGCCCTTTGTGCCTGTGAGCGCAAGCTTTCTGCATGTTAATGAGTCCGAGTGAAAGAAGCAATCAGACCTTTCCAAGTCCATAAACAGTCAGCACATTCAAACAGTTTATAAACTGCAGCAACCGCGCTGGGTAAAGTAACAATGTTCATAATTACTGCGTTTTATTGGAACATAAGGTTTCTTGACCGTTTCCCTTGGGAATCTCTCTCCTCCTCGAACAGCAGCCAAGAGAGGGAGCTCCGGTTAGTGTCACTTCCCACTTCTTGCCATTTAGTTGGCACCTGTAGAACGGGAGGTGGCTTGACCGAGCAAACACGCAACATTGCACAGTCCACAGTCTTCACAGTCTTCAACCCGGCAAGCATCTGTTTCTCATTTTCATTCATAAAACTCAAATGGAATATTTGTTGCCTTAGAGATGAGAGTGCACCTGCAAGCTAAACACGGAGAGTAGAGCGAGTACTGAAATCGCTCCCCGCGAAGACCCGAACTTCTCGAGTTAACGAGTCCAACCTGACACCCTTTAAGCCTTTCTCGATGGCTCATGCTTTTCGAACCAACTTGATTGTAACAGTTGACATTTGATCAGGTTTTTTTTTTTTGCATTGAATGTTAATGGTTAACATGTGTTCGCTGCTAACGCTGAATGCTGACACCATTTATGTAAGATTTAGTTGGTTGATTTCCGTTTACACCAGGGTTGAACCACAACATTTGCATCAGATCAATGTTTCATCTCCCATTACTTGATGTGATATTCCAATTTCTCACACAAGCCATTTCCTCCCGGCTCATTGACACCTTAATACAGACAGAAGGAAGCATGGAATTGGACAAAGAGCCGTTCAACCCTTCAAGACAGCTCCTTCAACCCAAAGCCAACTTGACAATGCGTTTTGCCACAACTCATTTGTCCAAGCCAAATATGATCTGTACATTTGATATAGCGCTTCATCAATCATATCTTTGAGACGTGCCAAAGAGCTTCACAGAACACATTGAATTGCCCTGTGGTGAGGACAACATCTGCTCTGCGTCTCTCCTCTCAGTGCTGAATTTCATGCTGTAAATTCACTCCCATTAAGACAATTGAGATTTCTCCCAAATCAAGGTAGTTTAAAGACCTTCAAAAGCCAGAAGAAAGAGCTGCTTGCAAAAACAACAACAAAATTACATTTGTATAGCGCCTTTCACATTGCACTGCTCCACAATACACTGTTTTATTCAAGACTAATTCTGCACTCTAATTGTTAGAATAATAATCCTTGCATTTCATTATAGCACCTTATCACATCATTAAACCATCTCAAAGTGCTTCATGGCATCTACTGAAAAGTGTTGCATGTTCTTAGCTGAATATATAGCTTTAGTGTTGTCTATTGACCTTCCTCTTTCACCGTGCCTCCAGCCAAGCTCCGACCCCCAGCATCCCCTGCCCTCCAGCCCTCCCTACCCCAACACGGGCCCAACACCCACTGACTGCCCAATGCCCTGGGAAGTCTTTACAACAACAACTTTGATTTATATAGCGCCCTCCACAACGGGCGGCGTCTCAGAGCACTTCACAATAACGGATCCCGGGACCGAGCCAGGGGTAGAAAGGTGATCAAAGGAAAGGCGGTCGAAGAGAAAGGTCTTTAGCTGTGACCTGAAACTGGGAAGAGAGGGGGCGAGGCGAAGGGAGTGAGGAAGGGAGTTCCAGAGCCTCGGAGCGTAGTGGCTGTAGGCACGGCCGCCGAGGGTTGAGCGGAGGATTCGGGGGGACATGGAGGAGGCCAGACCCGGTGGAGCGAAGGCAGCGGGTGCTGGTTTGGGGAGAGAGAAGATCAGAGAGGTAGGGGGGTGCAGAGAAGTGGAGGGACTTGGAAACAAGGATGAGGATCTTGAAGTCGATCCTCTCAGGGACAGGGAGCCAGTGAAGTCTGGCAAGGACTGGGGTAATGGGGGAGCGAAGCTTGGTGCGGGTGAGTATGCGGGCGGCTTAGCTGTATTTTGTGGATTGTGGTGGCGGGGAGACCGGCGAGGAGGGCGTTGCAGTCGTCCAGCTGAGAGGTGACAAAGGCGTGGACCAAGGTTTCAGCGGCTTTTGGGGTGAGGTATTGCCGGAGACGACACAATGTGAAGGGCGCTATACATGTGTCATTTATTGTTGTTGTTGTTGCTATTAGAAATTGACGCTGTGGTATTCTACCAAAGGCTCTGTATCAACCAAGTGATGGACCTATTACTAATGACTTGGTTCTCATGTTCAGCAAGACGCAGGTATATACATGGCAGTCAGCCTCGTTGCAGTTGATCTATGCTATCATGAGAGAGACGGAATGAAAATCTTCTGGAGGAAGAAATGCCCTTCAAACTGTGAGATCTTCATAATTCAGAACAGGGATGAGAGCAAATGACAGCAAACTCTGTGGTTGGGATGTCAGAAATGCAATGGCAACGGAAGTGATCGGCTATGGGATGTAAAGTGTGTCAAGCGATTGTGCTAATTAACACATCACACGATGTATTTCCTTCCCACTCCAAGATTTCACAAAAGGCAGGGTCAAATGCCGTGAGAATAGGGGGCGGGCAGAAAAACACGCTCTACAATCAGTGGGGCAGCAAGTCAGGAATATAGTCTCATTGGTCCCGTGGTTCCCCCTGCGTCTGAAATACTTTTTATTTCAAATGACGTCCACAGGATGGCAGTAGACGTCCACTTTGCAGGTAAGCGTTGTGCAAAAGACCTGTAAAATTGTTCTTTATCTACACTCTGCAATATCGCAATGTGAATAACCACCCTGATATTGAGACCCAGTTCTGATGATTCCATGTTTTACTTCAATCAAATTAAAGAGTAGAAACACAAGATGTGTCAGTGAAAAATTTTGCTCCACTAATGGAAATGTATAAATGATATTCCTTGTATTTGATACAATGCCTAATCAAGTTGGGGTTGGGTGGGGGGTGGGGGGTGGGTGGGTGGGGGTGACAGGGGCGGTGGGGCGGCGTTGACGTCTCAAAGCACTTCACAAAATATACCCGTAATGTGGGGTGACTGTATTCTCTGGCAAACGCAACGGTCAATTTTCACACCGAGTGTCCCACAAATATCCGAGTTTTAAAGTCAACCACCTCTTTCACGCAGTGACTTATTCTAAAAAAAAATTGAACGAAATCCTAAACACTCGTGATTCGTGCTCTGGTTTCTGGTGTGTTGGTTATGAATCTGGATGTCATGCTGGAAAATGCATCGCTTTTACTGTGAACATTTTGATGTTGAGATCAGAGAGAAAGAGTGATTTTTAATAGGTTTTGGGAGATGCTCAACAACTTCTCTCATGTTGTGTTTTTGGCAATGGCTCGTGAATGTGCTGGTGCAGATATTGGAATAAATCTTTTTGAAAAAAAACCTATTTATTCTCTTAAGTCAAACAAACAAGTTTCCTACACGAGTATCACAACCGAGTTGCAGCGTTCTTCCTCTCTTATCCCCACCCCACCTTGTTATTTTGATTTGAGAGACGTCAGAACAATAACAGCCACAATAAATGACACTTGCGTAGTGCCCTTCACATCGGAAACATGTTCCAGGGTGCTGGACAGTCAGGGGTTTGGGGATCTGAGCTGGGAATCAGGAAGGAGGGAAGGCAGGGGAGGATGGTGGCTGAAGGCACGGTCGAGGAGGAAGGTCTTTAGAGGCAAGAGGTATTTGCAAACACGAAGCGTGCACACTCCCTCACGCCCCTGTGCTCACTGACTGTGCCACAAGGCATTGTAGCATATTGGATAGGGAACTCGCCTCGTAGGCGAGAGGACCTAGGTTCAATTCCCGGACTGATCAAAACCTTAGGCAGGTTTCTTTGCTTCACATGCTTTGGTTTGCCTGGCTGTAAGTACGAACCCGGTGGTTAGTTGACTGGGGGAAACTCACCTTCTGGGTGTCGTAATCCCTTCAAAAGAAATAAATAATTGGCTGCAACATGGCTGGAGTCCTGTAGCTCAGTGGGATTGGAGCACTCGCCTTATAAGTGTGAGACCTGTGTTTCAAATCCAGGCAGGTCAGGGCGAAACCTTGGGCAAGTTTCCTTACTCCACACGCCCAATAATAATCCGTCCAAAATAAACCTATAATACAATTAGTCATTTCAATCCACGACTGTTTGTGGGACATTGCTGTGTGCGATTGGCTGCCGTGTTTCACCCCCAAATATATACAGTCAATTCACTTTACATTATACTCAATGAAGCGCTTTGAGACTTCTAGAAGAGCTGAAAAAGAGCTGTATCAAAATGCAAGGATTATCATTATTATTAACATTTCACTCACAAAATATACAGTCAAGTCACGTTACAATATATTTTCACAAGCATTTTGAGATGTCTCTACAATGCGATAATGTGTTACATCCAATGCAAGTTCTATTATTGTTCTTGCCTCCCACCACCGATATTCATCACCTGGGCTGATGACTGGCAAGTGGACTTCAATACCATTAAGTGAACCATTAAGTTCTGGTTATAGATCAGAAGGAAATCATCAAGAAGGAAAACAAAATGAAATAAAGACCGTTTAGAATTATCCGTTCCTATCCGATGTTATACCTAGAACATTGAGAAACAATTATTAAACAGACAAAACATCTGGTTTGCGATCGAGCCTCTGGCACATTATTCTGTTGGCTTGGCGGATGCCGTGCATTTTGTGAACTTCGATTGAGGCAAGCATCTCAAATATTTGTTTTAAGTCAGTGTATTGCAAATACTAATTATACACGAGCCAGTGTTAACAGTTGCCATATTCCTGTGGGTTCGTTGGAATTCTTCCCCAGCGGAGATTCTGCTGTCGGACAGCACGGTTTATAATAATAGTAATCATAATAATAATCCTTGCAATTTTATACAGTGGCTTTCATGTTGGGAACACACGGAAAAGCGCTTCACAGGATATAGTGAAGTGTAGCGGCTGTGTATTTTGTGGGCGAGCGCAACAGCCAATTTGTGCACAGAGATAAGCCACAAGAAGCGAATTGAAGTGAATGACTGATTTCATTTGGGGGTATTGTTGGTCAGGACACTGGGAGAAACTCCCTTCACTTTTCAAATTGAACCACAGAGTCTTTAACATTCTGCGGAACGAGACAGACGGGGGCTCGGTTTAATGTCTCGCTCTGAAGGACGGAGACTCTGACACACGATGCCAGCATATCTGCAGGACAATATTTTGAGACGGCAGGAGACAGAGGGGTCTGAAACCTCCCCAATGCACAGATCATGTAGCAGCTCCGTTCCAGAAAATCATCGCTTAATGTCTCCGATTCATAAAATGATACCGGGCTGTGCACAGTTACCTGAGTAGGTTGGCACTGCCTGTGACTGTACAAGCTTGTCATCTGTCAACCTCCACGATTCATTTCAAGGATCTTCTGAATCCACCATTGTCTATCACGCACCTCAGCCTTTATCTTGTTGGGCCCTTGTGTACATATCAGATGCCAGTAACATAAATGCCCTAACTCGCACGCCTTAACTCACTGCTGAGTGTGTGATTTGTTGCTAATCATTTCTTCAAAGAATTTATAATAGGAGTATAAAGATCAGATTGCAGTCCGCTGATCATGCCCTCTTAGACTATTAGATTGTCTCAGGTCTTTCAATACGATTTCCCCGGTATATCTCTCCATGACATTTTGGGGACGTCCATTCCACCTCCTCGCAACCGTCTGCATGAAGAAATCTTTTCGAATCCCGTTTCTACCCGCTCGTACCTCAAGTCCATGCCTCCATTTTTCGGGTCAGTCTTTTTTGCTCAGTAACCAATAACTGATGCAGTAAAATACGAACTTAAAAACAACAGCATAAATATCTTTATGGCCTCACAATTTGATAGCATCAAGCAACGTACAACACAAGACAATCCAGGGCTTAAAATGTTGAGTAAGGGGAGTTCCTGAGGTATTAATAAACTAGATTCAAACTGGGCAACGTTTATTGGGAACTTGCTGTGTGCAAAACAATTACCGCATTTGCCTCAAACTTCAGTCACTGCGATTGACAGCAATTACCTGTAAAGTGCTTTGAGACATTTTGATGTTGTAGGCACTATATCAAGATTGCAAGGATAATTATTGTGTGAATAGTGCTGTATAAACAGCTGGAAGGAAAGGCTGGCGGGCAAACCATGCGAGCATTAATCTTTTGAGTCGACGTGAATGTAATTTTGTTGTTGTCGTTGTTGAAAAATGTCATTCTGTGATGAAAGTTTTTCCGTCAACAAAGTATAGAGCCTAGTGAACAGGTTAAATAAAAGTCGTGGGTGATGGCGGTGGTGGTGAGAAGGGGGTGGGGGGGGGGTGATGAAAGAAAAACAACAAGCACTGGAAATAGCGTTTCCATTTGGACGAGAAGGTATCAGGCCCTGGTTTTGCCGGGAGACGTAAATAACTTCACTAACTCTTACCGTATCGTATTCCTTCAGTTCATGAATAATAAAAGAGTAATCCTTCACGTGCTCTATTAATTTGTCAGTAACGGCCCCATGCCTCGGTATTCTGTTACGGCAAAAAGAATAGGCAGTCTCTCGAATGAAATGTGTCCCAGTGTAAACGAGTCTTTGGGGAGAGCGCAATGGGGAATTAGGGCAGGGCTGCCCATTCATTTCATTTTATTAGAACACTGATCTGTGCAATTTAATCTATCCAGAAGAATTTCCCTTCGAGGTTTTTAGGAGCAAATGAAGAAAGGCTCACCGCGGACCCAGCTACTTCCGAATCATTACTCGCAGAATGTGTGCGCCATCGGCCGATGCGTTTCGCTCACAAAATACAGTCGCTACGTTTCACGGTGTATTCTGCGAAGCGCTTTGAGACGTCTTGAAGATGTGGTACAAGGGGTAAAATCAAATGCAATGATTTGTGTTATTATTTATTGTTATGTGTGAAACAAATGTCTGGTCACGTAGAATTCAAAGTGAATGAAATTGCTCCAAGGAGATAGAATTCTTTGAATTCTTGCAACTTATATCTTTAGGAATGAGTTGGTTTCGCCCACAAAATATACTGTAAAGTCAATTTGTTCTACAGTATGTTCTGTGAAATGCTTTGAGATGCCTCAATGATGTGATAACAACAATAACATCAAAGTTACATTTGTAGAATTTCTATTCCATGAGCATCCAAGACATGAAAGTCCACCTTGGCTCTGCCCCGAGGATTTAATAATAATAATAATGATCCTTGCATTTGATATAGCGCTTTTCACATCTTCTCGTCATCTCAAAGTGCTTCACAGAATATACTGGTAAGTAAATTGACTGCATATTTGTGGGCGAAACGCGGCAGCCGATTGTGCACCAGCGGTGTCACACAAAGGAGAGCAGATTCCTGAGCTACAGGACTCTTATCTACTTCTTGAAGCTTAAGATCGCACAGCATTAAATGACATCGCGGGCAAGCAAAGGATTCAAAGCACCTTTAGCAAACAGAGTCAGCTCACTTAGCCACCCACTGTTGGTGCTAACCATTCCCAGGCGGAATATTCATCCAGCTCTGTGGTAGGAGGTCAGCAGATGCCCTACCCTCTAGTGAGGCTTTCCCTTGGCTGAAGCTCTCTTAGGGTTTAT
This sequence comes from Hydrolagus colliei, assembly GCA_035084275.1. Classification (NCBI taxonomy): domain Eukaryota; kingdom Metazoa; phylum Chordata; class Chondrichthyes; order Chimaeriformes; family Chimaeridae; genus Hydrolagus; species Hydrolagus colliei. The sequence goes on along the minus strand of CM068762.1, from coordinate 9,372,946 downwards.
TACAGAGCTATCTCCAGGTCTCACCCCTTGCACTAAAACCTTAGCGTCAGAACCAGTGTTGTGCCCTATTCTTCGCTTCCCAATCAATAGGCACAATACCGGATCGCAGGGTCGGTTCAGATTTGCCCGAGTTGCTCAGACTTGAGCAACATTTGATCTCGTCCTCCTAGAATACCTAATCTACTGTCCACCCATCACAGCTTCAGGCTGAATCCCAGCACTATATAAAAATGTAAATTGTACGTTGGTGTTGCTTGATTGATTCACATGGGATTTATATTTGGAAAAGCATGAACTTGAACTTCAAGTGTCTTTCCTGTTGGAAACTGATAGAGTAAGCCAAAACTAACAATCCCAGTGTATGTAATTCACCTTAATTATATTTTTCTGCAGGTCTTACAAGAATAAATAATTGTATGTGGTCCGTACAGTCACAGAATGTGACCCGGGGGAGAACTTAGCAGCAAGACCTATTTTGTAACTGACAGAAACACCTCTCATGGGGAACACTAACTGATCTGATAAAGATCATTCAGCCTTTCCTCACTGTGAAACCTCCAGTTATTCACTAACTTATTCGGTTCCATTTAACAGGATCAGACATTAAGACGTGTACATAATGGAAGCGTGCAATGTGCAGCGTATATTCCATCTTATCCCGAACGTCATTCGCTCAGTATTTTGATGATTTGCGGAGGAAGGTGGAACATTGATCACTGATGGATTTTTAGTGCAAAGCAAACATCAAGAAGCGCATGTCAGCCTGACTTGGTTGGTAGCACTCTCACCTCTAAGCCAGCAAGTTGTGGGAGACCCCAAGTCGGAACTTTGAATTTATCTAGCTAGCCTCGCTTGGCACTTCAATCCAGTGCTCAGGTGACGTTTAAAAATCTCTGATGCCTTGGGACGTCCTCCTAATGTGAAAAGCGCTACACAAGTGCAATTTTGTTGTTGTTAGTATAATTCAGAGAGAAAAAGGAGGTTTCTTCACCATCCTGGTCAACAAACCCCTGGATAAAATTGTTGTCGTCGTCCCCACCCAAAGCAATTCCATATTTCACTTCCCTCCCCAGATTACTCATTATAAACACTCCAAAACTATCATCAGATACGACGACAATTAACCCACTGTGAAGAGAGCATTAATCATCGCTGGAAATGGAGAGGGGATGACCACAGGATTTACGGCCGAAGAGATGGGTTTTGAGACAGGACTAGAAGATAGCTAAAGACTTATGGGTGGTGGAAGTGGTTAGAGATGCGATACATCGAAAATTAAAAGGACATCAAATGTTGCCTTGCAGCTGCTACACACTGTAAAATATTCGCTCATCTTAAGTTTGCCAAATGACCGATGAGACAATTCGGTCTTTTTGCTGCTACTACCCAGTTAACAGTAATAGCTGGCGAGCTGCAGGAGAAATTAAATACACGGAAGATTAAATTCTTTTTGCTTCAAGGTTAAACTCACAATCACTGGGGACGGACAATGTTTGTGAGGAGTAGGGATTAGAAGGGCGTTAGCCCCGACGGCAGAATGTATTTGCCGAATGAATAATCAGAGGCATATGAATTCATTTGACATTAGAGTGTTGGAAACAAATCATTGGACTTTCAGTGAATTAAGACATTTACAATCATTGCCAGGAGACAGAGCGAGAGAATTTGCAAGATTTTAAGTAAAAAGCTTCCTGGAACTTCTTGAACCTCCTCAGATGAGCGTTGACACACATTCTGGAAAATAAAGTCAATTTGCTCTTGGGGGATCAAGGACCTTTAAACACCCTCCAATTGTGCAATTAGCAAATGCTTGGGATTTAGATTAGATATTTGGCTTTGTTACTACATCTAGGTTAGTTTAAGAATTTTTGATGGAATGATTAGAAAATAAAACAACCCTAACAATCTGTAGCTCTGACAAACAGCCACTGACTGCACATTTATCATTAGCAAGGTAAAAATGGTTGGAATCCAAATGAGTAATGAGCTAACTCAACAACATTAACAACTTACATTTAAATACGTGGTAGTGTCTCGGAGCGTTTAAATACAGTCACTGAGCTATCGTAATTTCAGCCTGAAAAACTTCATGGCATTTGTGAGACATTGCTGTACACAAATTTTTAACCTTGCTCTCGTAACAAAACCCGATACAGTATCTAATATGCTGAAAATTCCCCTCCAGATAAAATTGGTCACTCACTTCATGGCCTTCGTGAGACATCGCTGTACACAAATTGTCTGCCATGTTTGCCTACAAGTACACAATCACTTAATCCCAAGACACGTTTTAACAAGGTGACGAGGCGCTGTATTGGGAATTAACCAAACGCAAGGATTACTAAAGCCACTCCAGATATTGGCTGCGAACAACTTTCATGTCGGAGGCGTCCAATACAAGGGCGCACAGAACGTGGACAGCGAGAAGCATTTCTTCACACAGACGCTTTGGAAACGTGTGGAATTCAGTGGCGCAGCACGCCTTTGTAGACTGAATCAATTGGGTGTTTGAAGACAAGATCAATGCTTGGGAATTGAGGGTATAAAGAGACGGGGAGTAATGGTGGGAAAACGGGATGAAAAGATGTGAAACAATCCAGTCAAATAAAGTGGCAAAACATGCTGAATGTCCTCCTCCTATTTCCTATGTCAGCACAGTAACTGTAACCTCACATCCATTTTGATCTCCGTAAGAACACAGATGTCAGCATTTGTTCACTCTGAATTTATATAAGACTACAAATTGGTATCATTAGAGCTGAACCAGATAGCACCACTCATGCACTTTGCCCATGTGTTCAATCTTACCGGCAAGTGGAACTACTTAGGAGCAATATGATTTTGGAGGCTGATACAGCGTCAGATGTTCTCAGCTGCGCAGCTGTGGAGGAACAGGCCTATCAGTGACTCTCAACAGAAAGGGGGCAGAGCTGTCCGATCGAAACGCTGATTCAGCTGAAAAATGAAAATCATTAGGGCCACAACTGCAACATGAGTAGAGATTTTTTTTAAAAAATAAGGGTGTCAATGTCGGGCCACAAAATTGCAGGATTGCCTCACCATGTTTTGTCCACTTAGATCCAAGGGACTTTGCTTGCTTCTTTCGCCCGGTTTGGATCAAGCCAAAATTCAGACGAGGTGCTGTGCAGGACTCAAGGATCGCACACCCCAACAGTCTCAATCACGTGGCATATCCGCGAGGGGAGTGGGAGAGGTAAACATTGTGATACGATTTGTTAATTAACACTGGTGGGAATTAACCAAACTGTTCAAAACTGTGGATGTTATTGGCCATAGTTCCTGTTATTTATTACAGTTTTAGGATTTTGCAAAACAGATAATGAAAAAGATGGCACGAAAGAAACATTTATGCTAAAATTAGTGAAAACGAAGGGACTAGATCGACTTTGTGCAGTTTTGCTTTCGCAAAGTACATCAGCTCATTAAGTGAGTCCCGACAAGCAAAGCGATACAGAGTCCATTGTTTCGAGAGGGTCCTGCACGTCCGCACGAAAGACAAAACCATGAAGGGTTACTGGGGATACTGTGGGGCAGGGGGATGGCTTGAGAGCCAGTGCAGACAAATTAACGAGTAGTTTAGTTTACTGCAGCACTTCAACAATATTGAGGCATCTCAAAGTGGTTCTGCCAGGGCAGGAACACAGAAGCTTGGTTTCCATCTAATTCCGAAGGACAGGACGTTAACATTTAATCCAGTTGTCAGCCATTATAACAACAATAATAACCTTGCATTTGATTTAGCACCTTTCACATTGTCCACCGTGAGGTTTTGTAGCTGAATATTTAGTATGTAAATGTGGCAGCCAATGTGCACTCAGGAGCAATAGTAGTAAGAATAATCCTTGCATTTGATACAGCGCCTCATCGCATCTTTGAGACGTCTCAAAGCGCTTCATAGAATATACTGTAAAGTGTAGTGACTGTCCCACAAGCAGCAGTGAAGTCATGACTGATTTTGTCCATGGGGATTAGCTGATCAGGAAACAGCAAGAAACTCCAACAGGAGTTCAACTGATTTCCATTCATCCGGTCTCATGGAAGTGCTGCTTTAATGCAGGCAATTAGGTGTAATTGGATCAAACCTACATTCACACACACATTGATGCACACTGCTCATCGAATCATCAGGTGTTGAAACAGCTAATCTGCACCAAGATCAAATGTGTCAGAGAGTTGAGTGGATTGAAGGAGATTCACGTTTCCACCATCTTTTCATTGAGGAAATTTGAGCGGCTTAGAGCTTTCGTATTACCCGCTGCCGGTCAAGACATCGGGGGTGGAATAGAGGTGGTGATGGGGCATGGGGGGAAAGAATCAGAAGCTCTTATATAAACTGCCAACACTGTTGCTTATTGATCTCTGCTACCAAATCTAGTTTTTAAAAATATTCTCATTACCTTGGAGATATTAGATTTTGTAGGCAAACCTGTTTTAGCTCTCGCCATTCCCTTGATAAGATCAAGCAAACCACGGCCCTATAACACTATAGAGGCACTTTATGCCTAAACGGATATAGTGGAATCGATACGCGGGAGTAAATTGGGCAGCTGGAATTCAATCAAGAGTTTCAGATAACACTGGATTTTTTAACACTCAGAGATCAAGGGTTTCAGATAACACTGCTAAGAGCAAACTCGTGAATATCACGTGGCCATGAACATACTTGAGCCAAAATAACCTTGACCATTGCTTTCATTTGCATAAACATAAGAACGTAAGAAATGCTGGGCGAAATAAAGACCAAAGTCCATCTAGTTCACCTTGCAACTTTAGAGGCAGGTCGCTTGCACGTATGTCCCGGACTACCTAGGTATTAATAAGAACGTAAGAAATGCTGGATGCGAAAAAGACCCCCAAACCATACACAGAACTTGTATTTAACATGTACCACTGTTTCCTGAAGCTGATTTCACCATTAATGTATTCTCACTGTTACCAAATTGGAGGCCATTGCCACCATTTCTTTCCACCCCTTTAATCCCTGGTGATATCTGCTCTCTACCTCCCCCCGATGGCTTAGTTGAGAGTTGCCTGTTTGCCATTGTGTGGGCAATCGCATCGAAAACCCCTTGTTTAGACTCCCACATGATCGATTCACATGAAGAAGGCCCCTTCAACCTCACCTTCCCATCACAGCGTCAAGCAACATTTTTTTTAAATATCAAAATGTCAGCCCACCTTCCTGTCATCCTGATTCAGTCTGTTATTAAAGAAAACCTTCTTGTTATCTGTCCTGAAATTGCCCTTTGCAACTCTAGCTAATTTGTGGTGTGCTGCATTGGAGCTCAAGGTTTACTGTGGAACAGATGAAACTCACCCAGTCAGCGAGGTTTAGCTCATAGGTCAAACGAGGCTAGAGCTCGCTCTCTTTCTCTACATCGCTCTCACACACACACATCTGGTGTATCAGAGAGCCGTTCCAACTCTCAGTCAAAACGCCTTGCCAGGAGCTTCAAAGGTTATAATTGTTTTGGAACACTTCTTATGTATGTCTGCAGACACTAACAATGTATCACTCCGTATCGATTCACCTTCAAGTTCATTTACTTCATTTGCCATGTACAATCAATCCTTGGCATTGACACTGGCCAGACAGAAAGCTGTTTCCACTTTGGGACTTTTGTTAGTTAGTTAGTTAGGTCTCTGAGAGGAGGTAGACTGAGATTAACCCCTAGAGCAACAGTCAAGTTGTTGATAAAGTAACATATTGAGCAATCCAGCCTTTGGGGCAATTTAATGTAAATTATTGCCGCTAATAATCGTTGCATTTGATATAGCGCCTTCTCACGTCATTAAGTCATCTCGACTGAATATACTGTAACTATACTTCACAAAATATTCAGTAAATGAATTGACTAGATTTTGTGGGTGAAAAGCGGCAGTCAGTTGCCCACAGCTGGTCCTGCAAACAGTCATGGATTCGGTGACCAAATTATTATTAAATATACAGTATATATATGTATGCGTGTCTGGAGATAAAGTATTTAACATCCCTTCAATTGTGGTAAACAGGGGATCCCAGTATTGCCAGTGTTATTGTCCAGATAGCTGCTAAGAATAGAATGTTTAATGAGGATCAAAGCACATAGCTCATTACACTGATGTTGTGACTGCTGACATTCACTGGCCGTGTGGACCAGACAAATAATCATTCATCAGTAATATGTGAGCTACTCCTGGTAAATCACTTTGGGGACTCTATGTTCTCTTCATGCTCCATTGGGGTGCTTGGAAATTTGCAGGTGTTTTCAAAACAATGCAGACTAAAAGCACGTGCCCAGCACATTGGTTTAGTATTTTTTTCCTCCCCCCCACCTCCGAGCTGACAAACTGAACACCGTAGTCCGGGGTGGGGGAGTCACCGCATGCTGCTATCACCAAATGGCAAACGACAGATTTTATCTCCAGACTGAATAATCAGATAAATAGATCTTAATTGCGTGCCTCAATTCAGCAACTACAATTAATCAAGAAAAAATACTGTGATTTTCTCTCTATTATTACCCGATTCATCAATAACACTTTCATCGATTTGGTTTAGAGCTAACCCTACGCTTCCTTTTATTGTTGCAAATATTGGGAGAGAGGAGCAGATGAGAGCTCCCTGATTCCACAGGGAATGGCACAAATAGCTGAACTTGGCCATGTGAGCTCTTGTATTGTTTTTGATTAAGACGTGTATCCAATCTCCATGAGACCAAGAACTTGGTGACATTTTGGCTGGGGCACAGTTATACTTTATGCGAGTTCACTGCAGCTTTTATGGAAAATGAATTGACTGTAAATTTGGGGGGTGAAAGGTGGCAGCCAACTCCCCACAGCTGTGTGCTGGAAACAGTTGTGAATGGAGGAACTAAATTATTATTATGGATTCCTGTAGCTCAGTGTTTAGAGCATTTCGCCTTGCAAGCGAGAGACCTGGGTTCAATTCCAGACAGGGCGAAACCTTGGGCAAGTTTGCTTACTCCACACGCCTAATAATAATCCCTCCAAAACAATTGGTCGTTTCAATCCACGACTGTTTGCGGAACACTGCTGTGTGCAATGGGCTGCTGCTTAGCCCATAAATATACAGTCAATTCACATTACAGTATATTGTGTGAAGCACTTTGAGACATATAGAAGATGTGAAAAATGCTACATCAAATACAAGGATTACTATTTTATTATTATTACTCTCTCAGTGCGGAGTGGGGAATTAACATTCAAAGCACCTCAGTCAAATAGAAACCAAGATATTCCAAGATATAGAAACCAAAGATTCATATGATCCGAATTGGTTGAGCAGGAATCAGTAGGAATCAACTATTCGGAAGTATGATTGTTCTAATGATACAAGCCCTTATTGATGCCTCCACAATGGACAATTATTATCCCGCGAGGGAGGTTAAAATAAAAGAAACAAGGAAGAAATCAACACCCATGTAATAAATTTAGTTACAGGTCAATAAAGACCAATTTCTGTCTGGAGTCAAAACTCCAGAGGAGAGGCTGGCGGATTGAAGGACAAGGTAATCCATTAGAAACTTTTGTCGGGAAAAAACTTGAGGTTTCTTTTTCTCTGAAGAAATTCAGTTACAGTAAACTTGATAATCCTTGCATTTGACACAGCACGCTTCTGAATCAAGAAAGCGCTTTGCGGCATTTAATGTCAAGTGTAATCACGGCGTATTTTGCCGGCCAACGCAGCAGCCGATTTGTGCTTAGCAATGTCCCACAAAGTTCATAGTGATCGGAAGAAATGTATGCGCATAGTCTATCGACTGCCTGCATCCCTGTCGATCTACCTATATTACTGCAAAATGGATAATGAAGTAGGTCACTAATGTTAACATGTAAGGGCAATTTCTGGCAAGTGATAACAATACTACATTGAAATTGACAAAACCCCCACGGACGTCTCACTGATGACGGAAATCCACGAATCATCTGACATTTCTAATAAAGGAATGGAGGTGACAGTGATAGATAGTGAATGGGCACAATGTCTTAGAAAGGATAGATGAATGATATATTGGATCCTATTTTAAGCTTCCCCGACTCTATAGAGCCATTTATCTTTCAATAAAACGAAGATGTCTTTCTGAAAATAGACACTGTGAGGATCTCTGTGTAAATTCCTGTTAAGGAAAGGTTAAAAGACAAAATCTCCTCATTTTCTTCTTCAATTCATTCAATTTGGTTCACACCGTGGAATAGAGAGAGGAAGAGAAGAGGAAAAGGGCTAAATTTGTGTAATAATCCTTGAGTTTGATATAGCGCCTTAGCATGTCTTCAAACTATCTCAAAGTGCTTCACAGGATATACTGTAAAATGAATTGACTGTATATTTGGTGGGCTAAACAGGGCACCCAATTGCAGACAGCAGTGTCCCACAAACAGTTGTGGATTGAGTGACCAAATTATTTTAATTTATTTTGAACAAATTATTATCCCTGGAAAGAGATCCAGGAATTGACTAACAACCAGGTTCCTACTTAATACTAGGTAAGAAGAGGCATGTGGAGTAAGGAAAGTTGTCCAACGTTTTGCCTTGACAGGTATTTAACCCACGTCTCTCTTTTGTGAGGCGAGTGCTCTAATCACTAAACTATATTTAATTTAATCTTTACTCTCGATATTATTCGCATGGCCCCTCTTCAGTTAAGTGAAGCGATTTGAGATGTCCTAATGACATGAAGCCACTATATAAATGTTAATTGTTGTTGATTTAAATAATATTGAATGGATGTAAAAGCAATATTACAGTTTTTCCAAACGTCAGAGTTTTGGAGACTATATTTTGTTTTTCAGGTTTTAAAGATTTTTATGCAACATTTTTACACAGATCCTCCTTGATCTATGGCTGATGAGAAAGTCTTGTATTTCCTTGCATTGAAGAAGATAAAGAAGCTGAAAAAAATGAGGGCAGATAAATGCACTCCAACCTTTAAAACAAATCAAAACTTGGGAATTGGTGTGAGACTAAAAACGGTTGTTGGGAAGAAATTGTAAAAGACAACACAAGTTGACATTGATGAAATGCCTTTCACATCGCAAGCACGTCCCAAGAGTCTTAATAGTTTCCGATTTGGCACCCCAGCTGCGGGTCGGAACCGGGGAAGAAGTGTAGAAGGAAAAATAATCCAAGGTGAGGTCGGTCAAAGAGCTTGGTATTGAGATAGACGTTGTAAGAAGTGAGAGATGAGCTCGTCCTTGGAGTTCCAGAGAGTGGGGCCATTTTAAGCTCAAAGCTAAAGTGCTCCACGTTAGCACAAAGTATAAAGAGTGGGATTCAAAATCAAAGCTGCAATTGGACAGAACTTTTGACAGGAGCCAGCCACCGAAACAAAGCACGGACACTGATTCAGAAATGCAGTGGTGCTGTCTAACAGGAAGTCATATCCTCTTAGTAGCCAGATGTTCTGAGCCTCAGGAAATGCCACGTGAATCTCCAACTCAGCATGGGCCAAGGCTTTGTCCAATTCCACTTTTTAATAATTTCAAAGTCTTATTGAAAGCATAAGTTGTTTTTTTAAAAAAAAAAGCTGATCTGAAATGCTTGTGACCAGAATATTCATTATTTATTCATTATCCATCCTCTTCGATCGTGCCTTCCGCTACCCTCCCAGAAGGAGGGTAGTAGAAGGCACCCTCTCTCCCCCACCTCCTAACTCTCTCCCGCCCCTCCCCCTACCTTGCCCCGCTCCCTTGCTCGGGTCCCGACCTGCCTGTTCAGCGTCTTGGGATGTCCTCCAGACGTGAAAGGCGCTCTATAAGTGTAATTTTGTTGTTGCTGTTGTATTTATTCTCCCCACCCAACCCAGTTGAAACACAGGAGCTTGAGGCGTAGGGGGATAAGGTGGGCTGGTGGGATTGAACTCCTTGCTGTGTGAGCCAGCGTCGAATCAATGGACCAATTGGCCTTCTTCTGCATTGTAGATTGCAGTGTTTCTAACCGACGTGATCCAAAGCCATTAGTAGTCCAGCTAACAGGTGGGATAACATCTAGAAAAGTTCACTTGTTACAGATAGACACGGTTCAAAACACATTGGAGGCTTAAGCATTGTCAAGACAGTAAATCGTTCTACAACTGGAGCAATAAGACCACCATTGGTCATTGTATTCTCCATCACAAACATTTCAGACACACTGAGCGGCCTTGTAGGACATCCAAATAAGAAATGTTTTTTTTGGGGGGGTGGGGGAAAATGTGGAAATCTCAAACAATTGCATTACAAGAGAAAAGAGATTTTCCTTCCTCTGCAGCACCAATGGGAACCAATATTAAATGGTTAAAATGAGCTCAGTTTGCAGTGGGCCTTTGAAGGGGGTAAGCAGTCTAAATTAACTTGTCAATTTAGATGCAGATCATGCTGGTGTGCTTCAAACTGCACTGGAACAGCGACACTGAATCAAATGCTACACACTGCGTACCTAATAGGACCTCCTTCCTTTCATGGACATGAGCCAATGCTTATAAAACCTGTGGTTCGTGGGGTAGGGAAGTGGTGGTGGGGGGGGGGATTTATGTTGTCAAAAGGAGGAACATTCAAGTTAGTCGCTTCCACAGTTACATCATTCACTGATCACAGGATGCGAAGCGATGTGAATGATTTGTGGGAAACCTTTGTGAACAGTCTCGTTCAGTCCCGATGGTTGCACAATGGAGGATTGTTGCTTAGAAAGATTCACTTGCCCTGAAGCCAGAGTGGAGAGAAACAGGAAACGGGTTTTGATTCAGAAATGATACAATAGTTGTTAGGCTGACAGATGTGGGTCACTTAGCAAGATGCCGAGGCGAGAGAAAGTCATTCATTTCTTGATTGGGGCGGAATATCCCACTGGGGTAATGGCACAAGAATTAGTAAAGCACGACCCTCAAACGCCAAGTCAATACTGATCACTGTCGGAAACTTCGAGAAGGGCATCATTGTTCTGGCTAGTGAGGAAATCTTTCACTCCACCAGGGCTGAACAAGGAAGATCTTGGATATTCTCTGCTGTTCTATAATAATCCTTACATTTCATGTTGCGCCTTATCCCATTGTTGAGATTGCTCAAAGCAGTTCACAGAAGATATTATGAAGTGGAATGACCGCATATTTTGTGGGTGGATCAGGTACAGCAATTGCGCACAGCAGGGTCCCACAAAGAACCATGGATTGAGTCACCAACTTTTTTTTGGGAAAGAATATTGCCTCTTGGAAACCAATCAACCGAAACGACCAATGACCTGGTTCCTACTTACTTGCTAGGTAAATAGAGGCATAGGGAGTAAGAATATTTACCTAAGGTTTCATCCTGCCCAGGAATCGTACCCAGGTCCCCTCATCAACCTTGAGAGCAATTGGATGTTGGGATGCTACTAGTGAAATGTGCTATGCAAGCGTAATTTTGTTGTTTTTGGTGTTGGTATCATTTGGTAACAGTAATGCAGTAACCCTTTGTGTTTGACATGTAGCCGTTCATGTCGAGTGACAAAGTTATAGATCACAAGATTAGTTTGCATGTAGAAGATCTTTCAGCCCATTTGATCCCATGGTTTCAATCCCTCCCATCTCCCCCTCTTCCCCCCCACCCATCATGGATTCAAATTATTTTTAAATAGAAGTCCACTGTTCCTGGCTTCAACCAAACTCTTCCTGACAATCTGTTTCAGTTGTTAATTATCTTCAAGCACTGAGTAACTAAATGCTTCCTGGTGTCTGTCCTGAAATTACCCTTCGCAACTGTAAACAAGTATCCTCTTGGTCTACCATCTGAAAGCAAAATTAGTCACAGAAAATCATGCGCTGGAAATCTCAAATAAACTGTTTGGATTTACACTCCTACTGAAATGGCTACAATACTGCAACCAGAAAAACAAATTCCGCCCCATTACATCGCATTCAGATTAACAACAACAGCAAAAAAATTACATTTACAGAGGGCCTTGCATGTCGGGAGGACGTCCCAAGACGTTGAACAGTCAGGGGTCAGGACCTGAGCAAGGGGCAAGGGCAGGGTGGAGGGGAGGGAGGGAGTTGGAGGGTGGCAGAAGGCACGATCGAAGAGGAAGGTCTTGAGACCGGCCTTGAAGGTGGCAAGGGAGGAAGCGAGGTGAAGGTACTGTGGGATGGAGTTCTAGAGTGTGGGGGCAGAGCGGCCGAAAGACCAGCCACCGATGCTAGGTGGGGGGTTGGCCTGGGGGACATGGAGCAGACAGGAGCCCGCTAAATGGAGTGGGCGGACATGTTGATAGAGAGTCAGCAGGTCAGAGAGGTAGGAGGGGGCAAGGCCGTGAATGGCCGTGAAAGCTGAGGATGAGGATCTTGAATTCAAACCTCTGGGGGACAGGGAGCCAATGGAGCCGGGCGAGGGGGAGAGTGATGTGGTCGCGAAGCTCACTGCCAGAGAGGACAGCCACGCTTCCAAGTACTAAGTGTGGAAAAGTTGGAAATAAATTCAGCCGTCAGAAAGATAACTCGCAGATACCATCGCTATAATTTCCAAGAATCACAGACTGGAACTTATAGCAAGCATTGAGTAGTTGAAAAGCATGAAGTTCTATCCATAAATCTTCCGCAGAAAGCATAGAATCGACTATTGTTTGGAGTTAGCCTCGGGCAAGAAAGCAATAGAAATGTATTTATGTTGATGGTTGCTGAAATAGTTTTCTTGTTAAAATAGCATCTCTCCTTGGAAACATTCATACAAATATGAGCCAAAGTGAAACCATATGTGCTTTCATGTAAGCACACAGATGTGTTCAGTCCTTGACTCACTGTGCAGCTTGGATTCGGGATGGAGTCACGTGGTCTGTGTTTCTTAGTGTGAAAACAATTCACTTTGAAGTAAATCGTTTGCCTACCAGGAAACTCAGAAACTCCGCCTGAATCCAGCCTGTTCCGAGCTCATACGTGTCAGACGTGTCTTACATTTGATAATAATAATCCTTGCATTTCATATAGCGCTTTTCACATCTTCCAGACGTCTCAAAGCGCTTCACAGAATGTACCGTATAGTGAATTGGCTGTATATATGCGGGTGAAACAATTATGGCAGACAACCCCACAAACAGTCGGGGTTGAAAAATGACCAATTTATTATTGTTTGTTTTCGAGGGATTATTATCAGGAAGTTTTGGTGTAAGGAAACTCGCCCATGGTTTCACCCTGCCTGGAATTGAACCCAGGTCTTTTTCTTGAAAGGTGAATGCTCTAACTGCTGAGCTGCAGGAATCGACATTATTATTATTATATAACGTAATATAAGCCAGTAAACCGCTGTGATTTTTGCATGATAGGATATAACCTTAACAACTCTTTAACCTATTTCATGCTGTATCTCTCTATCTTGGAGTTGTTGTCACAACATAGGTCCTTATTATTACAAGCTTGTTTATCTTCTAAACAACTGTTTTGTTTGGAAATCAACTGTTCATCACATGATATATGAAAAATGGACAGGAAATAAGGGTGTAATTAGAACAAGTTTCAAACCGCTTCAATGTCACTCTCCTGGGCTCATGATAAACCAGTAATCTTTGCATTTGATATAGCCTTTGCTGTGCAGTCCCAACGTGAAAGGCGCTATACAAATATAATGTTGCATTGCATTGTACTATACACAAGTATTGATTATAGCATGGGTATTATCTGCCTTCCAAAGCAGGCATATTGCGACAGACGCACACACAGACTCTAACTGTAACATGGGTTGAATCTCAGAGGAGGAAAAAAAGTGGAACAGCAACACAAAAATAGTAATAATAATAATCCTTGCATTTGATATAGCGCTTTTCACATCTTCCAGATGTTTCAAACCGCTTCACACACTATACTGTAAAGTGAATTCACTGTATATTTGTACGCGAAAGGTGGAGGCCAATTACACACAATCGTGAATTGAAATCACCAATTTACTATTGTTTTTTGTTGAGGTATTGGTATCAGGCATGTGGAGTAAGGAAACTTGCCCAAGGTTTCACCCTGCTTGGAATTGGTCTCTCGCTTGCGAGGCGAGTGCTCTAACCACTGAGCTACAGGACTCCACCAGTGTGGAGGGCTGCAGGCACCTGAGCTTGCGGTTACTTCATCCATCCGTTTTACGGACTCGTGCGACTTGCAACCCTACTCTAACCATTAACTGACTTTACGGTTCTCCCCCTGTTTCAGCCCAGCCCCAGCCCCAACATAGGGGTAACAGCAACAAAAACAAAAGTTGTTGGGGAAACTCAGCAGGTCAGGAAGCATCCATGGAGAAAGGAAAAAGAGTCAACGTTTCGGGCCTACAACCCTTCGTCAGAACAGTCCATGTTTCGGGTTGTAGGCCCGAAACGTTGACTCTTTTTCCTTTCTCCATGGATGCTGCCTGACCTGCTGAGTTTCCCCGGCAACTTTTCTTTTTGTTTCAGATTCCCAGCATCCGTCGTATTTTGTGTTTTGTATAGGGGTATCAGCACCTCCTTAAGAAGGCACGGTTCCCGCCTCTCTAGCCTTCCTGCCGACGTAACAAGTTTCACTTCATTTCCAATGCGTTACATTTTGGAAAGTGCTGTGAGGCGTGAATTTTTTATTTATCTCCCTTTTAAATCCCGCATCATTCCTGCCTGGAGGTTGCCACCCAATATGCTCTTGCGCGTGTTCTACGCGTGTTGCCATGGTTATCTTGCAGGATACCATATTAGTCTAATTAACACAATCAGGGTTACCTTTCACCCACCTCGCGATTACTCACTGCCATACGCCACAAAGCAAACAAATATTATGCCTCGAATCAATTATCCATTGAAATATTATCTGCAATAAATAGCTGGGAGTGGAGGGAAAGGCTGCACCGTGAACTTTGAGTTCTGCTGACGCTCGCAATGCATTCGAGTTCCACGGCTGTGCTTCATGTTGTCGGCAAATCTCAACTAGGGTTCATCCGGCTGACAATCCGACTCTCTGATAAGCAAGTCCGTCCCCCGCTTCCAATACAGGATAGCGTCCGACCGGCACCAAAATGACATCTGAAGCTTTGCAGAGAGGTTTCAGCCTTGATAAAACTCCCAACTGTTTCATAGCTTGAACTGCAAATATATACGTGTTGTGTCATCATTCGTAATCTGTAATAGGATCAATTTGAGCCGACTGATAGAAGGCATGCAATTCACCTTTGAAGAAATACTGCCATGTTCAAAAATTAATGGAATAATACTGTTAGTCATCAGCGCTCAGAAAAAATTGATAGGACTTTAAATATATGCATTTCTTTCTCTGTGGATGAGGATACGGCACTCTGAAAAGGTGCATTATTTTCAGTCTTTTACATAATATCTTAATTAGCTTAATGGATACTTGTAATGTTTCAGCTATCTATAAGCAGATATCTCTTGTTGATACCATCAGGAAGTTAGGAAAATCTCTACCACAATGTCCACATGAATATATTCTTGAAGACTTGATAAGGCACTTTTTCAAATGCAAGGCATTAGTATTACTACAGTATTATTATATATGTTTTTGGCATTGTGATTAAAACATCCAACAAGATCTAACAAATCGGTGGAACAGGCTAGATGGTCTGGACGGTCTCTCCATATTTTCCTATGTTCTTCGCTCCTTAAAGAATTTGAACAAAGAAATAACACAAGCCACTTGGATTCATATAGCAGCTCGTGTCAATGTAAGTGGTGGTTAAGTGTATGTGCTGACAAATCATTGCTTTGCAGCCTTCTTTACTTGAGTTTAAACGTCTAGAAACTCATTTGACTGCAACTTTGTTTTATTTCACACTAAATAAATGTCTAAATATGAGTTTTAATTTGGTACAGTTTGATTTGTCGGGCACTGGAAACAAAAAGCTCAGTATTGCCAAAATACAGTAATCCCTTTTCCCTAGTGTGAAAGAGGAAGCATTCTCCAACTATTCAACTATTCTTTGAAATGTTTTCGACAGCTTGGTAAAATTTATCGCCCACAAAATAGAGTACAGAGTTTGCAGTGTATTCTGTAAAGCGCTTTGAGACGTCTTAAGGACATGATAAGGCAATATATGTCAAATGCAAGGATTAGTTATTATTATTTTTTGATACGTTTGGCAATATTTGAGACGGTGTTAATCTTTCCTGTTCAGAAGGACGTTAAAGATCCCACGGCGCGAAGTGAAGGGAGTTATTCCTGATGTCAACAACCATTCCATATTAAAATGGTCAGGTTTGCAAGACTTGGGGGGAACCCCAGAGATTGCAATAGGGGTACTACTGGAATCTAACCAGCTAAAACTACATAGCATACCATTGAAAGCGCTGTCTGTCAAGCTTTCCTGCTGCTTGTCCACCTAGGACAACCCTCGCCATTACGGTTTTGGCTTGCAGGGTTAAGAGCTGTGTGGGAGGATTCCCTGTCACTAGTCATCTGTCTGGAATGAGAGAGCTAATTTTCTATGTGGAAAAACTTTCGTCAGTTGGAAGGGATGGGACGAGGTGGGGTGGGGGAGGATGTACAACAGAGTGTATTAAGAAGTGATAGATTAAAAAAATATATTTGTGGTCTCCGTTGCAATACAACTCATAAATAATGGGCATTTTGTTTTTGCTTCTGTAGAGTCTATGAATACCATGAAGCAATAAGTCTTCTTTGCTATAAATGTAGAGATGACTTTTGCAGATGTTATTTGACAAATAACATGCACGCAATGAAAACTGCAGGGTACATACAGTACAGTACCAGAGGGGTTATGAGAACAGGGTCATTTATCCATTCATGTAGGCATACACACAACAAATAGCGAGTTTCTTATTCAGTCAAATAGTTTTCGTTCATGTCTGTTCTGGAGCCTCTTGAACGCACATCTTAAAATATTCATCTAAATCTAATTTCTTTCAAATCTATTGCAGATGTAGCAAAAAAAAATCCATTGAGCATTAACTTAAGCAGAAAGGCTATCCGAGGTATAAGTTGAGAAAGGCAGGGCCCAGAATCCATTGTAGTCCTTGTAATAGTAATGTTTTGAAACTTTTACTTGATGGGTGTTTGCCCGCGTATGAAAACACACAGTGAAACATCGGTGTAAAAGTCTCTGATATCCACATCCTGTCCTCAATAGACAACAATATAACATTCCAGATAGATCTGTGGCGAAGTCGTGCCAATGCTTTGTGTTAAGCTTTCAGTTGGATGAACCATAGATTCTGTCCTTGCCCTTTATGTCAGATCGGTAGCACGAAGAGGGGTTGGGGACCCCAGAGTGTGTGCTGGGGTTAACGCTTGAGTTTAACCAGCTACAAACTATATATATATAGCGTACTATTGAGAGCAGTGTCTGGCAAGTTTCCCGCTGCTCAATCACCTCAGAACTATCCCCACCCCCCACCACTCCCCACCACCACTTGCCCTCTGCAGATGGTTTGAGTTGCATTGCAAATCACTTATGTATTTATCGAGGCTTGAAATGAATCACAAGTACGGCACCAAAGCTTTCTGTTTAATAATGTGACGTACACTTTGCTTATGTTTCCAGCCCGGTTAATCAAGATAAAACACCTCACACTTGGGGAATATTTTTAATTCGATCAATTTGGATGGAGATGGACGGACGGACGGACGAACGGATGGGGTGAAAGAGAAACTGAAACGGTTAAAACATGGACGCAAACATTTATTTGGAGTTTGAATGATATTGCCGTGCAACTGGATCCTGCTGATTGTGATTCATATTAAATAAACTTTGAAGTAAATTGCTAGGTAAATACACTGATTGAATGTAACCCAAACTGGAAGTGAAATCATTAGCTGAGAGATGGTCTTAATGGAACGAGGGCACTTTCAGCAAATTGGTTCGTGGGTGGTGGAAACTCACAGGCTTTTTTTTATATATATCAATTTGTGCAACATAACATCATATTGGCAGAAATGCCATCAGCTCAATGCCGTCCTGTGTTTATGTGACAGATGGCACATTATTAATTAGGGCAAAATGCCTGTCGCCTTTGCCCTACGAACAAAGCTGACTAAAGTGGAGCTCCTGAAGCTCAGTGGTCAGAGCACTCGCCTTACAAGCGTGAGACCTGGGTTCGAATCCAGGCAGGTCAGGGCAAAACCTTGGGCAAGTTTCCTTACTCCACACGCCTAATAATAATCCATCCCCAAAAAAACACAAGAATAAAATTGGTCATTTCAATCCACGACTGTTCATGGGACACTGCTGTGCACTGGCTGCTGCGTCTCGCCCACAAATATACAGTCAATTCACTTTACAGTATATTCTGTGAAGCGCTTTGAGACGTCGATAAGATGTGAAAAGCGCTATATCAAATGCAAGGATTATTACTATTATTATTTTATTAAACCCAAAACCCCAAACTAAATAAATTAGAGTTTGACCCAGCTGGCATTCCATTTCCCCGGAAAAGGATCACAAAACCATGCAACTTCTTTTCCACAAAGTGGCATCCACCAATTTGGAGCACGCAAGCCCACAAATTGTCACTGGTGTGTGTCACGGTTTTCTGGGCGTTCCAGAGATAGGGAGAGAGAGAGAGGGAGAGAGAGAGAGAGAGAGAGAAAAAGGTATCTTGTTTACAGTTCAACAGAAATTCTTGGGACTGGCATTCAGCCAACCTTGCCTTCTGCTTGTTACTTGCCACAGACAGACAGAACCTTCCTAGGCACATGTTACCATTTTTATCCCAGTGAAATGAGCGCCAGTTGAAAGGATAAATTAGCTGGTGAAGTCGGCAGTGCCAGATGTGTCCCTAATAAGCAAAATCTCCACGGACCTTCCTTTACTATGTTCCCTGCTTAAGATAGCACTCGTGAAAGCATCTACCCAATGATATCCCTGTTGGTGACTGCTATAATATGGAGCTGGTTGTTTACCCAGAGAGAAAAAAAATGAAAGCTTCACTTATTGATTTCATATTGATCTGGCTTCCAAAGTAACCGTGTTCCTGCTCTGCTTAGAGAAGATTTGAAATATTTCCAGTTTACCGAATGGAAGAGAGAGAGAGAAAAAGACATGGTACATGAATTATTCTGCTCCGTTTCACATCTAAATGTCTTGATGCTTTAGTATTTTTGATGTTAATTTAGCCCTTAGGGGGATGGATAGCGTGCTTGTTAAACTGTACAGCTTCATACTGAATTGGTTTTGTTCAAAGCCCAGAGACGGTGATATGATTTTCCTTTACATGGCAGAACTAGTTTTTATCAGAATGTCACACAGTTTAACCATCACGATATTGTAAAATATACCTGCAAAGCTCTGTTATCCTAGAAAGGTTTGTCTTTGATACACACTGTTGATGATATTCACAGTACAGTGGGTTTCACTAACTCCTGTGTGAGGAGCCATGGTTTCTCTCGTGACCTATTAAACCTATAGGATGGGGAGTGCTATGATGAGCACAATTGCACACCACCATGGGACAACGCAGCGTCACACTGGAACAGATTATATACACGGCAGAATATCGCAGAAGAGCAATAATAACAGTCCCAGTGCTTGGCGTGGCACCTTATCAAGTCAAATCAACAACAACAACAACCAAATTACATTTATAGAGCGCCTTTCACGTCGGGAGGACGTTCCCCCACCTGAAGTGCTTCACAGAACGCTTTCTTAATCTAAACTACTGTAGTGACTGAGTATTTTTGTAGGCGAATGCAGCAGGAATGTGAAACAACATTGCTGGTTTGAGGCGTCACCTAGAAGACCTCCGACAATGCGGCATTCCTCACCCCCCAATACGGCACTGGAGGCCATGAGTCTAGACCTCTCCCTAGTTTTCATTTCAGCCAAAGTACTTCCAGCAGCCTCCAGGTGTCCATTCAACCTGGTGGAGGCCAGATTGGGTTCCACAGCAAACATCTGCTGGCTTAACGCTCAGCCTAGACTGCAGGGCATCCCTCACGTTTCACGTGTGAGCCAACTGGCAGCACAGAGTGCAGGCCATCTCCCATGTTGGATGAGTCTAACATCTGGTACCAATTGTTGGCGAGCCCCAGATGTCAGAACGATCCACTGTGCTGCGAACCTGGTGCCAAATCAAAGCTTGCAGGCGACCGACTGGTCACGGCGACACAGAGCGCATGTTTCGAGCGTCATTGTTTGCTGAGTGGCGTTTCTGCGCCCGTTAATTAATCGCGTACATTAATTACCGAACAAATCGCACAGAACAAAATGATCAAGGGGGTAAGGCACTTGACGATCAAACGTAAGCCAACCGCCAAATTTTTTTTTGAAGGCTCAAACAGCAGAATTCTACACATGTGCTTTCGGTTAACAATTGAATCGAGGTTAAATAATGTTTGCACACACAGAATTTGTTTTATGAAATTACGGGAAAAGCGGCAATCTGTCATGCTGGTGGAATCTGGGTTTTGGCTGCAGCTGCGTTTCGATGGCAGATGGATAATACGAGTTTTAAAGCATTATCCTCTCAGCGAGTTTGTTGGCAAAGCACCAACTCATGGGTTTTAGTGGAAGAGCAGTGCCTGATTCGCCTTCAATTTCAGAGAAGATGTTCAGCTCCAAACGTACTGAACTTACAATCAGATGATAGCAACCACTAGGATGTACAAAGCCCACATCAACCATCGGATTGAAGTCTTGTAAACCCTGATTACAAAATAGCCTTCAATCCAACTCAGATGCCCTGCATTTTGTGGTAATTTAGTGAACATTCTCTCGTCCGCCCTCCAATGCAATCTTCTTGTACCAGCATTGACTGAGAGGCCAGGTTGGAGTCCTAATCTAGCCCTCTCCCACAAGCAGGTTACAGCCAACTGTGCGGCTCACTGGAGCATTACAGAGGACTCAAGCCTTTAGCTTCTCCCTCTGGGTTCTGTATGAATAATATTTTTAGTGCCTTGGGACGTCCTTTTAGCGCCTTGGGACGTCCTCCCGACGTGAAAGGCGCTATATCAATGTAAATTGTTGTTGTTGTTGTTGTTGTTGAATCAGCAATCCTTTTTGGCAAGATTAAGTGGCAGAAGTCGGCAAGCGGCAAATTGGTGGACAGGAAGCCTCCTCTCCAGTCCAGGCGATCACCGACAGGATATTATGGAATAACAAACGACGTTACACATTTTCGATTTAATGCCGGCACACTTTCGAGTGAAGCCTGTGGTTCAAGGAACTTGAACCCTAACCCAACTTTAATAAATAATGCAAGAAAGATCCTAGAAAGAGAGCCTTGCCTTCTTTCCTGGTCTGCATGAAAGAAATCTTTGCATTGTGCATGAAAGATGACTTTCATATCCATCCAATTTAGACCGAGTTTCATCCTTGCTCACTGTGTGAGTGCCTTTGTCTTCATGCCAGTAACTTTGTCCAACCTATTTTGCTCCCCTGCTATTTGAAAAGTATAAATGTCGTGCAGTTGCCAAAGCAATTTTCCTTTATTTGCTTTAGATTTTCAATTCCTAATATTTAGTGTGTGGGGTGGGGGTGAGGAGTGAGAGGGGAGATGATGCTCAAGTGAGCAAAGGAAGCTGTATGATAATAAGCATTCTGAAACAACGTCCGGCTTGAAGGACGCTATATAAATCAACTTGTTGTTTTATTACTGCATATTAATTCAGAGTTAAATGGCACTATAATCGGTACCTCCAGAGCATTGTACAGCTGCCAGGAAGTTCAGCGGATTTATTTTTTGGGGTGGGGGGGTAGGGGGGCGGGGAGGTGGGGTGGTGCGGATAGGTTTCTGACAAAGTGATGGACATTGCTCACTGATGTATAAGGGATAATTTCAAAATAAGAAGTCACTTTCAGAGGAAAGAAAAAATTGGTTTCATTGCAATGAAATCATTTAATTATCCTGCTAAGAAATGATTTGATTTCTGTAGTTTATTCTCAAAATCAAAGGGATCTCCTCCCAACATTTTGCTGGAGAAATTCAGCTTGTAACAATTACAACCCCACCCACAACCCCCCACCCCACACATCTCCCCCCCTCACCCCCACCACACCCCCCACCCCCTCCTCTCCCCTACTGAGGGAGGCGAAAGGAGCCCTCACTTCTTGGGAAGGGTTACACAGCCTCGGCCAACTTGTGCTCTCCGTGATGGAGCTTTCGAAAAGGTTTGAAGCTTTGCTCATTAAGGCAAAAAGCTACAATAAAATACTGCACTGTCTGGCAAAGTGACTTACAGGCCGGAAATCAATAGCATTAATGGTGGGAAAAGGAGAGACTACCTGCTGTCCTCATATCGCAGTGTTGGCTGTGAACCGTTTTGAAATACTAGTTGCATTCAACACGGGCCAAGTTTGGGGCATTCATGAATCCGCCCAGAATGAGCTAACCTGGGTCACCCTGGGCCTCTCTGTTCCGTTCACCGTTGGTGATGACATAGCCTCGACCTACCCCGTGACGGCCGGTTCTGTTTTATCTCGCTGAGACTGCGAATGAGGTCGTTTGCAACCGGGTTTGCTTCACCAGAAGCAATGCCATCACCTCAGCCGGGCTGTTCAATGTTGCCTCGTAGCTGCCACATTGTGCAACAAAGTGCTTCGCCTGCCAGAGGTTCTTTGAATCGGTCCTAGCTCTTGGCTAACGCTCCCACCAGGAGGTGCGGAAGAGGAGTCTGGTGGTCGGTGGGGAGGGAAGGAGGGCATTGGGAAGAGAGGGGCAGCTCATCGACGCAGCAGAAAGCAAGCATTAAAATCTTATACAGTGGAACTCGCCTAAGTTGAACTCGCTGCCGCGCTTCGCCCACAAATATACAGTCAATTCACTTTACAGTATATTCGGTGAAGTGCTTTGAGACGTCTAGAAGATGTGAAAAGCGCTCTATCAAATGCACGGATTATTATATCATTATTATTCTATGTCTGATCTGAGTATAAATCTTACCAATCGCCCAAGTCATCCATCTTCATATTCATTGCAAGTTTGACATAACTGATACCTTGTGTAAGTCATAGTAAATGTATGGTCCAAACTGATACAACATATGTGTGATTTCCTGCAGAAGAAAGCATTGTGAGAGTTGTCCTGCAAAAAATAGATAACTGTAGTAAATAGCTTCAGTAAATCAGGTGTACAGCTCACAGTAAATGCTGCTTTAAAAATTAAAGCTCTTCCTCTGGGTAGCTTTAATGAGCTGAACAGGACATAGGAAGAGCAAAAGCTAATAAGAAACACTAAGCCTTGGATTGAACCTTAATTCAATTGACTAATAAGTGTTCAATCACTTACGATGCTGGAAAGGGTTTCTAGGCAACATTGTGCTAAATTCCCAAGTTACTGTAGGAAGCGAGGTTATTTGATCTGCAAAGGATAATTGTATTGTGTGTGTGTTTTTTGTTTCCATCAAAACCAAATACAATTAGGACTTTAGGGCGTTTAACCCTCCTGTTTCGCTAGGGCTTCTTTGAAAAAAAATCTTAAATCCATTTCCGTAGATGGGAAACTAGAAACAAATACTGCATTAAAAATGATATCAATTCAATGCTCCGTATTCCTCACTGAATTCACAAATAAATAAGTAAAAGTTATTGCTGACACAGATTAATCATATCACGTGCCTACGTAACAGTCACTACCTTTCAAAACAACTGATTGTATGTTGAGGCATTCTAACACAATAAGGCACTACTGTATTTCAAATGTGATGATTGTGAATAAATTTTCACATAGGATGCCTTTTAAATAGTGCTGAAAGTGCCAAGATAATATTTATTGGACTCCCTTCTTAAAACAGGCCCCATTAATATTTCACCAATTGTATAAAATCAAAAGACAGGTAAAATCAAATAACAGGTATGATTGTCCTATCTGGACAAACAGCGGGAAAGCTTACGCGACGACAATATCAAAGGCAAGCTATGGTGGTTTAGCTGGTCAGCAGTTACCCCAACACATATTCTGAGGTCCCCAAGCCTTAAGTTTTGCCAAGCCCACGCCTAATATTTTCTGGAATTAGGTAAGCAGGATGTTTCCCTCTGGGGAGGGAGAGAGAGAGAGAGAGAGTGCATTCCATTCCAACAATCTATCTTTGGGATTTCCATGTGTAGGTGTGATGCATGGAAATCTCAGCATTGGTTTGGACACTCGTAAACATGATGACGGGTTTCCGCAATGACACCCGGCTGACCAGGAGTAGATAGCCAGTTATCAGAAAATTTTCATTGTCTGTGTTAACAAGCATCCACTCCCAACTCCCAATCCCATGAACCCCAACTAAGAGGAACGGTTAAAGGGAAAATTAGAGGAAGATGAAATGCATATACTTACAACACAACAAAAAGGAGAAAATATTAATCTTTCTTAATGCAATTTTGCATTCAAAATATTATATATATATGTCTAGCAGATGTCTAGCAGTGACTGAACCCATCCCAAATCTACTGCGTTGCCCTACCTATTTCTCACCGATAAGAAATTGGGCAAAATCGACATCAAATCTGGTGCCGGGAAGTTGGAAATTAGTTTATTTGAAAACGTCTCACAATTAAGTGTTGTGATTTTTCCGGGCTGGAAATTTTAATTGTAGCGTACCTATCAAAGATATAAGTTCAATTGAAAATTGGTTGCACACAGCAACGCACAATACTTTTAATGAATACGTGAATATCGAAATGAATGAATAAATCACAGAGAGAGCAGAGAGAAAAAGACAAATCAACATTGTGGAAACGGCAGCCCCCCACCCCCAAAAAAAGATTAATGGTTTTATATTGTGTAGACTTTTGATAGTATCCTATTAATATGCTCAAGCACCAAGCGTGCAGTCGCAAAGAACAATAGAGAGAGCAGCTGTGTAGGGGTGTGGCGGACAGATAAGAAGGATCTTAGGAACCAAACATGGATCCCTTTAATCTGCTGTATTAGTGCCGGTTGCTTTGATGCATGCTGTGGGAGCGAATGCGTGAGAAAGAGAGAAGGCAAAAGACAATATGATTGGAGAGGCAGAGGGAGAGAGACAGAGAGAGAGATTATTAAAGTTGTACGTCTCGAAGGTGGTCTGAAGTGATTGCATTGAGAAATGACTGGTTCAGGTGCCCAAAAGTGTGCTTGGCCGCGAATTGGATGCTTTCCAATTAGGTTGGAGATGGGGTGGGGTGGGTGGGCGGCTGCCGAATTTTCACAGACGTCAATCTTGGATGCTTTCTAACAAAGGTGCCGATAGAATCCCAGGGAAACGCTGATCGAGAGAGAGAGAGAGAGGAAGGGCATGCCTTCGTAGCACTATATGTAGTGTGTATGCGTTGGTAGTGCAGTGCTTTAACAGTATAGTATGGCGCTTTGAGATGCTTTGACACAAAAGGGGCTGGCGGTATCAAATGCAAGGATCATCGTGATGGAAAAGAACTCCGGCTGAAGTCCACTCCACCCTCAATAGTTCAGCCTAAACAGAACAGGTCGTAAGCTCTCCTCCACTTCATGTTCTGTGCTTTTCGCTTCTGTTTACTGTTATCCAAGCAGTCACAAAGTGTTCCCTGAGATAGCCATTTGCAATGTTTATGGTTCGATGTATTTTGGAAATATGTCTTTGTTTTGCGTCACCGCCGTTTGCCAGAGAATGTTGTTGCTGTGACTCGCCTGCTGGAAAGTCTCCACTTGCAGAACCCAATGTGAGCATAAATCCACTGATCCCATTAAATGTCTACCCGCAGACAACACTAATAATTCTTGCATTTGATATAGTGCTTTTCAGGTCCTCTAGACAACTCAAAGCGCTTCACAGAAAATACCCTATAAAGTGAATTAATTGCGTATTTGTGGGCATTTTTAGTGGACGACAATATTTTATGAAAGAATGGACAGCCATGGGCCAAATCTCCTGTTTCCTCTGCGGTGATCGAACTTGGTAGCTTAACACTGGGTAATGGTAATGTGGGCCTCAGAACAATGAAATTCATTAATTTAGTCACCTTGATTAAACAGCTCGCAGTCTTAAGCAGCCCATATTTCTCAGATCCAAAGGGTCTTTAATTTAATTAAACAGCGTCTGTACTGGTATTAAGGGGCCACCTGCTTGAGAGACCAAAGCCTCAAGAAGTTTTTTTTTAAAACCTCACTAAGCTAAGTACAAGTTAATGAAGTGAAACCAATCATGTTTAATAATATAATCATTCTTGCATTCAATATGACACTTTTTACGTCTTCTAGACGTCTCAAAGCGCTTCACGGAATAGACTGTAAAGTGAATTAACTGAATATTTTGTGGGTGAAACACGGCAGTCAATTGCACACAACAATGACCCGCAAACAGTCGTGGATTGAAATGACCAATTTATTATTGTGTTTGAGGGATTATCATCAGGCTTGTGGAGTAAGGAAACTTGCCCAAGGTTTCCCCCTGGCTGGAATCAAACCCAGCTCACTCGCTTGCAAGGCGAGCACTCTAACCACTGAGCTACAGGACTCCACAAACCTTTTGACTTGCTACCTGTCATTTTCCAGCACTGTAGATGTTAATTGGACTTTCGATTTTGAGCTACCGGTAATTGTTTTACACTGTAGTGAAATTTAGGTTGTTTTATAATGTTTTTGATGGCTTTGAGAGGACCAGAGAGTTGTGCATATATATATATAAATATATATATATATATATATATATATATATAACGACATGCGGAATTTCCCCTGCATCTAGAATGAAAAGCACTCGCTCCCTGGAGGGACACATCCTGCTCACCTAATTCCAGAGAGTATTAGAAGGAGCCAAGGCTTGGGAACCCCAGAGCGTGTGTGTATTGGGGGTACTGCTGGATTTACTGCTGGATTCTCACCAGCTAAAAATACTTGCCATTTGAGAGCAGTGCCTGGCAGGTTTCTCCCGCTGTTTTGCATTTTGACGTGAGAGTTTACAGCGTTTCCCCATTATCGCATCAAGTGCATCATTATAAAACCTGCATATACCAACCCACTGTCGTCAAACATTTCATTTCCACGTGACTTAAAGATTGAGTTCAGTCATAGACATCACTTGTGTTTACTGCAGTTTATTTCGAGTAACAACAATACTTGCATTTAATAACGCGCCTTTCACGTTGGGAGAACGCCTCAAAGCCCTTCACATACTGCAGTAAAAACACTGATTTTGGCTTAAAAGTCCAGATTGTGTGAGGTTTGCCATGCACAATTAGAGAAATGTACAAGAAAAGCACACTTCCAAACGAGACTGAATTTAAAATTATTTCAGTTCTGTGTGATCTTGAAGTTTGACACATACTTGAGTCAGATGCATTTGCCAATAAAATTACACAGTCCCTGCACTTTATACTAAATGGTATGAAACGCTTTGAGCCACACTCCCGATGTAATTTTAAACACTTCGAGAAACTTTCCTGGGTGAAGGGCGCTGTATAAATGCAAATTGGTGTCTTTCTGTTGATCTGAAAAGTGTACATATAACATGCAATAATTATTTTTTTAATTGTTTGTTTAGGCAAAGACTGAGTGGAATTGCAGGCCTGCTGTACTGTTGAAATTTTAACATTTTCCAGATATTTGGGTCTTTTCTCGGTTTAGTTTAATGTTCAAAACCACAGCTTTGTCCCCTGTGTTTCAGACAAGCTTTGACCTTCACTGCGTGAGGCTTCCCTGTCATTTCTTCACTAATACAGAGCGTCAAAAACCCCAGCCGCCATCAAAGCTACTGCTCCTATGCTAACAAGCAGTGGGAAGCTTGCCAAACAGCACTCACTCACAACGGCAAGCTACCTGGTTTTACCTGGTCGAACTTCAGTCACATCCCGATAATCACTCTGGGATTCCCCACGCCTTGTTCACCTGCGCCTTTGGGGTGTCCCCTGATGTGAAATATGTGATATATATACAACCTGTTATTGCTGCACCGAATACACTCTAGAATCAAGTAAATAGGGTGTTTCCCTCTAAGGGAGAGTGTGCATGGCCTTCTAAAGACTGGGAATTTTTTTGTGTGTACGTGGCATACCGTAGTTATGTGGAATTCTCAGTTTGGTTTGGCTCTTATTCTTGAACACGGTGAAGGGTTTCAACATGTGTCAGATACCCAGCTGACTCAAAGGCATTCCATTCCCAACAATAGTTTGTTTCTGTCAGTCCTGTGTCGTGTTGTTTTAAAAATGCAAGATGTTGTTGATGAGGAAGATCACGGTGCCGTTGGCATCTGTACGTTTGGCCACATCTTTAATATAAGTAAATAAATCCATTCGAGGAAAGCCCACAAAACACACAGTCACTATACTTTACAGCATATCCAGTAAGGTGCGTTGATACGTCCTACTGACGTGGTAAATATTATATCAACAAACATCATTATTTTATAACCTCTGTTAGAACAATTCTCGGAGAAGGAGCCGTGTTTACTGAGCGCTTGAAATTCAAATTTACACTGATAAAAGCGTAGAATAAGTTTTCAGACGGTAACTGTTGTTTGCGGGTTACGATCAAATGAATTGCCTTGTTTTTCTGAATATTTATTATGCGCCAGAGAGGCTTTGGAAACCTCAGCCACTTTGTTATACGGTGAGTAAGTGAGTGAGTGAGTGAGAAACACCTTAACATAGCTATTGCATATTTTTCTCCCCTTTGGAAATGGCAACATTGCAATTCCATTACATGCATCCCAGCCCAGCCGTCTGGGAGATTTCACTCCCATTAAGAGGGAAAGTGTTTTACGCGCTATTTGTGCTGGCAGGCTGCATACATTAATGGGCGATAGCAGAAATCCATGGTCAATATCAAGGCAGCTCGAACCGTTTCCCAAAGTACTGGCCTTGTTAACAACAACAAGCATTTAGAAAGCGCCCTTCGTACTGAGCAGCATCTCGGAGCGTTTAACAGTCTCCTGAGCCTGATACTGAGCCGGGGGTGGGAGGGTTGGGTGGGTGGGTGTAGGGAGTAGGTGACCGTAAGCACATACGAAGAGGAAGGTTTTCGGTCGTGATCTAAAGAATAAACCCCATTCAATATACAATCTACACACAGACAGTGTCACCACACTGTGACATGCGGTTTATGTCACGCGGACTGGACTCACTGATAGATTGCACCCCCCCCCCCCCCTCCCCCTCCTCCCCACCACCCCAGTTCTTATCTTTTAAATAAAAAGAACCATCTTACGTCATGAAACACGGCGTGAAACACTCAAGAGGCAAACGTGGCACCTTTTGAATATGAATTGCCTCTGGCTTCTGTTGACTCAACACTAAAAAGGTCAAGAGAATCGAATGACACTTTGTGTTTTGCAACGCAAACTGCTGAACACGACTGGTGAACGACAGATAAACGAGCATGGGATTACAGTTGGCTAAAAAAAAATCAAGTGGCGCGTTCTAAAAATAACCGGCTCGTATTCCGGTAAATTTTCTCATGAATTCCGCAAACAGGAGCTAAAAAAAGAGCCTCTGTTAATCTCATGGCCACTAAACTCAACCCTTTTTCTTTTTCCTCAATGAATTTTGCGATGAACCGACTCCGCGGAGGGCAAGGGTCGTGACAATTCACAAAAAATAAAATAATGCCGGTGTCCCGCTCGTGTGGGAAGAAGTCGGGTTTACAGCCTATATGGTGGTTTCAGCACTGCGCGTTGTCAGGAATTAACCAGCCACTAGGTGGGGCATCTCACCTCTACAAAATCGCCGTTTGTACATTTATCGCGCTGCTCGATCCTGACATTGCTGGTTAAACTGAGGTCGATCCCTACTTTCGAGTCGAGCCGTGGGATTTTTGATGTGCGGCCTGAACGGGTCCTCGGTTCGGGTGGCTCGAACAATGTAGCGCAACATTGGAACGCCAGCCTTAGACTATGTCAGCCAACCAACCCACTGGAGTCCTGACTCAGAGGCGAGAGCGGCTTGCCTACTGAGTGAGCCAGGCTGAGTCAGGCGATTGGATAAACCCTTCACTTCTAATGACTTGTTTGGGAGTTTACGACAAACGCATCTTTTTGTGCCCGTATCATTCGGAGTTCAATTGGGTACCGATGTTGGTCTGAGTTCCTGTGGGTTTGGAAGGGGAAAATCATCCAGGAGTTTGGTTGCTTATGTACCAATGGATGGTACATAAGAACATAGGAAATGCTAGACGATAAAAGTACATCGAGTTTGCCTTCCACTTTCCTGGCAGTCGCATGTAGAGATGTCCCAAACTGCCTACGTACTACATCCCATTTCCTAAAAGAAAATAATATCATCTGTGTTTGAAAGAATTGATACTTCCTAAGGGAGCCTGTTCCAAAGGTTCACTATTCACTCACTGAAATAGCGTTTGCGTTTATTCGTTCTGAATTTAATCACAGGCCGTGTCTGATTTTACGATTTGGGACAATTTGGGACAGCCTGTCGTGATCTGTATTGTCTAGCCACTTGAGAATCTGAAAGACAGCACTCATATCGCCTCTCCATCTTAACCTCTTCCAGCATAAGTGCGCAGTGCATGCGAGCAGATGTTGAGCAAGGATCGAAGACGCAATGCCTGGTATACACCCCCTAGCTGTAAAGCAGCTTGCGAACAGCCCAGATAGACTAACAGATAACATAAAATAACAAATAAAGTGGTTTCGACACATTATCTGAATCCTGAGATTAACCTATCTCACGTTATTCCATTCCGATTACAGTTATGGGAACGTTACATTGGCTTTATTGCTACCGAGTGTGAATACAAGTAATCCTTTTATTAGGCGTTTAGAAGATGAATTCAGTAGTGAACAGGCAACTCAACAACAACAACAGCAATAACATGCATTTATATAGTCCCTTCATGTGGGCTCGTGTCTTGGACTCCTTGTGCGTCACTGGTATTAATAATTAACACTTTATCAATGATCCCAAGTGTTAAATGGGCAAGCTGATGGCTGGCAGACTTAAATATCCTAGTGTCGCATCCGCAACATATTGTGCTGTGAACTCTAATTTGCTTAACCTAATTCGCAGCACCTTGGGACGTCCTCCCGACATGAAAGGCGCTATACAAATGTAATTTTTGTTGTTGTTACACCAACTTGATGTGTGTTGGTCTGTTTGGCAGCAAAAAGAGACCTTTGCAATCGATAATGATCCTTGCAATGTCCCCAAATTGTGAGCAGTTAATGTAGTTCATTCAAACTGGAGCCCCTGGACCTGAAGTAACGCGTAAAATGTGAAATGAAAAATGAAACTTTAAATAGACAGAAACTTCCCTGTAACTGGAATGAGGAACAACTTCTCTGAGTTACTGGAAAAGGTTGCTGGCTTTTTCTTGTTAATGATGCAAAGGGACATGAAAAAGTGAAGTGAGAAATATACTGCCCCAACTGATCGTATAGAAAATAGTCACTGGGGAAGCCGCAGTCAGCTCATTGAAGAATAAACCCCGTGATTTTGTCTGCAACCCTTCGGACTTTGTGCATTTTTTTGATGTGACCAATGTTGTCTTTCACGTTTATGGGTCCAAATGCCAAACCGCGCCAGAGGTTCAGCTGACAGAGAAACATTGAGTAACTTGGGAATGGAATTCAACATTTGAATAATGTATCTTTACTCTTTGCGTAATGTATAATAATACTACCACTACTACTAATAATAATCCTTGCGTCTGATATAGCGCCTTATCAGGTCGTCGGAGCGTTTCGAAACACTTTGCAGTATTTTACCGCAAAGTACATTGACTGTATGTTTGTGGGCAAACACGGCAGCCAATGTGCGCACAGCCGAGTCCCACGAACGGCCAAAATCGTGTACTTTTTTTGTGCCGCTGTCTGCATCACAGTCTTTTTCTTCACTATTATGTAAAAGAGTAAATAAATATTCTATTGGGTATACAAGGGATTCTCAAACAATCGCTCAGCTGCATATGAATAACTAGAAATAAGACACACTAAACCGCGGATATTTCTTTGCTAAAATACATTGCGTCAGGAGTGACATACTGCTCATTATTGGACGGAATCGCCCGTTTGTTTATTCAAATAATCCTTTTAGAAATTACTGTATATTCGACCCCAACCGCAACACAAAACAGTCCCCTCTTGCTCACATGTTCACAATCCATGGTAAAAGTCACATAGATGAAATATTTATGCAACGCTGGACTAGGTATGCTGCACTTTAAACAATAAAACCCCACAGCTCTTTGAAGGGCTGTATGTGGTGTCTGCAATAAAGCTGTTAAAAGCTTTGCTGGGCGCTGTGTAATGTTGCATAAGTTATCTGTATCGCCAGAGATTACTCCGTCAAATAGCAGAAAGCTCATGAAATATTAAAGATGCGTCAAGAAGATGAGGTGCAACAACCTCAGACAATGAAAGTGGCGAGTCTGACACAGTCAAGGAACTGACTAATTTCCTATGTGCAGATGTGCGGGACAGTGTGTGATTACGCAGGCTGAAGTCAATTATAACAACAGAAACAACTTGGATTTTTATAGCCCCCTTCACACAGAGTAGTGTCTGAGGAGCGCTTAAAAATGATGAATTTACATTGTCGTGGGAAATCCCTCGAAACACATGAAGGACTATTATAGCAATTATTCAAATAATAAAATTATTACTGTTCAAGGCTATTTGGTCACCAAAACTACCGTCTCATCCCACCCCTCAAGACTCTCTCTGTCCCCCCCCACCACCCCCCACCCAGGCACTTCTACTGACCGTAGATCCTCTCATGCCCTGAAGGTGGCGATTGAACACATTGATGGAGAACATGGTTTCACATGAATGCAGCTGCTTGCACATTGGCTTCTGCCGAGCGCTGTTCAGGGGCGAGAGGAGTGTTCGCCTGAGCAGTTAATGATGTCTAGCTGGCGGCGGCAGTTTTAGGCATAAAAGGAGGCAGGGACTTCTGTTGCTTTAGAAATCATTGCTGTCGTTACTTGGACTTGCAATGGAATTTGCCACCGGTGGGATACAAACCTACGAAGAGGAACGTGAATCGCTCTCCTCGGCAGGTTGACTTGGACCCAGGAGCAATGGCCCTGGCGCGGGCAGACAAGTCAATCCCGGGAACCAAAGCCATTAACCAACATCTGACAAGTGCAACTCGATGACGCTGTACGTCAGTCCATTAATACACTGTGCCATAGCAACTCCACATTGAAAGTCCACCAATCATTCATTCAGTAGTCCCTTTCCAATAAACAAAATCTTGCAAATGCCTGTGTTACGCATAACTGTATTGTGGTCTGCCTTGGTATGTTCTGGTGCAGTTATTTATATAGGTTTCCTTCAGACGACAGCTCTGACCCCAGATTTTACGGCAGATTTAACAGAATCTCTCCTGGTTTGTTGTGCTGACTGCTCCATTGGTCTTTGCCAGGTTAGAACAGTACTGTCAGCCAGGACACTGGTAAGATATTCATTTGGCACGTGGCAAAATACTTTTCAATTGGTCTGCAAGGGTGGTTGAAGAAAAGGACACCGGATTCAATCGGTATTAAAAAAAAACAGCTTGATGCTGTGATGGGAGGTCAGTTGAGTGGCTATTCTGGACGGACAGAATTGAGGGGAGACCTAATAGAGGTTTATAAGATCATGAGGGATTTCGACAGGGCAAATAGAGAACAACTATTTCCACTCGTGGGTGAATCTGTGACTCGTGGTCACAGATTTAAAATAGTTTCAAGGCGCAGTAGAGGGGAGCTGAGGAGAAATTTTTTCACTCAGCGAGTTGTTCGAATCTGGAATGCATTGCCTGAAAAGGTGGTGGAGGCTGATTCGATAACAACTTTTAAAAGGGAATTAGATCTTTATTTAGGGAGAACGGGTCTATTAGGCTATGGGGAGCGGGCAGGGCAGTGGGATTGAATCGCTCTTTTCAAAGAGCCGGCACAGACTAGATGGGCCGAATGGCCTCCTTTTGTGCCGTAAAATTCTATGATTCTATGACATGATCAGGTGATCGTTGTTCAACCAAACCAATCTCGTGATATGTGGGGATAGACTCAAGCACCTGATGTAAATGTTAGTAGGCGCGTGACCAAAACCCCACGGAAAAGGATGGTGCTGTATCACACCACGTCTGTGCCAATGAAGTATTTCCTGGGCTACTGCAGGCAAGAGTAGGAGAATCGTTATTGATGTGGATGTTGATTTGGAACCTTTAGCAGCATAAAGGCTCTTCAGGCTCAACACCACCACCAACAACAACTTGCACTTATATAGCACCATGTAAGCAGCGTCCCTGAGCGCTTGACGATGGCGGAGAGCGACACCGAGCTGAGGGGAGGGGCGGGGGGGGGTGACTGTAGTAGCCATGTTCGAAGTGGAAGGTCTTCAGGCTCGATCTGGGGATGGGGAAGGGATGATTGAGGTGGTGTGAGGGAGGAAGAGTGTTCCAGAATTTAGGGACGAGGCGGACGAAGGCATGGCCACCAATGACAGAACGGAGAACACGAGAGATAAACGAGGCTGGAATTTTTGTTTTAAAAAAAACGAGTTTCACCACAGGCTAACCTCTTTGACCCAAGATCGAAAGGTATATTTAACAGAATCTTTCTTGGCTAGTTGTGTCTTTAGCAGCACCGAGTGTCCAAAGACATCACTGTTAATCGAGTATTTGAGTGAATTATTGTCTTGCCTCTTGCTCATGTGTTTCTATATCAATGGTTCTACTGTGTGATATAAATAGAGGAAAACAAATGCCTTTTCTGTGATCTGAGTGTTCTGCTCTATCCCAAAGCATAATTACGCGTTTCATTTTCCCCCGATAGCACATTTTTAATTTTGAAAGCCAAGCATAAGTAGGACTTTAATCACTATTCCATGAGTGAGATGGCAGTTTTTGGATGTACAATAAGATATCAAACATGAATGTACTCAGTGGCCCCTATAACTTACAAAATGTAGTTTGCTGAATTAATCACATGCTCTTTTTAGCTACAATTATCTTATTCATTGAAAGGGAAACTTGCATTGACTTACATCAACTACAGTACAACGGGCTAGTCTTTATATAGAACGTACGGAATTCGAGATTGACTCGTACTGTCAAGAAAACACGCGTACGTATTTAAACTTTGTCAATAGATGTAGTTTTGCTTGCAGGCCTTTTGTCCTGCATTCTGACTGATATCTGGCAAGCTTCCCGCTGGTTGTCCAGCTCGGACTACCCTACCATTAGGGTTTAACAGTAGCTGAGTGGGAATAATCCCTGCTCTTCCATTGACCGAATGCAGACCGAACAAAGTATATAATACGCTATAATGTCAAGTATATAATACAATATAATAATGGCATGAACTGGATGACCCTTGTGCTGTATCAGAATGAATGTGCTGCAGTTTTATCCACTCCCTTTGCTTGGCTCTAAATAACCTGATATTAACACACTTGGAAACAAACACACACCCAGATGTGCATGGAAGATCACTAATATATAGGAACAAGTGTCATGTGTCAAGGCATTCAGCCCGCAAAGCCCATTCTCTCCACGATAATGCAAAACATAACCAACATATTGTGGATTTCACCTCTCTCTCTATCTCCTGAGCCAAAGCTCTGTGTAATCTCACTATTTCAATCGTAAAGTCACCCCGTGTCTCAAACTTGGCTTCCTTCTATTCCATTGATCCCATTCCAGACACAGGAAAATGTAAATGTGTGAGCACATCATCCATATGTGGAAATCTCAGTCTGGCTAATATACTTGTGGCACAATGATGAGTTTCTGTGCCTGTTAGACACGTACCTCACCCCGTACACCCCCTGCCACCCAAAAAAATCCTTCAATAGACACCCCAAGTCACAATTGATGTACCATCCCCATAATTCTATAGTTCAAAGTTCTTCAAAAGCGACTTTTCAAAACGTTAATGAACGTAGAGTGTAATAAATTTCCTGCGCCAATCTCTCTTTTCTAATCTCTCCTCCTGCGAGAGCCCTTTCCAATTTAAACCTGTGTCCTCTAGTTCTGTTGTTGTGTTCTCTGCGCTAACACAATACTCTCAGCCGAGAAGAGAACACTGCTGTCAATTCATTTGGCTGATCTCCGGATTTCAGCCATACAATCTTGTGATTTTAAGTCGTGGATGAGTTGCCCTGGATCCATGTGATCCAAAAGCAATTGATTGCATGCGATTCGATAAAGTTGTTGAAGTCAGAGGAGGAATACATGGATCCACCCACACACAAATATGCAGACGAGCACATACACACATATACACAGACACGTATGTGCCTTTCACATCAGGAGGATGTCTCGAAGTTCCTCGCAGGAATTTACTGCCTCCGCCCTCGATTCCAGAACAAATGGCATCCTGACAGACTGCCTGTCAGACATCAAGTCCTGTATGAGAAGCAACTTTCTACAGCTTAATGTCAGCAAGACCGAGGCCTTCCTGACTGGCTCGCACCAGCGCCTCCGCACCTCAGGCACTGGCAGCATCAGCATTCATAGATACACATTCCATCTCATCAAGCCGGTCAGGAACCTGGGCTTCTTGTTCCTATCCCAACTGTCCTTTCTTCCCCATATCTGTGCCATGACCAGCACTGCCTTCCACCACCTACGCAACATTGCCTGACTCTGTCACTGCCTCATGCCGCCGAAACTCTCATACATGCGTTTGGCACCTCAAGACTTGACAACGGAAAATCCCTCCTCATCGGCCTCTCTCCTCCACAAGCTGCAGATCATCCAAAACTCTGCAGCTCATGTCCTCTCCTGCACCAGCCTTCTCGACCCCATCACCTCCAAACTCGCGTGACTTCACTGGCTATCCCTCAGAGGATAGAATTCAAAATTCCTGTCCTCAATTTCAAGGCCCTCCACAGCCCTAACCCCTCCTACCTCTCTGACCTGCTAACCTCCTATGAACCTGTCCGTTCCCTCCATCCCGCTCAATCCGTCCTTCCATTGGCGGCCGTTTTTCAGTCTCTCCACCCCCACCCATTGGAACTCCATCCCACAACTCCTTCACCTTGCTTTTTCCCTTGCCCTTCCTTGCCTCCTTCAAGGCCCAACTCTAGGGCCTTGAACAAAGCCTTCTGCCGCCCTCCTACCTCTCTTCACTCCCTCATCCCAACCATGACAACCCCTCCCTCCATGCTCAAGTCCTGATCCCTGACTGCTCAAAGCCTTGGGTCATCCTCCTGACATGAAAGGCACTCTACAAATATTTTTGTTGTTGCTAACGTACAGTGAGTGCATGTTGCGTAGGCAGCCAATTTGTATACAGAAATATCCCACAAAAAGCCACAGAGTAAGGTGACCACCCGAAAAACATCTGATCGGAACCGTAATCAATAACACAATAAGGCTTTGTCCCTTAGTTTTGATGTTTGAAACATTTGAATCAAGGAGAGAATAAACAAACATATACACATACAATTTAGTCCTATAACTCCCTTGTAAGCCATTGCATTTATTTTTATACTTTCTCCATCTCTGGGAGTCTGACTTGGACAATATCAATGCACAAATCCTCAGAGTAAGGTGAATTAGGAGCCACATTGCTCGAGTATCGATTGGTTCTGTGTCAGACACTGCCCTCTGGGCACAGAAGAGACTTACCAGGTTAACATCATATCAAGCTGAAATTTCTAATTGAAATGCTGTACTTGGTTGAATTATTCACCAGGGTTCCCAGATCTCTGCCTCTCTTGCTGAAATGTCGGGCACATTTTGTTTCTCATCAGGCATTATAAATTATAGCTGGAATATCAACAGGAGTTTCCTACAATCTTGCAAGCCCTCTTTTTTAAGCAAGTCTTTTCCATCCCAACACAAAATGATGCCTGATAGCCGTGCAAACGGTGGCTTGCGTTCGACACGCGTATCAATCGGAGTCTAACACGAGAGCTAAACTGAGGAATAATTTAAATTCTTGCATTGCGTTATATGAAACGTGAAAGACCTTCCACGTCGGGAGGACGTCTCAAAGCGCTTCACGGGTGGTGGGGGGGGGGGTGGGAAATGTAGTGACTGTGTATCGTGCAGGCAAACTCGACGGCCGACCTGCGCAACGACTCAAGCGGCAGACAAGAGGTTTCTGATACGAAATGAACATCCACTTGATTATAGTGGGGCTCCCCAGTCGAGAGGGGCTGAACAAAACCGTGGCGGTTCCCTCCCTTTCCCACTGGGGGCATGATGAATGAATGCGGGATAAGGAGAGGGGTTTGACGTGATGGGAGTTTAGCATTTGCTACCAATCTAAAAGTACATCTGCTTAAGTTATTTTCCTTTAAAGTTGCAGCCTTCAGCTGCATTGCAGATAAAAAAAAACACACACAGCTCTCGCTCGCCAACCCCGTGCCATCGCCAGCAATTTGACGGAGGAGAACACATTTTATTTTGAGCGGCGGTCCTATTGTTAAAGTGTTATCGTTTCTCCTATTCCCTTTCATTTATTTGACGCTTTGCGCTGTTTAAATCCTTTTCCTCTCCCATATTGGAGGGCAAATATGCAGCTGTACACAGTACAAGTCTAAATACAGTAGACGGCTTAGTTATCTTGATTCCCAAGTGTGAGGAGCTTAAAATAGGATATGTTGTTCTCCCCCACACACACACCCCCTCCAATAATAAGTGAAACAAGTAGCCACAGTTACCAGGACAACGCACTTGTACTCCTTTCTTTTTTTTAAACCACACTGTAACATAGGTTGTGAAAAGCTGGCTCCGAGCCAAAATCATGCTCCAGAATGCCTCCTGGGTGTAATGTGTAACAATTTCTATTGATATAGAAGAAAGGGGAATTCTGTGTACAGCCATGTGCAGCCCAGATATCTCGTACTGTTTTCTAGTGAATACATTCTCATTAAAAGTAAAGTTCGTGTGGCTGTGACATTAAAGAGGAAAGAAAGTAAGGCAAGCTGGAGCGATTTTTTTTTCATTTCGCAAAAGGTTCCTAGGAGTTTCCTTAACCTTTTGTGAACTGACAGAAAAATTGATTCTTTCCAGCTCCAAATAATTGCTTTTCCTGCAATCCCGCTCTTTGATTTCCTGCTTCCGCCTCTTGCCTTTCCGCCACGTTTAATGGCTCAAACTCACCAGCTACGTCGACCTGGCTCACTGGTTGCACTCTTGCCATTGAATCAGAAGATTGCAGGTTCAAGGCCCGCCATCCACCATCCCAGCAGTCACGTATGCACACATCGTGTCCCAAACTACATACTGTAACCTGAGCACAGCTCGGAGATGCCACTCGGCGTAGAGGGTGCTATATAAACGCAAATTGTTGTTGTTGTTGAGATATAATTTCCTAAAGGAAATCCATCCAATTTACTTTCAGAAGAATCAACATTTTCTGCTCTACTGTCTATTCCATGTATTTACTACACTACACGCTCACTGAAGTAATGGCTGTTCTATGGAATACATATCTCAAGCATCACCTCAATAATCTTCATGGCAAATGTTACCATGTGGAGTCCTGTTGCTTAATGGTTATAGCACTCGCCTCGTAAGGGAGAGCAGCTGGGTTCGATTCACTACAGAGCAAAAAGTTTCCTTACTCGTCACGCCTCTGTTCATCTAGTACTGTAGGAATCCGTTTGCTTGTCGATCGGCGGAATGCTTTTCCGGGGATAATAAACCCTTCCAAATGTGTTAAAATTATAATAATCATAATTTGGTCATTCATTCCAGTGAATGAGTGACTGTTTGGACACTGCTGTGCGCAATTGGCTGCCGTGTTTGCCCTCAAAATATAGGCAACTCACTTTACAGGATATTCGGTGAGAGCGCTTTGAGACATCTCGAAGACCTGATAAGGCGCTCTATCAAAGGCAAGGGTTATTATTTATTTAACTTATTTATTTATTAAGCATTAGCAGTGTTACTCTTCTTACACTCTGCACCTCTTCCCACAGTAACAGTAAAATTGATGCTCTGGTGTTTCCCTTTCATCAGAACAAAACGTACAGATTGCACATATGAAGCTCATAAAACAGCAACTACACATAACGACACACACGCACACACACACACATTCAATTTTCAGGGTATTCCAGCGGTTTACAACCTTGGCAAAGGCTTCGGAGGTTCCTGGAGGGTTGAAAGACTGTAGACTAATGCAATATTTGTCCACAGCTTTCTCCGTTGCAGTGATTCAAACCATAGGGCTTTTTTTTTCACTCTCTCTGATACAAATACTGTAGTACAAAGCCACAGGACTGCAGACATCTTAAAGTGCTTATATGGAAATGTTTAATAAAACATTTGACAACAGCCGCGCTATCAGACATTCTAACGTCTGGGAGCATTCTGTGAGTCAGGGTTAAAGTGTACCCAAAAATGTACACTTTTGTACAGTGCAAGATTGCCGACAGTTCTAATACATCTGGCTATTTGTGTTTTCTCCCTGTTTGCATGTCAAATTGGCCTGAACATCAAAGCATTAATTTATGGACAACCCACAAATATGAGTCGGAGGACCTGGCGGGGGAAAAATTTGCCCGAGACCATGAACTCAAAAAAAAAAGGGTATTCTTTTACAATGCTTAGGTTTCCAACCCACCCATCCACCCTCTCCCACAGATCAATCAGATGAAAGAGAGGAATTTGCTGCATGAGTAGAGGGTGACATCATGCCACAAAGATGCGAGATGCAGAACTCCTGCATGGCTTTATTTGATGGTTTCAAAACGCACACGTTTTATTCCGATTACCAACGGACTTGTGAGCAACTGACTGGCTGTTCTGTAGGGGGCTCTCTAAGCACTTCATAAAACACCGGTGCTCAACACCTAGTTACAGGGCCTCATTAGAGCCGTCTGCAGAAGTTGACCCCGGTCACCAAGGTACCGACCCCAGGGCAAGTCTTTGCTGAAAATTATCGCTGCATGTTATAACATCACAACAGATTAGAAAGTCGGTGATAGGATCCAGGGTATGGAAAAGGTTGTCAGTGACAGGAAATCGCGCGAGCGTTCCAGTGGCTAGTTTTTTTTTTGTGTGTGTGTGTGGGAATGCCTCTCCAGTTGTTTTTTTGAAGAATCAGATAGCCGTTGACAAATTTCCTACCGCTTTTGGGTTCCTGTCTGGTCACTGTTTGGCGAGGTCTCAAAAGGCCCCATTTCCTCCCAGTGCTGCTCCCAAGGTCAGAGGGCAAGTGACTTGCCTACAACTACTTCAATCGTCTCTTCCGATGGGAAAACCAAAGGCTCGGGCTTTCCAAGTATGGGGTCTACTGGAATGCGAATCCTTCCAAACGACGTCCAACATTCTCTGTGAAGTGCACAAACATGCACAGCTTGCGGGCTCTCAGTCAACTCTGTGAAACGCCTTGAGACGTCATTCTGACGTGAGAGATGCTCTGTATCAATGCAAATTGTTGTTATTATATAAACAGAATATATTGTAAAACAAATTGACCGTATATTTTGTCCCCAAAACTACACAGTCAGTTCACCTGATAGTTTATGTTGTGAAGGGTTTCGAGACATCTCGTTGATGTGATAGGGCGCCATATCAAATTCAAGGATTATCGTGTCGTCTCAAAGTGCTTCACAGAATATACTGTAAATTAGAATTGACACAGTCAATTATAACTGCTCTGGAGAGATTTGGCACAAACAATGTTTGCAGTG
Organism: Hydrolagus colliei; assembly: GCA_035084275.1. Classification (NCBI taxonomy): domain Eukaryota; kingdom Metazoa; phylum Chordata; class Chondrichthyes; order Chimaeriformes; family Chimaeridae; genus Hydrolagus; species Hydrolagus colliei. Next base: position 9,331,532 of record CM068762.1, on the reverse strand, counting down.
TCAAATAAGGATTCTTGGGTTAGTTGTTAGACTTGATCCTTTGGCAGCTCGATTGTTGGAATTTTAGCTGTGGTCCTTGTTCCTAACCTCTCCCTCCAGTTTCCGCCCTTTTTCACGTCAAGCAAATGTGTAGCCAGCAGGCGCCACTTGTCCTCTTTCCGCACGCTGCCTTGGGCATCAAGAAAACGATCTCCGGCGTCCGCAGTGGCTATTTGGAAGGACTTGGATCGTTATCCAAGGATCGGATGTTAATATCTGATGTGAACGTTTCCTGCTGAGTAAGTGATGCTTCCCTGAAACAGGAAATCCAGAGTCACAACCCAGACACCATAGACATGGAATGATGTCACTATTTGTACACAGAGAGCAACTCGGGTCTCACATCCTTTGACTTGAGCTGTAATCTCTTGAAGCACAAGGCTGCTAGAGTGGGTCGCTGTGTTTGCTTGTGATGGGAGGCTTTTCATGCCTCATCTGTCCGCTCTCTGATGAGATGTGATGGGGATACCAGTGATTTGCAACACGTGGGAGTCTGAGCACTGCAATTCTCACTGTGTGTTCTGATTGTGGTGCAAACCACAAGTTTATGTGGATAAAACACCACCATATTCTTCCCACATGTCCGTTATCAAAGGATAAAATCAGAATAATTGGAGATTAATGTGAAGACCAACTGGTATGATCATCAACCAGTAAAAGTGACATTGAAAAATAACATCAAATCACAATCATCTGGGACTCGCAAACATACAGACAGAACCTTAATCTATAACAAACCAGATATTATCCCCAAGAACCAAATAGGTTCTACATCAAGAGTTATTGATTCAGTTTTACAACGTAAGAAATAAGGAACTAGAGAAGATCAGGAAATATATCCATCCATAAATTGAGTGCAGATATAAGTGGCTGTATAAACCCGGTATTGTTCCTACAAATCAGCTTTGCAACTGGAGCTGTGAAAAAGACTATTTGGAAATGGCTTGACAAAATGCCTGGTTAACAAAATATCAAACTCCTGTGGAAAGTAGCGATTTTAGAGAGTTACCAATAAATGTGTAACATTGGTCTGTCTGACCAATCGCTGAAAAACGACTTAAACTACCTCTGAGAATTGAGTTAAATATATAATAATCCTTGTACAGTGAAAGCCCGTTTATCCAGGGCCCTCGGAACTTGGCCAATGCTAGTTAAAGTGCGTGGCGGATATTCAGCCGAAAACGCAAAAATAAAACATAAATAAATAATTTTAATACATTTTTCTGGATAAATTCCTGTTAATCGAATGCGGACTTTTTTTATGTGCCGGTTATATGGGAAGTTACAGTTGATCAGGTGCCAGATAAACTGGCTTTTACTGTATTTGATATATACAATATACATAACGATATGTTTATGATATAGCCCCCTTATCACTTTTTTGAGACATCACAAAGTGTTTAACAGAATATACTGTAATGCGAATTGATTGTATATTTTGTAAGTGAACCACAGTCGACAATTGCACTGCAATCATGTAATGATTAGAATAATTGATACCACGCCAAAACATGACAACAGGTAATTGCTGTCAAGCGTTGTGCCTGCATATTTGTTTGGAGTCATCAGTGTGTAAACACTTGCTTCCCCTGTATCATAGATGATCCTCTGTAGTAAATTAAATTCCGCAAACCCAAATACACACTGCAACAAAAGCTGCAGAGTGACAGCCATTTGATCGTGATGAATCTCCTGTAGATCACTGGTTAGAGCACTCGCCTTACAAGCGTGAAACCCGTGTTCGAATCCATGCAGATCAAGGGGGAAACCTTCTGTAAGTTTCCTTACTCCACACCCCTAATAATAATCCGTCCCCAAAAAACCCCGCACAATAATTAAATCGGTCATTTCAATCCACGACTGTTTGTGGGACACTGCTGTGCGCAATTGGCTGCCACGTTTCGCCCACAAATTATACAGTCAATTCACTTTACAGTATATTCTGTGAAGCGCTTTGAGACGTCGATAAAATGTGAAAAGCGCTGTATCAAATGCAAGGATTATTAATACTCTTTCAGCCATGCTTATATGGTCAACTTCACCTCCCTTTCCTCCATCACCCCTATCCTCCCCTTTCCCCAACTTCCCTCCACACTTTCAGCTTCCTTCCCCTTCCCCATCTTGTGCTCCAAGTCGCTTCCTTGAAGTGTTTCCAGACATCCTGAAAAGAATAATGGTATTGGCATAGTTTTGCCCACACAACATACAGTCAGCTCACTTTAAGGGATATTCTGCGAAGCACTTTGAGACTTCTCTAGACGCGATAATATATCAAGTGCAAGGATTATTATTACTATAGTTCATTAATCTCCATTTGACAAGCTGGAATCGGCACTTGCCTTGTGCAACGTGAAGATTGTTACAATTGCAAGAGTCTTCAGATAATTAAACGCAAGTGATGGATCATATCTTGATCTGTCCACGTTGTATGAAAAGAAGCCTTTGTCATTTTGCGGGTGTACACAGCGACGGTGTGCTAACCTACCTATCTTGCCAGCAGTTCTCTGAAGCATCAGTCTTCTTGGAATTGCAATTTGGGACTGGTGCGATAAACAGGATTTATTGCTGAGAGGTGATATAGAGCCATGCTGCCAAGCAAACAATTAAGTAAGTCCAAATCAAATGCTAACAAATATTATGATCGGGTAAGAATAGTAGCAGGAGCTAGCTGGATTAAACAATTTAAATTTCTGTGTTTCATCTTAATGACAATAATAAATCTTGAATTTGTTAAAGGACCTCTCGTGTCAGAAGGACTTCTCAAGGCGCTTCACGGGATTCACTGTAAAGTGTATCTATTTTGTCAGGTGAACGTGGCAGCCAATTACACATGTTCACATCGATGTCCTTCGAAGAGCAACGATGAGGATGACCAATTTGGGATACTTTGGCCAGGACACTGGGAGAAACTCCACTCTGTAGCACTCTGAGACGCCGTCCGGCATGGGGGGTGGGGGCGCTATATAAATAAAAGTTGTTGTTGTTGTTGTTGAAACTCCACTCTCTCTTTCAATTATCCCAACAACAACAACAACAACTTTGATTTATATAGCGCCCTCCATGCTGGACGGCGTCTCAGAGCGCTTCACAGTAACAGATCCCGGCATCGAGCCAGGGACAGGGGTAGAAAGGTGGCCAAGACCCTCCTCCTCCTCTTTGACCTTCCTACCTCCACCCTCCCTGATCGCAACCCCCTCTCCTCCCCGCTCGGGACCAAATCCCCGATTGCCCTGGGCCCTTGGAATGTCCTCCTTATGTGAAAGGCACTAAAAAGAATGTAGTTTGTAACAGCACATTGTTAATTCAGCGAGTTCAATTCAGAATTGATCTGTCCATTTTTCAATATTCCAAACATGCTACAAGTGGTCTCTGTCCAATGACACGCTGCCCGGCTGAGATGAGTTAACGCAGGGCAGACAGGGAATGTACAGAGATGTGTGCCAGCATTGTTACTCTTTATTTTGAGTATACCCATCCCCTTATCTTGCCTAATATGGACTTTGAAGAGCTATTGTAGTTTAAACTACAGTTTAACGGCTGCACAAGGCAGTTGCTTAGACAGTTTAACAACTATACGCGAATAATCATTCATGCAGGATTTCCCCTGAATTTCCCCCCCGAAACCCCTGGAGGCAATAATATCATTGTTTATCAGTACGACATTGAAAGGTCACCTCCAAATACAACCAGGGGTAACTGTAGGAGGTGAAGTGCATTTACTTTACTTTATTCTTTGAGAATCAGATCATGACCCAGTTTCTTCTCAGTACCTTGCAAATTGTTATATTTGCAATGATTGCTTGTGACTGGTATTATTTGCAGTAAATGGGTTCCTGAGACTTGAATAGCCCTGGACAACCCCAGGGCCATGGGAAGCATGACAGAGTGTAAATCCTTTGGGGCGCACGGGGTTTTTTGATCTTTCCTTGGCAGCCTGTTGATTTCACTCTAAAGGAATGTCTGGACTCCAGTGGCTATCTGCCCACCCACACAATCATTAGGAATGGAGCATAAGGCTTCATACAAAACACTGTGGGGGGTTTTAATAGAGTCAGAAACCTAGGAAATCTAATGGGAAGTTATCCTAAAGTTCAAACTTGTATGTAATAGGCAAACTACTCTCACACACACACGCACTTATATATCTTGGTTTTGTCCCACACTTCCCGGAAAACAACAGCTGCAAAACGTCCGGCTTTTGCTGAAAGTCTCCATATCCTATTAACATGCACTTGAGATCGCAACTTGCGATTTGCAAAGATTCCTCACTGATTGAATTAAAAGCTTCCCAGGCACAACGCTTATTTTATCTGCCGCGGCGTAGGCTGCGCTGCGGAATCCGTTAAAAAAAAAAAGTTCCAGACCAGTTGGGTTTCATTTGAGGGATTAGCCGCAGAGAGATTGGTTCGTTCGTTACGTCTGCAGCACCAGAGCTTGCTGAAAGCGGGTTTTCTCCTCGTAAAATGGTCAATGTACAGAGATGCATACAGAATGTACTGTAAAGTGAATTGACTGTATATTTGTGGGCGAAACGCGGCAGCCAATTGTGCGCAGCAGCGTCCCCATAAACAGTCGTGGATTGAAATGAACAATTTATTAGTTTTTTTGAGGGATTATTATCAGGCGTGTGAAGTAAGGAAACTTGCCCAAGGTTTCGCCCTGACCTGCCTGGATTCGAATACAGGTCGCACTCTTTTAAAGTGAGCGCTCTAACCATTGAGCTACAGGACTCCACGGTATTGAATATTTGCACGAATAAAGACCCCACAACTGTTGTCTGGTGCAATTAGGTGTGATTTCTTGTAACAGACTGAGCTTCAGCCGTACAGTATCAGCTTTATTCTTAAATGAACGCAGTGTGTGACATAGGCTCAACATGACACTGAGGCCGGTGGTGGGGAGGGGGGTGGGTATGAGGAGGAGACGAGGGGCATGTAGAACAAAGTGCACCTACCACCAGCACAGTCAACGGACGGTTGCATTACAAGCAAAACATTGTCACGTGGAAACAAATGGCTTCAGTAAACAGTGAAGGGCAGCAAATTATTTGATGTTACGCACAGTTGGTAACATGCTCAGTGTAGTCAGACATGGTACTGTACTCAGCAGATATCCGAAAGAGACGGAGCAACTCCAGAGTCAAAATTTTCTTCTTTTAACATTAATAACATGCATTATTGATAATAATAACAAGAACAACTTGTGTTTGATACGCGGTCTACCATGTCTGCAGAACATCGCAAAGCGCTTCCCAGGATTTACTATGAGTGGAGTGACTGCATTTTGCCGGCAAACACAGTGGAAAATTTGCACACAGCGGCACCCCACAAACATACTTGAAGCGCAGGATCAATTTTATCAGGAGTATTGTTAGCCAGTTGTGCATTCGAAATACTGATATATTCAGTGGCGATATGCAATACACAATACACAATTACATTTGTATCGCGCCCTTCATGTTAGGAGGACGTCCCAAGGCACTGGACAGGGCAGGGAGGATAGGAGGGTGACTGAAGGCACAGTCAAAGAGGAGGGTTTTGAGTGCTCGTTGCTCGTGAGTTAACATGTGAACACCTCAAACCCTATCACTGGGTTTCCTGCTTCTTGCTTCTGGAATATCGCAATGTTATTCCTTCCCCCCCGCTCCGCCACCCCACCCATTCCCCCCCCCCACTCATTTGAATTAACATTTCAGAAGGATCGACCTTCGAGAAAACTGAAGTTTACTTTCAAAGGGTTTACATTTCTCTCGTTGAATCGGCAAAACAACAAAAAAATTAGCGCTGTCCCTTAAATTAACCAATGGTGCTGATCAGAAGTGATTTCTAAAGGAAAGGCCACCCAGGAAGTGTTTACTAATCATCTGTTTAATTACGCTTGATTTTGAATAGACGTAGAATGGCGGGCAAATATAAATCAAATATAACAGCGCTGTATTTGGGCGCAATTCTCTGATGTACTTTTGATGGGCTACGCCATTTTGCTGGCTCATGAAAATAATATTTTAAAGGAGAATTAATCGAACGAGGGATGTGCATTTATGTACCAGCCATGAAATAACAGGACCGTGGTCGAATAATCCGCTTCGGAGGCGCGCAGGAGTCGGGCAAGGACTGCGGAATGTGAATAGATATTCGAGAACATATAAACAGAACACACAAGGATTAATGGACCATGTAATGGAGCCTGATTATGTAGCGCCAGCAAAATATATAAAATAGTTGACCCTGTAATTTAAATGTACATGTTACATAAGCTGTTTTCTCACAGCTCAATGGGAATTCCCAAGGTTCTGTCCCATATCTTTGTGCTCGACTGTGAGGCAAATCCTGTTTCATGGCCACTGGCTCTCAAAAGACAATGCAGACAGCATTGTGTCTGGAGGTTACCACTTTGTGTGTGAATGGCAGTCATCTTTACAATCTTGCGAGCGGCATCTGTTTAAAGGATCATTCACTGCCTCAAGCGAGAGCTTGCAAACTCTGAAGACAAAAGGATTCTGAAAAGGAGGTCAAGAATTCCTCAAAGTCTGCCTATGCTACTCGCTTTGTTTTGTCTGGAAGGAGCTGAATGGAATTGTTGAAGGGGAGGAACACCACGAGAGAGTGCGAGAAAGGGAGAGAGAGAGAGAGAGTTAGCTTGAGATTCCTATTTGTCACCCCCTATTCTAATATATGTCTTTGGAAGAAAGAATTGGAAATACTCTTTTAAGATGGTTCAAAAGGAATTTAATTAACATTTAAATCTTTTTTTAAAAGGCCCCAAATCTATCAGGCTTTGAAGCTCGTTGCTGAACGTTTAGGGGGATGCGTTTCAGATGGTTCAAGTGGGTTTCGATTTTTATAAATACTCAAGCAGCCAAGCTTCCCGAGTGTCAGATGTGGGAATTCGAGCTTCCCTCTTTCCATTCAGCATTCCTATTTTATTTATAGCACAGGTTTAATGCAGAGGGAAAGCTCTCTCTGCTCTGAACGAACTTGATGAAATGTTAGGCAGCAAAAGATAGCATTCATCTCTTCTACCTCTACCACAACTACAACTACACACACATTTACTTACGCATTCTGGGACCCTGCCCTGTATGAGGGATGCTATATAAAGTTGTTGGGTTTTTTTTGGCACCCAAGACCTGAAATTCCACCTAGTCTTAGACTGCAAGAGCATTTCAATTTAGCATGCAAGACTGTGCTGGATTGTGCTGAAAAAAATGGCCACGTTTCCTTACTCCACACGCCTGATAATAATCCCTCAAGAAAAAAACAATAACAGAGAAAACATAAAAAATTTGGTCACTCAATCCACGACTGTTTGTGGGACTCTGCTGTGTGTAATTGGCTGCTGCATTTCGCCCACAAATACACAGTCAATTCATTTTACACTATCTTCTGTGAAGTGCTTTGAGACTTCTCAAAGATGTGAAAAAGCTCTATATCAAATGCAAGTATTGCATTATTACTATGATGGTGAACAATTCTTAAATCCACTCTCAATTTGGAAGTGGACAGGTCTTGAAAAAAACAGCTGTGCCCAAATTTTGCACAGAAATTTCAATTCCACACAATTCAACTCTCAGTCTCCATAATTCTGCGTAATCTTAAAATGGCAAAATAGTTTTACAAGCTACGACTGGGTGGAATTTCGAACTGTGAATTCTTATCTCAGTTATCGCATGCGCACAACTCAACGCACAGTAAAACCTCCCTATTCTCTGCCTCGGTAGGCATTCCAACTTGCTTCTATTTCCTATGGTAGCTTCGGAGTATCTTCTCCATAGCGATGTTTGCTGTTGGTACATAACAGTTCATACAGTTCTTTCCTTTAAACCTGAGCTCAGTAGGAACTGGGCAGATGGAGACTGCCCAAGATGAGTTTGTATATCATATAGCAACGTTAGTGCTGGCGGAATGAGGAAACTTTGATCCTATCAGTCTGGGCTGGATTCAAACACATGGGTGAAAGGACAGTGTTACACTTGCACTGTATATTTTCACTTGGCAAAAGATGAATTCACTTTATTACCGATAGATAACAACAAAGCGTTTGCAGGTTATGGTCCAGATGCTGAAATTCTATGCACTGTTAGTCACAAAATTAGAAGCAAGAAAACAAAAAAGCGCGGAATTAAAATGTATGGACATGCTGGCTCATGCCTCAGAACATGAAAGATTTCTTCTGTCTGTGGTGACGTCGTTTAAGTTTGCAAAATCAAGGGAGCTCGATGACTCTGTCTGATAACTGAAATCAAGGAAGAGTCTAAATAAGTGTGAATCTCTCTAGGATCTGATCCATGCACATAGGAAGGGCATAGATAAGCATTTATGTATCCTGATGTAGTCCTCCCACGTACGATAAAGTGCAGATGGAAGCACTGATATTTCCTATTAGTGATATTTCCTAGTGATATATTGGGATGTGACAGTTTAGGCAGACTTCAGAATTCAGAATCATGCAAAGTTGAAAGAGGATTCCTTGAATTCACTTCAACGCTGCTTCTGAAGATTCACTTGAGATACAATTATCGAAAACGAGACAATGAATAATGGAGACAAGGATTAATAATTAGCCATGCGTTTGATATCGCGCCAATAATGCCGAATTGTCTCAAACAAACACTTTGCAATAAGAATAGCTATTGCGATTGCACTCAGCAAACACGACCGCAGAGTTTGAACAAACAGCCTTGAGAATAATGAGTGATTTTACCTGGGGAGGATTGCTGGACAGGACACTGGGAGAAACTCCCTTTCCTTCACAACTACAAACACAGTTTCATCCATATCCACCTTGAGCAGGCAGTCAGTTTTAAAGTCTCCTCCGTTGGACGACACCATGTGCAACGCAACAGAAATGTTGCCCACAAATTCACTTCACAATATATGCTTGTGAGGGGCTTTGAGACGTCTCAACAGCGAGATAAGGCACTACATCAAAAGCAAGGATTATTATTATCATTACTATTATTAGTAGTAGAGTTACTATAATCATAATAATGATTTAATAATAGATTAGCATTAATGTAACTGTATCCTCCCACATATGCTAACGAGTGGACGTGAAATAAATTTAATTTGATTGTTGTACTGGTATTATTATTATTATTACAGCACTGAAGCACTACCTTAGACAGTGAGTTCAGAGTCCCCAACATGGGGCTTGAACTCGCGACCGTCTGTCTGAGAGGCGACAATGATCCTAGGCTGACAGGCAGGGAATAAAGATTCTGGACAATAAAGATCCACGAGCATTTATGTACACTTTCGGGACGACTCCCCGTATTTAAATTGCATCAAGTTAAACAATGAATGACAAACACTTTCGTTCCGAAACTATTCCTGTCTGAAGGAACTTCCTTCCCAGACTGTCGGCAACGGGAGCTTTAAGTGTCCACAGGAAATGTCCACAAGAGTGATGGCTCAAGGCTTCGTGTCTGCCCTGATTGTTCTCAGCAAGAAAACAAATTGCTATTGGACGCGTCTCAGTGAATGTATTCGGTGCGGGCGAAAACCAGGACTTAATTAGCGCAAAACCTTTTGGAACAGATTTTTCTTCTTCCACAAGCGCGTTATCACTCTTGCCCGCTCATATCATCACCTGTTTCAAGCAGTGCATTTCAACGCCCATTAATAATTAGTCATCTGGTCCGAAGACAAAGTACAAACTGCACTCATTATCTTTTTTAATGAAGCTCAAAAGAAAGCCCAGACAAGAGAAATTGTCAGCATGTTACCAGGGAGAAGAGAGATGTCACTCTATTATTCAGAATCAGTGAGTCAGTACTGTAATGATGAGTGGTTTCATGTTTATGTATTATTGACTAGACTCGGGGGAAAAGCTTTATGTTCCTATTTCAATGTCAAACAGTTCAAGTGGAGAGAAAAAAAAAGCTTTTTTTTTCGTGAAAGCATTTAGTAAGGTGGCATGTCTGACGTTTGGATGTTTAGTTAACATAAGCACCGGCTAGCACAGAAGCACAGGCACTCTAAACATTGACATTAGAACTCTCCATCTCACTGTGGACTCGGAACAGGTTCTTGCAACAATTTTCCCCAAAGTATCATTTTCCACATAGGAGAGTGTCTCGAAGGTGCTTCACGCTGCTGTCCGCAATTGCCTGTCGCGTTTCGCCCACCAAATTATACAGTCGATTCACTTGGCAGTATATTCAGGAGTCCTGTAGCTCAGTGGTTAGAGCACTCGCTTTGCAAGCATGAGACCTGTGTTCGAATCCAGGCAGGCCAGGGCGAAACCTTGGGCAAGTTTCCTTACCCCACGCGCCTAATAATAATCTCTCCAAAAAAACAAACAAAAATAAAATTGGTCACTTCAATCCACAACTGTGGGACACTACTGTGCACAATTGGCTGCCGCATTTCGCCCACAAGTATAGAGTCACATTGACTTACAATATATTCTGTGAAGTGCTTTGAGACATCAAAGAAGATGTGAAAAGAGCGATATCAAATGCAAGGATTATTATTATTATTATTCTGTGAAGAGCATGATAAGGCATGATTTCTCATGAAAAGATGAATTCATATTCAGCAATTGAGTGGGCAGCTGAGCAGAGTGGTTGATTGAAGGGAGGAGGTGGGGATCGATTTTCAGAAGGAATTTGAAAGCAGAGAGGGTGGGAGTAAGGTGAAGGGTTGGAAGGAGGAGGAGGAAGTATTTGGGGAAATTGTTCCATAGAATGGGGGCAAAGCAGCTGATAGCTAGGCCACCAGTGTCCACGCCAGATACGCAACATATCCAATAATAATACTCCCTGCGTTTGATATAGCGTCTTACCACATCTTCGAGATGTCTCAAAGCGCTTCAAAGAAAATGCCCTGAAGTAAATTGACTGCGTTTCGTGGCCGAAACACGGCAGCCAGTTGCGCACAGCAGTGTCCCACAAACAATCGCGATATCAATTGACCAAACATTAGTGTTATTATAGCTGACAATGGCAGGTTCGCAATACACCTGCATTAGAAGCAAAACACGTGCTCTAGCTTGGTCTTGCAACAGGACTCACACTGTATTGTATGATGTAATGATGCAGGGTGAGAAAAGGGGAATTGAGTCATACGTTTCCCATGCAGAAACCCAGACATTAAGCATCTTAGATTACAATAGAGGTCTAACATATTGACGCCTTGGCACCTCGGCCCTCACCTCAACAGCACTCACGCTCACCACTGAGGCTTGTGCGGTGCGGGAGATAAAAGCCCACCTTCGCCAAATGTTCCCATGCGATCGTAAGTTATGCGAACAGTACGCCAGCTGTAAAAACATTCATGGAAAAGCCACTCTAATCGCAGCGAGCACCTGTTTCGTGGCTTCGGATCTGATGAATGTATTGCCCTGCTTGTGAAACTGTGTTCAAATGTGTCAGAATACCATTTGCATAAAGGCCAGCCAGACAGTTGTACAACATGTGACTCACATAGCTGGAATACTGACCCTAAGCATTGAACTGGTGCTTCAAACTTCCAGATAAACCCAATTGCTCACTACAGTAAAACAAACATCGATGACATCGTGCCTTGTGTGTGTTCTGAGATTCCTTCTTTCCTCCCCGCTCGCAAGATCCAAAATGCCACCCACTTGTAACCTCAAAGCTATCTGCCGGCTCAGTGCGTTAACGTACCACCTGCTGTAACCAAACAAAGCCAAGTGAGCTGCGCTGAGATGAACGATTCAAACAGGGAGTGAGTTCGGGGCGACCAATTAGCCTAAATGTCCCTAGTTTAAGGAACCACAAACTTTTAAAAGTGCCTGTTCCTCAAAATCCAGTAATGTCGGGATGCCTTCAGGATGGGAGAACGTAGACATTCTCCAACTCTTCATGTTTCGTAGAACGTCTTTCGAACTGGGAGGATGTCTCAAACTACCACACAATATTGACTGTAGAGTGTAGCGTTTGTTGTTTGTTCGGGCGGATGTACGTCAGAGATCCTAAGGCACTCCTCGTAAAGTAAAGGGAGTTTCTCTCACTGTCCTGGACAAGAAACGAACCCCTGATACAAATTTGATCATCCACGTCATGGCTTTTTATGGGACATTGCTGCGCACGATTGGCCTGCGAGTTTTGCCTACAAAATACGCAGTCACTGTAGTTGACAGTGAACCGCTTTGAGGTGTCTTCCCACTGTGAAAAGCACTAAATCAAACGCAAGGATTATTATGAATAGTTTCTCTCAGCGTGAGCCTCTGAGCTGATATTTGACAGGTCCCATTGTCACGGGATGAACAGGTGATATTGACCGGTTTACCTCACTTTGAAACAACCCTGTCTCCTTTGAAACGTTCTTTCACATGACCAGGAGGTCCAGAATCTGACATGGTTTATTTTTATGTTCTCATCCTTCCAGACAGGCAACGCAGTGCTTTCCTTTTCATGTCTCAGTTCCTTGTGAACTGGTTGCCAGTTCTGAAATGCAGGCACAAAGCCAGTTCCAGCACATTACAGATAAATGTGTATCCGATTGCAGCCTTATCTGACCCCTAGTTTAGTGGTTAAATGTGCCGAGCCTCTTTTAAATCCTGTTGAACGTATTTATGATCTTAGGCAAGTTTCCTTACTCCACACACCTCTGTGACATGTTTTAAAACCAGAAGGGAATTACTCCCGGTGTTCCAGATGAATCTTTTCTGGCTGAGTGTGTGTCTGTGTGTTTTCTGGCTGTGTGTGTGTGTCACTACAATTGTATGAAGCACTTTGAGATGTCTCAGTGACATGATAAGGCTCTATACCCAATGCAAATATTTATTGCATTCTTAGGTATTCTCAAGCTTGAGTCTATTGTGTCGATGCTCTATCAAAAATAATCTTTCCTAAGCTATTTACCACCACTAATAATAATAATCCTTGCATTTGATATAGCGCTTTTCACGGCTTCTAGACGTCTCAAAGCGCTTCACAAAATCTACTGTAAAGTGAAGTGCCTATCTATGTGGGCAAAACGTGGCAGCTAATTGCGCACAGCGGTGTCCCACAAGCAGTCATGGATTGAACTGACCAAATTAAGCCTCTTTCTGGGGATTATTCTCAGGCGTTATTATTTGTAGTCAGAGTGAACCAACAGGGAATTTGTATCATTTTATTTTGTGAAGATCAGGGGTTGAAACTCAACACACATTAAGACTTATAAAGCAAGCAAAATAAAAGCTAAGTAAATCATGTATAAGTCATGTTAACATTTTGCCAAGAGCTATATTGTAATCAATAAATGCAGGGGGTTTTTTGCTGTCGCAGTGTAAATCAAATCAAAAATCATACAAATGTACTTTTCAGCATTGTGTGACGGGCAGATCAAATAACATCTGGTCATACATATTAGTTGTTTGCATTGCACAGCTGTACGATACAAGCAAAAGAAAAATCTATTCCATGTAAAATAACGTCCCTAGGCACCCGAGGAATCAATGGTTATTGTGGCAATATTTTAATTGTACTTTCCTTAATCGCAATTGCATTGCCTTGGCTGAGATCTGTTAAACTTTACATTTAAAGTCGAGCTGTACAAAAGTCCCCTATTTGTACAATCCAAATATGAGTTTCAACACCTGATATGGAGTGGAATATCACTCCTCATATTTTCATTGATGTGATGTCAGTGAAAAACATCCAATAATAATAATAATATTGATCCTTACATTCGACCTAACAACTGTTGCGACTGGAGGGCATGTCAAAGTGCTTCACAGGATATACCGTGAAGTGAGGTGACTGTGCTTTGTGGATGAACGAAGCAGAATTTTAGCAGAAACGCAGACTCATTCTGTGATACACGGACGATACCTGCTGTGTTTTTAATCACACATTCTCTGCATCGGTGCAAGTAGACAGGGTCAGCATGTGCAAGTTCAAGGATTCATATGTATTCGCTTTTAACTCCCGCTTAATTTAGACTAATCGCCCGTTGCCATAGCACTTTGCACCTGTGTTTGAGAACCGATGAGATAAAAAAGATGTTCATCCCTCTTGCTTTCACTATCCGAGACCTCGGTCGCCAAATTGCTTGCTGTTGTTGTTTGATTGATTGATTGGAGGGGAAAGGTTTTATATCAAAGTGGCATTGACTGCAGCTGATGCGCATGACTGCTGGTGTGAAAGCATCTCCTCCAGGTGACTTGTGAAGAAAGTCAGAACCTTCAGCAGTTACGCTGCTCATATTTCATGGATGCAGAAAATCCCTTGCATTACTTTTACTTGATAGGCAACATATAGCGGAGAGAGACTAGGGCACAGAGAACAACTGCAACCCTACCTGACAGCAGTCAATACTTCAATCAGAACATTAAAAGTATTCAACCTCATGGCGAATTGCACTTACATGCGGCTAAAGGGAATAATTACCAAGGGAGCTGATAGAATACTTACATTATTCTGCAGGTTCTATATTATTAACAGAGTATTGATTTATTGAGCATTTACTGATGGATGCTCCTGTGAATTTTCAGGACAGATCTGGTTTTACTTGCGTAGATCAGGGAAGTAGATGATTTGTGACCTTTGCTATGATTTAATAGCGGAGATTAAACCTTCTTTTACGGGCCTATAATCTCAAGGGGCTTGTTTATGGCAACAAATGGGCAAGGCACAAGCTCCCTTTGGTCCAGTAAATACTTGATGGAATGCCAAGGCTTTAGCGTTTCCCATACACCCTCTTCGAAACAGTGACATTCCCAAGCAAGCAAGTCTTGCCCTTTCTAACATGTGGTTCAAGATTTCGCTGTTTGCACTGGGGATTGATAGCGCCCCCTTGATTGACTACGGATCAAAAGACGTTATTTATTAGGCTTCGGCGCATTAGCATACAAACATATTATGGAAAATAATGAAAAATGAAAGCCTAATTAATATCCTGCCCCTTCTTGCTGCGACCTTTGAGCCCAATCAACTGGCTTCACTTTACTGCTGGCGAGCACAAAAGAGCAAAATGAGGAAAATATTTTGCAATAATGAACATATGTGTTGAGTCTTACCCAATTAAGGGTAGACTAGTCAACTAAAGCATGGGGCTGAACATCAAGTCTGACAATTTCCTAGCGCATTCCTAATTTGACCAAACAGACAGCACACATTGTTTTTTTTCCTTAAAAACATTCTGTTCGTGAAAGTGCGCTTCTTGGATTTTTATCTACTGTCTGTGAGGTCCATCCAGTAGACTGTGATACCGATTCCTCTCCGTTTTCCATACAAAGCCTTGCAAAGCTCTTTGAAACGTTTCAACAATGCAATAAGGCGCTACGTCAAATGCAAGGATTATATTGATACTGACTCCTGTCAATGCATGTGTGCGAGTTCCATATAATGTAATGCACAGTGACATAGACCTTTGCAGAGAGGGAGGATGCCTCGAAGCACTTCACTGGATGTACTGCAAAGAGGAGTTGACTGTGTATTTTGCAGAGTGAACATGGCAGCCAATTTGTGCCCAGCAATGTCTGACCAGTTTTATTTGAGCAGGTGCATGAAGGAAAGACCAAAGATTTATAGTGCCCAGTGGGGACAACTGGTGTGGGAAGCTGAAAATCTACGCTAACACAGTCCTGGGTGGTCTTTGGAGGTCAGATCAAGAGCAGAGGGGAGTTGTACTCGCTGACAAGCCCATGCTATGTCTGTCCGAGGAATTCTTGATGCTGAGATTGGGTGTAAAATGTGATACTTGTTTAATCACTGACATTCCTCACTCAGATAACCAACAAGAATTCTCCAAGACAAACAGAACCGAATGCTCGAGAAAGCCGGCAGCGGGAAATGGCAGATATGAGCCAAACCACGTTGGCAGATGATTGCTCGAAAACCGATTTTCAAAATCTATTCCAGATTAATCCTGGAATTTCTGAATCACTGCCCAGTTACAGGTAGGCTTTAAACTGTACGTGACATTCTTTCACAGGCTGTGGGTTTGTGTGTCCCTCCCTTCAGAGATGAAGTAACACAACGAGGGTCCCCATCATGCGCACTACATGTTCATTGTTGGGAAGTCCTTTTCTAAACATCAAAGTAAGAAAAGAAAACACAAAGATTGTGTGTGATGGGCTCCAGACGAGGTAGCCATTCATCTTGCGTTGGAAACAAAGCTCGACTTCGGACTTTGAACTCCTAGCCCAAACTGACACTCTAAAGGAATGCTTGGAATGTTAATCCGGATGACTAAACTCAGGAAAAGCTAGACTTTAGAAGATGTTTGCTTCCTCCACTGCAGCGTGCAGCAATCAACAAGCAAAAGCAGTCGATTCTGTGTTGATTAACTCCCCCCCACCTCTAAAAAAAGAGAGGCTGGGTAAATATCCACTACTGTGGGATTGAAGGCCACAGGGATAAGTATAGACTGCCATGATTGAATACTCCACGGGATACAGTGGTTCTTGTGTGGCTGGAGTGGGAAGCAGGAAACATTGTTTGTGGAGACAGCTTCCTTAGATTGAATAATGGAGATAGGAGAGCAGAGAGATAGATTCAAGTGTTTGCTTGACCTTTGGGGATCATGGAGTATTTATGCAGAATATTGCCTCCGGAGAATAACTGGGTGGGTAGGAGTTAGTTCGAGAATAGATTGTATAAAGTGATCAGGAGAATTAGATTTGACTGTCTCAGTGACCTCTCTTGGTATGTTCCTGGGCGTCGAATTCTGTTCTGGTTTGATAAGCTAATTTAACGTATGGCAAAAAAACCTCAAACCTTCTCACCAGAAGTCAGGGCATCAAACAGCTTTTCATTTTCCGAACTGTTCCACGTCCAATTGAAGTATCAGAGTAAAAATTGCAACTGGGATTTGCAAATCGATCCAATTTTCCAACTTGCTTTGTACCAACATTACCCAGCATTAAGAGGATAATTGTATTTGAAAAGCATTTTCACACTATCCCAAGGTAGCCCAGCAGTTTAATACCACTACTAATAATATGAATAATCCTTCAATTTGATATGGCACCTCACCACGTCTTTGTAACGTCTCAAAGCGCTTCACAGTGTAAAGAGAATTGACTGTATATTTTGTAGGCCATACACGGGTGGCCAATTGCGCACAGCATTGTCCCACAACCAGTCATAGATTGAGTGACCAAACGTGATGAAATAGGAACAGCAAGATTCATTTATGAATGTGACTAACTATTAATATGAATGTGAATAGGGCTTTGCTGTATTCATGCTGTGTGTGTGTGTGCGCGTGTGTGTATGTGTAGTAGGTATTACATTGTGCTGAAAGCTCTGTGTACTTCATGTAGGAGGAGTCTACAACTACAGTGGAATGTTTAAAAAAAAACACTCACGTTTTTCAATGGAAATATACTCGGAGGCTTTGTCCTTTCTCTGAATTTCAATGTGAAACAGATGGTTTCTGATTAAGGATTGATGCTAATACAATGGCTGTGCTGTGCTTACTTCACTGAGAGCATTTGCCTTGTTCCAGTGCCAAATCCACATGTGGTTAGCTCTGCATTAAGCAGTTTCGTTTGGGAGTGATTCAAATACACCACCAGGTGACAAAGACTGAAATCCTATCTCCGAACAACGGATCTGTTTGGAACAGGGGGTGTATTCCTTAGTTGGCCTACAAAATAAACTATCACAAAAGCACTTGACAGCAAATCCTGCTAAACACTTTGAAACATCGTCCTGTGTTAATAGGTACGATATCGTGTGAAAGGCTTATTATTATTCAAAACACTCCGCCAAAGCTCCGCCGCCTGCATTGTCACCAGTGCTAAACTCCGTACTCCCATCACACCAGTTCTTGCCAAGTTCCATTGGCGCTCTCAATCGCCGAACGGATCGATTTCAAGACCTTCACACATGTTTTCAAATCCCTTTCATGCCCTGGCACCTCCCTATCTCTCTGACCTGCTTACTCCCCAAACCATTATCTGTTGCCTCCGCTCCATTGCACCTTCTGTGGCTGGACTTTCAGCCACTATGCCCCGAAACTCTGGAACACCCGACCTTTATGCCTGCATCTTGCCCCTCCCTCCCTGTCTTCAGATCAGGCCTGAAGACCTTCAACTCAACCGTGCTTATAGTCACTTCCCCACAGCCCCTGGCTCTGTGTCATGCTCAGACATTGTCAAATGCTCTAGAACTCTACCTTGCACGAGGGATGCTATATAAATGCCTTGTAGTTATTATCTTAAGCATCAAGGCAAGAATTTTATTACTGTGAAGTGAATGAGCATTTTAACAAGGGTAAAATGTAATTAAAATTTTTTTACTACATTAAAGAGCAGAAAGATTTCCCTGCATCTTTTATAAATATTTTTTTAGTTTGTATTTTTATTTATTTTATCAATTCACTTGACAGTACGTTCTGTGAAGCACTTTGAGATGTCTAGAAGACGTGAAAAGGGCTATATCAAATGCAAGGATTCTTATTCTTATCATTATAGTTTCTAATCCTCAGAAAAAAGGAGGAATAAACATCAGATGAGACATGTTTCCTGCTCTTCCCACCGGACAATAAGAGACCACATTGGATAAAGCCAAGATGCGAGTCCCCAAGGCTGGGAATGGGATGGGGAACCAGGATACCTACCGAGGGAGGAGAAAAGAATCACACCTGCAAACATGAGATAGAGAAATCAAATATTCTCTAACACCCACTTGCCTTTATATAGCACCTTACATGTAGAGCAGTGCCTCAGAGCACTAAACAGTGGTAAAGCCTGACGCCAATCTGGGTGGGCGAGGGGAGGAAAATAAGATATATTTATTTCCTTTATTTCCTGGACTTTTTTAATGCATGTTCAGTGGTGGGAGGAAGATGTATAATAAATGTCGAAATGCAACTGCAGCTCTCAAGACGTCAATTGAAACACGAGGGATAATTATCAGTAGCCCCAAAAAAGTAAATCCTTGAAAACACTGTACACTTGCTGTAGGGAAAGATAAAAATTGTGTCTTAGCCAAAGATATTTTTCATCATAGAAAATGATACCTTACTTTGACTGCGTTGCAAAACAATCTGAACACAAACATCGTAACAAAAAACAAGTCCGCTGTTGTCCCCTGTTCAAAGCCACCACAAAGCCCTGTTGTTTCGATTAATCCCTGAATTTTTGTGTGTCCTTATGCGAGCTTTCTGAACTCGACTTATCTCTAAAGCTTCTTTTGTGCTTCAAAGTACTGTATGATGCTTAGAAGGAAAAGCAGATGAATGCTTCAAGGAAATTTATGATTCCTTTCACCTGTGTTTTGATCTGAAGCCTTCCCGACCATGAAACCCAAACAGTTTCTGATCCAGGTAGATTATCTAAATCACATAATTCACGTAAATCAACGCATGTACCAAAATCTCCTGCACACTAGTGCCGAGTTGTCTTAACCAGGAAACACTTGTTAGGTCAGTGTATCAAGGGATATGGGGCAAGGATGGGTGGGTAATTGTAGTTGAGGTACAGATCTGCCCTGACCTTATAGAATGGTGAAACAGGCTCAAGATGCTGAATGGACTACTCCTGTTTCTATGTAACGCAATCATTTTCAGGCCATTGAGTCTGCTCCATTGCGCCCTGTGTTACTATATCACACTCTTTATTGATTAAGTCTATTTCCCAGTTCTTTCCCCCATATACCTTAATGTAGTTTTATCTTCCCAAGTGTCCATCGAGTTCCCTATTCAATGATTCCATTGATCCAGCCTCACTCATCACGTAGAAGTTCCTTCTAATGTCTCTCTCCCATCAAAAACCCCCCTCACTCCCTCACATCTTCTTCACCGTTAAGTAAACCTTCCAAGATATGGTTGAAAAAGTAAGTTTTCAAGTCAGATTTAAAGGTAAACATTGATTCCTCTGCCTTGCCCCCTGCTTGCCTGTCTTCCGATTATATCTGAAGACCTTCCTCTTTGCGCTCTGAAATGCTATCTGGCATGGAGGGTGCTATATAAATCCAAGTTGTTCTCGACCTTATCTACGATCATATCCCCTGTCTCTTCGTTTCAGGCTAGGACACTGTTATGCACTGTGAGATGCTACCCCATTTGAAGGGTGCTCTATAAATGCAAGATGTTGTTGTTGTAGATAGAGGGGGTGTGGAGGAGAGGAGGAGGGATTGAGGCAGGGAGAGGCTCATGTCAATGATCGGGGGTAAATTGGATAAGAAATCCTGGGATTCTAAACCGTAGGAATTCACAGCACAGAAGAAGGTCATTTGGCTCTCTTGTGAACTATCTTTGCAGGGCCCAAAACATCTGATCACTGGGACTCAGCTCCACATTGGATTTAATCTGGAGGAAAAATACAACCCACAAAGTATCTATATTTGTTGCTCGATTCCCATTCAAGTTCACATTGTAAGATATAACTTGGCGGAGTAGTCACCTTCTGAATTTAAGGTGCAAAAAACAGGCTATGTGTAAACCACAAGCTCGGCACACACAGGGTAAATACTGCAGTCTATTATCAGGGTTAACGGACAAGGAGCCGACTTTCTGTATTTGACACGTCAGTTACTCACCACCACCTAATTTTTAATCATTGATTTTTCTGTAATAGAGAACACCCTGATCTGCTGACTCGGTGTCTCCTGCTGCAGATGTCTCTCAGTGACTAGAATACAGATGATCACAGGAGTGTGCTCGGACTAGAAATGGTGCAGTTCTCTCTCTTGTTGGAGCTCTGCAAAGGTAATGATCTGGTAACAACTATTTCAAGCAGTAATTTGCCTTCATACAGCAATATTGTTCAGGCTTCATGAACACTACCAGCACGACTGCTCTAGTCACTGGGGTTGCTGGTTGGTGCACTAATATAGCACAAGGGCAAGCAAATTAAAAGGCGCAATCTAAGTTCCTCTAAGCTATCATCATAGAGACGGGTGGTTCACAATATCAATAATCCTTGCATTTTATATTGCACCTGATCACATCTTCAAGACGTCTCAAAGCACTTCACAGAATGCACTGTAAAGTGAATGGATTGAATATTTTGTGGCCGGAACGCGGCAGCCAATTGCACACAGCAGTGTCTCACAAACAGTCATGGATTAAGGCACTTAATTAGTATTACTTTTTCATATATTGCATTACAAATGACATATTTTGACCCGTAGGTAATATTCAAAACACGTTATTTGCAATAGGTTTATAAAAAAGTCATGTACCTCAGCGGTTAGAGCACACACCTCACAAGCGAGAGCCCAGCAAGACGATAATTTGGACAAGTTTCGTTATTCCACACGCCTGATAACAATGTCAGCAAAAATCCCAAAAACATTATTTCGTCACTCAATCCACAACGGTTCGTGGGACAGTGCTGTGTGCAATTGGCTCCTGCGTTTCATCTACAAATACATAGTCAATTCACTTTACATTATATTCTTGAAACGCTTTGAGACATCTAGGAGAAGTGAAAAGCGCAATATCAAATGCAAGGATTATTATTCCGTGAAGCATTTTAAAACATCATGAAGATGTGATAAGGTGCTACTGTGTATTAAATGTATAGATTATTATTATAAAATGTATAGCATGAGATACTGCATTCCCAAATAGTTTGGATTTTACCGCAATAGCAAAGATCTTCAGATATCATATTAATGATCCTTGCATTTGATATTGTAGCTATATGTAATCTTTGCTGGTACAGAAATGAGCATTATCCAACCTCTGTTATATCACATCAAGGATTTGTGAGAAACATTGTGAGAGTCATTGAGGAGATAATTACTCCTATTCTTTTTTTCATGCCATCCATATAAAAATGCATTTCCACAACATCTTGTCTGTAGTTTGACTTGGGAAATGTGCAAATGTTCTGTGGAAAGTTTAAGAGACTCAAGAACAAATTAAAGGGAAAAAAGCAGGACAGGGAGTCAGTGCTTCACTCAATTATTGAAACAAAATATGGATCAATAATTGACACTTAACAAACCAACACAATTCATGATATTTAATAATTAACTGCTTACAGCGTTCAGGCTTATGAAATGTTTGGTAAAATATTTTGAGAACTATAGTTACCGAGACATGTGGTATAAGCAGAATTCCATATTTAAGTAGTTTAACAATACAGAAATAAACTCAATTTGTGCTGTAGGCAATAACATAGAACAGTACCTTACCCCTGTTAGCATAGGTTGAGTCTTGTGAAGCTTGGGGTTTGTTGCACCACTTTCTGACGCATTACCAACTAAATTATTTATAAAGTCATCCAATTTCAGATACTCTAGGGCAAAAGTTGTTCCAGAAAGTTATACGTTCGGGGGAGGGTGGGCGGTGGGGTGCGGAGTTGGTGGGGAGAATTAAAATACAAACGTTTCTTAATCACTCAAAATTCATCACTGTCAATTTATCAATTTCTCTCACCTGCTGAAGAGATTGTTTGTCTCCACGAAGAAGGGAAAAATATCCAGTGGAGCTTGTCAAAAAACAAAAGACTTTTCATTTTTTTAAAAAAAGGAAACTTGGATCAGGCTGAAAGAACATCTTGCTTTACTATTGCAGTCTTGTTTGACTGATCTTTCAGTGATAATCCCCCTGTATCAACATGATGGGAAGTGTGAAGAATTACTGATATCCTCACTTTGGGTTGGTGAAACACAACTGCAATTGATAAGCTGATAACTTGGAGTGACATTCTCTAGTTAGCAACTCAATTTCAGCCCTGGCCACTTTAGATTCATGGAGACCCATAAAAGAGGTAGTTTTTTTTAAGTTCATTTTAGCATTTAAATTGAAGTTTTATTGTCTATTTAGTTTGCCTGCTTAATGTCAGCCTAGCCGTCCCTTTATCAAGGTATTGATTTGATCCTAATATGGCAGAAGTGATTTGAATTTCTTGAATTGGCAGCTGTCACATTTGCTATTCATTCACACAATCTGATTGTAGTTCAGTAATGAACGTCCCGATTAGAAACATAGGGAACTGACAGCAGGTGTAAAGCTTTAGGGCGTAACCTTTCACACACACAATTTACAACATCAATTTAGATGGAGAAGATCCTTTGGCTCAGTGGATCGCATCCCATCACTGTATCACACTGTTCTTTTTCAAACGAGTCCAGTTAAATACCAAGCGTTTCTTTTTAAAGAAACAGCAAAGGTTTGGTGTTGTTTGCCATTGGCAATGGAGCCCGGAAGAAATACATTTGGAGTGCTTCATCTTTACAGTTATCTTTCGGGTTATAACGACACAATTACTACACCTTATATTAAACTCTGGGAAGTGCTTTGAGACTTGCGATGGAGTGATAGATTCTATATCAAATGCAAAGATTATTGTACATTATTATTAGTATGCACTGTGTTGTCGAGGTGTCAATGCAGTCTGGCAGGCACATAAAACTCTTTGGGAAAGGCAATTTAATATAGTATGGTGTCGGCCTGGACTGAAATATAAGTTAGAAATAAATACTAGAGAGGTTTCTAATAGGTTTTTATCCACCTCAAGAAGAGGCAGACATAATAACAACAACAATAATAATAAGTCTTCGAAATGTCTCAAAACGCTTCGCTGAATATACTCTAAAATGAATTGACTGTATATTTTATGGTCAGAAATGCTACGGTTAGAAAGCCCTGTTTTACACAGACATAAAAAGCAGCTTACATTGTGATGTACAAATGCGTATTCAAAATAGATGACCTTCAGGATTCAGTTTTTTCCGACATCAGACAGGGAGCTCTGGGGCCTCACTCGGTGCTAGTATTCCGAGCAGATATTAATGAGGTATGTCAGCTTTCTGAGGCTTGTTGTCACTTGCATTTTGTATTTCTGATTACCTTCCGAAGATGAGCGCAATTGGAAAATGACCATCTGCGGAGAAGCGGTCCACTGAGAAATGATTTCACACAGTTGTTCGTCCCCGATGGAGTCACAAACCAGAACGTACAACACGGAATATTCTAGTGAGTGGCTGCTGTGTTTATACTGCATGGTATTGCCATTGACAGGAAAATGAATAGCCCAAAGTAGACTTCCTGAACTACTTAGTGCCTTTTATTGACCCAAGAGCTTTATGAGATTGCATTGAACTCGCTAAATGTTCATATTACGAAAGCATAATTGATCATTATTTACTTGTCCTTTGCGTCACTCTGTCCTGTCGATGTGTTGTTTAATGCAATGGAGTACGGAATAGAAGAAAGGGATACAAGAAATCATTAAAGCAAAACCACCCCCAAATATTTTTAAATTTACGTTTAGTTCTAAACTTAAGGAAAACGGTAGAAGTGTAGGCCAAATTTAAACCGTACACTTCTTTCCTTACATAAATAATACGTGTTATTTACATAAATAATACATGCAAGTCCTGCTGCTCAGTGGTAAGAGAGAGAGACCTGGGTTCGATTCTGGACAGGGCGAAACCTTGGGTAGGCTTCCTTATACCACATGCCTGATAATAATCCCTCAACAAAAAACAACAATAAATTGTTCATTTCAATCCATGACTGTTTGTGGGGACACTGCTGTGCGCAATTGGCTGCCACATTTTGCCCACAAACAGTACAATCAATTCACTTTACAGTATATTCTGTGAAGCGCTTTGAGAATGTCTAGAAGATGTGAAAAGCGCTATATAAAACGCAAGAATTATTATTATTATTATGGTGGATCCTGTGAAGGTCTTAAGGATCTCCTCCCAATGTGAAAGGTATTATACCAAATGTAAGGATAATAATTATTATCATATGATGGTCATAACTAGCTTTCCTTTTCTCGTATACACAATCCTATG
The DNA here is from genome assembly GCA_035084275.1 of Hydrolagus colliei. Classification (NCBI taxonomy): domain Eukaryota; kingdom Metazoa; phylum Chordata; class Chondrichthyes; order Chimaeriformes; family Chimaeridae; genus Hydrolagus; species Hydrolagus colliei. Next base: position 9,306,826 of record CM068762.1, on the reverse strand, counting down.
GGGAGCACAAATCATTCCGATCACTCATTGGGTTGTTAATTTCGACTGTGTACTTCAGCTCTGAGCTCACTCTTCCAGTCAGGAAGTGTCATTTACCTGTTTATCATTCGTGACTCTGAGGATTGTAAAAATGTGGATGATTCCCCTTTCCTGTACAGCAATTTTATTTTCTCCATTCAAAACAGGTTCAGCACGAATGACTGTGTGTGATCATCAGTCACTACACACTGAAGTTCTGGTACTCTCGCTCCCAATCCTTCCACCTTGCCCCCTCCCTCCCTCCCTCCCTCCCTCCCTCCCTCCCTCCCTCCCTCCCTCCCTCCCTCCCTCCCTCCCTCCCTCCCTCCCTCCCTCCCTCCCTCCCTCCCTCCCTCCCTCCCTCCCTCCCTCCCTCCCTCCCTCCCTCCCTCCCTCCCTCCCTCCCTCCCTCCCTCCCTCCCTCCCTCCCTCCCTCCCTCCCTCCCCTCCCCTCCCTACTTTGAAATCCCATCCAAAAACCTTCCTGGTTGATCGTGCTTATGGTCACTTCCCTCCTCCCTCTACCCCTGACACCCTGAGACAACAACAACAACAAAACAAATTACACTTGTATAGCGCCTTTTACATCAGGAGGACGTCCCAAGGCGCTGGACAGATACTGCTTCAGACCCGAGCTGAGGATGAGGGTGCGGGGGAAGGAGTTGCCAATGGGTCCATCGAAGAGGAGAGTCTTGAGGCGAGACTTGAAGGAGGGCAGGCAGGGGATGAGGTGGAGGGACTTCGGGATGGTGTTGGGAGCAGAGGTTGGGAGCAGAGGGGCTGAAGGCTCACCAGCCAATGGTGGGGCGGGTGGGGCGGGGGACGTAGAGCAGGCCAGAGCCTGCTGCGCGGAGGGTGAGGGCAGGTTGGTAAGTTGACAGGAGGTCACAGATGTTTGTGTGTGTGGTCAGTAACACAAATTGGGGGAAAGTCACTCAGGGTCACTGATGCACTCCTTTCAGTGAGAAGCGACGGAACAGAATTCTCGCTGCCTGTCTCTGCCCGCTTACAGAGCCTGGGTGGTACAGTAGAACTTTATGTGTGTGTGGGAGTCTCTGTGTTTTTTTAAAACAAAAATAAAGCATTGCGCTATGTATCCCTGCTGTACATACTGGAGTATTTCATTTGACTACTGAATTTAATAGTGTTACAAGAATAATCCTGATATAGCGTCCTAACACGCCTTTGAGACATCTCAAAGAGCTTCACGGAATATACTGTAAAATGTAGCGATGATCTATTTTGTAGGCGAACTCAGCAGCCAATTGTATACAGCAATATCCCATAAACAGTTGAGTGACCAAATTATTATTATTTTTGAAGAGATTATTCCCCCTGGAAAGCGATCCGCTGATCGACCAACAACCTAAGCAGTAAGTAGGGTTCCTATTTACTGCTGGGTAAACAGAGGTGTGTGTTTGGATTGAGGAAAAATACAGGTTTCGCCCTCTCTGGGAATCGAACCCAGGTCCTCTTGCTTGGTTTGCTTTTTTGTACTGATTGTCATTTTACAATGAATTATAATTTTCGGTAAATCAGTCATAATACTCTGTCCTCAGTCAGTCTGGGTTTAACGAGGGGGGGGGGGGTGGTCACTGAATAGTTAACAATGCAATTAGTAAAGAAATTGACCGGTCGGGAAGAAAACCAATAGTACAAGCTTTACTTTTGAGTCATCGAAGCAAAACAAAATGTTAGTCATTTACAGTGTGGATTTCTGTTTTATCTGCCTATGGGGTGCAATTTACATCTCATTGTCTATCTCCCTTTCTGATGCAAAAAAGCACATACCATATACAATTCCTTTGAGACATGTATAATTATAATGCAGGGCAGTGTACCAATTTGCTTTCTGATGCATTATTTTTAGCAGGCGAGAGTTCGATTTGAGTGTTTTATAAATGGGGATTTTGCACTTCAGCAGAGATTTTTGTCATATCCATTCATTAATTCATCAAGCCTCGTTCTCACCCCCACCCCCGGCCCATCGTCTTTTCAGTGACTTAGGAGTCCTATTTACAGACTGTTCTGAACTCCACCAATAGACTATGAACTGTACATTCTCCTCAGTCCTTCAAGTCCGTGCGCACATAGCTGTTCATCCAAAAATTAGTGGGTATAAATTTACATGTCTATTTACCTATTTCCTATTGCTAAATAACACAAGTGATGGGTTCAGACACACTGAAGAATATACCCTTTTATTTCTGATTGACTTGAGTGAGAGTTACGTACTTTAGAAAAATTGTTTTTGAAGAAAGCAGTATATTTGCACACTTCACGTGATTGTGGGTTAGTGGTTTCAAGGCCACTATGTTGGGATATTGAGCTCACAGTTCAGGCTGACACTCCAGTGCAGTATTATCAGGTAGAGGTTAACAATCCTGTGGCACTACAACAACGACTTGCGTTGATATAGCCTTTCTCAGACAGGGTAGCGTCCCAGAGGAATATTCAACAACAGCAATAACTTGTATTTTATGTAACACCGTTCATGTTGGATGATTTGAAAAGGAAAGGAAGTTGCTCTCAATGTCCTGGTCAACAATCCCCAATAACCACATTGATATAGCACCCTTAATGTTGGACAGCATCTCGGAGTGCTCGACAATTGCAATAAATAATTGGTTATTCACCTCACCTCAGTTGAAGGTAACATTATGCAAAGAATAGGCTGCCGTGTTCGTGTGCAGATACAGTCACTACAAGTCACAGAAAAGAACATCTGTGAAATGCTTCGAGACATCTTGATGTGATGAGACATTGTATACAATTGCAAGGATTTCATATCATTGACCTGAATGAGAAATTAGCTGTGGAAACTTCATTGTTTGTACTGGACCGACCGGTAGTTTAGTTGGTGCTGAAATTCTTCAGAGTGAAAGTTGGGCATACAGTAATCTGGGATTCAAAGACTTTGCAAACAGTTCCTAGAGAGAGAGAGAGAGAGAGAGAGAACTGACAGAGTCCTGAGTCTATTATTTAACTCAAGAATTGTAGCTACAAATGAGTACTTGGTGGATTTTGGTCCGAGACTTAATTGAAAATGCAGTGTTCAGGTTAATGTCTCACTGTGTGGGAGAGAGGGGACAAGGAGGAAAGAAATGGTCCTGTCAGCATCCACAAAATAAATTTGAAGTCTCAAACTGCTTTGTTAGCTATAAAACACTTGATTTAGTGTGTTTTTGGTGTACGGAAGGGGAAAGTGTCATTGCTATGAAGGAGTGAGTAAAAAGATTAATATTTTTGTTCCCTTTTTTAAAAGGAGAGCAGGTACGAACCAAATCCTCCTGTGTGATTTATGGAGCCCACCACCGGACTAGGGCAAGTCTTCAATTAAATTTGTACAATAAAAATTGTAGCCGGATTGCAAATACTAATAGTCGCCAGTCGCGAATCAATAGTATGGAGAAAAAGACAGTTAAAGCTCTGATTGTGTTTTTATTTATCTATAGATTTCGGCGTCAGCTCTGACACAAGGTTCAATAGCTATAGGCTGGATTGATTTTCTTTAGTGAGGTTCGATTTGTGCTGAAATGAGTCATCATGGCTGAAAATGGCCCATGTCTTCACATAACCGATACCTATCTAGTTTTGGTCCACATATTACATCCCATTTAGTCATGAGTTCTTTGTACTCATGAGCAGACTTGACATCACTAAGACACATTTACCTCACAATTCCCACACCTGGTAAGGCATTGAAGTTGATTGATATAGACTTTTTCAGCAACAGAACTAGTTACAGACATATCCTGTTTGTTACAAGCTATATCATGTCTGACAGCTGTATGGCTTCTGGCCATCCAGCTTTCCCCCCCCCACCCCCCCACCCGTGTTAACAAAAAGCTGTTGTTTAAGACGTGTACGAGATCTGTGAATGCCACATTCCTGTCTCCGAGAGGTCAAAAACAGCTAAATCCAGAGTTTGACGTTGTTGCTTAAAATGGAAAAAATGCAAAATATTTTCGCTATTAATCTCCGCGGTGATTTGACCAACCACTGTCCTTTCAGCACCTCGGTGATCAATGCCCTTTGATCACTCGGCGACTGTTGTAACAGGGTTTCCGACATGTACTGACGTAAATAGGCTTTGACATTCCGCAAACAGGCTTTACCTCATGGCCCTGCAATGCGGCTCCTATCATTTAAGTGTAACTGTGATCAGTTGCCTTTTGATTAACAATGGATGCTTTGATAAAAACGCATTCTCAGCTTTGTTACTTCACGAAAACTAGAAAGCCCACCAGGAAACTTGAGTGTATTGTGGCTCCAGCGAGACTATGGTGTTGCATTACCACACAGGCACATGAAAATAATGGTCCATTGTTAAGATTCCGCAACGGTGGGGAGGGGGGAAGAAACAACGTGACATGTTTCTCGATCGAAATGGCTCACTTTTTAAGACAGGAATCTTAGAAGTGTGGAGAGCTAGTGGTTGAAAGCTTAACTTGAAAACACAAGGTCCAATGTGGTGCTCCCAGGCCTCTCAAGCTGCCTCAAACCTCTTTCCGCGGTAGGTCATGAATTGTCAGTGGGTTACGTACTGTCAGTGGCTCTTCCAGTTATCAGGTGAGTTGTCCTCCTTCCTTCCCCCATCTTCATGTCGCCACCGAAGACCTTCCTATTCGACTGTGCCTACGGTCACCTCCCCACTGGCTCTGCATCATGCTCCATTCCTGTCAAGCACTCTCGGACACTACCCTATGCGAGGGGCGCTATTTAATTCAAGATACTGTTGCTGTTAGGCCCCAAATGAGTAACGTGCAGTTGAACGTGTATTCTATTTTCTATTCTTTTGAGCTAGGCTTCTCTCCAACCCTATGCGATCTCTCTCAGTAACCAAATGGAGCTAATCTATTGGCAAGCTTGCTCGTATTGACTCTTGACAAATGCAGGCTGATCCAAACTAAGCAAAAGCAATTTGATTTGGGACAAAATCATAAGATAGAGGACACGCACAGCAGGTCAAACGGGATTTGATTGTGACCCAGGTGACTGAGGTGAACGCATTGTCTATTTTCAAACACTAGTCCCCAATAAAATCTCTTTTTATTGCAAAAAATAAGGCGGTGGGACACACACACACACACACACAATTTGCTTCCATTTGATTTAGTGCATTTTCTTTCCCCTTGATTTCCAAATCAGTGTGCAGCAACAGGACTTTTCTCTTTGTGATGAATATTTAAACCCAGCCACAGAACAGCTCGAGTCGAATTGTATGTAAAATAAATGGCAGCGTGTGCTCGTGCACGCTTAGCTCTGTTAGACATTCATATCATGTTCTGTCTGTGAAATCCCCCTCTCTTCGTGAGAGTGATGTGCAATTCCCATCTGTAAGGATCAAACTTTTACACAGAGGTATCCATAATTCATAACGCGACCATTTACTTTCGAAACCTGACTTCTCTCGTGGAAAATAAAACACTCTGTATCATTTGTTTCACTTTGAATTCATCAGTGAGACAGTGCTCCAAGACATTATCCTATGCTACATAATGCAAGTTGCTGTTTTTGTTGATACCTAATCTAGTAGATAGCACCAGCACACCTGAAAGGTAGTATAAAGCTACCTGCGTATGGACTTACCTAAGCGCCATGGCGGCCGAAATAGCTCTTTAGATGTTGGAAGTGCTGCCAACTGCAAACCTACTGAGTGATCTTTCTGATAGTCTAAGGGCAAACGTCTCTGGTAAGTAGATTAGTGAGGAAAGCTTATAAATACTTTAGAAGAGAAAGTTGATCAGGATCATTTCCTGGCAGCGAGTGCGGCTGGTTCCATTGCTGAGTCAATTCATTTATTCTAATATAATCCTTGCATTTTTGATGCAGCGCTTTTCACGTCTTCTAGACATCTCAAAGCGCATCACACACTGTATTCATACTGTAAAATGAATTGACTGTATATTTGTGGGCGAAGCACCCACAAATACTGTATTAAAGTACTAACATAGTAATAAAGTACTAATATATTACTTTATTCTATTACTGAGCTAATTAATTTTGCCGGCCACAGATGGGTCATCCTTAAACTTTGCGTCTATTGTTCCTTGTTTGTTTTATAGGACACAAACCTAACTGGTGAGATCTCTATGATTAAAAGGTGAAAATTTATGGGAATGACTGATGCTCAAAACTACTTCTGGTCAAAAGACTGCAACTGAAGATAATGATCATAAAATTATATATTTTTTGCCCTAATGAGGATTAAGAAGAGGAAGATTCCATGCTTGTTGTGTTGAAGAGGAGTTACTGAAATATAGATAAAACACTACCGTGGCGAAAAGTCACACCTCTAACTTGGTCACACGGCTTATTCAATCTTGGAGAATAAATCAATCAATTTCCCCCACCTTACCCCATCTTGGTGACATGCTCTGCCACTCTCAAATGCTCTGGGACACTATATATGACGGGTGCTATATAAGCAAAAAAAAATTGTTGTTCTTGTTGGGATAATTCCATCAGTTCGCTCATCAGATCAGAGAGCACATCAGTTTCCAATGGTTGAGCAGGTGGTTTCAAACGTTCGAAGAAAAAATAAACAGAGTCTGGCATATGCTGACGCAACAAGCAGCAAGTATGTGTGAAATACTGGGCAAAAATTCTGCCAGTTAACCAGCTCCAATTTGTTACTTCTCTCCCAGGTCTCCTGAAATTAAAATTGCTCATGTACACACAGACACATACAAAATCCAATTGCAAAGACGACAGGAAAATAGTTTGTCTGCAAGCCTTTTAAAAGCTCCACATGTTCATTTCAATGACATCCGAGTCCATTTTAATACAAGTCTATATGTAAATGCCAGATAAACGCGAGGTGGAAGAAGATTGTATGGAATGGCTGGATGACATCCACTTCTACACAAGTCAAATGATTTTCAAGCTTGAAAAGTCGGATTGCGGAACCCAGTTCTAAATATAACAAGATCAATTTCCGCGCTCCCAGCTGATCTCTGATGGCAGCCATATAAAAATAAACCCATGTTGCTAATATCCCAAACCTGTTAAATGACTGTCAAACACTGTCAATCATTCAACAGTCAGAGATTTTTTTTTCTTAAAAAGAAACATAATTCCTACTTTGTGCAACCATCACTAATATATTATTTGTTTCTACCCATTTACGCTGACCCCTGAATGTGTGCAAATGTTTACTTGTTGCAGGCATTCGTCGGATTTCAGAGCAGCATTTTTATTCCCTGAAGGATTCTGTCGCGTATTAATATTGAAGTGGCTCACATCACATCTTGGCGTCAACGCGCGGTTAGATAGGTTTAGTGAAAGTTTAGAAAGATCTTGGTTTCCGAGCTGGTTCCCATTTCTACAATTGGCAATGAAGCCAATTCCGATTCCAATAATAATAATAGTCCTTGCATTTGATATAGCGCTTTCCACATCTTCTTAACGTCTCACAGCGCTTCACAGAATATACAAGTTGCACTTACACAGTGCCCTCCATGCCGGATGGTGGCCGGATTTCAGAGAGAAATACTTGATACACAATGTTTCATGTCAGGAGGATGCCTCCAAGTACTTATATACTCGCCCACAAAATATACATTCGACTCACTTTACGTTATATTCTGTGAAGCACTTTGAAACATCTCAAAGATGTAATGATGCACTACATCCAATGCAAGGATTATTATTATTATTACTTCACAGTGTATACTACGAAATGTAGGGAGTGTGCATTTGTTACAGTAATAATCCTTGGCAAAGCATGCAGAGCATCAGGAAGCTTTAAATGAGCTCAATGTTCCTTGTGCCAGAGTAAAACACCGTTTATTCCAACTGCCAGTTAGATAAGTTCACATGTATTTTTAGAATGTGTCAGCATAGTACCTCATTAAGAACTCACATCAGTCCTACTTTTGATGCATTGAATGCAAGCGTTAGCACACCTTCACGCCTCCTACTCCCAACCAAACCGAACGCTCATCTCCCTCAATCAATGGTGTTAATGGATGACTGATGGGGTTGGATTATGGGATGAGAGAAAGCACAGTTACCTGTGAGAACACAAATTGTTGTGCAGCTGAAAGAAGATTGACCATGAGCGGAAAGGTTTGCTTTGCTTGAAATAACGTGGCATTGAAATTAATGGGGGAGAAAGCTGTACAGATCATATTTTCTCTAGAGTAGACAGACTCTTTACAGAATCGCACTTGATGGGGAGTTCCTTCTATCACTATTTGTTTGGGAAGAATTAATCTGACACCAGATTATTTTTTAATGAGTATCCGGGACGTAAAACATGTTCATTTCCTCCCAGTACCTTGACGTGATTGGTAATGGGATGTGTAATTGCATATTATGTGAGAGGTGGAAGCAGTTGAGATTTAAATGTCACTCTGCATCTATGCTGTTTGCATTTATCATAATTGCTCATCAGAATTGCGTCTCCACTCCATCCGGCAGCGCCGAGATCATAGAGCTTTGTTTAAAGAAAGTTTGAAGTCATAGAACCATAGGAATTTATACGGCAAAAGGAGGTGATATGGTCCATTGTGGTTAAGCTTTCTCTCCGAAACAGCCCTGTTTAGACTCATGCCTTTCTCCCTTTGTTAGCTCAGATTTCCTACTTTACCGTTTCAGATATTTATTTAAATTCCCTCTTTAAAAAACAATACGGATTTTGACTCAATCACAGTTCCAGGTAGTGTGTTCTACCTCCTAGCATGTCTCTGTGCGAAAAAAAATCATCTTTCACACTTTTAGTAATTCATTTAAATCTATGCCCTCAAGTCCCAGCCTCGCCAACCATCAGTAAATTAATAAGAATAACAATTGTTGCAGTTGATAAAGCGGATTACCACATCTTCGAGACGTCTCAAAGCTGAATATACTCGAAAGTGAATTGACTGTATATTTTGGGGGCAAAACTTTGAAGTCTCAGTAACTATAGCTTCTGTTAATAACTAACAATAAGTGAAACAAACAGAATAATCATTACATTTGGTACAGCACCTATCACATCAGGAGGACATCTATCATGCGTAATCCTTTGCATAATGTTATCAAGCTTTCAACAACTGCTCTGTCAAATTCAATCACGTAAAGAACACACTTGTAGCCATGCACTTGAAACAGTGCAAAGACGTTTACGAAGAAAGATTAAGAATTTTAGTGTGAGGCTTGTTGAGGGGGCATTGTGATAAGTGCGAGGCTTTATGAATAGGGTTGAACTTTTGTTGTCATAGTTATTCTAAATAAATATTTAATATCAGTACCTGTCGGTCCACTGTGAATTCTTCATTGTGTAGCTGAACTGCGTTGACTGAGATCAATTCATTCTGATGAATGTGTCAGTACTATATTTCACTGACAACTGTGCCATGCACATATATACAATAAACATAATAGCAATGTTATAATGTGCACAGAGTTAAATGATTTGAGTTAAATCTCACTTCGTATGAATTGCAAGTGATTTGAGTCCTCAAAGAATTAAATCCCAAATCTCTCTCCCCCAACCCTTTCCCCCCGCTCCTCGTCACCAACCACCACCATCATGCACATTATCCATTGCCTTATAACTCTTCGATCAATTTACTGACAGAATGAGCATAAAAGGACACTGTGCTGTTTACAAAGATCAGAGTACGTTGTGTAATGTGCCAGCCTAGGAGGATTCCACACTGCCCATGCGTCACGAATGGGAATCTTGAAAAATGTTTGTGCGTCATTAAAGTTTTCCATCTGCCTCTCAGGCGAAAACCCCAAGGATGTGCAGAATGCTTTGGAATTGCAGACTGACGCAGGCTGAGTGAGATCAAGCTATTCCTGCAAAGGTCTGTTACAGCATCAAGAATCACATGCGCCCGCCCAGCAGCACAAAGTGATTCAGATGTCAGCCCTCGACTGTCACTGTTCCCCTTTAGCACACAGAAACCTGGCTCGCATAATTATCAGCTAATGGTTAATAGACCTGTTGTTGCCCCCATTAATGTTGCTACAGGTGATTTACTCCATACTGTGCCGGCAGTCTGTGTTTTTTTTCCATTTGGCTCAGACTTGCATTGGTAATTTACTGTGAAACAGTGAATTTTGGGGGGAAATTGTAGATTTCCCAGCTAATTTCCGCCCACACTACAGATCTGATCAAATAATCCAGCAAAGCAGCACTTAATAAATCCATAGTTTTAAAATGATAATGTGCAGGCCTATGAGCGCTCTGTAAAAAAAAAAAAAATCACTCTATTGGTTTGAAACTATGCTTTCGTTTTAACTCTTACTAATTGTTTTGAGACCCGATGGTTGCATAATATTTTTCCTCGAAGTTCCCTTCCAATATTCTTCTGCCATCTCACCCCACCTGGAGGTGAAGGCAGAGATGAACTTTCCTCTGTTCAATCTCTATTGACCATCACGACCTGTGTATCATCGACACACAAATGCAGTTGTGGACTGGAACCGTTCACCGTCCTTTTGCTCTCCTCACCAATTTCTCACACCGCCCAGAGTGCTTCAACACAGGAACGGGAGTAGGCCATTCGGACCCTCGAGCCTGTTCTGCCATTGCCACAAATCATGGCTGATGTGTACCACAACTCCAATCACCCACATCAACAACAACAACAAAATTACATTTATAGATTGCTTTTCACGTCGGGAGGACGTCTCAAGGTGCTGAACAGTCAGGATGGGACCCGAGCAAGGGAGAGGGGCCAGATAGGGTCTTTGTGACTCGGAGGAGCAAACACCATCACAATAGAATGGGCTGAATGGCCACCGAGTGTATCATCCTCATTCAGAGGCGAGATGGGGGAAGCGTATTGCGGGAGAAATGAAAGGAGGAGAAAGAACATTTAGCTTTGTCTGCTGCTCCTACCATTCACCATTTCAGCATTAAGCAGTTTCTTAAATCAATTTACCTGTCGGTTAACTTGTTGCAGTTGTTAACTACCCTCTGAGTAAAGAAATACTTCCTGGTGTCTGTTTTGCAATTGTCCTTCGCAACACAAACCCTATTGTTCACTTCTTCTACTGTCCTGGTGCACCCAAAAGTATTGATCTGGTTTTATTTTCAAAATCCATAAAATAACGTGTAATACAGCTGTATAAATTCCCCTCTGAGACATCTTCTCTCAAGACCGACGAGCCCTAGTTTGTTTAATCGTTGTTCATAGGTTATTCTTCTAACATTGGGAATGCGCTCTTTTCGCCCACTTGAGGTAACTGGGACTGGTAATAGCAAACAGTGCAGAGAAGCTTTACGTGCAGACCACACCGCAAAATGCGACAAAGCAGCTCAGCATTACACGTTAAAAATAACTGCTGGTAATTTGAGATGGGCTGATTAGCAAGCACATGTGGACGGACATTGCTGGACTCAAACGCCTCAGCAGCTTTCACTGAACTGTAATCATAAATATTAAGAATAGAGCAATCACTGCATACTTTGCAAAATATTAACCGAAGAGGATCAGTTTCTGCTTGCCAGAGTTCACAGGGTGCAGATGTTCTTGCAAATTACCTTTTCACTGTCTTATTTTACAGGCTAGGCTACATCCTGGGCCAATATTACAACATCCCATACATTCCTTCACAACCATTACCTTGTGTTTCGCAATAATACGGCTTATTCCGCTAACAAATGGATGATCTTCATATTCCTACCTGTAATTTTTTTTGTTGCTGCTGTTTAATCCTTTACGCTGGTGTCCACAAAAGCTCTCTATAGGATTGGAGGCCACTTGGTTTGGGGATTGCTCGAATTCGAATGTAATGGGAAATCAAGCACGGTACAAGGAGATGTCTTGTGTGGACTTCTTTCTCTGTTTGCAAACTGAAGCTGCGATATCAGTTTGGAATAAGAAGGCTCTGAAATCAATTAGATCTCATCCTTCTTGAATACCTATCCTCTCATCCTCTATTCATTGCATTTGCATCAAATTGTTTCTTAATTGAGTCCAGCACCCTGACCTCAACCACCTTTCCTTGTTACCCAACCATATGATAACTCCCAACATATATGGGAATGTAAAGTACATCTGTGTTGGTTGAGACTGGAGTCTATTTCAGGTTTGCCCACGTGCTTAATAGGAAGAGGTTGATTGGAAGCAAGGTGAGAACCCCATCATGCTTACTAGGACTGAGGTCAACTGAACACCAATACGTAAAAACCCTGTGTTTATTGCAGAAGCGAAATAACACAGAAATAAAACGAAATGCAAGATATGAAACCCCCACCAAAAAATCATGAAGAATCGAACACAAGAAGAAATCCCAAAAGGAGTGTGTTTTGTGCAAAGGTTAATTATAAAGAAAATAAATACTTACAAAGGTCATTGCCTAAGATTCTAGCTGTTACCACGGATGTGGCGTGGAAAGAAATGGAAGTGTCTCAAAGCGGGCTTGCACCTGAGCAAATGTGTGGAAGGCCATAGGTTTTGTCTCCACGGTTTAAAATGCCCAAACTATCTTGTCCAACAGCTACGGAGAGCATACAAGAGCGAGCAATCCGGCAGCTGAAAGTGGCCATTCAAAAGTCACTTGATAAGATGGGCAAACACATGTCCGCAAAACACAGCAATTAAATACCCGATTTTGCTTCGCCTGCTGATTAATACATTGGTGATAGCCACATGACCACCAGTGGCTTGAAATCTGTTAAAGGAATCCATTCGAAACAGTGCCACTGTTAAAAGATGTGGAAATGAATTTGTGTTTTGGTACGTGACAGTGTGAAAGACGCACTTAAGAATTATTTGGACGTGTTTGTAGATATTATTGACATGCTGTATGAGCTCAGGTGTCCGGAATGCCAAATTATCTAATAATGCCATTTTGTGTCTCATGTACTCTGTGGTTAATGTAGACTGTCAACGTTTGTTTTTCTTGGTATACATTGATTGTAAGCGCAAGACGACAAACTATGGGAAAAAAAGAAAATGTAGAGTACTGTGGTATGCTTGCTTTTAATTCCTAAAAACGTTCTATGCCATGGAATAATGCTTAATAAAATAATGTAATTTAGATAAACAATTAAAAAAAATTATATACTGTGATTTGAGGCATGTTGTTTATATCATTGCAATAAAAAGAAATAAAACATTTTAGTGGATAAAACAAAACCACTATGAATTCCAAAAGAGGTATAATAAAATAAAAATAAGATAATTAACAAGAATCTTTTCTTCAACTGGGAGGAACATTATAATAATCCTTGCATTTGAAATGGTTCCTCATCACATCTTTGAGACATCTCAAAGCGTTTTACAGACTACGCTGTAAAGTGTGTTTGACTGTGTGTTTTGTGGGCCAAACGCAGCAGCCAATTGCACACAGCAGTGTCCCACAAACAGTCATCGATTGAAGTAGCCAAAATTTTTTATTATTATAACCATGAGGTGTAATGTCTCTGTCGTGAAGCAATGTGCGGTCGCCATTTGCACCAGACAAACCGAAAAGAAAGAATCCAAATAAAATAATAGTAATAATAATCCTTGCATTTGATATAGCGCTTTTCATGTCTTCTAGACGTCTCAAAGTGCTTCACAGAAAATACTGTAAAGGGAATTCATGTATATTTGTGGGTGAAATGCCGGCCTCTGGGGAAAACATGATGGAAACTTTCCAGGGAATACAATAAGAGTGTGAAACTGTGAAGCGTTGATCTCAGAGTCTGTGACCACTGCTGTCCCTATAACCCTATAACCCTCAACTAAAAATGTCTTCAGAAAACGTCCAAGCACATTTCCTACAGAACATTATGTCCCGTCAAACTGGGTAAGGATCAGTAAACAAATGGCTTAACCAGTCCTGCAATGCTTTTATTCCCCCCTAAAGCTGTTGCAACATAGAACACAAATTTTGAACTCGTGCTTTGAGACAAAGCAGTAATGCAACACAATAGAATATTTCAAATACACCATGAGAATTTAGCTGAGATCCCCCTTGGGAAATTGTGAGATTCTTTGGAAACCTGAACAGGAACACCATTTAAGTCCCGCAGGAATATTCAAAGAGAACCTGCAAAGGGAAGGACATGGATATTTGCCTTATGAAATATGCGAATCCCATGATGGAAAAAAAAAGGACGACAGGAATAACTTTGCAAATTCCCCTCTTGAGAATTTCTGAAAGGCTTCTGTTTACGTTCCATTTATCTTTTTAGTTTATCTCAATCCTGATTATTTTTTGTACTTTTCGCTGTGATGAGTTCAGGTTTCTTTCGCTGAGATATCATGTAATTGACGTTCCATGATTTAGAGCACCTATGTCACTGAGCACAGACTTTGATATGTGGGGTGGGGAGGGGGTAAGTGAGCCCAAGTTAAGGATTTTTTAAGAAGTGGCATTGCAACATAGAATCCTCTGGGGAAAACATGAATGAACACGGTCATTCACTTCATGGCTGTTTGTGGGACATATCTGTGCACAAATTGGTTGCTGCGTTCACAACAACAACAACAACATTACATTTGTGGAGCCCCTTTCATTTCGGGAGGACTTTCCAGGGCGTTGAAAAATACCTAGTCACTCAAATGCTTTGAGATGTCCGCCCTACATGAAAGGTGTTACATCGTATGTGAGCCTTACTATTATAGTACAGTATTGTATTAAATGCCTGAAGAAAGAACAACTAATCCAGTAGAGATCAGCATTAACTTCTATTACACTATGAGAAGGCATGACATTGACTTTTGTATTTCCTCATTATTGAGAACTGGCTTGGGGCCGACTGTAATTTTCCGTGGTGTCCATTGGGCTAATTGATGGATGGGTCCAAAGAGAACATGGGTATCAGCAGTGAATGCAATGCCTATTATAGCTGCATTAATGATTGGCAAATTCATTGGAATTTTGCTTTCACTTTTGATTTATGCCAACAGAACAAGCAACCATATGGGAGGATGTTCACTTTTTACCCTTCGAAGCAGAATTTTAACGCATTTCCTCTGCAACCACAGCAGCCAGCTTTCTCCGTGCTTACTAACAGCCAAGGTAGCTGTCCTTCAATTTGTGAGTGGGGTTAATCGCTGCGCTGAGTAAAGTAAATAATAATTTACTTCCAATAAATAATCATCCTCGGATTTGTTCTAGCACATTGGAGGACTCAACACGCTTCAGAGGAATTACTGTAAAGTGCAGTGACTGTGCATATTGTATGTTCAAGGGCTCTGTTTTCTTTTTGAGTGGAACGTCTTTTGAAGGGTACGATTTTGGCAGTGTTTGTTAAGGAAACTGGTAGCGTAAATGTCTAATATTGGCAGTCACTGCATTCCTTAGTGAATCTGTCAGTTGCTTTGAGATGCTATCCAACAATGCAAGGCACTATGTCAAGTGCAAGGATTATTAGAATAATAAAAATAATAATTATTATTATTATTATCACACTGAGGCATCACTCTTTGAGGCAAGGCAGACCCTAAACTTAAGGCATGTATTTCTTTTCAAAAACAATCTAAAATGTTCCATCTTAGCATCAAGTTTTGCTAGGCATCTAAGTGTCCATCTGAGCCTCAAGGATGTCCTCCCCGACGTGAAAGGTCCTCTATAAATGTAATTTTGCTGCTATTGTTGCTAGTGTAGAAACCGTACACTTTACCCTAACAGTATTCACCACCTGTTTATCATTGTGACTTACGTTAAGTGCCCCCAAAAAACTTGGAACGCGTTTTGTCTCCTCTAAAATAAGGTGTTTAAAAACGAAGCAAAAGAGATTTCTGGATGTTGTGTGAAGTACAACAACAACAACAATGGAGTCCTGTAGTTCAGCGGTTAGAGCACTCGCCTTATAAGCATGAGACCTGTGTTCAAATCCAAGCAGGTCAGGGCGAAACCTTGGGCACGTTTCCTTACTCCACACACCTAATAATAATCTATCCCCCAAAAAAACTAATAAAATGGGTCATTTCAATCCACGATTGTTTGTGGGACGCTGCTGTACGCAATTGGCTGCCATGTTTTGCCCACAAATATAACTCAATTCACTTTACAGTATATTCTGTGAAGCGCTTTGAGACGTTGATAAGATGTGAAAAGCGCTGTATCAAATGCAAGGATTATTATTAACAATCCTTTACAAATTTTTCAGACATTTGGGACGTAGTGGCTGAAAGCCCAACTTCCGATGGGGTGGGACGAAATGTGTGAGGGACGAGTAGGAGGCCGGGGCCAGTCAAACGGAGGCATCATGTGGTGAATTGGGGAGTGAAGTATTCTAGGATAAACTGCTATCACTGGAGTCAAGTCCATATTCAGTTTGGAGCTTAAGTCACAAGACATGCTATTGCTAATGATGCCGATCATATCTCCTTGTAAGTCACAATAGTAATGTTAGAAGCTTTGGTATAGTTAAACAGTCTATCGATCGATGTCCTCAAAAGGATAGTTCTCATTGGCAAATACTTTGGAGCTGACTAATAGCTAGCCTAGCATTGGCACTGGAAACAGGTCCGTAGTTAAATTCGCTCCAAAGATTCATATCTATATGGTTGCAACCAAGGCTCTTTCTGTGCCAAACGTAGGTACAGTATCTCAATATAAAATCTATTGTTGTTGTAACATGCAATATTTCTATCAGTAATCCAGAATAAGTCATTTTTCTCAATGCTCTGTCTCTGATGGTGTCTGTTTATATTGCTCCCCCACCGAAACCCTCACCCTACAGCCCCACCTCACCACCGATAAGTGTGTGATTTCTACAGAATGATGTGATAATTATCACCCTATTCCACCCCAATGTGATTAATTGGGAGCTAATCCTATCTGAATTGAATGAAAGTGATCTGCACAGTATAATAAAAGACATACTTATAAATGAAACATTTAGAATTTGCTTGCATATTTGAGATAAAGCTTAGAATTCAAGCAAGCTTTATTGCTTTTGTGTCTGTAATACGAATCTAGGACACTGTGGTCCATTAGTTGAGATGTGAATTACTTAAATGCAATGTAGTCAGTGACAACAGCACTTGAAAACGTCTTACAATAGATCACTTAAAAGTAAAGAAAAGGTAACATTAGAGCAATTGTTCAGCAATTTCCTATTAGAGTCGAATTCCCTTGTTACAACAGTTTCACATTCATCGTGAAAAATGCCTTTTCTTAGAAAGAACGATATATTTTCCCATCTTATATTCTCATTTATACAGCAATTAACTCTGATCAGCCTTCTTTCAACGTTGTATTACAAAATGCATTTGGAATAGTTTTCACACCTAACTTTATATGCACAGCCTTCGATAATAAGCCTTGTGAAGTTCCTCACTATTCTTCAAATGGTTTCAGCGAATTTTTGGCCTTGCATCCTCCCTTGGCGTTTGAGGTGTTGAATAGTTTGATTAAACTTTTCACTGTTCATTTGTCAGATCAACCTCGCGTTGTTAAAGGTGACCTGTTCCATTACTCCAGCAGATGAAGTTGGACATGATGGGAGCGGAGCCACTGGAATAATATCAGATCTATTTAATAATAGATCCTCACCCTCCACGTGTTCACAATCTACTTCAAAAAACCCACCTCTTTGACCTTGCATTTGGAAATCTTTCCTCTCTCTGCCCCACATCACCCCCCCCACCCAACTCTCCCATCTTAGGCACCCAGCCAGCAACATGAAGCACTTTGAGACGAGCTCCTGATGTGAAAGGTGCCGCCTAAATATAAATTGTATTATGATCTATAATACAGATCTGCGGAGGAAAGGTTTGCAGGTTTATGGGGAGAGCGTGGGTGAGTGAGATTGATTTGGAAAGCTCTTTTGAAAGAGCAGGCACAGACACCATGGGCCAAATGGCCTCCTTCTGTGCCTTATAATTCTAAGATAATTCCTTGAGACATCTCAAAGCACTTCACAGGATACACTGTCAAGTGAATTGACTGTATGTTTTTTGTGGGCGTAACACCCGTGACTGGTGTCTTTGTTTGTTCAGCAATGAGATGTTCTATCTACATGATGGTGGTTGAATAGAAGCACAGCTTGCTCCATTACCTTTCGTGCAAAATTAAATACTCTGGAGCTATTTATATTTACTTTCAAATTCCAAACATATTTTGGTGGAGGACTGTAGTGTTAGAATTTTTTTTTGACTATTCCGCCAGGTGTTCGGTCATGTGCCTGATGTGTGTTTTTATTGCTGTCAGTCACCAGCTCCCTTTCATGTTTATTTGGACGGAGAGATGTGAAATGGAATAAATCTGCTTCAGTGATTCAGTTCCAGCTCAATGAGAAGTTTGTCGACTGTGCAGTTGCTTGCTCATTTGTGGCCAATTCAGCAATCCTTAGCGTCCAATGCCAACATTAATTGTGGCCGATGCAAAAATTTATATTATTTTCTAATGGAGGATGCAAACTAATGACAACTGCATGTTAGCTCCTAATAAAGACTGAGGCCTTCCTAAATATTAATAACAAAGAATCTATCTCTATCTGGAATAGAGTTTTGTCCCCGCATAGTGTTGCAATCCAATGCTCCTCGCAGACTACATACAACACACTCTGTCGTGGACTGAACACAATCTCTTTCATCTCCTGCGAAAATATCTGTCAGGTTTCTTCTAAACCGAAAAGAATAAATTGGTCACACAATCCGCAACTGTTTGTGGGACACCACTGGGTGCAAATGGTTGCTGCTGCTGCTTCGCCCACAAAATATACAATCAATTCACTTCATTATATACTCTGTGAAGCGCTTTCAGATATTTTGAGGAAATGATAAGGTACTATGTCAAACTCAACTATTATTGTTAATATTATTATCACAACGATCCAATCTAAGATCAAGAAAATGAAATAACCATCAAATTTGAAGTCCTATCTCATCCATTCATCGGCTTTCTTGGAATAGCATGGCAATGTTCCCAGCAGCTCAAGCCATTTGACCATCTCTAGCTGCACCCACTCAGACATCCTTAAGCACCATCCCCAACCAGTCACCCATCCAATCCATACTAATGCATTCATGCTAGAGTTATATCATTAATCACGGTGCTACAGATTCTTTGCGTTGATACATTTTCACCAAAAAAAGTGGTCTGTTCGCGTGCCACACTAAATACAATATTCCAATCGTATAAGAGAAATCATATGTTATATCATTTAGAACATTCATAAGGACAGACTGGTGATGGATTGAATAGCATTGCTACTTGGATGGGATGTGGCACTGCACATCCTTGGACCACATCCTGCTTGGTCAGAGATCAGTTAATGTGTCTGGATCTGTGACAGATATGACCGAAAGAGGTAATAACTTCATGCTTAAGGCCATTTCAATTAGTCCTGATGCACAGCCAAGTCTAGAGTTTGATGTTTGTTTCCAAGATACTAATGCAATTTGAATGCTGTTTGGATGCAAACCAATTGATGGTCAGTAATGCCAAATGGTGCATTGCTGAGTGTTTTCAGCTGATAAGGAGAATCATTCAGTGCTGGAAGCAACAAGACATTATCTCTATTTGGGCAGTGAGTTGCATGTCTTTTGGGGGGGTTTCTAGTCAATCCTCATAGTGGCACTTAAGGTCAACTATTAACGCATCCAGATATAGAACTCCACAGGTGATATATGAGGAGAAGACATAAAAGGAAAAAAAAAATCAGCACCAGATGCGAGAAGGAAATCTGCTGCCAAAACCCATGCCTCCCTTCAGGAATCCACATGTGAAAAGGATTTTTAAAGGCATTTGATTCCAACTCTTACTTCCCAAATGTAGCAAAGCTCATGCTTGATATGCACGACCACTTTGCCAGCATCTGTATCATGGACTTGCTGACAGAAACTGCAGCCAAGGAAGAGTACAGCCTTGCTCACAAAGCCGAGCTTGTTTCGTTTGCCATTTTTATTCCAAGCTAATCCAGGTTCTCAAAACCTCGCCCCGGTTTTGAGAGAATTTTAGTAGTTCCCACTGCTTTCATCTGTTTAAAATAAATTGCCTCCAAATTGCTTCAATATCGCAGTATTCCTGATCATTCAGTAAAATAATAATCCGGAAAAACAGCACACATAGAGAGTATTAGATTTTGTTAAATGCATATTGTGCTAACTCATGCAGCATTTATGTACCTATAGTTTGGTGACAGTACCTATAGTTTGGTGACAATACAGTACAAACTATTCATATACTATATTATTACATTAGGGTATGTTTTTGGAGTGGATTTAAATACCACTGACAAAGAATTAACTTAACTCGTGTGTAATTTTCCCATTCATAATTTTAAAGATCTCTACATGTTCCTCAATACTGCTACACAAATTGACTGATTCCCACACCTCTGACCAATAATATACTCGATCTTCCTTGGAGAAGTGACTCAACAATTCCAAGTCACCTCCCACTGAAAAGTTGACAAAAATATAGATCTTAACGTGTAAAAAACGAATGCAGGCAACACACCCAATCTCTAACCCACCTGGGATGCATTATGTTGACATACGAACACATTTGCTCTTGCGAGGCTCTTTGCATTTTGTCTTGCATTCCGTCCTCAACATTTAAGAAGTGTAAATGTCAATTCAAGATGGAAAAAAAAATCAGAATATTCCCATGTCCTGTTTAACTTTAATCTCTCTGAAATGTCATTTTCAGATATGGACATTTCTATTCCTGAGTATAAAGACAGCCACTGGATAAATATTGATTTTTCTTGGCCTTGGCTTAGTTGAGGGAATATATTTTAAAAAGCAGTCCCCATTCACACATTTCACACTTACAAAATTTTGGATTGAACTGAATGAGTGTTTCTCCTCTTAAATTATTTGTTGGATGGATTCCGCCCACAAATATACAGTCAATTCACTTTACACAATATTCTGTGAAGTGCTTTGAGATGTCTAGAATATGTGACCAGCGCTCTATCACATGCAATAATTATTATTTAGATGTGAAGAATAGTAAACAAACATTGCTCTAAATCTTTTTGAGTACTATATCCACATTTCAGTGGTCGGTTGTCATCGAATCATATGAAATTGATCAGAAAATAATTAATAGAGATTGCTGCAGTTTAAGAGTTAAGTACCATGCCTTATCCTAATCTGTACATCACATAGAAGTATCCTCATCCACACACTAAGCTGCATAGAAGCATGGATTATTTCTTCCCTCACCTGACTCTTACTGCCTTTGTAGGAGCTAATTCTCTTGTATCCCTTTTACAGCACAAGAGGCTTATAAAGCCGGTGTCTCGTGGCCTCAAGCAAATCTTTGGCTTCTGACAGCTCTACTAAAAATCTTTTTAAGACTTGCCTTGTTATTGTACGTCTCTCAAGGTGAATACAGTTGTTTGCCTGTATGAGCTCATTGTAATATCTGTGTCATTTACAACGTTAGATTTTGGCAGGGAAGTCAATGTAGACATTATCTCAACATTAGCTAAAGCTGCAGGGTTATGACTTGTTTTGTCCATACATGACATATCATTAGGCTTATTTTCCATGACATCACATATTGCACACAACTGGAATCATCTGCTGTAGATTCCCTCAGAATTGAAGAACACCAGATGAGCATATCTGTATTATCTTAACATGTCTTTATGTTCTGCTACATTCTGGTTGAAAAATAAGAGTAACTTTGCTTCTTGCATTCCAACGCAAAAATCATGGATTGTATGGCCTCCTACTTCAATGGTGATACGTTCCATGTTAGCAATACAAAATATCAGCGAGTATCACAGAATCCTAGAAATTAAAGCCTAGTAGGAGGCAGATCAGCTGTACGATCGGATTTGCTTCCCAGCAATGGTACGTTTTAAAAATATCGAATCACACTTAACAATATTGCCCTTGCATTTGATTTTGCTCCTTCTCACGTCAAATCAACTCACAGTGCTTCACAGAGTATTCTGCAAAGCGGAGTTATTGCGATTTGTACATAGCAACGTCCCACAAGCAGTCAACGACGTCAACTTGTATTTGTATTTCACGTAGAGCAGTGCCTCAGAGAGTTCTGATTCAGGAGGGGAATGACCAATTGAACAAGCAGATTGTCGACCAGGATCTCTCTGAATATGGCTGCTCTGATCATTCAAGGAGTGACCAAAGTTGCTTCAGGGTTAAGAAGAAAACAATGGAAAGGTTAGAAAGCAATTGGGTTCCTTTTAAAATTACCCGGAGACATATGCAGCTAACACAGGGTAACGTTTATTAAGGCCTAACCTTCTTATCAATCAACTACTTGATCTATCAGGAGTATCTTTACTTAATGTTGGCCAGTGCACAATTGTTACTTGGTGATTGCATTTGCTTTAACCCTCCTTCCAGGCAAAAAATGCAGAGATGAGAGTAGCTATTAAGGAGATTGAAAGCAAAGAAATAATGCCAAATAGATGTAGAGAGGAGCATGAAATTAGAAACCTGCAGGGCTAAGGACTGAACATGCGAATGTTATTATGTTCATCGCCCAACCCTAGGTTTTTGTTCGTATAATTTAAAACCATATTTTAATGGAGTGAAATGAATTATTAAAATGCTGCAAGGGATTTAGTCAAAGCCACAATGATTAATTAACTCTTTAAAACCTGCAGAATTGCGTTAACACAACTTGTTTTTCTTTTAAAAAAGGCTGGCAGAAGGGTTGTCTTTTTTTCCCCTATTTTAACCTGAAAGAATATTGCATGGATTATTCCATTCTTTGTTTTAAATATTTTATTGGATACATATTTACCGTACATGTTAGATAATGGATATCACATAGCTGCAAGGTCCAAAAAAAAATCATTACTCTCAGGATAATCTTCAAATGATTTCAACCCAGATTATTAATTGATGAATTGGTAAAAAGGTAAGTCTACCTCAGATTTTACACTGATCGCAAACCTTCCTCTTTGTTTCAATCTACATTCAATTACACTTCATTCCCTGATATTATTACATTACATTCATCTCAGGATCGGTAGGCATCAGCTGGGCTAGGCGGCTAGTCGGAAGATTGTGGGTTCAAGCCCCACATTTACACGTTGGGATTTTGAATATATAATCCCAACACATTACCCCACACTATCAATGCAAATTGTTGTATTTTTAACCATCGATTAGTATTTTCAGGTGCTGTATCAAATGCAAAGGATTTTTATTATTATTAAAAGTAGGTGTTGAAATAGGGCACACTGGGAATTTCAAGTTCCACATTGAACGAAATACAGCTCACATAGTAAATCTGAATCAGCACTGAACCAACATCTTTATAGATCAATAGTAGTTAGGATTTCACCTCATTTCAAAGTGAGAAGTTACTTTTTGTGACCCTCAAAAAAAATCAATAGTCTGAATCTAAAATTCAACCTCGCTGTCAATATAAAACACATCTCCCGAGTTTACAGCTCACCACACCTGATAACAACATGTACAATCCATTGAATACAGATATGTTTGGTGTGAAAAAATGTAAAAGGTTAAGCTCTTCAACTCAGTTTCGAGCTCTGCTTGGTTCTCAAATGCAGCCAAAATCTTATTTTATTATCCATCAATACAATGCATTAATAGAGCATCTTATCACATTCAGACGATGTCTCAAATACCTTCCACAAGATTCACGGTAACGTATAGCAACCGCATATTTTATAGGTGAATGTATGTGTCAGCCGATTTGGACGCAGAAACAGCCCCGAAATGAATGCCGAATAACAACAACAACAACTTGGATTTATATAGCGCCCTCCACGCCGGACGGGGTCTCAGAGCGCTTAAATAAAAATATACCAATAAAAAAAAGGTTACTTTGCCAACTTGGATGGGGGGGCGTTATGATAATACTGAGACTGAAAGAGCAAAACTGGTAATAATTTACATATACAGTATTATATTTTCCTCATGTGAAGATTGAATATACACAGGAGCTTTGATCTTTTTGGTGTACGGTTCATTACATTTTATACTTCCAAGTTTAAGAGATTGCCTCAAATCAAGTAATCTAGTAATCAGGAGCCACTTTGAACTGCTTCTGTATAAAGCACTTGATCAGTAACTTGTTAGGTTCACCAAGGGTATACCAACAGCTGTGTGTTAAAGAGCTACACATGAACTCTCTTCATACAAACTAACAGGGGGAACTATGGGGGAGGCCTGACTTTGGTTAGTTTAATTTAAATGTTTAGGTTAATTTTGACGACACCTCCAGAAATAACTCTTTGGGATTGGAATCCGGAGTTTGTCTTTGATGTGGGAAAAGTGGTTCTGTTTGAAACACTGCTCAAATATTTAGCTTCTGACACTAATTTGTTTTTAATCTTTCCGTCCACACAGCAAAAACAAATTTCAAAGTAGAGTTTTTTTTCCCCCCTACTGTACACAGAGAAGCCAGCAATCGCAGTGAAGAGATTGTTGGTAACTTTTGCTTACCAGATGTACAATTGCTAACACACACATACACACACACGCGTTCTACAACAACAAATTACACTTGTATTTCGCCTTTCACGAGGACGTCCCAAGGCGCTGAACAGTGTTTGAGACCTGAGCTGTGGTCAGGATTGGGGAGGGTTGGGGGGTGGAGGAAAATGAGGGTCATCGATGGGACCATCGAAGAGGAGGGTATTGAGGTGGGACTTGAAGGAGGCCAGGGAGGGGGCGAGGCGGAGGGACTGCGGAATGGAATTCCAGAGGTATGGGGCAGAGTGGTTGAAGGCTTGCCCGCCGATGGTGGGGCAGGTGAAAGAATTACTTTTGAGTTACTCTGAGCTTTAATGTGCTTCTTTATTCACCAGCTTTCAGGACAATATCAGTACTGTTAAGTGGAGGGTATGTTTTTCAAAAAAACATTTTCGCCCACAAAATATACATACTCAGAGTATATGATATGACACGCTTTGAGATGTCTTGATGAAAAGGTGCTGTGTGAAATGCAGGGGTTATAATTTTTAATCCCCCATCCCACCCTCTATTTGAATGACACGACTGTGTTCCCAGTGTCTCGGCTAACAATCCCCCACATAAAATTGGTAATTCACTCTATGGCTGTTTGCGTGATATTGTTATGCACAAATTGACTGTCACATTCACCTACTAAGCACACACTATACATCCTGTAAAGAGCTTTAACACCACTTCTCTATGTGAAAAGCACTGTATCAAATGCAAGGATTATTCTATAGAGGCCTCAGTTTAGTTTGGATGCTCTTAAACATAGTGAACTTACTAGACAAATAGTGGAAAATACAATAGGTGCAAATATCGAAACTCAGTCAATCATGCACAGGCAGAACAACATGGAAACGTACAGCTCTCATACAACCTGCAGCATTGGAGAGACATGGAGACAAATCACCGGTACATTTTCCTAATGGCAATTCAAGATGCATTTGCCAGAAAGGAAATGACTGGCAATATCCGTGAAAAAGTGCGTCCATTCATTCTGATGGTTGAATTCCTGCACTCCTGTAGGTTGAGTTCTACACTCGTGATACATGAATCCCATCATCAAGGGCAAGAGGCTGAAAATACTTACCTCAGAATTACGAAGTGTGGACCTTGACAACAGTCTCTCAGTAGAGTTTTGCTCTGAGACAAATGTTACAGACCACTGACAACACGAGACTTTCAGTGAGAGCTTTGGACCTGCTATATTACTTTGAAAAATATTTACTAATAATTATAATAATCATCCTTGCATTTGATATAGCGCCTTATAGTGCATTCAGTGTGCTTCGCAGAATACACTATAAAGTGAATTGACTGTATATTCTTGCGGGCGAAGCGCGGCAGCCAATTGCGCTCAGCAGTGTCCCACAAACAAATGTGGATTGAGTGACCAATTTATTATTTGGGGGGGAAAGTAATTATCAACCCGGAAAAAATAGATTGTTGGGAAAAAGAGAAATTGGCAATAATAATCCTTGCATTTGGTCGGGAGTCTGATTCAAAGTGCATCACAAAATATACCGTGATAGTGTGGTGACTGTGTATTTGTAGGTGACTCTGAGACAAGAGTGCTGTCAACTGAGTCGGGCTGACACCAATTCATAGGGGATGGCAATCCACTTACGGCAGCCGTGGTTGTGGTGGTTGAAATTGGATTTGGATCTCTGAGGGAGCACGAATTGTAGCATACCTTCAATTACATTTTGTGATTTATACCCTTCTTCAAGATTTTCTCATCAAGCATCATTACCATCATATTAGCATCATTGTCTAAGGCAATCACTGTAACCGTCAAATGTTTTGAAACCATGTTACTCATCACATAAAAATTGCAAGTGCAAGGGTTTAAATACGAGGCCTCCTCTGCATCTGAAACATCTCAACCTTTCAAATCAAGCTGACTGCTTTTCTATTTGCAATTTTCTATTTTCGAGTGGTGCCACGGGATCTTTAACATCCACTTGAATGGGGAGATGGAACCTCATTTTAACGTCTCATCTGAAGGATGATCTGAGCCAAAAGGCCGACAAAATGAATTGATAATGTTCAGCGCCCGTTTATTGGAAGATGGGCGTGATCATGTACTTCTATTGAGCTTGAAGTTGCAGTTGCACAAAAGTCAATCACCTTTGTGTTTCCTGTAGCCTCGCAGCCCACCGATATGCGGCAGAGGTTGCTGCGCGCTTTATTTCATATTAACTTGAAGCCAAGCCGATTACTGTTGCAAAGTGGATCCCGGCGTCTTTTCACTAACAAAACAAATATGAAATAATGTTAATTAAGTGAGCCTGTTCAGTTTAAATTGAACCTGCAAAGATGCCACATCTTTTACTGTCATTACAAGCCTGCTTTTGCCAGCTGGGAAGTGCATTAAAAATGCAGACAGTGCACTGTTCTAAATGTTTCCAGTCTGGCTGAGAGGTACTCAGTGTAAATTGAGAATGCCAGACAGCCTTAATTCATCTTGGACTGTAAATCTTATGTCCCTTGCCTGCATTAATGGGTCACGAGGAGGTTATTGTCTGAATATTATAGCTCACGTCTCCCGCAGTGCCAATGCTGGATCTATGATTTTGCCAAAATAAAAACTGGTTAATAATCAAATGGAGCTCACGATAATTATTATTTTTGAGCTGAAATTATTTTTAAAAATCATATCCCTTTTAATTTATATGTTCCGACCATATTAAACTCCTGATGGGGATAACACAGAGAAATCTGGCACAGTCATTCCCAGCCCTAACCTGCCATTATTGTGTTCAAGGAGGAAACTGCTTCAAGCTGTCATCAGTAGGAAACGATATTAGACTTTCGTGCTATGTTTTCCCCCTATTTATTACTGCTACAAAATAAATAAAGCCTGCTTAACAGCACAATAAGGATCAGACTAAATGTTTTCATGTAAAACCGAACATGTGACAAACAAAGTCAACTTCAGATGGTCAGTGTCCAGAGGTATGTGGAGTACTGCAGCTCAGTGGTTAGTACACTCACCTTGCAAGCGAGAGACTTGCGTTCGATTCCTGTCTGGGTGAAACTTTGGGCATGTTTCCTTACATGCCTGATAATAATCCCTCAAAAAAACAATAATAAATTGGTCATTTAAATCCATGACTATTTGTGGGACACTGCTGTGCACAATTGGTTGCTACGTTTCACCCACAAATATAAAGTCAATGCACTTTACACTAGATTCTATGAAGCGCTTTGAGATATCTACAAGACATGAAGAGCGTTATATCAAATGAAAGGATTATTCTTCTTATTATTACTTCTGTGAAAGCCTTAGCACCTTGGAAAGAAGGATCTATAGAATACTGACAGAGAAACCAAAAGTATGTCAAATAATAGTAGTTGGATTTGATGCAGCATCTTTCATACCAGGAGATGAATGCTGGATTCATTCAAATTTTCAAGACAGAGGTGGATAGATATTTGTTAAGTCAGTGTATCGAGGGATACGGGGAAACAGCTGGTAATTAGAGTTGAGGTACAGATCAGCCATGATCTTATAGAATGGCAGAACAGGCTTGAGGGGCTGAAGGTCTACTTCTATTTCTATGTCTCCAGATCATCTCACAGCACTTCAAGGGATTTACTGAAAGTGTAGTGACTGTATATTTTGCGAGGAAAAAAATCCCTATTCATCTATGGCGAGTGTTCAAGTCTAGAAAAAAATCAATGGGCATGGAAACATAGAACAGTTTGAGTCCTCCACTCTCACACAAGGTAGATGCAAATATTGCCTGTGACCCATTCATATTGTACAAACTTAGAGGAAAAAAATCCTGCCACTTGATTTGTAAGGAGTTAAACAGCTTGACTGAGATGGAGGCAGTGATTCAAGTCTACCCTTTACTTGTTGATATGAAACCTAGACGTGGACTCAGACATATTATTCATAGGTTGCTGTACTCTACTGTAACCTTGAATGAGTAATAACCATATTAAAAAAAGTCCTCCTGGCAGAATGACACATGCATCTCCATTACCAGAAGCCAACTTGTTGAAGCAGAGCACTCTTGACACACACTTTTGTTCCAACAAACAATAAAAACGAATCCATATTGTTTAGGCATTTTAAGTATCCTTGCATTTGATGTAACGCCTTATCACATCTTCTAGACGTCTCAAAACGCTTCACAGAATATCCTGCAAATGGGAATTGACTATGTTTTGTGGGTAAAACGTGCCAGCCAATTGCACACAGCAGTGTCCCACAAACAGTCATGGATTAAGTGGCCACATTTTTGGAAGGAAGGAATTATTACTCTCAGAAAAATGATCTGCCAATCGAATAATTACTGGGTTACCACTTTACCGCTGGGCAAACAGAGGCGTGTGGGGTGAGGAAACTTGTCCAATGTTTCACCCGGCCGGGAATCGAGCTTAGAATTCATAATTGAAGTTATTAATCTGCACAACACACAGGAAGGAAATTATCCCATATAAGGCACATTTTAAAAAATCATAATTTTTCAAAGCTGACGTGAATTACATTAGTTAGGTTGCGTTTACGCGCTGACCTTTTTTGTCGACTAGGTAAACGTTTCAATTTTTCACTTTGGATCTTGAGAAGGGAAATGGCTAGGAGGGATTGTTCATTCATTTTTGCAGTGCAGTGGATCTCTACCTCTGTCTGTACCATAACATTTCCTTATTGCATCTGCTGAATACTGCTGTGTTGCTTCCTGTTGAACGCGTGAACCTCTGCCTAACATCTGAATACTTTGGAGGTGGTTTCGACCATCTTGTTTCACATGTAATGATTGCGAAATATTCATGAGGATAATATGGGTTCATAACAGATCACACGGGCTTGATCCAAACGGCAGAATGAGTTGTCCTCATCAATATAAGGCATAAAGCATTGCATTTGATATAGTGCTTTTCACATTGTGAGGATGTATCAAAGCGCTTCATGAAGCTTCATGCAACTTTATACTATAACGTGTAGTGATCTTGTATCTTTCAAGGCCTTGGGACATCCTCCCGACATGGAAGGTGCTGGTCAAATGTAATTTTGTGTTGTATTCCATTGGAGGCAAAGACAGCAACCAATTTGTGTGCAACAATGAGCCACAAACAGAAAATGTATGGTCCATTTTATCTGGGGGATTGCCCACCAAGATACTAGGGGAAACTCCTTTTTCTTTTCAAATCATCTCACAGATCTTTAAAGTCCACTTGGACAGGCAGAAGTTCAATGCCTCCAACAATAAAATAAGTTGATATTAAATTGGACATTTACTTCATGACCATTTGTGGGACATTCCTTTATGGAAATTGACTGCCTACATTTTGCCCTACAAAATACAATCACAAAGATTCGTGTTTTTATTAGATGGTTGCAGTATATTTGGAGTGAATCTTGGATCTGCAGCTATAAACTAAGACAATCTATGAAGAGAGAGTCAGGCATCAAAGTACTTGCCACAGAGAAAGATCAATTTCATGTCTCTCTCTCGATCACACACTCTCTTGCTCTCTTGCTCTCACCTTCTCAATAAGCAGAAAAGTGCAAGACTTCAAATAGCAAGGGTAATTTAATAGCAACGGTTATACAAAGAACTAGAGCTGCATTCTTTTTACAATAGGGAATAGTAGCCTTAAAAGACTTTGATTTTAAAGTAAACCACACTAAATTTATCTAGGTGTTCCCTTACTCTGAGTCGCACCTTCAGGAATAATGATTCTCTGTTTTTAGACCCGTTTTGTGGACTCGTAAGTGGGGTGCAGACATTGTTGGTGCTGTATATTAACCTTAAGGATTTTGCTGTTAATTATGTGTTGCGAGGTTCAAAATAATTGATACAGAGCCCCATCTGTGAGAATCTATGGCCCCATTGAGATCATTATTTCACAAATCCTGTGTCCCACGGATAATGCTCTGTTCAGATTGCCTGAGGAGGAAAGTTGCCCCGGAGGCAAAATGAGGATCTCCAACAGATGTGTCTGAGAAAATATGGCGTAAGATTCCCTTTCCCAATGAGTCCTTCACAGCCGAACAGGACTGCAGGAGTCGCTCAGCATCAAGTCAACTGAGATTAGAACGCGATTTGAACCAGGTCAAGTGAACCAGAAATAGGGCCTGGGCTCTCTATTCAATTATACATTGAATTGTATTACTCAGTGAAACCTATTCAATTAGATGCCCACTCACTTCTGCATTATACTGTATATAAAAACCACTACTATGATTCCATGGACAAACAATGCTGTTGGATCTTTGAAAAAGTGTTTTATATTTTTGTTATTTTGCTTCTAAGAAAGGGCAATTTATAAAAACAACAATAATAATAATCCTTCTATTTGATATAACACCTTATCATATTGTTGAGACGTTTCCAGGCGCTTTGCACAATACACTAGAAAGTGGATTGACAGTGTTTTGTAGGCGAAACGTGGCAGCCAATTGCACACAGCAGTGTCCCACAAACAGTCATGGATTGAATGACACCACTTTTTTTGAAGGGATTATTACCCCAGGAAAGCGATCCACCAATCGACTAACTACCGGGTTCCTATTACTGCTGGGCAGGCATGTGGATATCCACATTCTCTATCACTGTTACCCAAACACTGTACATCTTATCCAACTGAACATCTGAAGCATGTTGTACACTCAGAGTGCAGACTGCAGTTCCCACGAGCTGTTTCAGGCATCATTTTGCTTTACATTTCTCACTTTATATAAAAAATCTAATTATAATAATAATTATCATTGGCATTTGGTTATCACAGAGTTGAAACATCTCAAAGAGCTGAACAGAATATACTGTATTGTACAGTATATTGTACACAATATCAGATAACATTGCTATTTTGAATCAACAGTTCAGGATTTACCTCAAATTATATTGTATTCTAGTTGTTCCTTATTCTAGTTTATATTTAATCCAAATGTAAGCATTATGTAGCAACTTAAAATACATGAGAGACTCGGATAACATGATGTGCAACTTGATTGGAACTGAAGCTCAGAATTGAGAGCTGATTATTCTGATTACCTCACGTATTTTTAAACCACTTCTTGTTGGAATTTCATTCCAGTGGCGCTTTTAGACCCAAATAACCTGTCTGAGCACAAATTCCTTGTGACGCTGATCTAGACAGTTAGGTTTATTCTGTCAAAGGGAGCTGCGTTGGGAGAATTAGCCTAAATCCACATCTTTGCTGAGAATGAAAGTAGGAAATCTGATTTCAGTGTGTAGAAAGCCAGAGGAAAGGGATTTACAAGGGTTAGACCAGCTCTGTCTCTTTCTCTCACCAATGTCTCAGTACCTGCTGATTTTATTGGCATTAAACTTTCATTCCATTACTTTGTATTGCTGGCGGTTATTCATCTGGAATGATCACATCCCAGTAGGTGGATGATGCCTACGACAGGGTTAGAGCAGCCCTCTAGCTACTCTTCAGACCAATTAGGATCACGGCGCACAGTTTGCCTATCAACTGTGCAAACCCGCTGTAACACAGCCCCGGCCTGCATGGCGAACTTCTCAGCCACTGGCTTTCCATTTAGTTGCACAGCAAGAGAGAGAAATAGAAAAAAATAATGAAAGACACAGGCAGGAGAGGGATCTGACACACAGAAGCTCATCTCTACCACAAGCAAGTGAAAGTTCGAAGAGGCTTCATTTCCTATTTGTCGATGTTAATTGTGTTTTTTTTAATACAGGGAGCAACTCCATTGGAACACAGAAGAGGCTATTTTTACATTCTTCATTTGAACACGGGTAAATAGTACAAATGTGACTGTTTTCCTGATGTGAAAGAATTATGTGCGTCCAACTCAATTGGTAGCACTCTAGCCTCTAAGTCACAAGGCAACACATCAGGAACCTTAAACTCACTTTCTAAGATGACATTACAGTGCAGTCCTGTGGGATTGTGTGGCGTTGGTGGAGACGCCACTGTTTGGAAGAGTCAAACCGAGGTCATGTCTGCCAGTTCTCGTGGACATTAAAGATCCCTTTCAAAAAGAGACGGGATTTTCTCCCAGTGTCCTGGCCAACAATCTCCCAGATAAAATCAATCAATCATTTCACTCCATGGATGTGTGCGTGGGACTTAAGTGCGCCCAAATTGACGACCGCGATTGCCTCTGAAAATGCACAGTCGCTCCACTCGGCATTCCCTTTACAGCGAACCCTGGGAAGAAGTTTGAAACATGTGCCCGATGTGTAAGGCACCCTGCCAAACTGAAGGATTATTGAGTATTAAGCTCACTTCATTGACTGCAAAACTGAAAAGAGTGTGAACCTTTGGTGCATTCAGAAGCATAATGTGCAATAAGGGCGGAGAAGGTTTTCCCACTCACCGCACCTATTTGATTGCATAATTGTTCTAGCAGAACCAGATTTAATACTGTGTGGGTGAGGAATGTTTTGCTTGGGCATTTTTTCATTTTGCATTCGAGCCAAATCGCTCGGGCGAAGTACAGATGACGAGTCACATCCACCACATTAAGCACATTTTCTTTTCTCTTTCAAATGTCACTGAAGTTGCCAATGAGTTTGTGGAGTTTCATTCTTCACGAGAGTTCAGGGGAAACGGCTTGACAATCGACACAACTCGTGTTCTTCCCTGAAGCGTTTGCACAGGTGACACTCAGTCACTCCACTTTACACTACATCCCGTGAAACACTTTGAGACGTCCTCCTGACATGAAAGGCATTGTGCCAGATATGAGAATTATTGTTAATTTTATTTACAATTTCATGTGGAGTCCTGTAGCTCAGTGGTGAGAGCACTCGCCTTACAAGTGAGTGACCTGGGTTCAATTCAGACAGGGCGAAACCTCGTGCAAGTTTCCTTACTCCATACACCTAAGAATAATCCCTAAAAATAAAACAATAATAAGAACATAAAAATAAGGAGCAGGAGTAGGCCATTCGGCCCTCAAGCCTGCCCCGCTATTCAATAAGATCATGGCTGATCTTCTAATTTAACTTTAACTGCCCACCTTGTCCCCATATCCCTTAATCCCTCTATCCATGAGAAATCTATCAATCTCAGTCTTGAATATGTTCAAGGACTGAGCATGTACAGGCTTTTGGGGGTAAAATTCACTGCCCTCGGAGTGAAGAAGTATTTTCTTAATTCTGTTCGAAAAGGCTGACCCATAATCTTGAAACTGTGACCCCCTAATTATAGTTTCTCCTACCAAGGATAGGAATTGCTGTGTGCAATCGGCTGCCGCATTTCACCCACATATATACAGGCAATTCACTTTACATTTGATTCTGTGAAACGCTTTGAGACTTCTAGGTCTAGAAGATGTGAAAAGCGCTATATCAAATGCAGGAATTCTTATCAGTACTCTCGTAGTAAATAGCCTTACAGTATATTATGTGAAGTGCTTTGTGAAGTCTAAAAAAAAAGGTAACAAATATAATTAGAATTATAATAATTATTATTATTATTACAGCTATCAGATCTCAAAACCAACCATTCAGATCAGTGAAGAGTGAGCCTTATTTTATCAAGCAGACATAACTGAAATTTAAACAATTGCCAATATTTCAAATGCAACACCGCTTTCCCAATTTTTCCTGCCCATTTATGTAAAATAGTAGGGGTAATTGCAAGTTACATTTCACCAAATTCAATTAGGTGCGGTTGAACACAAGACAAATTATTAAAGTATAAAAGCTGTTGATTTATGGCCCAAGAAGCAAAATTCATCACCTCATTTCCATATCAACTAATTCCCACATCTCCTATTTCAAAAAATGCATATGAGCTGTTGCTAATGGATAAAGCTCTTCTGCTCTGTTTGGAATCTGTCCCTGTGTGCTTATAAACATAAAAAAAAACATTTCATTTTACACTCTGTCTCATATCAGAATTCTATTAAATGCTGTTGAATATCCATCCTTTTGTATCTTTACCCTTGTTTCTTCTCTCCTGAAACAATTCCTCAGTGTTTGAAAATTAAATACAATGCGATAACGTAGCTGAAAGTTTCTTCATTCTTTCCTTAAAGATGATAATAGCAATCCTTGCATTTGGTAAAGTGCCTTATCATATCAAAGGAACCAGCTTGAAGCACTTCAAAGAATTTACACTACAGTTAAGTGACCGTTTATTTCTGGGCGAATGAGGCAACTAATTCTGCGCACAGCAATGTCCCAGAAACGGCCATGGAGTGAATTTCCTTGTGTTAATTAGCACAAGGAATGGGTTAAGAAATTAATCACAATGTTACACAATTTGCCATATACAAATCTTCTCTCTAGGAATGTCACTATAATAATATAATAACCCTTCCATTTGATATACTGTAGCACCTTATCACGTCTTCAAGATATCTTACAGCGCTTAACAGATTATGATGTAAAGTGAATTGATTATGTTTTGTGGGCGAAACGTGGTAGCCAATTGTGCACAGCAGTGTACCGCAAATGGGACTGAGTGACCAAATGTCGTGTATTGAGCGACCAAATTATTATTTTTATTTACAGGGACAGAAATGTTGGGGTTGCTCTGATGGTTAAACTCTTTTGCTTGAGGATGGATGTTCCAGAATGATTAAACCGAGCTGGAATAAACAAACAGGGCTGGAAATTTACAGAAGCAAAAAACGTTGAGGCCTTCATATTCTGGAGTGAATTTCACAGTTAGTCCATTAATCATAAGAGTCTGAGAGCTCAGGAGAGAAAAAAAAATCGATAATTCCAAACTAAGACAGATAGAGGAATGAATGTTTAGCTTTTGCCTTATGCATCCACAAAAATTCATTTTCAAACTCCCTTTTCTGACAGTATAAGACTGAAGCAACTGAACAACAATTCAGGACTTTGTAAATGAAACTGTCCACATGTGAACGTTTCATCTTTTCTCACACGCAAGCCTGATTACCTGTAAGATTTAAAATTGCAAGGAATCGTGGAAATGCACTTAATGCGGTTTGGATTTGGAAGCTGTTGCTTCTGAAGAACTGAGAAAAAACACTGAAAATTCCCAAATTTTCGCATCTGAAGACCTCACTCTTTGACCACACTGTTGGTCACCTACCCTCTTTCACTGACTGTTCGTGAAACTCTGCCAGTGGTAAGCACTCAGAGACGTTACTCTGTGTGAAGGGCGCTATATAAATGCAAGTCGTCATTGTTGTCTCAAAATTCAACGTAACATTTCAAATCTTTCAAGTTAAGACTGGGTGCAATTCCGGGGCATTAAATTGATCAAATCGAAATGTGCATTTCATTTGGAACTTCATGCTGAAATATTTCATAGATTATTTTTGTATTTGCCCACAAAATAAATGGCTAATTCACTGAGCAGTTTATTTCTGTGAAGCACTTTGAGACATCTCGAAGATGTGATAAGATGCTAGATGTAAAGAAAGGATTATTATTCTCATTATTCTCTCATAATGTGGTGTTCAGGTTGACAGTTAGCTGCGTACATTCAGACATGGCATTGAGAGAATTAGGCAGGTACAGTGTGGTTTTATAGAACAGGAAAGTCCGCTCGCATTTATATAATAATATAATAATAATCCTTGAATTTGATATGGCGCATTTCGCATCTTCTGGACATATCAAAGCACCTCACAGAATATACTGTAAAGTGAATTGACTGTATATTTGTGGGCGAAATTTCAGGGGCTTGAGTGCACTGAATGCAGAAGTTAGAGTCAGAGGCTAAGACATGCTAAAATATGAAATTGCATGGCTAAACTAGGGCAGCTATGAATTATCAAGGGTAAGGAGAGACAGTGTGGAATGCTGAGATTACAGCAATCAGATATGGAGAGTGAAGACTATATATGGATCATGGAGGTGAAACAAAGCAAACATGAAATTCATGGGTTGGAAAAAGACCAGGAATTGAACATGGAAGAAAAAGACCAGGAATTGAACATGGAGACGAGGGCAGGCCAGATATGGAATTCAAAGAATAGGATATGTACAATATGAAACTGAGGGATTAGGTGTAACATTTCAGAGAGCAGGATAAGACAGCTGGGCCTGATATGGAATTCAACATCTAAGCAAATTCAACACCAAATTCAACGCTAAATATCGAAGCAGAGCTTTGTATGGAGCTCAGCATAAGAGAAGCCAAGTACAAAAGTCTGACAAGCAGATGAACAAGGTATCACAGACAGTGACGAGGAAAAGCTTAAAAAGGACAGTCTTCAAAAATAAGGAATTTTCTACGGTTTGAAGCTATACAACAATAATAATAATCCTCGGATTTGATACAGTTGTCTTATCACATCTTTGAGATGTCTCAAGCTTTCAGAGATGCTACCAAGCGTGAAGGGCGCTTTGTAAACGCAAATTATTGTTGTTCGGAGAATATAAAATGTAAAGTGAATTTTGTGGAGTTTATCCTAAAGTTTGTGGCTAAATAGTTTTTGCTTTCTTTGAGAAGGTAGAATTCGGGGGTCTTATAAAAGGCTAAATTTGAAAATTAAACACCGGGGCAGAGTTAGGAAACTAGGCCCGTAATTAAGAATAGGCAGAGTATGGAAGGCAGAACTGAGAAAGGTCAGGTAAACAAATGGTGCTGGGACTACCCAGATAAGGAAGTATTTGACTATAGATAGGCTAAGCAAAGAAACCAGTTAACAGGGAAGAGATTATGGATGAAAGACAAAGGCCAGAAAAGGTCAAAACCAGAAGGAGAGGACAGGGCGGGATCTGAAATCCTGCTTTGCAATTTGGTTTGGATAGATTTTGATCATCTCAAATCAAACAAAACCAACGCAGTCTCTCGGTGGCTTTGTAATTAATGCTCTGCAAAAGAAAAAAAATACCCTTATTCGTTCCTTATCCTCCTTACTCAGCTTTCTTATTAAATAAAACATCGGCACTACGTGTAATTGTGGCGATTGTGGAGTCGTATGTATATAATTTTAAGACAGCTGCTTTTCGTCATTTTTAACATGTACAAATTTGTCTCATTCCATAAACTGACCTACAGTATAGAATAAATATTCTCCTGTGGTCTCGTTCCCCTGCTCCACTAACCGCTCCAGAGCTACTAATGATATTTTATTTGTGGGAACCCCAGAAATATTTATTTCTGACAAAGTTTATCATTGCGGCTTTAGCTCGAGAGAGAGAGAGAGCGAGAGAGCGAGAGAGAGAGAAGGAAATAAAAGAAGCTGGAGTTGGACAGGAACAACGGCA
Organism: Hydrolagus colliei; assembly: GCA_035084275.1. Taxonomy (NCBI): domain Eukaryota; kingdom Metazoa; phylum Chordata; class Chondrichthyes; order Chimaeriformes; family Chimaeridae; genus Hydrolagus; species Hydrolagus colliei. The sequence goes on along the minus strand of CM068762.1, from coordinate 9,269,343 downwards.
ACAACCTAAACTTCACGCTGATGGAGCCTCACAGATCTTACAAGGAAATTAAAACGTTGCAATATTTTACGTCCGTCCAGAAACTTTTAACGTGCAACTGTGGTTGCGGAAGGAAATCCAAATGGAGCAGGAAGGGACAGAAACACAAGCAATAATAATTTCAAAAAACTGCCTTTGATGCATTTATTAAAGGACAAGTGTACACAATAGAGAAACAACATGTTGTTACATTCCTGCAACTCATATGAATACTTATTTGGGTTTAGCCGGTAAATAAACTGCGCGCTTTCCGGATGTATTTGTCTCTCGCAGCTGCAGTTCAGTCCAGACAGGAAATTTTGCTCGCATTACTAATGCTTTGTCATCGTTTTGTTTTCATTGTCTGTCAGTGTGCTCCCAGATCAAGGAGGCAGCAACACCTAAAAATGGAAAAGCACAGCAATTCATTAATCATTTATACAAACAAACAAAAAAACTAGCTGTATTTTTTTGTCATCAACCTCCCCTGGGTTAGCGGTTAGTGACTAATAAACATTGGATTCATAGTTCTGCGTAAAAGTAGATTCATCTTTTTCCTGTTTCTATAAAATAGGCACTGAACCACCCACCGATAGACGTTCTTCACATCTCCAATAGATTATATGTTATATTATCGCTTTCCGGGAGTAATGATCCCTCTCTCCAAAGTTTAGTCACTCAATCCACGACTGGTTGTGGAGCACTGCTGTGTGTATTTGGCTGCTGCGTTTTGCCCATGAAATATACAGTCATTACACTTTACAGTATGTTCTGTGATGCACTTTGAGATATTCTATAATAATAGGATCCGTCGATATCGAAATTTTCCGATATCGATACATTGGTTGGCTCATATCGATATATACCGATATAGCGATATTTCCGGGTTTTTTTGTACTGCGCATGCGCGTGCATTCGGAGGTGCGCATGCATTCCGATGTGCACGCACATTCCGTGCTCTAGGCCCAGGAGGTTTGCAATGCCGGCGACAAGGTAAGTTGAAAAAGTTCGCTTTATACCGATATATACCGATATATCGATATATCGCCAGACACAATATCCCGATATTTGCGATATATAAAAAAAAATTGAATATCGAATTTTTGGATATATCGATATATTTGAATTTCCAATATCGGCATATTGATATGAAAAACTATACCGATATAACCGATATATCGATGTATCGCCAGACACTGTATAATAATAATCCTTGCATTTGATACAGCGCTTTTCACATCTTCTAGATGTCTCAAAGTGCTTCACAGGATGTACTGTAAAGTGAATTGACTGTATATTTGTGGGTGAAAAGATGTGCTGATATCAAATGCAAGGATTATTATTAGTTTAAGGGTACTTGATATCTCCAAATCCTCTCCTCAAAAATATCTGACAAGAGACAGATATTTCAGAAATATATACAGTAATGAGATGAACCCTGACCTGGAATAAATTGTGACAAAATGCAGTTTGTTTTCGGAGCAACATTTTGGTCTTTTATTTATTGGAATGAGCAAACCCGAGTCAATCAACTTTACATTAGGAATCAAGGAGTGGTTGTTGATTGAGAAGACGTCGGAGATTGATTTTTTGGGGCAAAGCGATTTTTGTTCCATCACTGTTTCAATGCAAAGCCCATTCCCCCATTTAGTTATTTCACTGCTCACATTACACTGCTCTATGCTCAGACAATACCCATATTTCAAAATGACTGATTGCTTCAGATTAGCATCCAGGTCGAATAAAGATGCAGATCAATAGAGCAATATAATTTATATTCATACAGTGGAGTCCCATAGCAAAGTGGTTAGCACACTCCCTCACGGTTGAGAGAACAATTCCTGGAGGGATCAAAACCGTAGGCGAATTTCCTTACCCCACAGGCTGTGTTTACCTAGCCGTATTTAAGAAGGCAGTTACTAGTTAATTAGCAAATTGCTTTCCAGTGGTAATAATCCCTCAAACAAAAATGTTGCCCCTCAATGCATGACTGTAGTGCGCATTTGACTGCCCTGTTTCTCTCACAAAATATACATTCGATCCACTTCTGTAAAGCGCTTTGAGATGTTTCAATGATGTGATAAGGCACTATATCAAGGGTGAGGATTAATATTAACATTATTACTAATATTACAGAGCTGGCTGGACACTTGAACTGCAGGATATTTCAACCCCATTCATTCTCCTCGTCAACGTTCGAGGAGGATATATTTTAGACATAGACATTTAATCTAGTTTGTAACAGTAGAAAGTTAAGATGGACTCTAACTCAGTGTCTCCGGTCTCAGAAACCCGGAGGTTAATCATCTAAACTTTGGGTTGAAATTGCTGCTACTTATCAGAGCAGTCTGCTTCCATTACAATTTGTACGTTCAACCCTGGAGAGCCATTTCTTGAAGCGAATTGTGAAACAATACTAAGCAAACCTTTCTTCTTCTGTGTACAAACACACAGCGACACAGTGCATTTCACATCTTTGACATTATTGTGACACCGATGGAACGTGTGGCCTCTTCCAGCAAAGCAGCTTTGCAAATACTTTTGTATTATTGACAGAGTGCTCCTTTGACACATTGCGCCTGTGCCCATTTCTGTGGCCCCAGCCAGGCTTCATCAAAGTCCTTATTCTCCTTGGAGTTGAGCATTGTACGCGAGCCGGTGGCGTTGGACAGACGGCATGAAAATCCCAACAGAGAGGCAAGGCACTGAATCAAAAGTGGTTTTGATTGTGCAAACTGAAAGAAAAAAAGGCGCCGGGTGTTGTTTTCATTGGAAACGACATTGTATCGAGTGTTTGTAAAGAACAGAAAAGGATTTCCTAACAACTTTACAGGGGCAGTGGCATTCCTTGCCATTAGTATAGGGTCACTTCCCCTCCCCCTCGCTTGGCATCCGACACCGTCTTTGTGAGGCGCTTCAAGAACATGAGAACATCTATCCTACACGAACGGCACTGCATAATTACAAACTAAATGAAATCAATGGAACTATGATTTAGACCCGCACAATGGTACGGGGGAAGAGCTCCGAAAAATTCGAACAAAAAGGGTGTATGTATCTTACCAAAATGAATCACCGGTAAATGTCGTGGTATTTATCCAGCTAAGGGACCCAGCCCATAAGGACTGTGACTCACAGGGTTGAGGGTGGGTAGATCTAATAGGGAGATTGGGAAGAATGCCTTCATGCAGAGGACGGTGAGAATGCAGAGCTCAGCGGCGGAAACTGGGGCTGAAGCAAAAATAATCTTTGTACAGTATTTAAGAGAGACTTTGCTTGAAGCATACAAAAAGGAGAAGGAGACAGAGATGTTTAGGAGGTGCGGCGGGAGTGGAGTGGGGAAATAAGAAAAGTCAGCGTTAGAATGACGTTTAAACAGTAGGCACAGACTTGTTGGGCTGAATGGCCTGTTACCAAGCCATATCACGATGTGTAACTGTGTGTAATTTCATCTGCTTTCTCAAATGGCTTTGATGAAGCACGGTCAACCAGAACCACACTTTGGGATTAGTGTAGACTGACTGGCTTTGGAAACATTTTCTTTGGCAAGAAAAAGCTCCAAACTCTCCCTAAGCCAACCTCAAATGAGTGAAACACGGAGTGGATCATCGGGGATGCGACCACAACATATTCTGATCCTCCGGTTGCTTCTCAATCAAGGGCAGAAGAAACATTCAACAGCAAGATGTTCAACCATCTTCTTTCAAGCCGTCTCTATTTAGGAACTCGGTTTGGCAACTTCAGGGGCCGATGGGGGTGTTTGCAATTGCTATTCGACTGTTGTCAAAGGGTTGAAGGCAATGTTGTGGTGGTGTTGATTTACCCTCGTTCCTTAGGAACAGTGAAAGGGTTCCATACCCTTACAGAACAATTAAATCAGCACTAAGTAGTAGTCCTTCTGGTCAACCTCCCACTCCCCCTGGCTCAGCATCAGGCTCCTGTATCGTTAAGCACTCCAAATCTACCCAGCGTGAAGGGTGCTAGATAAACACAAATTTTGTTGTAGGTTTAGGAACCGCTAGCTCTTTATTGAAACGTTGAACTTTGGATTTGACTTTACGGAACTCAAGTTTCAAACTCTCCAAGGCCAAGTGAAAATTATAATGGAAACCCTAATTTTGGATGTCTGTTTGGCTCAACGCCACAGGAGCAGAGGCAAGTACTGGCCTCTTGTAATGTGCCATCTCCTGGTTAAGTTTAAAATCCTCCAAGTCTACCTGTATTTCTTTTTTTCTTAAATAAAAGTAGCTCCGGGTTTACTTTATTGCCTCATACTTAAACACACTGTGAATGTTGACGGAGGATTTTATTCTCCATTAAAATGGCTCTCAAATTTCCTTCAAGGTTGACCACCAAATCCCTGCAGATTTCGCTAATATTTCCAGCTGATTTCCATTACTCCAGTCTGGAGATCATTCAGTTCCTGAAACATTTCCCGTGTTGGCTCTTCTCCTCTAGATAGTTACATCGCTTGCGTTTGGACAAGGTGGATTCTTGTAAAGCACACATCCAGATGTACTTCCTGACAGAGCGTAGAATGTTAAACAATTAATATAATAATAATCCTTGTATATGATATAGTGCCTTATGATGTAATTAACAGAGTTCACTGAATATACTATAAGGCAGAGTGACTGCATTTTGTATATATAATATCATACAAGGTATATAGTATACTGTAGTGTGATTACTTCCTCTTTCTCCCCATATGGTCTCTTTTTGGGATAAGTGTAGGACAGAGAGAAAATTTAAAAGTAAGTCATACTGGCACCTTATCACACAGTTGCAATGTCTTACATGGAAAGGATTTACTGTGGAGTGGAATGTCTGTGAACACACAAGACAATTTGTGCCTGACATAGAGAATTTGGCAAATGATTAAATTCAGTCTCAATTTTGAGAGCATAATGGAAAACGGGCTTCAGAGTCAAAAGTTGACTGAATGCTGCGTGCTTTGAAACCCTAAGAAAAACAGTGGAAGTCTCGCCCCTGGAGGAATTTCTCTCCCCAAATTACCGAGAAGATCCACTCCCAATAATGTTCGCTGCTTTCAAACGCCATTGACTGGGTTTAGTCGCTAAGCAAAGTACAAGAGTTCCAGAAAATATAGAAAACAAAGAGTGGGGGTCATGTCGCATATTAGTTAGAGCACTCGCCTCACAAGTGATAAGATTTACTTTTTTTTATTTAATAAAAATTATACATGTCATAACTTCAGTCCCCGACTGTTTGTGGGACACTACCATACACAATTCGCTGCCGAGTTTCACCCACATAATATACAGCCATCCACTCTACAATATATTGTGTGAAGTGCTTTGAGACGTCTCGATGATGTGATACGGCTCTAATCAAATGCAAGGGTTAATAATAATAATAATAATAATCATCCTTGTATTTGATATAGCGCTTTTCACATCTTATCGATATTTCAAAGGGCTTCACAGAATATACTGTAAAGTGAATTAACTGTAAATGTGTGGGCGAAACACAGTAGTCAATTGCGCACAGCAGTGTCCCACAAACAGTCGTGGATTGAAATGACCAATTTTTTTTTGACAAATTATAATCCAATGTGTGGTGTAAGGAAACTTGCCCAAGGTCTCGTCCTGATCTGCCTGGATTCGAACACAGGTCTCACACTTGTAAAGCGAGTGCTCTAACCACTGAGCTACAGGGGAATATTATTATTATTATTATTCAATTTTTTTGAAAATAGAACTGTCAGGGGTATAGCAGAGAAGCAGAGTGGATCTCAATATTTTCTGGGGATGTAAACAAGTTGAGGCCCTAAGGTGACAGATCTAGGCTTTGCCTTTTCAGACGGTGGGATTTATAACCGAGCATGACAGGCAGACAATGAGCTGCCAGAATCCTCATTCCTCCCTGCCTACATTTGAAAAAAAAAGGTTCACTGTATTTTTGGCCTAAAAATCCAGCAATGTGAAGTGGCGGAGACCAGGGAAACCAGACCAGCAATTCGCTAGCTAGCTATGTTTTCTTTTCCCATGGCCCTGGGAATTTAATGCACCGGACATTTATTGAATGTATCACTAATTTCCTGCAATTTTTCTACACTTATCGAGAATTGTACACTAATCGCCGCTCAAGAGAAAATTGAGCTTCTGCTGCGCAACAGAAATGAGATTGTTGCAAGACAACTGCGGATTGTTAAAACATACTTGAACGAGATGAGTTATCTCCTCTCACTGGACCGAACACTCACCAGATTAACAAGGGGCGGAATGAGGGTGTGTGGACTGAAATTCTTCCACACTAATGGAACATAACCCTTACTACAATGCAGACAAGGTTGCTGACTCTCATAGGACCAAATGGGAGGTTAGTTCTGCCTTTAAAAGGCACACACTTGAAACAAGAGTATTAGATTAAAGCACAACTGAAGGTGCTTTGAGATTCCCTGAAATGTAGTTAATGTTATTTTCTGCTTTGGTTCAAAAAGGAGCTCTCCCTTGGAATCAAACATGTGACACACTTTTGCTTCAAAAGAGCACACAATTAGGAGTTAACAATGGAGTTAACTATACGCTGTTGCCATTCTAAGTGGACAATGAAAAATTTGCTACCGCAGCTTTGCTCAAAGCCCCATTCATATTGATGCTTATGCCGTCGCTGTCTCTTTCCAATTTTCTTCTGCCGCAAATTGATATTTAAACAGCGGTAAATAATCCTTTCATTTGACACAACACCTTATCATGTTGTTGAGGCTCTGCAAAATGCATCGCAGGACACTCTGTATTTACTGTGTATTTTGTGGGTGTACAGATATCATCCAAGACAGGCTTGGAAGAGTTACTGAGGTTAACAGTGCGAGGTAATTAAGTCCTCACAGCTAAATAAAAGCAAGCATCCTGGGTGCCTGCCTGACTTTACCGCTGATCGTACTTCAGCACTCCCAGCGTCAACTCCATCAGATGTCTGCTGCTTTATATGAATTCAGGGAAGTGAGAAGAAGGAAACCACCAGAGGCGAGCCTATTTTCCAGTTGAGCCTATTTTCACCCGAGCTGTGGGCTGGAGCAGTCAAGAGGGGGGGGTGGAGGGTTTTTGAAAACATGAGGAGAGGTCAAAGAGAAAGGTCTTGAGACACATGCTTCCTACCCATATCACGCCCAAAGCACCCCCCACCCCTTACCCCTCAAAGGAATTGATTGCAAGATGTTTTTAATGCAGCGGAATGGATTTTCAGGCCCTGTAACCGATCACTTTCCGGATTTAGTGCGAGAGTCTTCATTGACACTGAACAGTGTAAAACGTGGAAAATAGACAGGAGCCACACTTTTGGCATCCCACACTTTCCAGTCGAAACGAGCAGAAAACACAACCACTTGCTGCGCATTCGCCAGCATTGAGCATCCGATTTGAAAGGATTGCACTAACTGCTTTTTCCCTTATCACACATTCACATTGCTTTATTGTGTCTCTTTTTTTTATTTTTGTTGCGATAAGAGCCCTTTATCCTTCTTTCAGCTGAATTCCCTTGGGGCTTATCTCAGACAGTGTACTCAGTGACTTATCTAATTACACCAAACATGACCTGAATTTCTAATAATTGACGATATGTAAAAATCCCTTCATCCTATCTGCCTTGAAGCGGTTACGCGGTCCTAATCCAATTTGGGATTATTAAAGGCAAAACACAGATATTATTACAGGTTTACCTTTTTGCCATGCATTTCCACTGTAGAAAGCAGTAGCAGTACACAATCCCCCAAATTTCAGTAACTTGGTAAAGGCAGAAAGTTTTGAACGAGTGAGAAATCTCAGCACCTTGGAAACGACTTTCCAATGTCAAGGATACTTTATCAAATGCAAGTGTTGCTTTTATTCCATTTTAATCAGAATTGGCTTCATTGCTAATTTTCTTCTCATTGGATTTTTGTCATCAATACAAGGCAGAGCCCTAAAGGGTGTGGTGGTCCTAGCTGGACAAACAGTAACTTGCAGTGGCAAGCAATGCTATTTTAGTTGATTAACTTCAATCAGTTACTCCAACCACACCATGAAACCAAAGCCTTAAGTCTTGCCAACCTGCCCCTAATTATCTCAAGACTTGGATACTCATAGGCATGGCGATGGAGTTCCGCATGTGATAGAATCCCAGTTGATTAGCAAATATTGGACACATTGCTGAATACCAGTGAAGAATTTTCAAACTTTGTGCTTTGTCGAGAAATGCTTCTGATAATCTAATCTAGATGGACAAGAATAGAGAGCCCATTATCTGGTAGAGACTCACAGGTCTGCACCAAGACAGTTGAACTTTGCTGACGATATCCTTCCGTATGCAGTGATGTAAGTTACAACATGTTGAAGAATCCACAGATTTATACAAATCATTGAGCGTCTCATGTGACTTTGAAGTTTGGTGTATTTTATATTGTTTGACTCAGACAACCAAGGCACAACCAAAATTAATATGATCGTGGGCAGCCTTAGCCTAGCATTAGGTGGATTTAATATTACACTGGAAAGGTTCAATACAACACTGCAAATGCTTTCAAGGATTACAAAGGTAAAAGTCCTGAAGAGAATAAGAATGAAATATAAAAAGAGATTCTTCATTATATTACCTAAAATATTCTCAAATACTTTCCACCGAGAACTCAGAGATTAGGATTCTATCACACCTCCCCAATTCCTATCCTATATTTCACAGATTTTAAATCTTATATCATGTCAATATTCTGAAATGACTTTAAAATGACAACGACAACAACAACAAAGTTACATTTCTAGACCGCCTTTCATGTCGGGAGGATGTCTGAAGGTGCTGCTTTAGGCTGCTCACTGAAAATAGCAGCTACACTTTATGCACAGGTCACTATCACTTGCCCAGCTAGAAACACTGAAGCCTTCCTCTGGAAAGGATCTAAAGTCATTGGCGGCGTGCTTTTAGCTGAAGGTTTTTTAGGGCTCCTGCAGTGGACTCATAACACTTTCTTATGAAACTTTGATTAAAGGATTACAAATCAGTTTTACAAACAGTCCAAGCAGCCAAAGAAAACAACAGCCAGGGCTGTGACTGGGCATCTGGTTCCAATCCATTTTGAAAGCCTTGCTTGCCATCCTCCAGGCTTCCGCACAAATGCGCACTTACGCCTCAGCATCGGAGAAGTCTCGCGCAAACAGGTTGCGTCGTACAGCTGAACTTTGTGTTAGCCTCTCACCTGTCCCTCCCTCGGTGCGGTGAATTTGTTTTGCTTACCTGCGGTACACATTTTAACGGAGACTCGAAGCCCCTTCGGGAAAATGGGGCCCAGATATAGGGTTTAAAGGGATCCTCTTTGTTCATATCGCTGTTTTTTTTCCTAAAAAACACAAGAGAGAAAAACTCACGCTGTTTGTGAACCTTCCTGGAATTCAGTGTGACACAAGGACTAGATTAAAGAATCTTTGTGTGACTGTTTTGCTGTTTACATTTTTGACAGTGTGCTTTGTCCCTGGTCACTGGGGGTCATCGAGAAGGGCATTCCTACATCTTTTGTTCTGGATAATGAAGTGCAGTGACCTCGATACAAGGGGCAGCAAGTAGTAGCTTCGGTAAAGATCAGAAAGCTAGATCAGTTGGAGTTAACCCACCCAAGGGTTGAGAGTCGCTACCTTTGAAGCCGTATGAATTGGAACCCAAAGGTTTGGTGAGAGGAGAGTGGGGGGTAGGGGGTGGGGACCAGGGTGGAGTGGGGGTGTGGAGAGGCGGGAATAGCCAACGCTGACAGAAACAAAATCTCTGCATCACATTTAAGATGAATGTGAAATCAAACGAGGGCCTCTAAAGGAATGTCGATTTGGCTTCAATCACACATTGAGGCTGAAGAAAAAAAAAGCGTTAATCTCTTCTATGCGGTGGGTGGTATAAAAAGAGGGAAGCACGTATTTTGTGAACTCTGTCGTTTCGCTTTGGAATGCCACAACGTTTAAAAACCTACATATTTGACATAGAACAGAAATCTAGGCTTCTCATTGTAGACATTCCAAGCCCGCACTACCCAACTGTGTGTTTGCTTGCTTTGACTGAAATTGAACACTGTTTATACATGAGTCGGGTTCCCGAAACCAAGCAGACCCATTCCTACCAAAGAAATATTAGAAATTCCAGACATTTCAAGAAGTCAAATAGCTCGGTTGATTCTCAGGTAATGACGTTTTCACCAGCCCTGATCGGGAGCATGAAAGCTGATGAAAAGTAAAGGGAGCTAAAAAGAGATTCTCCGAATATTTCACCTACACATTGGTGATGGATAATTTGTCTCGATAGCAAGCTTCAATGTGATTTTTTTTTCTCTCTTACATGAAGCATCCAATGATAATTTAATTATTTGGACTTTGCTTAGTCCTTTGAAGGTGTGTGCTCTGCCTCGGAAAATACAATCCTTTCTGTGGTGTTTCTTTTGTCGCTCACAATGATAGCTCACCATCTGAGTTCTGTTGTCCTATGGATTGCTCCCACATTAGAATGACTGTGAAATACAAGTACACTTTGCGTCAACCTACGCTAAGGGGGATAATGAAACATTGATTTCTGGTAACGGTTGAAAATACATCTTGATCTCTGGGTGTTCAGTGTAATATCAGAGTATGTAATTCAGCCCCATCAGATGATCACAGTTCAATTAGAAAATGATTCAGACTATTATTCATACTTAGAGACTCATTTCCTTCACGCATTACAGGCAAGGCACTTCGAGACTTTCCGACAATGATAAGGTGCTTGAAATAAATTGCCAGTTAATTATTGTTAAAGTTATTGTTTTGCAAGGTTTCCATTGTTAGGAACTGCTGAGTTAAAAAGTCCCGTCTCCCAAAGGTCCCAGCGAAAAATAAAAAGGGAGATTGAAAGTTAAAGATAGTTAGACATAATAGGGAAGTTTTCTTTGCCTTACATGGAGCATCAAATTGTAATTTAATTGAATGATTTGGGCTTCATTCCACCTGATGTACCGGGCTGATATTTGAAAATCGTCACCTTGTTATGTTCAAAGTGAAAGAGGTGAAAACAATCTAAACTAAAGCTCAAAATGAATAACATACTGCTCTAGTTTTTTTTCGTAATTGAATAGGGAGAAATTCCAGATTAATTTTCTTCGTGCAGCATTTCCGAGCAATTCAAGATTGTTCGAACAAGTGCGATTCATTGAATTCAGTTTCAATTTGGAAGTTGGTTTTCTGTAGCCCTTGACGGGAACAGGAAAGCAGCAGCAAGGTTAGCTTAGTCTAAGAATTTTGCCAAAATTATGGATGCTTTAAAATAAACGTTACAATAAATCTGCAGCCAGGTGAGTTTTCTCCCTCATTGTAACGCTTTCCTCTCCTAGAAGCTTCGAACATCGCTCGTTTCTTCTGGAGTGTGAGAGGTCTGGACAGCCCAAGCCACAGATACAGTCATAGCTACTTTGTGGACTGTCTGCCAAGCCGTGAGCTTGAGTGATGTGAGAAAACATCTTTCCCTGGGTAATTTCTCTCCCCAGCTTTCCCAGATGACACAGCTGGGAATGCCTTCCTTGAGGACGGGGCCTTTTACGTGAGAAGAGACTGGGACTGTCTGTGCAACAAATAACACAGAGCCTTGGACTCACAATAAACGTAAACAACAACTCAGAACAGATCGGGAATCAAAGCCACAACCTTCTGTTCCTCGTGGCTTTGTGCCTACACCAAGCTCCGCCTGTGTTCACTGGCCCATCAGTGGAGCTCGGAAGAGTTTTAGATTAAAATCCATTGTGATAAATAAGACAATGCCCTCTCCTGTTAGGGCAGCAACGCCCTGTTAATGCAATAACTGTCAGGTTCTTTGGCTTTTCATTTTGAAATTCACTGAACTGCACCCGTTTCTATAGCCTGAAGTGCTTAGGGAAACATTGCAAATTAACAGTAATAATCCTTGCGTTTGATGTAGCGCTTTTCACGTCTCCTTGACGCCTCAAAGCGCTTCACAGAATACACCCTAAAGTGAATTGACTATATTTCTGGGCGAAACGCAGCAGCCAATTGCGCACAGCAGTGTAATAATGAAAAAGAGATTTCATATCAAGCATAGCTTGATTTTATTTGGGCTCACCTCCACCAAAACATTTTATTGTTACCCTATGCATGCCCCAGAGTATTTAGGCAAGGGAAACATTTCTGCTATTGGAAATGATTTCCGCAGTTTTGAAAAATTACATTTCCCACTGTAATTTGATCCATTTCTGAAGTTGTTAATTCAGGTGGATGTATTACAATTTATATTGCAAGCGTTCTGGGACCGCTAATCTGCATTTGGGGTGCAATATAAACGCAAGTTGTTGTTATTAATATTAATAAGAATGAGAATCCTTATGGTGCCCCATAGATGCAAGCAGGTTTTTTTTAACATTAATTTGGGTGCTTCGTTTGCTTATTATAATAGTCACTACATTTGACCGTGACCGCAGTTCTTCCAAAGCTCTTTGAGGCAATTGTGCCATTTATAAGGTGCTATATAAAAAAATGCAAGTTCTGGAATTAGTCAAGCAAGGGTCAGCCCTCAAAGGAGAGAGTGCACATTTCATTCCGTACATGTTGAATTTCCATGTGTAGGTGGGACACATGGAACTCTCGGTTTATTCAATGCATTCCATGTACACTTGGACGGGATGTTCTTAAGCATGGGGATGGATTTCCGCACGTTTCAGACCAAAAGATCATGAAGGTAGGTGAGGGATGAGAGAGTGGTGCTGGTATATTAAAAATCACCCATCTTCTCCCAAGGAAATGTCTCCTCTTGCAATGAGCCTTAAGCCACACAGCTGTACTGTGTGAGAGAGTGTGTAGGAGTTTTTCTTCCCTCGTTCCACCCTCCAGCTGGGAAGCAGGATTCACAGAGATGAGCGTACGCGGGAAAAAGCAAACAAACATACATTTCTTGTGAGAAAGGATAAAATAAACTCCTCACTTGGCATGCACGTCAACAATTCCACCAGATGAGGAGTGAGAGTTTATTGAAAATTGCAAGGAATAATCTCTGCACCTTCTAAAAAAGATTAACATAGTGCCTTATCAAGTTATTGCGGTGTCTCAAAGAATAGTGTAGTGTCTGTGAATTTTATTGGCAACCAATTTGCCAATTCTGGGCACAAACCCATTTCTTTTTTTTAAAAAGTGGAAGATTTCAGTTGGTTTAATTTGTGACCTCCTTTTTGTCCCTGAGATGTCACTGCCTAACATTTAAACAACTTTTGGCTAACAGTAAATAATGACTGTAGTCATTCCGTTTTTCTTCTAAGCCAGCTATTTAGATCCAGATGTTCAAGGTTTATTAGACCAGAACAACTGCCAAATGGAGTGATTGCTTTACACAGCTTGTTCTGTTGCAATCCTACTCTTGAAATCTGCCATTCAACTGCACCATTTAGATCTTACCATGAGTGGGAACTTTATTCGTTCGCCTCACGAGGCACCGATTGAATCACAGGGACAAATGTGCGACCCACAAGTGAAGTTTGTAGGTCAAATCCCTCAATGAGGTCTTCTGAAATTCTCTCCAACGTAATCGACACACCGTTAACTCTGCCTCTGCACCAGTCCAATTGAGAAACTTTTGATCCAGTTGCATACATGAGCCCACTCAGTCAGAGCTTAGTCGCCTAGTGGCATCCAATCCAACCTTCTGCCTTCAGCTCCCCACCTGGGCTGAACTTATTTTTTCGTTTCTGGTTGATTCACTAGGCAACAAACTTGTTCCGACGTTAATTACGTAAATAAACACTTTAAGGTGCGTCATTATTTTATCCCAGTATTTCTTTCCGAGGTCACAGGGATGTTGTTTCTAAAGTCTTGCTGCAGGTATGCCTCACAGCTTTCGGGGTAATGGTTTTTGTCATTTCATCACCTTTTGTTGCACTGATGTGGTTCAATGGGGGAAGAGGAGAGGGGGAAACCCCGGAACTGGTAGTTTGTAATGGGGAAATCCCTTTGCTGGCAGCGTAATGGGGACAAGAGAGTGTGAGAGTCGAGCTTTGTCTCCCTAAGTCTCCAGTGGTAAAAAGCTGCCAGTTACCCTCCCACCAAAGAAACTGAGCCCTATTCGCTTGATCGTAGCAAAACGAATTTGAGTCCCTCTACACTTTTTTGGACTCCAGGGATCTTATTTTACGCTTTTATTTTACGTAAACCTGGCAGCAAATATTCCTATTGAAAACAATATCCAGACGAGTCGTTTGAAAGCAGTGGTTTGTAGCAGTCACGGTCCAGCCCTAATTCAGATCCAAGTATAACATTTATTTGGCAGGCCAGCAGGGGATTTATCAGGATTCGACAGTATACAGTGCGAGATTACCCATTCACAACACGGAATGTGAATTCTTTGAAAAGTGCAAACGCACAGACTGATCGCATGCGGCAGACTGAATTATTCTTTCAAGCAACGTAAAAAAAAATGATACACTGGGGAAAGAAAAAGGCTTCCTCTTGACATTTCAACATATGTTGACAATAGATATGCTATCTCTTGTCATTTGATATTCACCAGCGACCTTTTCTTATCGCTCTGATCCTTTGTTCCCTCAATAAGAGAAGTTTCTATTTTCATGTCAGGTTTACTTAACGGGGAGTCAGAGGCAGTCGCTTTTATTTCTGTTGGTGTAAATCTTCGACTCATTTGCAGAATGATAATTACCACCCAAAATATGGTTGTGATCGTAAAACAAAGGAAACTAGCGACGACCCCCAGCCATAATGTTTTCATAAATCATTTTGTACGGAAATTGCACTTTAACGACTTATTTTCCCAGTCACTGGTTGATCAAAGGTCAGGAGCGTTTTGCCCGTTCCCGTTACAGGTACCTTCTCTCTTAATCTATAACCGTCAGACTTTATATCTAACTCTACTTGCCAGGCCTGGCTTGGAAACGTGATAACCCTTACACTGATGGCAGTTCCAGGGAGAAACTCAGTCTCTCTCTGGGCTGGCTGTTTTTTTGACACGACAAAAAAGTTGCCATTTTTCTGAAGACTTTTCTCTTCGACCGTACCTACGCTCAATAAATGCCACCGCCGCTGAGTGCTCTGAGACACCACTGCGCATGAAGGGCGCTAGGCAAGGAAGAGTTGTCGCGGTTCATCGCAGGCACGAAGGCTGAAGTAAAAGCAATTATTGGAGTCAACCCGCATTAGTTTTTTTTTTTACAGGAATATCTCAATGAATGCTGACTTGGGTTACTGTCATTCAATCTCGGTCTATTTTCAGAGTGGAGTTGCCTCATGTCAGCCTGATGTGCGCGATGCACTGTCAGTAAATGGAAGGAATGCTTATCGTCACACAACAGAAATTCAACCTGATATTTCAATATTAAAACTGAGCAAATTTGTCAAGATTCGTTTAAACGCGACAGCCACCCCGCCAACAATTAAAATGACGCCAAATAGTAATAATAGTCCTTGCATTTGATCCACAGCGTCGAAAGCTCTCAAAAAGGCTTTGCTCGTAACTGCGGTAAAGTGCAGCGCTGTCTGTTTTGTAGACGAACGTGATAACCTATTTGCATGCAGCAATGTCCCACAAACAGCCATGAGGTGAATGGCTAATTTTATCCGCGACATAGTTGACTAGGACTCCGGGAGAGATTCTCTTCCGTTTCCGACTCGTGCCATGGAATCTTTCACATCTCCCTGAGGGGGGCACACATAGAAACTTGGTTTAATGCCTCATCTGACTGACCGCAGTCTGATAGAGAACCACATTTGCCTATCAATACAGTACTACTTTATAGAAATCTTGTGAGGGCGTGGAACAGTTCCATGTTACTAGACACCTTCTCAAATGCAAGGATTTAATGTTCAATTATAAAGCCGACTATCACAGGCTCTGCAGTTGCTTAGATACAACATTTACACTTCTATCTGGGTACCAAAAGTTCAATGTTTTATTCCACTGAGTGTGGGCCATTGAGAATACTTGTGTCAGGCTAGCTGTCCATAGCCTCACAAACCATTGCTCCCTATTTGTTTCAAAGTGACGAGTGCAATTAAATAAAAGACGTAATGATCATTTTAAAAATGTTTGACAATCAGCGAATTTGCAGATGGCCTTTGCTTTTATTCCAGTTTTGAAATTGATGTGACCTTTTCTCATCTATACCAAACAGCTAACAATGACAAGCTGACCTGTCTACAGAAGCATTACACTGTGTCTCAATAGTTTTCTCTTTGACTACGCTTTAGATCATCTTTCCTCCACCTCCAACCCCTCAACTCCCACTCCCCCAGCTCGCTTGCCAAACCTGGACTGTCCAACCCTCTGAGATATGCTTCCCAACGTGAAAGGAACTATATAAATGTTGTTATTCTGTATTTATGTATATCCTGCGCCTCTCACTCAATGTTGAACCAGTATGTCCCTTACTTGAAACACATCTGTTAAGCATGAAATTATTTGATAAGAGGAATGGAATTTTTTTCCACATATACCTCAGTCAGTAACAATCCATTGGGACAACGCATGCTGTATGTAATATTACCACTGATATAACTTGTGGTAATAAGTTGCAATTCAATGTTAGGAGTAAAAACGTAGCAGTTTCTAGGCGTGTGCCAAATCCACGCAGTCACTATAATTGTCAATAATAATCGACAAGATCGACAACTTCAATCACTGTATCCCATCCTCGCGATATTCAATGCCACATTATTTTTTGGCCTTTAAAGTTCCCGTGTTTCCAGTTTTTTTCTCTCTCATTGTTTCAGTCAGGGACTGTTATGCCAACGTCTCGAATTCCATATAACGTACCAGCCGGAAACATCCGAATGTCTGTTCCATTGATTTTGGATCAATAAATATCAAGTAACATTTGCAAGCAGCTACCATTTAATTAGTCATCTTGTTGCTCTAAAGAACACTTACACAGTAACCATATGGCCAAAAGATTGGCCTTGGATATAGAAAGGCCATCCACAGATATCTTGACCTTACTAATAAAATATTCAGCAATGTCTCTGTGCCTTTTGGGAGCCACACAACAAACAGACTTCAGTGAGGAGGAGTGGATTATAGAAAGGGAGCTCTGTATATTTACTGGAGAGAGAGGAATAATTTATTCACATTCCATAAGAAAACTGGGCTCAAATTCCAGTTGGTGTTATGCTTAGAGTGATGCTAAGGAAATTTCCATCCTTTGACAAAACAGGCATCAAAAGTATCGCAAGTAATTTCGACCGACTGGAATTTCAGCCTTCCCAATAGCAAAGTCTGTTTCAGTGAGGGATGCAAGTCAGTGCCAATCAATCAGCTGTCTTCATATTTTTTCTGCCTCTAATCGATTAAATGCATTTGCGATGAACCTTTTTTTGCTGCTTCTTTTTTGTTCCAGCCCAGTTGACCTTCCGAAGAAAGATTCAACATTTAGTGTCACTATTCCAGGGCGCTGGAATCTCAGGAAGATTCATTGGATTTCTCGGTGTCAATGGCAGAACATTCCCAATGTTAATAATAATAATTATTATTAATAATCTTTCAGTTGATATAGCACCCTTCACATTGGGAGTATACCTCAAACTTTTCACTGTACAGGATTTACTGCAAAGTGTAATGTCAGTGTATTTGTAGGCTTAATGCTTGTATTTCAAAGTATTAAAATTTAGTAATATATATTTTGTCTACAACAATAATAATTCTTGGATTTGATATAGATATATAGATATATATTTGATATAGATATAGTTGAGACATCTTTGAGATGTCTCAACTAGCTTCACAGAATATTCTTTTAAGTGAATTGATTGTAAATTGTGTGGGTAGAATGGAAAATATACTGTAAAATATCCAGGTAGCATTATTATTGTCGACTGGGAAATGAGTTATCAATCGTTCTATGATAAGGAGTAAGATGTATGAAATGCTTTCTGAGCTCTTGGGAAAATGGCAGCTTCTAATATTTCACAGATGGATTCCACACTTCGTGGGGTTGAAAAACAGAGGCTGTCAAATCTTTTTTTCTTCCTCCTGAACTATTTGTACAGTAGGGAAGTTGTTGAGGAAAGGAAGATTTAGTAAAGAATATTAAAGAGAAGCTGACTTTGTGCATCGTACAAAGAACTATTGTTTGCAAATTAACAGACTCTTAAACCAAACACACAATTTGTGATTCTGAAATTGACCCAATTGCATGTTTTCTTATTGTATTTGATGCACCGTTGATTTTCGCTGAACATTATTCTGCAATCTGAATGCAGTCACAATCCTTCAGTCTGTAAGAATTGACTCGTGTTGCAGTATCCATAATTTCAAGAGACATTCGGAGTCCGAAGAGAGAGACTGCATGAATCCAGTCAGTAGATAAATGGGTAATTATAAGATCTTGGTATACACCAACAACACAGTGTACAATTTCCATATCATGTGGGACAAGGCATGCTGATAGGCACAGCTGTTAAAAAGATCATTAAAAAGGCAACAAAATTAAACCATAAGTATCCAAGATACAAACTGTTTCAATTATCTGCCCTTTGCTAATTTTGTACTTGTTTGATAGGAGTGAACGTTAATTGTATGTGTCAGCCTGGCTCAGTTGGTAACACTCTAGTGCCCGAATCAGAATAATAATAATATTCCTTGCATTTGATATAGCGCTTTTCACATCTTCTGGTCGTCTCAAAGCACTTCACAGAATATACTGTAAAGTGAATTGACTGTATATTTGTGGGCGAAACGATACAGCCAGTATCAGACCAATTTTACTGTTGTTTTATTTTCGAGGTATTATTATTAGGAGTGTGGAGTAAGGAAACTTGCCCAAGGTTTCGCCCTGATCTGCCTGGATTCGAACACAGGTCTCATGCTTGTAAAGCGAGTGCTCTAACCACTAAACCTTCCGCTGAAAGTAGTGAGTGTGACAATGTGACTCATTATATATTGTCACGAGGCTGATTGAGCCTCCGATCCAGTCATGGTGTGAGCACTGCATTGTTTAAACGCTCCGAGACGTCGTCCAGCTTGAAGGATGCTGAATAAATTTAAGTTGTTGCTGCTGTTATTGTTGGAGGCACCGACCTTCGGATGAGACCGTGAAACAGAAGTCCTGTCTAACTGTCTTGGCGGACTTTAAAGAACTCCAAGGGAGTATTATAAAAAGATATACTGTAGACGTTTTCGGTTAGCCAACACATGCAGGAACTCACAGGACCCACAGAAATGTGGGTCAGTGATGGGTTTCACCTTGCTACCTCATCCCCTCCGCAAACAAGGCATTATTGGTGGATAAACGAGTATGGTTTAGATTACCGCTCTTTTTACTGGGGGATTTTTTATTTTTTTTTCCCAAAGCAACATAAGTAGAGAAAGCATGCTCACAGTTTTACTGTCGGCTTGATTTTGAATGTGTGTGGGCTGGGCAGATAACACTGCTGCAGATTCTCAGCCACCTGCAGCCTGACCCCATTTCTCAGGCAGTGTTAGCTTAGTAACGGAGCCAACACACTCACTATCGAGCCTGTCACTCTATCCTGCCTCGAGTCGGATTACAGATGTTGCGAGATGTTGACTGGGGAAAAAAAAGCGTGAAACATTTTTTGTGAAAGTAAAAGTTAAAACCAAATTAGAACTCAAATATTGAACTGGGGCTATTTCATCTGTGGTCAATTTGACATTTTTAGAAGACTGCTCAGTCTTGCTGCCACGTGCTACTTATTTTTCCTAAGTTTTCCACTTTCTGTTTTTTACACTGACTTTCCTTTTTTAAAAAAAATAACCTGCAAGTCCTGAAAAAGAAACTTGGATGCTTAGCTGATTAGAACGTGTTGTGCAGTAATTCACGAAATTGCAGATTTAGTGCTCTTGCGAAAGATGGAATAGCTCTATAGCTAAGGAAAAGGAAGAATTTTATTGATTGTGACAATGGTTATGAAATGCCATATGAATTCTGCCTTAAGCAATGCTAACTTTAATTAAAACTGTGGTCAGGGAGTTCTATAAATAGGAGACCACACTGGCTTACCTCTCTTCGCAACTATTCAGAGAGGTAATGAATATATATAGGATTATGGAGTCTTGCAGCTCAGTGGTTAGAGAACTCATCTCACAGGGGGAGACCTGGGTTTGATTCTAGTCAGGATAAAACCTTGGGCAAGCATCCTTACTCCACATTTCTAATAATAATCCCTAAAACAAAACAGTCGATGACTGGGACACTGCTGTGCACAATTGGCTGCCATGTTTCCCTCATAAATATCAATTCACTTTGCAGTATATTCTATGAAGCGCTTTGAGACATCTAGAAGACATGAAAAGCACTACATGAAATGCAATGAATCATTATTATTTATATATCAACAACAAATTACATTTCTACATGTAAATTCCATATATATTATCTAGGTGCAATAAATTCCCCTGACTCTGGTGAATACAGTCCTGGCCAACAATCTCCCTGATAAAATTAATATTTTTCTTTGTGGTTGTTTGCGAAATGTTGCTGCCGCCTTTTCTTATCCAATGCACACTTCACTATAGAGGTCACAGTAAATCCTATGATGTTCGTTGAGATGATTCAGCAACGTGAAAAGCCACTGTATCAAATAGATCCTCGAGGAAAATGACAAGATTAGAAAAATTTCAATTAAAGTATCTCAGACTGGAGATGAGGGTCAACTATGAGATCCTCCCCCCATCACCATCATGTAAAATAATTCATCATTAGATAAGCACATTTGCTAAAGTCTTTAGCAGCATAGTCGTTACTAGCATAGGAAAGGCCATTTAGTCCATCAAAGCCAATTCCAGCACTGGGAAAAATTGGCTTGGATGGACTAAATTAACTTTCCTTACTCCATATCTTCTTAAGCTTATATCTACTCTTTGTATCATTGTAACACAATTCATCTGTGGATGTACATTGAATGAATCATTAGTTTTCAGAACCAACCCATTCTATCCAGCCTTGTTTATAGATTTAAATTACAGGTCCATTGATTCCTTTCTTGTAACCAGAAGTAGCTTGGTTTAGATTCGGATAATTAAAATCCCAGACTGGAGGAAATGGATTCAATCGGATAATGACTGACCACTTGGAAGATATCAATTGGAAATAAATGTTCCTCTCACTTGGAGATTCTCTTAAAGGGGAATGTATTCATGAAAATGCGTTTAGCAAAACTGCGCTATTGTATTTGAGCTTCCAAACTGTGGCTTGATTTCTCAGAGCTGGCATTGGATTTCAAGCTGTATCGCTTCAAAGTGAAACACCAAGGGTTTAATTATTCATTGCCAATCTAGCACTGCGCTGCATTGATTTGCGCAAAGAAAATTCATGTTTTAAAGAACAAGCAATTTTAGCGAGGAAGCCATTGCAAACATTCACGTAATTCGCTCTCCACTTCTTTCAAACCACCAAATTCTTCTCTTTCCTTGAAAGTGTCATTTTGTCAGGATGCAATTCAAGATCCTGGTTCTCACCTACAAAGCCCTTAATGGCCTTGCTCCCCAGTACCTCTGCCTGCCCATGCGTCCTTCAGCCATTCTGCTCCCACCCTCTGGAACTGCATCCTGCAGTTCCTCTGCCATGCCTTATCCCACTTCTCTTTAAATACCCATCTCAAGGCCTTCCTCTTTTACCATGCTTCCGATCAAGCTCCTTCCCTCCGTCTGCCCTGCATCCTCCCCAATCCCTACCCACACCTCGGATTTGGAATGCTGTCTGTCTTGACGTGAAAGGTGCCACACAAATATACTTGTATTGTTGCTGTTGTTAATGGAGTGAAAAGCAATTCCTTGGGGTTAACAACAAATGAAAACTGATGGGATACATTGCTGTATCTTATGCTGCATGGTTGCCTGTAGGACATTCACTTCACAGCTGTTTGTAGGACATCGCTGTGTGGAAATTGGCTGCCAGACTCACCAAATCCTGCCTCATCACTCCATTTTACAGTTAATTCCTGTGCAGAACTTTGTGACATTTTGACAGTGGATTAAGGTGCTAAATCAAGGCTGAGAAGTTCGATTGTACTGCTTAAAATAACATTTCAGGGAGTTCAACGTAATCCTATCTGCTGCAAAATGAGTATGGAAAATGGCCATCGAAAGTCAATGATACACTAATTCTGATGGCCAGTCATCATATTTTGTCTAGACTTCTCATTGCAGTAAATCAGGCTCTGTCCATCTCAAGGGCTGATTATTCCTCAGTCATGCAGAATAAGCACCTTCTTTATTGCTTATTGCTTATGCCAGCTTGTTCCTGGAATGCAAATAAATTGGTTTGCTTGGAAACCTCAAGCTTCACGTCAGCACACACGAAAGTCTCCGGTAAATGAGAAAGCGATAGGTCAGACAGAGTATTAGCACAGCCGGTGATGTATTGAGCCAATCGTGGCTCCGCGTAAGTCTTTCTCAGTGTTTCAGGGTAGCTAAGCTGTGTGACTGTAGCTAGCTATAACAATTATTATACCTTGAGCACTGGTTGTAACTGGAAGCTCTGGACTACAAAATACACAATCACTTCACTTTTCAGACGTTCCTTGTGAATTATTCAAGACCACATTATTACTCAGACAATTTGTTCATCTCAGTCTATCACCATCTGTTCCTGACCACCTAATTCTCAAGGTATTTTAGAAGCAGGTACTCGGAAAGAAATGAATGTTCTCATCCACTAGCTTTCTGCTTGCAGTTTAAGTCGAATAACCCGATTGTATTATGTATATATGTCTCCAGTCATTTTAATCATATGCCCCCTCAATCTTATTTAGCCTAATGAACACAAATTTACCACTCAGAGCTCTTAAATCTCCAAATCATCACTCTCACTCTTTTCTGATTCCCCTCCAATGCATCAATGTCCTCTTGAATGCAGGGTGCCAAATAAGAACACAATATAGTACTTCTAAATGTAGCCTCACCACTGATCAATAACAGCTTAGAATAGCTTTCTCTTCTTAATATGAAATGCCCTTGAGTCGCAGACCAAAGTTGTAACTGGTTGTTACAAAAGAGGAGTGAGTTTCTCCTGATGTCCTGGCCAACAATCCCCCAATCAAAATCGGTCATTACGTCCTGGCTGTTTGTGGCTTGATGTTCTTGGCTTGTTGAATGTGGCAGCCGATCCGTAACTTAGGCTGCCACATTCGCCTGCAAAGTAACACTCACAACATTCTGCAGCATATCCTGTAAAGAACTTTGAAACATCTTCAGATGTGAAAGGCGCCATGCAGAAATGCAAGGATTATTTTTATAATGAGAAAGTTTCCAATTCTTGCAAAACTGTCTTGCCAGGAGGTGAAATGATGGGGTTAAGGACTCGAGGGAAAGGTGTCCGGAGAAAAGGGAAACAAGATTATTGGAAACGTGTAGACAGATTCAGAGAACATTCAATAAAGTTTCAGGCAGCTTTTCCGATGTGTTCCAAGAATTTAGCCTGCCTGAAATTTCCTATATAATTGCTTCGAAGAAGCCATATGGAATCAATCTCTCCTGTAGATCCCAAAGAAAGATGGCAAGTGGTCTTCAGTATAGTTAATGCAGTTTTCAGCTCGCACCTGACCTAACACTATTCGCAGTGCGTTAATTATAGGAATCGTTGAAATCCCAGAATGTGAAGAGTTCTAAATTAAAACAGCATTGAAAGATTAATCCTTCCATGAGCCTTTTCCATGGATGATTGTGTAATAATAATCCTTGCATTTGATACAGTGCTTTTCACGTCTTCTAGACATCTCAAAATGCTTCACAGAATAAATTGTAAAGTGAATTGACTGAATATTTGTGGGCGAAACATGGCAGCCAATCGCGCATAGAAGCGTCCGACAAACAGGTGGAGATTGAAATGACCAATTTATTATTGATCGACATCTCAGCTGCATCAAAAATTAGAAAATAGTATTTTAGTTTCCGTTTGGTGCTCAGTTATCTGTGTGGATATCTGTGCAGGAAAGCAATATACATTGATACTCGAGATAATCCTTCTTCTTATTCTCATGTGCATACTCCACAACGTGCTGTAAATTCCTGATAACTTGTTACGACAAAGGAAAAGGGTTCAGTTACTAATCATCCAGAGAGCAGAGTTAGGCATACGTGTAAACACCTTTCATCACAATGTATGCAGTCAATTCGCTCTACAGAATGTACTGCATAGATGTCTCAAAGACGCGACAAGGCGCCACGTCAAACGCAACTGTTATTATTATATAAACAAACGCGGTTTAAACATTGACAGCATGATGGCTTAAGTGATAGTGACAAGTTAAGGCAGGGTTGAGTTAGCGGGAGTTTACTTTGTACTTTGCAGGAGCAACGCAACGTTGAAAGCCCAACAAATCCGCTGGAAATGACTGTAACACGCTGAAACAATTGACAGCATTCAGAGGAAAACTGTTTAACTTTGGTACCTAAATTAACACGTGGTTAGATTGCAAATTACAGTCGTTCATGACAGCAGGCACAAATTCAGAGGTACTGAATAAAATTCTCCTCATTACAATAATTCAAACGTCATGTTTTTTGCCTGCGGAATGCGCCCTCACTGCACTTCACAGTGAGTCCCGTGGAGCGCTGAGAGGCGTCCTCCCGACAGTGAAAGGCGCTGCATCAAATGTAAGGGTTGCGATTGTTCGGCAGACTGACAAGGCAAGTCGCCAGTCTACAGAACGATCGAGCTGGTTTCAGTCAGGGTCAGGAGCTCGGCGAAACAATGGCTTGAAACGTGGAGCCTTCTGCACTCGTCGAATGGGGTTGTTGCATCTTTTTAACACGCACTTCGTACGTCAAGCGCAGACGGGTTGCAAGCGGTGATTGATTAGCCTGAGACAAGTAGTTGCTGTATTGGTTCATGCTGCTCGGGAAAAAAAAAACAATCAGCTTCATTGGCGGTTGAGTTCCAGTGACCTACCGGAGTGGATTCCATTCGCTCCACGTCAGTCTTGCACTCAATTGCCAAAGGGCAAACACTTGTGACTTGTGAGCTCGTTTCAAGAGCACTGTAATAGGGGTGTAAAAATGTGGGAGGCATACCATTGTGATCAGGAGTCACCACATTGTTGGCAGTTCTGACATTCCACCCGCATTCTACCTGGCCCAGATACTGTCAACAAATAAACATATATTCTCTCCACCGGGTCTGGCCTCCTCCATGTCCCCCTCGAAACCTCCGCTCCACCCTCGGCGGCCGTGCCTTCAGCCACTACGCCTCGAGGCTCTGGAACTCTCTTCCTCACTCCCTTCACCTCGCCCCTCCCTCCCTCCCCAGTTTCAGATCACAGCTAAAGACCTTTCTCTTCGACCGCGTCTTTGGTCAGCTTTCTACCCCTGCCGCTTGCTCGGTCCTGGTATCCGTTACTGTGCGCTCTGAGACACCATTCGGCGTGGAGGGCGCTAAATAAATCAAAGTTGTTGTTGTTGTATATATATATAAAACTGGAAATTGAATGAATTTGCTACGCGACCTTTTGAAAGAAGAATTCCTTGTTCAACCAAAAATCTCTTGGCAAGTATATATTTCAAAACGCCTGTTCTGTGAGCATTTTCCGCCATTCTGCTCCACCCTGTGGAACCCCATCGCCTTTGGGTACCTCTACTTTGGCCCATTCCCCTTCCACTTCAACATTCCCTTGAACGAGCTTTGAGATGTTCTCCCAACATTAAAGGGGTTGTGTCAAATGTAAGGATTATTTTCATGTCTATCTTTTCAACTGCGTTATCGAACACCTTCCTCTATCCCCAAAATCTCTTAATCCGCTCTGTGGAGCAACATAAGATGCCCTCCTGACATTAAAGGTGATGTGAAGACGTTAATTTGAATAGATATGGCAATCATTGTTAATAATAATAATAATCCTTGCCTTTAAGAAAGCATCTTATCACTGGGACATCTCATTGCATTTCACCGAATATAATAGTAATAATCCTTGCATTTGATATAGTGCTTCTTGTGTCTTCTGGACGTATATCGTAAAATGGATTGACTGTGTATTTTGTGGGGGAAATGCCCACAAATACAATGATGCGCGTTGAAAGCATTTATTGCAAATAAATAATGGTGCGTTTCCCGTGGCCTAATCAGTAATTTACATGTCAAATAGTTACGCTTCAGTCATGCTGTGCAAAGTCAAGTTACTGACAAGTTATTTTTTTTTTAATTTCCTTGAATTTCCATATAAATCAAGAGCAAAACTTTTAACGTGTAATCAAAGTGTGAATCATGCAGTACTCTGGATGCTCTGGCCATGGTACCCTTGAACAGCAGACTTGTAAACTCCTGTCTGGTAGGGCCCATAATATTTTCAGAGTACGCTCTGGTTGAGAGCTCGTAATGTTCTCAGAATCCAATGAACTTCAACTGAGCATTGGCTCTTCTCCAAGTGACAAGTGAGACCGAGTAGAATTATATTGTGCTATTATAGGACCCGGCATTTTTTGGAGACCCGCCAAGATTTTTACAAAAGGATACTTTTTTTTTCCAATTATCGAGGATATAGTTCACAGCGGCTTAAAACAAGTTCCGAAAACCATGAAACTATTAATTTAAGAACGGGCTACAAATACATGTAATTGGCTAGATTAGCACTAAACAATGGACTATTGAATTTTGATGCCCTGCTTAATTGCTTAGTGCAGTGAACATGTTCCTTCTGAAGAACGAGGTGTGGGCTGAAGTGGGTAGGAGTGCAGTGTTGGGAAGGGACATCGTGTAATGGCAGAGATATGTGGGGAGAGCTCCAAGTATTTGGTTGTCTCAATCAGATGTTGACGCACATCAATAACTCTCGTTCGATGTGCATTTGGGGACTTATTCAGATTGCTAGCAGAGCGATTTGTAGTTTTGATCTAAAATAAAATAAAATGCCCACAAGTTGTGTTTAAGCCAGGCAAGGTTTTATGAAGTGATATTGGGTTCATGTGCAATAAATTTGATCCATGAAAACATGGAGATAAGTAGATAATAATTATAGATAATATTAATGATCCTTACATTTAATATTGTGCCTCAGAGATATGCCATATACCTATGTTGAGAGTTGTTCCCCAGACAAATTAGCTTGGAATGTAGTTGACATTACAATAAGTGGGTGTGCACATTGCGAGCATTTTTTGCATGGCTTTTTGTACTTTCAGACTTAACAAAAGTAAGAGGCTAATCAGGAACTGTTCAAAAATTCAAAGGGCAAATTTTGGTCAGACACCAGGAAGTGTTTCTTCACACGGAAAAGAAACCAACAACTGGAACAGGAAGGGTAGCTGAGACCAGGATTCAGTTCATTTTCTTGAAATTGAATACTGTATACCATTTAGTAAGCAGGAACCCGGTGTTAGTCAAATGGCGGATCACTTTCCCTCCAAAAAGAAAATAAAAATTTGGTCACTCAATCCACAATTGTTTTTTTTAGGACTCTGCTGTGTTCAATTGGCTTCTACGTTTTACCCACAAAAAAACATCAATCCACTTTACAATATATTCTTTGAAGAGCTTTGAGATGTTTCAACATCACGCTAAGGTTATACATTAAATACAAGGATTCTTCTTCTTCATGGAAGAAACAGTTTGATGCTGTCAGGGGAAGACAGAAGGTGAGAAAGTCTGTTTTCCACCCCCCACCCCCCACCCCACTCCCCTCCCCCCCACCCATGTACTTCAGTACATCAACCTAAAATAACACACTTTTAAAAATAACCATAAATAGGGACTCTTCATTTCATTGTTAAAATAGCACTTGGAAGCCAATACTTAAGGGGTTTATTCTGGTTGTAGATAGAAAAGGAACATGTATTCATCAAGTTGAAATGGCTTTTGTATAAAAGTCATGTCAGTGAGACTGTAAATTGCAGAGAAAAGACAGTTTCGAAACTGCGCCAGACATTGCGGAAAAGCATTGATGGAGAAGCAATCGAGCTGCTAGTTATTGCAGGCAAATAGCAACTGAGAAGTTTGAGGCTCCTGCAAATGGTGAGGAAAGTGCATTGTATATATTGATCTGATGATTGAGGATATTGTTGTCAAGTGGTTGCTGTATGATCAGAGCAAAGGCAATCATATCTTTCAAAATGGACTGCAGTTTTTTTTTAACTCTTCTCGTTCGTAGATAAGAAGGGCCCTTGGGAGCAGCAGGATTCATTAAAACATTATCCTGGCTGCAATATGGTTTAAAAAAAAGCGGAGACCAAACTTATTACCTTTTCTGAAGGCCTTATTGCGGCTTAGAGCCGGATGCCCTATTTAAGAAAAGTCCGCTGGCTGCATAAGTGATGTATTTGTGTTTCCCTTCCAAAAACATAACGGTTATGGAGATAGCTCGTGGGCCAAGGGGGGGGGGGAGAGGAGTGAGGAGGGGGGGTGGCGGGTGGTGGGAGGGGAGGTGGAGGTGGGGGGAGCGGGGTAATTGGGCAAGGTGTCCCACAGCCCGCCAATTTGACAACCCTGACTTAGGCAATCATACGATTTACAAAGATCAGACCTTTTCACATGCAGTCCAACTGCAACCATTAGGCCAACAGGAGCAAAAGCATTGCTGCCCTGCATTGGGTGCGGTTGAGTGATTCAGCCATCGAGACCACATGCAGTCTTATAACGAGTCTTTATGTTACTGTCAGAAAGCAAGGCCAATGCTGCTAACACGGTGCTGAGCAGTGACTTTGATAGCAGTTGCTCAACCTCATTAGTTTAAATGAAATAGAAATAAAGATCTATTTTCAACGGGAGACGTTTGTGAGTGAATAATTCTGCTCCAAGCTTAAGAGTTTCAAGCAGAGTCGGAAGAAATAATAACAATTATTGCTGGTTGCCCTTGATAAACATACCAAATCCTGTGGTGCGGTAATTCTGCAATCACTGTAGGAGGGAGTAAGAATTATATAGGTACATTGGCTTGGGGAACATTCATTTATATTTCATTCAAACTCATAGAACCTCATCAAATTATCGAGGCATCTCAAAGTGCGTCCAATCTTCCGTCCTCGTGAACTAGAGAATGCAAGGTGATTTGACTTGATGCATTATCCTCAATCTACGGTGTTAATTTATTAATAACGCTGTAATGTTCGGTTCAAATCAGGCCCGGATAATTGCTATTTCATAAATCCCCAGGCAAGGTTGCTGAAAAGCTAAGCAATATTACCCAAACCACAAATATTTCCACGTTGCTACAATTAACTCAACATTATGAGCCAGAACGCAAGTGGAGCTGACAGTTGTGCTAACAGGAAAGACACATTACAGTTATCTCAGGGGTATACGAGTTCTGAATTGATTTGTATAGAAAAATTTTAGGTGGACACAACGCATGTTTCACACTAAATGTTAATGATATTAATAATAATAATCTTTGCATTTGATGCAGCATCTTATCACATCATCGAGAAGTCTCAAAGCATTTCACGGGATACACCGTAAAGTGTAGTTACTGTGCATTTTATGGACAAAACGTGGCAGCCAATTGTGCGCAGGAATTTCCCACAAACATTCGGGGATTGAATAACCACGTTATTTTTTTTGGAGGGATTATTAACTCTCGAAAAGCGATCCGCCAATCAGCTAACGAGCGGATTCCTACTTACTGCTAGGTAAACAGAGGCATATATGTGGAATATGGAAACTTGCCTAACACTGCGTAATGTTAAGTGAGAGTCCAGTCGAGAAATGCTGCCTCTTCCTGTACTATCCATCAGATCAATTAGGCAGTTAATTATTTCCAATGTCCTGTTTCCCAATTATTCTGCAAAGTGAAGGTTCCTTCCAGCCACTGATCCCTGATGCTGAATGAGTGAATGTTGCCACAGCATCCCATTGATTTGATAGCTGCTCTTTCCCATTCCCCAATAGTGGGGGAAGTGATCAAGTTTTTGATTTGGACACGGGAACATTGCCTTGTATTGTCATTTCACCGCGTTTGTTGTCAGGTCTTGCGAATTCTACGGTCTTTGTGTTAGTGCAAGATCTTACAATAATCCTTTGTTACAGTGCCTTATCTCATGCTCGAAACAGTTCACAGGAATTGAACATAAGGTGCAGTGACTGTATATTTGTAGGTGAATTCAGCAAGCAATTTCTGCACGGCAGTGACCATATAAAATCATTCATGAAAGTCAGTGACCAATTTTATTCGGGGGATTATTGATCAGGACAGTTGATGCGGTGCTCCTCAGATTCATCATGGAATTACACAGAAACTAGACTCGAAATCCGGGTTTAAAAACAGTTGAGAATTAAGTCTGAGGTTACATTCTTAAAAAAGCCTCTTTGGAGGCTACCCACTGCACAAAGTATTTGCAATATAATTTCCTGTGGGTTTTAAACTATCCAGCCGTCAACGTTTTAAACCTTTTAAATGCATTTTTGATAGACT
The DNA here is from genome assembly GCA_035084275.1 of Hydrolagus colliei. Classification (NCBI taxonomy): domain Eukaryota; kingdom Metazoa; phylum Chordata; class Chondrichthyes; order Chimaeriformes; family Chimaeridae; genus Hydrolagus; species Hydrolagus colliei. The sequence continues at coordinate 9,239,023 of CM068762.1, read as the reverse complement.
TGCTGTTCATTATCAATGATCAAAACAACTTTAAAAGGGAGGTAGTGAGGGGGGAGAGGTGGGGGGAGTGGAGAATTGGAATGTTATTTTAGGATAAAATAAAAGTTGAACCAAGACTTAAAAATAAGGCCAGACTCAACACGTTAATCGGGAATGACATTAATGAGTCAATATGGTCAAAAATGATTTCAGATGTGTTTCAAAATCTAATCGCACATATGCTGAAGAAGGTTTGCTGAGGTCCAATCTTGTTGGAATCTGTTCTGAAATTGGCCCATTTGTTCTGAATTAGAAGAATATCACAAGGCTTTTCCTCTTTGGCACTTAGTGAGTCTGTCCCCTTGCCAGGCCTGTAATTGTTGCCTTGTGTATGTTGAGAGCAAATCTTCCAGCAGAACTGTGATATCATCCTTGTTTTGTGAAGAGTTAGCTCCGAGCCAGGGTATTACAGTAAATAAGAAAAGCCTCCAGTTCTCCAGGGTTTGGGAGAAACCCGGAAAAAATCAGCCAACGTTGTTGATTGTTAAATAAGAACCTCTTCTGAAAAACGCGTATGTTTTTGACCTCAGGATAGGAAAGCATTGGGTTAGTTGCAATCGCCTCACCAATTGAATAGCTTGCAAGCACTCACTGCCTCAACCAAACCCAGAGAAATGGCAATTTGGGAGAGATACTGGGTGTGAGCCTGGCTCAGTTGCTAACACTCTTTCCTCTGTAAGTAGGAATCCGCTTGTTGGTCGATTGGCGGATCACTTTCCGAGAGTTAATAATCCCTCCCAAAAAAATAAAGCAAAGACCCTCTTGACAGATGGTTGTAGGTTGAAGCTCCACATCAAGAGTTTCAACTCATGGTGACATTCTAATAAAGTGACGGAGAAGTGATGAAATTATTTATGGAGTTTATGTATATTATATTACGGAGTCCTGTAGCTCGGTGGTTAGGGCACTCGCCTTGCAAGTGAGAGACCTGGGTTCAATTCCAAGCAGTGCAAAACCTTAGGCAAGTTTTCGTACTCCACGTGCCTGATAATAATCCCTCAAAAACAAACAATAATAAATTGATCGTTAAATCCACGACTGTTTGTGGGTCACAGCTGTGTGTAATTGGCTGCCGCGATTTACCCACAAATATACAGTTTTCACTTTATAGTATACTCTGTGAAACACTTTGAGACATCTAGAAAACGTGAAAAGCGCTATATCAAATGCAAGGATTCTTTTTCTTATTATTATTACGTGTCATCAAGCAGTTTTAGGAGGTATATTTGTCTTGAAAATGCAGAGTTGTGTAAAAGCGCTTATAAATACAGTACATGAGAAAGTTGGAACTTATGTGTCACTGCAGAAAGGATGACCCACGTTTTCATGCTCAAGTCCATAATAATAATATAATAATAATCCTTGCATTTGATATAGCGCTTTTCACATCTTATTGACGTCCCACAGCGCTTCACAGAATATACTGTATTGACTATATATTTGTGGGCGAATCGCGGCAGTCAATTGCACACAGCAGTGTCCCACAAACAGTCGTGGATTGAAATGATCAATTTTATTATTGTGGTTTGTTTTTCTTGGACGGATTATTATCAGGCGTGTGGAGTAAGGAAACTTGCCCAAGGTTTTGCCCTGACCTGCCTGGATTCGAACACAGGTCTCCCCAGTCTGGTCTCCCCAGCTTGCAAGACAAGTACTCTAACCACTAAGCCACAAGAGCTCCATAGAATAGAAGTTTGTCAGAACTCTGAAATATTGTCTGGAATTAAATTATGCATGGCAATATTTTGCTCTATATTGAAACTGCGTACCTGCCTTCACTCAGTTTAAGCCTACTCACCCACATGAGAGTCCCAATACGCAATATGTTTGAAGAAACAAATTTCGAATTAGCAGAACATCCACACAAAATGGTATTGTGCATTTACTTAGAGTACTGTATATAGGTATGCACACACCCATACCCACACATCTAATTAAGCACCAACAGAACTAGCTAATTAATTGCTTTTAAAACTGACTATGTAGAATTAAGAGAGGCCATTGCCTTCACATATGCTGCATGATTGAAAGTAGAAGATGCTTAAATTCTGTGAAGTTTAGACAGAAGCCTCGCTATCTTATATCTCCTGGGATATAAAAACGGGGGAGGAATAGGAATTTGTTAACATTTGCCTGTTCAGAAAAGCAAATGTGAGTCAAAGCAAACTCATCTTTTTTTCCAAGTAATTTTGCCAATTTCATTTGAAACAATCGTCCCATTGATAGTTCCAGTCGTAAGCTGGCACATTTTTAAACACACTTTGCTTCAAATGTTTCAATAACTTGTTGCATCTTAAAACAGAAATCGTCTTGTTTTGAACGAGATTCCCTTAAGCCAAAACCAGGAAAAATGCAAAAAAGAAAAATAACATTGTCTATGTTAGCTGATTTCGTCAAGAAGAGGAGTGGAAATTTAGAAATGAAGATCCATATTGGCGTCAGGGAGTTTAATAATCAATGAGTGGGATCATTAATGTGTCTGTAATTACTTAATTCAGAGTGTCTGCTCATTGGGGAAACTCATTGGGAGGCATTGCATGGAAAGTATCTCACCGACAAAACGTAAAGCTACAAAACATGAAGATTTCAGGAGTGCTCGTTGCTTTCGGAATTTCAGAATGGAATATTTTGGGGGCTGCAGATGTTGTCAAAGAAATTACAACTCTTTTTAAAGGAAAACTGGGAACCTCTGATTCCTTGGCATAAGTCCTTAGGAACCCGCATTCATTTTCTAACAAAAAGGTTGATGCTGTTATGAAAGGAAATTGTACATATATATACAACCGCACCGTTGTCTCAGGTCAAAATATTACGCTATGAAAATTCCAGCTCTAAAGCTAATGTGCCACTCTGAAGAAATAGCATTTGTCCTCTTTCGTTGGTCATTCGCTTCACGGCTGTTTGTGGGATGTCCCTGCGCACAAAATCCCTCCCGTTCCTACCTTAAAATAAACATTCACTATGCCTTACTGTAAAAACCCTGTGAAGTGCTTTGAGATGTCCACCTGATGTGAAAAGCCGCGATATCAAACGTAAGGAATTTTAGAATAAATGCTACCATATCCCACATTTTCACCTAGAACACTTTGAGGAAGCACAGACTGAAACAAGATAAGAGCATGAATGAAAATCTGTCAATGATTACTTCATGATTCGGTTTGTTTTAGTGGCATTATGATGGGAAGCAGGAAACAGATGTGAGATATGCTTATATGGAGGTGCTGATTGGCATGTACAGCTTGAGGGTTACAAATAAATCAGTTCAAGACTGATTTAATGAACGTGAGGAACAGACAGTTTAGGCAGGAGGTTTAGCAAATTGTTTTTTATGATAATTCGGCTTCACGGAGGCATTGAGACATCAGTGAGCGGTGAAAGATGATCGATTCTTACTTTTGGTTGTTAGTATCTTAGGCTTAAAGTGGACAGAATGATGGTGAGTGAACGCACACACTGGTATGACATAGGAGAGTTTACCATAATAATAATAATACTTGCATTTGATATGGCGCCTTATCATGTCTCTAAAGACGTTTCAAAGCACTTCACAGAATATATTGTTAATCGAATTGACTGTATTTTGTGGGGGAAACGCAGTAGCCGTTTGTGCTCAGTAGTGTCCCACAAACAGTCGTGGATTGAGTGGCCAAATTTTTTTTGTGTACTGTATCTTTTTTGAATGGGATTATTACCCCCAGAAAGCGATCCACCAATTGAGTAAGTTCTAGCCAGGGTTTCCTACGTACTGCTAGGTAAACACATGTGCGTTTGTGTGTGTAGCAAGGAAACTTGCCCAAGGTTTAACACTGCCTGGGAATCAAACCTGTGTCCATTTGCTTGTGAGGCGAGCTCGCAAACTCCTACGCTGTAGGACTCCACAATACCCAGTGTTTTAGAACCATACCCTGGCACTATTAGGGAAGAAACCAGAAAAAATAATAATACCAAAAATACAAAATGGTTCAAAGGAACATCAGCAGATACATAGAAAATTATGTATTTTTAATTGACTCATTACTTCTTTTAAAACAAACATATTTTGTCTGACTTTTAGTTGTGAATATTTTACGTGATTCATAGCAGCGCAATCTATATCATGCAATTTACATTCATACAGCAATGCCTTCCCTTCACGTCGGGAGGATGTCTCAAAACGCTTGCTTAATAGGGCTGGAATTGTGCACATTACTAAATTGGACAGCGAGGCCCTTTTAGAGTTAAAAACCTTTATCTGCCCTGTATTGTGACAAACCGTTGGTTTCTTTGTCTGCCGTGGATTGGTAGCAAACGGGCTTGCAAAGGTGTTCAACATGACAGAAGCCTGCAGCATCTGGTACACTGCCATAATTACCTTAATTAGCTCTGGGATCAAATACTATCCAGGCACAAAAGCAGTTGCTACAGCAACCAAATTGTGGCCTTTCTCCAAGGGTTTAGGACCTCCTAGCTCATTTAGGAAAAGATCCTTGGTAATCCGCAGCGTTGCCAGTGACCCGAGGGCATGTTATATCACTGGATGTGCACCTGCCCACTGTGGGGTGCCAGTCAGTGCCCCCACGCTTGCTGAGAGTAATTGTCAATGTGCTTACAAGAGCGCATCAACCACAATTCCACCCAACTACCCACCGCTCCCTCCCTCCCTCTCTCCCACACACACGCATACACTCTCACACACACACACGCGCTATTCCCAGTTGCATTTACTCCCTTTTTTCAACAAGAAAGTCTCGGCTGCAAAATATACAGTCGATCTACGTTTGCGGTACATTGTGTGAAGTCGTCTCAACAATGCGAAAAAGCACTAAGTCAAATGCAAGGATTATTCTTAATAATATCACCCCACAGTCCGAAACGGATGGAGAGGGATGTGGGGTGGGGAGGGTGGGGGAGGCGGGGATGTGTGTGGGAATTAACATTGCATTTACATTCCCAGCCATTTTAACCCTGAGCACTGGTTTTCCGAGAGCCAAAGTGTCTCAAAGAGCTTCCCTCACAGGACAGATATGCTGCAAAACATCCTTGTGTAGTTTGGTGCTTGTCAAGCCGACAGATGATGGCGCTACAAAAACTTGCACAATTTGAAAAACGCCGAGATTCAGTTCCTTGAAAAGGCGAGAAGGAGCAAAGGGGTCATTTAGGAATATTTCGGAAGATGATAGCTTAATTCTTAAAGTACCCAGGGACATTACCTGGAAAGGAAAACCGTCCGCCGACTAAAGGAAAGCTGTCAAGTTTTGTAAACCTCTGGTGAAACACAGTCACAACAACGACGAAATTACGTTTGTAATAGCGCCTTTCACGTCGTCAAAGTCCATTTGCTTGATCGTTCAATTGTTGCACAATAGGCAAAGGAAATGCTATGGGTACGGAGGACATTTTTTCCTCCAGCAAGTGGAAAAATGCAATAAGAACAAATGTTTGGTAAAGCATTTTCGCCCACAATATATACTGACAATTTGCTTCACTGGTATATTCTGTGAAGCACTTAAAGACATCTCAAAGACATGGTAAGGCGCCATATCAAATGCAAGGATTATTATTTATAATGTACCTAAAAACAAGAACTCTATCTCATCATTCCATGGATGGTTGCTTGTGGGACATTGCTGTGTGCGAATTGGCTACCTTGTCTACAAACACATTCATTGTACAGTACAGTAAAATCCTGTGACGTGCTTTTAAGTTGTCTCAACGAAGTGAACGACACCATGTCAAATGCGAGGATTATTATCATTCCCTCTTAATCAGAATTGGCCTCATTATTCTTATTATTGTGTTCCTAAAACGCTCGAGCTCTCCATCTTTCTGATTTATGACAGCAACGTATAGAAAGCTTGCAGCACAAGAGCTAAATTGGAAATGTCCGGTCGAATTACTACCTTGTAACGCCGTATTCTTTTTACCTCTCTTCTCTTCAGTGGAACCTCCTATAACTCTATCCCTCGACAGAGCTCTGTCTCATTTACAGTGCGAGTCTCTTGTGGGATAGCGACCTCTAACTGGAAGCGCTTTACACCAGGTTTCCCACATTAATACGTTCCCAAATTTCATACCATTCCCTCCATGGGCATTACTTGCTGGACACAAGCCGGACGTATGCTTCCAGCGTCTGCATGGACGCGATCAGCCAACTTTGCATGCATCGCTTCTCCTACAAAACACGCAGTCACTCCACTTTACAGTATATTCAGCGAAGCGCTTTGAGCGTCTTGAAGGCAAAATGCGAGGATTGTTATTATTTTTATCAGTACTATAACATGGCTGCTGAGACACGGGTCCGGGGAAACGGTGTTTTGAGGGAGATTCCCATATTTGAAAAGACAGAACTTTTGTAACTTTTCTAAATCCTTTTCGCTCGGTTTCCATTCGCTTCCATTTCCCCCCCCCCCCCCCCCCCCCCCCGTTTGTTTCCTCAGTTTTCAGTTGGTCTCTCTCTCTCTGCTGTTTTTCATCCACACCACACTCATCCCACACTCCTGGCTCAGGTTTCCCCTTTTGCAGAAATAAATTAAAGAAAGCAGTTTCTGAGTTTGGCCAGGAATAAAGTTATTTTAGTATCCAGTTGAATTACAAGGATTTTCCAAATCCTAACATTACACTCAAATAAAAAATAATGAACCACATTGACGTGAGAGCTGGGCTCTCTCCGGATGCCTTTTCCCAAGATATTTGTTCCCCTTCTGCCTTCCTTCCTTTTTGCTTCTTTCTTTGTTTTCACTCACTCCTCCCACAGAGCTTCATATGAATGTTATAATCACTTAAACCGTTCCTCCATCCAGGATAAATCCTCTTATTCCGTGTGTCGCGTGTTTTTTTTTCTTTTCAGATCGATTGTTTCTCGTCAATTTTAATTGATTAATAGAGGGAGTGGGGTAATTGTGAAATAAAAATGAGGCTTTGAGTAGACAAGAAGACTGTTGAGCTACTGTATTGTTGTCGAAGGGTGAACGGAGTGCATGTAAATGCTCAAGTCATTTTAGCGTCTCATTTCAGTGTCAAATTGTGTGTCACCTAATTTGCAAGTAAAGCTGTCTCATGTCACATCTCTTTCTAGAAATACGCTGAACATTTCACTGATTGCCAATCCTCATCAAAGATTATTATCTGTCAGCTCATGTTTTGCTTTAAAATTCAGCTTAATAACATTGATAACAATAATAAACAAAGATGATCCTTGTGTTTGATGTAGGTCCTCTCGTATCAGGAAAACATCTCAGAGTGACTTCACTCTTCGAAGTTGAGCATTTGTGTAAATCTATATTAAAAAAAAGCATTTTACTACGCTCCGTTCGACTGGATGTTGCTTTTCCAACAGAGTTTCTGCTACTTGATGCTACAGCAGCCTTTGAAACAGTCGAGTGTCAATTTACAACAATGGCTCAAGATCACCCAGCACTTACTCACTGCAAAGTGACTCAGTGCAAAAGTCAGGGGTTAGTGTGCAAGTGCAGCTCGTGTTTGCATCAAGCGAATAAAATCATCCTCTGCCTCTTTTTAGCAGTTAAAGTGCTTCTTTTATCAGCTTGACAGGCACTTCTGATAAGCAATTGTGAAAAGTGAAATCTGGAAAGGGCCAGCGTATCTACACTAAATAATTCACTGGGTCTCGAGCACGCTGTGCTATCTGCAGCCCTGTGACCCGCTGAACGCCATCGGTCTCACTTCAACCGCAAGAGAAGGGAGTTTCTCCTAGTGACCTGGCCAACAATTCCCCAGGTAGAATTGACCATTCAATTCATAGCGGTTTGTGTGACGTTGCTTTTACATCTCACAAACAGCTGTGAATCGAATGGATTGCCACCAATACAAAGTCCACGTCAGTCCATTTTACAGTAATCCTGCGAGGCGCTTTGAGATGTTCGCCTAATGTGATAGGCGCTGATACTAAATTCAGGGATCATTTTTATAATAAATCTATTGTACATCAGGTCTGAAATTTCAACCAGTTTCTATCCATTTGGTTTTAACATTTGAGAAGGAGCAAAATCGTGGAGAGTTCTTAAACTGTCTTAATTTGGAAGCTGGTTTGCTTTAAACGTGGCAGAAAAACGGATTCCAAATTAATTATCCCCATTCCTATGCGATCTTAAATTCAAAAACTAAATGGTTTCGCATTTTAAGATGAGGTGGGATTACTCATTCTGTGGTGTCTGCAGTCTTCAATTCCAAAAATGTTCAATAGCTAAACAAGGACATGCTAACCAAAAGAAAAAATTTGCGCCATTATTATCTACCCAGTTTCAAGAACAGATATATAGGTCCTAGTCGATTCCGATGGTGCTTTCTCCATTACTTCATTCAAGTTCAATATTTGAGGTAATCTAATCCGGATCACTTCCACCATTCTAATATAGTAGGCAGAAGCCTTGGAAAAAAAAATCAAATGCAAACATTCCCCAGAGGATTAAAGAGGCTTTAAATAAATCAGTAGGTTAAAGTTCTCAACGCACCACAAGACAAAATCGTAGAGTAATAACAGGCATGCGGACCACTAGTAACAGTGACAGCAAAAGAAAGCTATTCGCTTGTTTGCTCCATTTGTTATATAACTATTTCAAGTTATAAATTAGATACTTGGTGGCTGACAAATATACACAGTCAATGCATTTTACAGAGAATACTGTGAAGGGCTTTGAGACGTCCTCTCTTATGTTAAAGACGCTATAATTCGGGGAAAAAACTTGGTGGTTGTCCCGTGAATTGTAGTTTTCTGCGGAGAAAGGAATCTCTGATTCTCGCTGCAAGTCTGTATCAAATCTGGATTGATGGTGTCTTCAAAGTGAACGGAAGGATATCCTGGATACAAACCCCCTAGATTGAGAACTAAATGGCGTGTGTGCACATTGGCTGTTTCAAAAAAATCATTAAGCGCTAGCTTGCGCTCAAGGCCCTGATGTGAATCTGATGTGCTATCACAAGATACATCATTCAGTTACATAAATTTTACATCAGATGACATTTTACATAAGGTTTCGCAGGATGGTGCATACATCCACAAACAAATACCAGCACATTAACAGTTAACCCTCCCCCCCGAGCAGGTTAATGTATTCTTTCTTGCCTTGAAAGCATCATTGCACATTTAATAGAACTGAGCTCCATTTACAGCTCCTCAGCATCAAGTATCTAAGACTAGTCTCTCGACTGAACATCTTTAACAGCAGTGCCCTGTTATGCCAGTGCAGTGATAATACTTTGGGAGCTGGATTCACGGTTGCCCATTGAAAACGCCTCACAGAGAGAGAGGGAGAGGGAGAGGGAGAGAAAAAAAGACAATTGCAATGTCAGGTGGAGAAAGAGATGCAACTCTATATAGCCAAGGTTGCACACACAATAGAGCAGCGAGAGGAAGCGGTTTAGTTGTTTTCACCACTGGTTGGTCATGAATTGGATAACATTGCCAGTTTCCATTAAAAAAAAACGTTTGCGCGTTCCGTTTGGAAAGAAGTGAAGCCGATTAATTTTACACGGATAAGAGCGGCATTTTTGGGTGGGGCTGGGCATGTATGTTTGTGTGTGTGTGTGTGTGCATGTGTGTGTGTGCATGTGTGTGTGTACCTGCGCACACGCAGTCATATATTATTCCATGTGTAGCCAACAGCAGGTCTGGAAACAAAATAGCGTTTGTTTTAAAATAAAGGTCCTTCTTTTTATTTTTTAAAAAAGAAACATAAATGCTGTGATGTGGATTATTTTCGGCTTCTGGTCTGTTGGCCTGGAGCCACAAAAAGCACTTAATTATGAACACTAATTAAAAGATTCATCTAGCCATTCTCTTTACGCCATTCATTCCCTGTAATCCTGGGCCTGTGAACCAGATGGCAATTCTCAAGTGAAGCTTATTAGAGCCCTGGTTTGAGAGAGTATTTCTGCTACCTGCTCAGCAGGTTCCAACCAGGCAGCCTTCAAAAGATTAAAGTCTGTGAGTCCCAGGGCTCTTGCAATGATTGCGATGCCGCATTAAATGCATTCATTGGTTTGAAATGTCAAAATTTTTATTCATGATGCGCTGTGTTCGCTAATTAAATAGCTAAAGGCCTCGAAAAGCATTGCACACTTGCGCAGTTCGGCTCATCATTTAAGTCCAGTTGGTTTAAATATAGAACTGGGGAAATATCCTAAATAAATAGTTGTCGCATGTCTTCTCCTTATGCTATCATCTGACGACTCACATTTACCACAACGCTCTTCGTGTAAGGTAGTGTCTCGAAATATTTCAAGGTGACAGAGTTGGACAACGGGCAAGAGATAGAGGGACCAAATGGGACATATTTTTAAGAGAGAAGAGGGATGTGACCTCAGACCAAACAAGCCTGTCGTTTGACATAAATCACTTTGGTTAAAAAAAATCCCAAATCTATTAACTCTTTTTTTGCAGCGTCAATTTCCAAAAGGGATCTAACTTGCAGTATTTAACAGGTATCCATAATTCCTGTACGTTTATGAGATCCTCAATCCAGAAGTACAGTAATACAGTAGTAACAATCTTTAGGTCTTATATAGCACCTTATCACATCATCAAGATGTCTCAAGGCCGAGGTGGATTGTAAAGATTACTCGTGATCTTATGGAATGACAGAACAGACTCGAGGGGCTGAATGGCATCATGCCCCAACTTAAGGCACTGCACACGAATCCCTGTAGATGAGCTCGGCAACATGGCAAACCACAGTATCCCATCCCATGGTCTCTGGAAGCCAGTGTGATGACATACTTTGGATTACTGGAAGGAACTTTGTCGAACGGACCATCTTAAGAATTGCAGCATTATAGATTTTCAATGTCCTTTATCGTACACACAAACATACCCCCAAAAAGATGCTCAGCATACCATTGCAATAAAACATGGGAAATTGATTTAAAAGGACAGCCCCATTAAAATATAATTTCTAAATGAGAACAAATAACACCAAACTGACAGTTTTAATCACATCAGCAGATAAATCGTTGGATATTTAAGAGACCGAGAAATCAGAGTGGAGTGAGATCCACTGGTAGGATGTGAGAGGAGCGACGAAAACAATGATTTCTTTATGATGCAGTAATAACTTTTATCTTCCACATGGCAGTGATGGAGCTTGTGAGCTGCATGCTGATGCACAGTGTTTTGGCAAGGGATTATGGACATTTTAATACACACAAAAGAAACCCTGAAGATTATGCGAAGGTGAAGAAGGCTGCGTTTTAGAGCTCAATAAAGGCTCTTTCTAATAAGTAATACAATAATCTTTATATTTGGCTTGTATCTTTCACATCGAGAGGACATCCCAAAGCACTTTACAGAATGTACTGTATTGTGATTGTGTGTTTTATGGGTGATGAGTAAGAATTGTGTTTTACAAAAAGGCAGATTTTATATTTTAAAGAAATAAACAGAAAGGTTTGGTTACTAGCTCCCAAAATAATAATCCTTGCATTTGATATAGCGCTTTTCACGTCTCAAAGCGCTTCCTAGAATATACTGTAAAGTGAATTGACTGTATATTTGTAGGCGAAACAGTAAGACATCAACACAATGAGCTAAATGTTGATCCTATTTGGTTGTTTAACTTTATTAAGTGCCTTGGGACGTCCTGCTGAAGTGAAAGACGCTCTCTAAATGCAATTTTGTTCGTTTGTTGTTTATTCCCCCTCCTTCCCCATTTTCAGGTCGTGCCTGAAGACCTTCCCCTTCGATCTTGCCTGTAGTCATCTCTCCCATTCCCCCAGACTCAGCATTGTGCTCTGCCGCTGTCAAGCACTCTGGGACGCTACCCTGTGTGAGTGGAGCTAGATAAATGCAAATTGTTGTTGTTGTAATTGACAGCTCTTCTTCCTCGCTTAAGCCCAGGTCCGCGCTTGATTTAAGGTATTACCTCGAGTCCGGAATTCAACCAGAGTCAGTTCCCGAGAACACCCAGTTTTTAAAACACATCCTGAAGGAAAATGTTGTGTAAAACGGTCGACTGCTCATAAGTTATATCTTTACAGATCGCCATAATCGTTCCATGAATTATTGAAAAGGAGACTTAATCGTTTTTTTTTAACATCTTCCTTATTACCCACCAATGAAGCTTGTCACTGAATTAGTTGACGGGTGGAATTATCGCAACGTCCCAGAGAATGGAAAACCGCTCAAGCACTTAAATGATTTGAGAGGAACGCTGAGAGGAAGTTAAGCAGCAAAGGGCCCTCCGTTCAATGTCTCATCTGAAGAATGACACCTCTGACACTGCAATAGTTTCCACCCCACCAACCCGAACCTCCCCCACCTACCCCCTGCCAGCACTGTATGGTTGAGTGTCAGCAAGACTCTGAGCTCAAAGTGCCCATTACCATCCGAATGCTACCAACTGAACAGGCCAAGAATTGTATATTAATATGATACGTCTCCTTTAAATATTTTCTCAATCAACCGGCGGACTGAAAATATCCATCTGCCGCATTCCTTATAAGGCACCTGATTAAATCTTGAAGCAACAGCTATTTGCTTAGTGAGCGAAACGCTTCTCCTCACCAGGCAAGGTGTAACTGTTAATATGACACGTGCAACCGAAATAGTTTCGGGACAACTGTGCGCAATTGGCTGCCGTGTTTCCCCACAAAATACACAGTCAATCCACTTTACAGGATGTATCCTGTTGAGATGTCTCAATGATGTGATAAGGTACTATATCAAATTATTCTTATTATTATAAAATACAAAAAGCCTGATATTGTGTAAAGTTGGGGTGGGGGGGTTAGGAACAAAAATCCCAAATGCCAATTAGGGATTAGTAGAAAGGTTATTTTATTTCAATCAGATATTTCTGGTTCTGATATCTGAGGGTATTTAATAAAAAGAAATAAAAGAAAAACATGGCCCCTTAAAAAATCTAGGCATTGTCGATGGATGAAGTAAGTCAGGATTAGTGTAGAAAATATTCCCAAACCACATTATTCCTTATTGGAATTATATATAAAAACAAGTCCTGAAGTACCCAGCTGTGATTTACAGAAAGCAGCTTTGTTATCATTGTTCTTCTACAATGTTTATGCCATCGTGCAATCCTGTTGCATATTGGTTAGAGCTCTCGCAATTGAGAGGACCCGGGTTTGATTCCCAGGCAGCGCAAAACCTTTGGCAAGTTTCCTTCCCAGGCAGCGCAAAACCTTTGGCAAGTTTCCTTCCTCCACTCACCTTTATATAATAATCTTTGCATTTGATATAGCGCTTTTCACGTCTTCTAGACGTCTCAAAGCGCTTCACAGAATATACTGTAAAGTGAATTGACTGTATATTTGTGGATGAAACGCGACAGCCAATTGCGCATGGGAACGTCCGACACACAGTCGTGGAGTAAAATGACTAATCTATTATTGTGTTTGTTTTAGGGATTATTATTAGGCATGTGGAGTAAGGAAACTTGCCGTTTATCCAGCAGTAAGTAGGAACCTTGTTGTTCACCGATTGGCAGATAGCAAACTTGGGGCTAGTAATTCCTCAAAAAGAATAAGAATAATTTGGTCGCTCAATCCACAACTGTTTGTGGGTCATGCTGTGGGCAATGCGTTGCCGCATTTCGCCCACAAAGTATACAGTCAATTTAATTTACGGCATACTCCTTGAGGTCGTTTGTTATGTCTCAACGACATGGTAAGATGCTATATCAAATGCAACGGTTTGAGGAAGGTGTGCTAATGTGATTGAAGGGACAGCCTGCTCTGGGAGCAAAATGATGAGTATCAGGTATCCATTTGACGGTAGGAAACATCACAACTAAGTCTGATTGTATCCTCACCTAAAGCCTGAAATTTCATCTAATCTTACAACCACAACATGCATCAATATAGCTTTCTTAAAGTGGGATAGCATCTCGGAACGCTGACACTCTCAACCCCAATTTCGCCTACAAAATATACAGTCAATTCACTTTACAGTATATTCCGTGATGTGCCCTGAGAGCTCTTGTGTTAGACCTGGTTAGAGCAAATTCACTTTGCACGGTAGTGTTCAATTACCAGCCCAGATTCCTCACAATAAAAAACAGGAGATTCGCCTTATACAGTATGATATGATCCTCGCATTGCCAGCTCAGGTTGATTCAAGGAGGTGGGAACTTTAGTACAAGAATCGGATGGCAGCAGAGATAAATAGTCGAAACGGTTAACACTTCGCTCTTCATCGTATCGCAAGGCTACTGCAAACCTGTAGCGAATGTGGACTGTAACCGCAGCCAAAATGGCAAACATCACCGAGTATCTGAAGTTCAAAGTATTTTAGTGAGGCCAATCAGTAGAATCGATGCTCAAACTCGGATATTCTGTCAGATGGCAATATGTCTCCTGTTCCATCGCTGTGCTCCCAGCAACCAGGAGACTGAAATTTGTGAATCGTCTGTCATTACAGCTGCCTCCTATTGCATCCTATGCGGAAAAAAAAGCTCCTATTTCCTCTCTGTTGGTAACACCTCTATGTGGCTTCTGATCCTGCAAAAGCCACTTTGCGTTGGTCTGACGTTCCAGCCGTTCAGTTTTTCCCGCAGAGTGAAGGGGAAATGCCAAACCTTAACTGTGAAATGATGGGGAATCGAGGGCACGTACAGTTGATGTTTTCAAGATGTCAATCGATACAAGCTCTCCGAAAGCTAAGACACACCCCAGAGGTAATAAGAGTGCAATCTTTCTCATAGCACCACTGAAATCCTCGCATGGTACAAATTATGTAGCGCAGAATTCTGCACTGCACATTGCACCACAGAAGTTCGCAAAGCTGTGCTATTTACAAACTAGAGCGTACAATTATGTAACGCTGCATGTTTAATGCAAAGTGCCCCAGTTGGGAAGGAACGATTGTGTTTTCAAGCTTTCAGAAAACTCCAGCAGTCTGGCGGCAAATAAATGCCAGAGTTTACAACTCCAAAACGCGTCTGCTGCCTTACTGACTGAGCCTCTGAAACCAGCTTTACTAGGCTTAATATAGGGAAGAAGCGGGCCAGTGTTCAGTCATTTTGTAACCTCCTGAGTGTCACATGCATCTCATAAATAATTATCGCCACAAGTAACTTAATTAGCTAACAAGCAAAGCGGAGCTCAAGGTAATAATTAACTGGGCTATCAGCCCCTGTAGTAAAATTAAATATTTTTGTGTTAGAAAAACAGAATGGCTATTAATATTCCTCATGAACATAACAGTTTTTGTTCCACTATCAATAAGAATATTAATAGAATAATCCCTGTGCCAGCGTGGAGATCGCTCATATGGTACTGGATCCGATTACCACCAGTCAAGGGATATATTTCAGACAGATGATTCTTCCAAGTCTGATTCAATTCGGTCAGAATTCTTTCGTGTTAAACCCTGCAGTATATAACGGGATTGACTTGTGCATTTCGCCCACAAAATACACAGTCGATTCACTTTACAATATATTCTGTGAAGCTCTTTGAGATGTCTCAATGACACGATAAAGCACTACGTTAAATTCAAGGGGTATTATCATTCTTAGGATTATTAATATTATAATTTCAGCATGTTTTGCGGTCACTCGCAACTTCAACTAACGTATAAATTGTGTCTGAGTCAGAAGGTTGTCAGAAGGTTCGGGCACAGTTCGATCTGACCCTCCAATGCAGTGCTGGATAAGCGTAATATTATTATACTACACAACATTCTGGCTGCAGAAATTGTTGCCGAGTTTTTTTTTCTAGAGACAAATATTCTGTTCCAATAATAGCAGGGAACAAAATAAGTTGTTCATTGTCAGCACCCAAATTAATCTGTTGTCACCTTGTTTTCCTGACTTACTTCCTCACGCATGACAGCGTTACACCATATAAGGAGATCAATGTAAGCAGCCCAAATTACCTATCAGATGAGAAAGGCAACTTGATGATTGAGCTACTTTTAAGCAATTCTGCTTGTGACGGCAAATCTGAGAGAATAAATGACTTCAAAGCTTTGCCGATGAATACAATTTGTCTTTGTTTGTCTTGAAAAGGCATCCCTTGTTATAAATGATATAACATTTATTAGGTTGTATCACAGTGTAAATAAATAAAGTAAATAAATAATCCTTGCATTTGATATAGCGCTTTTCATGTCTTCGAGATACCTCAAAGCGCTTCACGGAATAAACGGTAAAGTGAATTGATTGTACATATGTGGGCGAAACGTGGCACCCAATTGCACACAGCACTGTCTCATAACCTGTCGTGGATTAAAATGACCAATTTATTATTATGTCGTTAGTCAATGGGCTGATCGCTTTTCCGGGGATAATAATTCCTTAAAAAAATTTGTTCACTCAATCCATGATTGTTTATGGGATACTTCTGTGCAAAAATACACTGACTATTCACTTGACACCATATTCGGTGAAGCGCTTTGAGACGTCTTGAAAATGCGGTAAGGCTCTATAACAAATGCTATAAATACCTTGTGCTTTCACCATGTTTACAGTCATCTCCTTCCTATCCTTCTACCTCATCTCCTACCTTGTTTGCACTCCAACCCGGGTGTCTCTAAAGCGTTTAGAGACACTTGACTAAATGTGTAGATTTGTGTATTGTATTATTCCATTGTGTAAGTTCAAGTTATTGTTGTCTATAATTACCTACACGTCCATTTACTTAAGTTTTAAATAAACCGATTGGAAATCCCCTCGCTTGCCTGAACCAAGTAACAATAAGAACTCTTCATTAACTAAATAAAACGGTGGTAAAGCGTAATGTTACTTGCAGCTGCCGATGGAATTTGTGAATAATTTCATGTCTTTTGTGTATTACTGTACCTTTGGTTAGAACTGTGAGGGCAAACAGAGGCGTTCACAGACACAAACAAATCTGTTGTCAGGAGAGGTTTAAAAAATCTGAACACATTTGAACAGTTGAGTTGCACTTTGCTGCCAAATGTAAATGGGGTTTGAGTTAAAATTGTACGAACTAACACCCCCCCCCCCCCCCCCCCCCGCCAAACCCTCTCCCCTCCGGGGTGCCTCACACAATGTGGAGGTGGCTTCATTACAATTTGCACCCACTCCACTGTAAATATAACACGTGCCAATTGGAATGGACTCACTTCCTATGGTCCTTCGAGAGCTCTCATGCTGTGCGATCTTCAACAGACCACTTTTGCAATGTTTTGTGCACTAGAAACATAGAAATGTACAACAAAGAAAGAGGCCATTCGGCACATCAAGTCCCCACCATCTCCCAGAGCACGGTGTTCGGAAAGTCCCAATATCCTGTCCTGTCCCCGCACCCCTCCACACATTTATTTTTCATCGTCCAAGACTGCTTCTGGCACACTGGTACCCAATTGGCTGTCGCATTTCGCCCAGATAACTCCCTTTATAGTATATTCTGCAAAGCGCTTTGAGACAGTCTCAATTACATGATAAGGCGCTATATCAAATGCAAGTATTATTATCATTACATGCATTTTGTAACTGACATTGGACTCTGCTTCTACACCTTACGTGGGCAGGGCTTTGTACGTCCCAACAATTATCTGTGTATTGAAAAATATTTGGCCAAAGCTCTCTGTACGAGGTGTGACAGGCTCTCTAATAACATCTCATCAATTGATATCACCAGCTTTCACGATCGGGGAACATCTCAGAGCTGTTCACAAGATTCACTGTAAAGTAGTCTTGCTGTGCCTTTTTGCAGCATAAATTCTGTCCCTATCACTGAATGGCGCATGAAAGTTGCAGTACTTCACGCCAGACCTGTTTCTATCCTATCAGTCACTGGAGTGAATCCAGCTGCTGCAGATGCAACCATTTAACTGAGAGGAATGAAAGGGTTTAGCGCTGATGTATGTATTCATGTAGATAAGGGGCAATACATGGGGATTTTGCTGAGTAGTTGGACACTTTCCAAAAAATTTCCTGCAAGAACTCCCCTAAAGAAAGCGAGCGTTTGACACAGTTTAAATTGAGATTATCAAACGGAGTAACCCATAGGAAATCCAGCCGAATTATTCTAAAAGCATTTTCTTTTCTTAATAGGATAAGTAGTTAAATGCTCCACTTTCCACGGGAATAGGGAGCGCGATAGCCATCTAAAAACCTGATCACCGCAGCTGCATGCACAGTGAACAAAGTCGTTTCCAGATTGCTTCGCAGAATGTGTTATTGATCATAAGCAGTTACATAACCATGTGAATGGAGTAAGTACCATAGCATGTCTGGGTGAGATATTATTACAGTGGAACTATGATTAATAATATTGTTACTCGGGTTTGATTCAGCACCTCTGAAATCAAAACACCTGAAAGCATTTTCTGTACAATACTAATCCCTCAAGAAAAAAAAAACCCAAGAAAAAATTGGTGATTTCCATCCACAACTGTTTGTGGGACACTGCTGTGCGCAATCGGCTGTTGCAGTTCGCCCACAAACATATAGTCAATTCACTTGACAGTATATTCTGTGAAGCACTTTGAGACTTCTAGAAGATAAGAAAAATCACATGCAAGCATTATTATTATTATTTATTTGTAGGCCGCCAATTTGCGCAGGCCAATATCACGCAAACAGCATTGAAAGTAATTGACCAATCCTGTCTGGGGCAAGTGTTGGTTTAGGATGGACACTGGGTGAAACATCCTTCTTCAAATAATTTCAAGGGATCTTTAACATCCACCTGAACGGGCAAATCTTTGTAGGATCCAAACGCAAGGAACGCGCTCTCTGAATCGTCACCAATTCTAAGCGTAGAAGCAAAATATGCGAATGGCAGATATACAAATGGAACCTGGACTTTCATTAGCTCATTCGGTTAAAATAAACTGTGCCTCTTACCTGCATATTACCCTGCACTTCAGAGGGTTGTGCTAGGTTCCCACATCGACAACTGCTCACTCACTCCCACGCATCAATTTGCCCACAAGTCATTGATTCACACATGGGACGACACAATCTTAGCCACTTGCACTTTAACAAGAACTGAACTGTTTACTGAATAAAAATGCTTGAGTCTTTCAACCATCTGCAGGGACATTGCACGTATACAACTGATCCTCAAAACAAACCGCATTGGGGGCGGAGCAAAGTTTTGTAAATAGAGAACAAAGTTAGGTTAACACCTCTTGTAAAATTGATGAGTTCAATTCAAACACATTCGTCCTTCGTGTGAACCTGATGTTTTAAGAAATTAACTTTGGCTTCTACTGGGATGAAAATGATCCCATGGCACCCAGTTAACAGGCCTGGCCCAGTATGAAACTGGGGCATACATAACAGGAACTTTTTATGGTTAAATTAGCTCAATCGAGGCAGGGCAGCAAAAGTGTTGCTTAATGGTTCTCTCCAGTGTTTCCCAGTTGGAAAGTGCGTGGTTAGTACATGTGACAGGAACCCAATGGGTCTTTTTGTTCCTGTGTCCTCCCACCATATTTACACTGTATTTTTGAAATTCCTAAAAAAAATTGGTCACTCAATCCACGACTGTTTGCGCGGAAGTGGCTGCGTTTTGAGACATCTCAACCACATGATGAAGCACTATGTGAATTACAGGTATTATTATTGTATCATTGGTATCATTGTTATTATAAAAGTCCAGCAACAAACGTTCCCAAAATCAGCGAGTAACTCAATTTGCCATGATGGTACCTGTCTTACTGCCGTTTAAGAAACATGTGGCGGCTGATAGCAGTCCAAATGCACAAATTTTAATCAGCTTGGGATTTTGCTGATCGTGCAAGATAAATCAGTATTGTAGGCAATTGTGGCTTTCCCAGTTGCATTCCACCCAGTCACTAATCATAGAAAATCATTCAAGAGGTGAAATGGGTTTGAATGTAGAACAGTGAACCCGTAACTGGCTTTATTTCAGTTTTGATACACGTCCAAAGAGAGAGAGTCAGAGAGGCAGAGGTTGCATGAGGTTGAACTGTAAGATCAAAAGTAGATAGCTTTGACTTTTGACACTCTCAACATGCTAAAATAAAACGCCATATTTCATTGAAACGTTCAAAGCAACTTCAAAGCATTTGTTTTACTGGAAAGTGACTATATTTTGCAGGCAAACACACCAGCCAATTCACACATCTCAATTTCCCAGAAAACTCCAGGGAATGATAATTTTTATCTGGAAGATTGTTATCCAGGACACCTGGCAGTGGAGAAACTTACTTCTCTGAGGTTTGTAAAGAGAAAGATCGAGAGAGAGAGAGAGACACACACAGGAAAAAAAATCTACTCTATAATGATTCAGTTCAAATTGCAACCTTCACCGCATGTAATTTTTTAAAATGACCATTTCCCATTGGGCTTTTGTCTACCCTCATGCCAATAGAGTCTGGGCATTTGATTTAAATGTATTTGACTTGATAATGTCCTTTCCATTTCGTTAGTGCGCTCGCTGCTTTGATAATTGATGAATATTAACTGAGCTGATTTCCGAGCACAACATGATGAAATGGGTAACCATTATTCACTCAATGCTTTCTTCACTATTAAACTCTTTTATGTTAATTGATCTTCCCATGTACAGTTAATTGCTGCACATTAATAACCTGCAGAACAGCTGTTTCAGTTATCTGCTTCCATTGATTTGCGAGATAATAATTTTTTTTTAAAAAAACATACCATTTATTGTTCGAACAATTGATTGTTAAAATTAGTCATTGCATGAAACTAGCATGGTCTCAAGCTCAGTTCAGAATTCAATGAACTGGGAGTCATCAAGCGGTAAACCTTGTGTGCTATTAGAAAACTCCAACGCATCAATTTCCTCCTAAGATAATAATAATAATGATCCTTGAATTTGATATAACACTTTTCACGTCTTCCAGACGTCTCAAAGTGTGCCACAGAATATACTGTAAAGTGAATTGCCGTATATTTTGTGGGCGAAATGCGGCAGCCAATTGCGCACAGTAGCGTCCCATAAATAATATGAATCTTGCAACACCCCCCCAGCACTGTATTGGAGCTAGAGCGCAGACTGTAGCGTGCCTATCACAGGGCTTGAACCCACTACCTTCAAACTCTGAGATGACACTGCTTCCGACGGTGCCAACTGACAGTGAGCTTTGAAACTATTGCAACTGTACTCATTGGTTAAAATGGCCAGATTGTGGTTAATGCAACTACTCTACACTTATTGTGTGTCAGTGTTTCAGCGGCATTCGAAGACTTAAATTACCTCGTGTGTATCCAGGGATACACTCATACAGGGCTTGGGAAATTGGAATTCCCTTTGTTTGGGGGGTAATTTCTCTAGTTAAATATGGAAATTGCATTCAAGTGAGCAGTTATAATACTCAGAAGATTATCGCAGTGTGCCAGCTGGCTTTCCACAGATCACTGTGCTTCACTTTCCTTTGTACATAAAAGTTTGTCCCATTACGCCATTTATCCAGTTTTAGCGAAGAGTCTTTGCAAAGGCAAATCAGCATTATATAAATTATCTCTGTCAACCAGTATGTTTTATGAAAGAGGCAAATGCATAAGACTAGGCTTGTAGTATTGTTCTGAGAGTAATGCACATGAGGGAATTTTATCACTCTTAACAATGTAATGTGCTAAATGGGTAAGAATTGAGGTGTTCAAGTATATCCACGAATTTGAGCTCAGTCTCCTGGGAGGGCTGCATTGTGTTCTTTACATGTTAAACTGAGATCCTGTCTACCTATTCAGGCAGAGGTTAAATATCCCATGGCATTCTTTAAAATTGAAGGGAGTTTCTCCCACTGTCTTGGCCAACAAAATATACAATAAATCCACTTTATATTACATACCTATTGTAGAGCGTCTGTAGCTCAGTGGTTAGAGCACTCGCCTTACAAGCGTGAGACCTGTGTTCGAATCCAGGCAGATCAGGGCAAAATCTTGGGCATGCTTCCTTACTCCACACACACGCCTAATAATAATAATGCCAAAAAAAAGACAATAATAAAAATTGGTCATTTTCAATCCATGACTGTTTGTGGGACACTGCTGTGCACAATTGGCTTCTGCGTTTCGCCCACAAATATACAGTCAATTCACTTTACAGTATATTCTGGGAAGCGCTTTGAGACGTCGGGAAGATGTGAAAAGCGCTACATCAAATGCAAGGATTATTATTATAATTATTACATTCTGTGAAGCGCTTTAGGATGTCTCAACGCTATGATATGACGCCACATCAAATGGAAGGAGTATGGTTATTAACAATCCACACATTTGCTTCACGACTGCTCGTGCAAAAAATCGGTTTCTGTGTTCACATGCAAACTACACAGTCGACTACAATTAACAGAAAGCTTTAAGACATTTCAACGTGGTTATCAGCTCCAGCAGAGGCTACTGTATACTGATCACAAAACTGTTATCTTATTTGACCCCACGGAAGATATCTAATTTATCTAATATATCTCTTTATGGGAATGAGGAAAACAAGGTAGAGTTCTAGTCAACCCACTGGAACATTGCTTTGGCAGCAGCCTTGCGTGAAAGCCGTATTCTGCCAGGTCAATGTGAAGCATTTCTGATTACCACCAGTTCCCATTTGTGTGACCGTGATTCCCTTATTAAGAAATCTGGTTAAGTCAAAAACGCAAATTGGACACTCTTATGGAGCAGAGAATCGCAACTGGCAAAATTATTAACAATGTTTCAGCTGCAAATCAGTGGGAACATTCAGACTGCGTTAGGCTCATTGTAGCTAATATTATCTTGAGCAAAATGAAGAGCTTGTCTCTCTCTCTCTCTCTCTCTCTCTTGAATCTTGTGCCAATTGTCTCTCTCAGCATGACCGGAGGAGATGCATTGAAGACTTGAGCGCGTCATTTGCAGTGTGCCTGGAAGTGTTAGTAATGAAAATTGCCACCATCTGGCTCACACCTGTTTTATTTTGCTGCTAATCCAGCAAATAAAAATGACCGAGTGACATTAATCCCGGGTTCTTGCCCCACTCGAACCCGAGGCTGCCACGGTCCCCCCAGAGCTTGTACCAATCTCCGAGTATTTGTGGCGTAAATACGTCAAGATCCTATTTCCGTGTAATCACTGGGGAGTCACATTTACTGATTATTGAAGCACGGTTCATTCTCTGTATTCAGATAATGAAGGCACTCAAGCTCTGTGCGATTGCAGAAAGTCTTGGAATAATTTGGGGGGGGGGGGGGGGGGGGGGGCGGTGGGGGGTGGTGGGGGAAGCGCAAGTTTCCTTGAAGAAAGGATTCTAACCTCTTGAGTATTCCAGTAGCACACGAGCAACAATGAATCTCACCAGAAGTGACACGTACCTTGCTTTTGATTGCAGTACAATAGTCGCATGCAACACTGTATAGCACCTGATCAAACCGAACTATCTCGATGCCAGGTTGTGCACGAGGAGTTACTTTGAAGTGTGGTAACTGCTGTTTGACATCAAGCTAGGGTTGTTAGGAAACACTCAAGGAACCGTACCGGCCATGGTGACTTTGGGATGACGGAGATGTAGGAATTACAAGAGGCAGACTCAAATAGAAAGATTGCAAAATAGAAGAAAAAAAAGAAAAATGCCAAAAAAAATTGTAACTGGAGTAACTGCTGAAAATGTCTTCTTGAAGTTACTACTTACTCTCGTTTCTACCTGTCATCCATTATTTGTAAATGTGATACGATTTGTGTAGTGCACAACTCGGCTGTGGCATTTGCCTATAAATAGTCACTGCACTTTGCAGTGCATCTTATGAAGTGCTTTAATAACAATAAGAATGATAAGAATGTTAATAATAATCCTCGATAATAATAATAAAAATCCTTTCATTTGATATAGCGCTTTTCACATCTTTATTGACGTCTCAAAGCGCTTCACAGAATATACTGTAAAGTGAACTGATATAGTGCCTTGTCAATTTGTTTGTGATTTGACGCACCACACCAAATGCAACGAAAATTATTACTAATGATCATTATCATTATCATCTCGCCAACACAGAATGACACTAAAAGTCTAACAGTCACCGTTGCCATGAACGAAATGGGCGCTCATTTGCTGATGAAGCCATCCGGGCATATAAATGAGTGGACGGCTTGCAGACGCGTATTGATTATTTATGAGTTTTTGTGTTATAATTAAAGCTGTGCGTTTATAAATGTTGCATCGCATACATTATTTATAGCCCAGAATCTCACAGACCAGAGGAGATGATGAGATGGTTGCAGCCAAATCCTACAATTTTGGCAATGCGTGCGACGTAAAATGCCAAAGTTGCTAAATTTAGTGGCCAGTGGGATATCGCTCAAAAGAAACCTATGGTGTTCAGCCCTGGGTTCCTCAATGAGATTACGCAATGGAAATATTCACCTTATGTCCCTTTAGGAGTTGTGGCAGGAATAGTACTGGACCATATGGCCAGCATTAGCCAACTATAATTTTTTTTTACAAGGATTGCACTTAAATTAATGAAACCTGCATGAATATTGAACGAGCAGTCGACTGGATTATTCTGCCACTACTCCCCTATGGTGCTCAATACTGTGCGTCACTTGAAAGTGACGAGGATGAAGATTGAAGGGCCACACGTCATTGACTGCGTTAAGTTAACTCATGTGCTGGTGAGAGATCAGTCTGTGGGGGGAGGGGGGGGGTTGTGCTTCAGTCCATAACCAGTCCATTCAGAAGCCATCAATCCCCACCCAACCTCCCCGCCACCTCCCTCCCTCCCCCCCACCCACTCCACACTCCCGTCCTCTCCCGAAACACGACCACGCGCCATAAATTAACATTCTTCTGCATCAATAATAGATAGCTTTCTATTTCCTAGAAAGAGCTTCACTTGACATTGTAGCCTGCAGTGGGTGTCAGTTTAGCATCACAAATATGGCTGATCGCATTGGAGTTAGGTAGCTGGCAAAGCTCGCCTGCTTTGCAGAGCACTGCACTGTTGTTTCGTTCGAGCAGTTGTGCGCAAGCAAGGGAATAGAATCGTCGCAAAGCTGTGAGAAATCGCGCACATAACAGGATGCACCTCCCAACAGTTACAGCAAATAATTCACGGTTATCGGTACAAGGAGTTGATCAGATGTCAGGGAGTTATTCAAGCTTTCTGATGTAGGCCCAGGAGATGCATAGATTTAGACTCTGAACACGAACGACACAACATTTAATATTTTGAGTAAAAATACCAGAGCAAACAGATGTACAGCTCGATCAGATATCACCAGAAGAAATTCTTCATCCTCCCATCTGTTCCCTTTGTTTGGCAGATCGCTTTCCAGGGATGGGATGGGGGGATTGAAGTGGGGGGTGGGGGGGTGGGGATAGTACTCCCATCAAACTAGTAAAAATAATAATAATATGGAGAATCAATCCATGACTGTTTATGGGACAGCGCTGTGTGTAATTGGCCGCTGCATTTCGCCCACAAAACACACAGTCACTACACTTTGCAGTATGTCCTGTGAAGCACTTTGAGACGTAATGAGGCACTATATCAAATGCAAGGATCCTTCTTATCATTGAGCCGCTGATCTGGACAGACTTACTTGTGATCAGGGTGAAAGATGAACACAGGCCTAACCTTTCGACTCCAGCAGTTATTGGATGCTGTGGAATTACAAGTAGCACTTTAAAGGAGGTGTAATGACGGGAGTGGGGGGGGTGGAATTAACATGTAGACATGTTGGACTTTGTCTCAAGGCAGAGATTTTGAGCTAAGCAGGTATGATTGAACAGGAAACAGATTTTCCATGACCTGTGACATCCATGCCGTTCTATATTTGGCCCACAGAACTCAAGCAAATCACTACCAAGCCAAGAGGGTGTGAATATCTGTTTCTTGTCCCCAAAGAGGTCAAGTGCTTGAGGGCTTCAAGTTGTCCTCTCCAGAAACCAGGCCAAAAGTCAGCGATAATTGTGCTGCGTCCAACTGACAGACTTCTGACGGCTGTTGGTGGTCTGGGGGCTGGGGGTTGATATTATTTGGGTACTTAATCATCAAGGCCATTTCTCCCCGCCACTCCGTCAAGAACAAATAAAGCAACATTCATTATGTTTGGCTGCAGGTTGGTAATAAGAGCTTGATCTCAGTCAACTCTGGAATTTGATTTCATCAGTTCTGGGAAGCGAGAATCTCGACAATTGTGCGGCTGAGAAACATTAGTGTGTCAGCCTGGCTCAGTTGGCAGCACTCTTGCGTCTGAGTCAGGCGGTCATGCGTTACATGCCTCATGTCGGGGCTTGTGAAACTCTATTGTCCACGCTGAGACTTCAAACTTGTCGTAGGTGCCTTTCATCAAATGAGACATTAAACCGAGTTTCCCCCCCCTACCTGTTCAGAAGGATGCTAAAGATCCCGTGGCACTGTTTGAAAAGAGAAGGCAGTTTCATCCAGTGGCATAATAATAATAGTACAGTACTAATAATCCTTGCAACTGATAGAGCACCTTCCACATCTTCTAGACGTCTCAAAGCGCTTCACAGAATATACTGTAAAGTGAATTGACTATATATATGTAGTGAAACGCAGCAACCAATTGCGCACACACAGCAGTGTCCCATAAACAGTCGTGGATTGAAATGACCAATTATTAGCTGTGTGGAGTAAGGAAACCTGCCCAAGGATTCACCCTGTCTAGAATTGAACCCAGGTCTCTCGCTTGAAAGGCGAATGCTCTAACCACTGAGCTACAGGACGCCACAGTGGCACATTCTCCCTCAGATAGAATGGATCATTCGCTTAGTGGCTGTGTGTGGGGGATTTCTGTGCATGGGGGTGGGGTGGGTAGGGGGGCGGTGGAGCTGTTCAAAAGGATTGAAAACAGCAAATCTGCAGGTACGCAGATACACCTGAGGCTAACCCTGTGGAAGTGGTGGTTAAAAGGTTGGCCTCATGTGGCAGAAGCAGCACACTTCAGGCGACAAAATCAGCATCAGCGGAAGAGAGAGAAGGTGTCACAGGGGAAGGTTGCGTCCTTTGCCCACCAAAATATACAGTCAATTGACTTTACAATGTATCCTGTGAAGCGCTTTGAGATGCCTTGAAGACGTGATGAGGCGCTATATCGAATACAAGGATTGTTGTTATTAGAACATAAGAACATAAGAATTAGGAGCAGGAGTAGGTCATTCGGCCCTTCGAGCCTGCTCCGCCATTCAGCAAGATCATGGCTGATCTTCTCACGTAACTTTGATTACCTGCCCTATCCCCATATCCCCTAATCCGTCTATTTTTCAAAAATCTATCATCTATTATTGTTAGAGACGCCATGGAGCAAAGCCACGCAGAGGAATTTGGATCATCAAATCGATCGACTTCAAGATACAAAACAGCACGGAGACCATGTCAGCATAGCCTTCTTAATGAATAAGGTACAAGTTGGGGAATCATGCTTGAAAGACACTGTTTAGACTCTATTCTCCCAATTGGCTTCTTACCGTCTTGCATCGGTGTCAATGCAAGCAGATATGAGAAATCGCTGTCAGGTTTGAAACTTCCTGTGCATAATATACTTCCTGGATGTTCTTGTGGTCTGCAGGGTTGCAATCAAGTTGCATTCCCGACACACACACACACGCATTACATCACAGCACATACACACACTACAAATAGACACACCACAGCACACCACATACACGCACACACAACAAACAGACACAACATGACACACACACACACTATAAACACACAAAACACATACAGCACACACACACACACATAGTACATAGGCACACACAAACACTACACACACACGTGCACACATACACAGCTACATCCCCATTCAATTTTGCAAATCACAATTTTTGCCGCGTTTTCTTTGAGAGTTGATTAATGAATGCTGAAGTCCCACTGTGAGCCTTGTGTCTGCAGAGCTCACCCGCAGACAACATGTGAAGGAAATGTAATGAGGAAAGTAGAGAAACTGCTGGGAGGTAATGTAAACAGTCTATTAGAGCGTTAATAAACATTACGCACTCCCCAAAGTGTAAATTATCTATCGTTTGTGGTAGTATGATATTTTGCAGCTGAACTAGGGGCTACTGTTTATTAAAACAGTCGTACATTTTCAGTTAAAGTTCCCTATGTGCGTTATATTTTGGCAATTATTCCTCTAGAAGGCCAAGTCATTTTCTTTTAGCTTTTAAAGCAAATTCAGAACAGTATCATAGGGAGACGTTTGGATATTTGAAAAGGGAAGAGTATTCTGGCTAATAGTTCCCCAGATAATATTGAACGTTCGCTTCACGATCGTTTGTAAGATGGGACATTGCTGTGCATAAAATTAGCGGATGCATTCATCATTACACTGATTATTTGGGTTTGAATCTGGGCAGGGTGAAACATTAGGCAAGTTTTGTTACTCTGATTCAACAATGAGAATTGTCAGCAAACTTCTATCTTGAAACCATTAAAGACCTGGAGGGCAGAGAGTAGACAAGTACTATGAAATTTAACAATGATTTGTATTGCTAAAATACATGATAATCTTGTCCCGTCGCCATTCACCCACAAAATACAGTTAATCCCCTTTACAGTATATCCTGTGAAGGTCTTAAAACGTTGCAAATGACATGAGAAGGTGCTATATCATATGCAAGGATTATTATTATTCACTCCCCCAATAACATGGGTCATTCACTTCATGGCTTTTATGAGACATTGTTGTGCACAAATCGGCTGCCACATTTGCCTACTAATACATTGCACTTCACAGTAATTCCTGTGGCGTGCTTTGAGGTGTTTTGACAATGCACTAATACACAATATCAAATGCAAGAATTACAAGGCTTATTATTGCTCAGAAAATCTCATTATAAGCGCATTATAAAGGTCAGTAAACTTGCCTACACACAGAGAGTAAATCCCATTGGATGCATCTCTTGTTTAGAGAGGTTTACTCTGTAATCTGCAACACACTGAGCGACCAACTGACAAGATATTAATAAAAAACCACAGAACCAAAGCTAAGACAATTTTCTTCCACCAGCTCGGAACATGGTAAATGAAATAACTGATCCCAGAACATTTTAATTCTGTAAGTCCATAAAAGGCATTTACACAGCCCCTTTCACGTCAAATAAACATCCCGCAGTTCTTTACAAAATACAGTGTAATCCTGATAACTCATCGCTTCAAGGGGAAGGAGCTCAGTGACAAGTTATCAAGTTAAGCATATGTATCAATGCAGTCAGGATATTGGCACGCTAAACCAGTTGAGTTATGAGGAGTTTACTGTAAATTGATTCAAAATAAAGTTGGTGTTATACAGGGAAGCGTAGCTGCTAATTTATCAACAGAAATGGACAAGCTTTGTGATCAGTTAGGAAACTAAGCGCGAGTTAAAAAACTTTACTGTATTTTGCTAACAACAAGCATCATAAAAAATAGATGGGTTAAAAATTGTCGTTGGTTATTTTGCCCATTAAACATGGTAGTTCCAGCTTGTCACAAGGAGCCTTAGGCAGTTTTGAAGTTCAGGGAAATGCAGATCAATCTAGTGTAATTAGAGGACCAAACTTAAATAAACTGCTTCAGCCACAAAAGTGCTCTATAAACTTTCAACCTGGAGAAAAACCTGCCTGGATTCGAACACAGATTTTCACGCTTTTAAGGAGAGTACTCTAACCACTGAGCTGCAGGACTCCAGCGCCTTGGGACGTCCTCCCGACGTGAAAGGTGCTCTATAAATATAATTTTGTTGTTGTTGTAGTAGTGTGTGTACGCGTGCTTGCCTGCTCATGTTATCAAGAGGGAGAAACACAGGCAGAATTAATGTAGGTCAGATCTCTGAAGAAGGTAGAGAGAAAGCTCACACTGTTGGATCAGATCAATGTTGGGGCTCCTTTCTCTATTACAAGAGTCAAAAGCTTTCATTTGTAACTAAGGCAAGGGATGTTCTGCCACGTGATTCAATTTCCAGTCAAAACAAACTAGAAAGAGAGAGAGAGAGAAAGAAAGTGAGAGTCAGAGACCCAGCCGAGTGTCAGATCCGCACACCGCAATACGTAGCCCAGATGTTTTGCACGCTTCGTAAACCATCCCTCTCTCCGCTTTGCTGTCTGGGTGTACACAGTGACGCTGAAGAACTGCCACAGGAGGATTTTTGGATCCTTCGACCGAACCAATCTCTGAAGCGAGACCAATTCATCGAGGGTTGCGGCTATAATCTAATTAACCCGTTGAGAATTTAGTGGCCTTTCCAGCTCGCAAAGCATCCAGGCTGGATTGCAAACCGCAAAGAAGTAATAATAGTAATAATAACCCTTGCACTTGATACAGCGCCGTTTCACATCGTTGAGAATGTGATGTTTCAAAGCACTTAACAGAATACAATGTAAAATGGATCGACTGTATTTAAAGAATGTGCGGAGAGGGGAGATGAGGGAAGAAGAAGGAGCTGACAAAAAAAATTGTGCGATAATTATTACAGTTGACTTATTACCTCACAAGCTGCATTTGTACCCTAAATTAATATTCTTAGGGTATGTGGGGGGGGGGAAAGAAGTACGTTTAATTTCCTCCAACGTTCCTGTCCAATCGGCCATTAAATCGAACAATTCTCCTCGTCCCCTGAAAGGTTTTCAGTCTACAACAACTTCCAGCAGGTTCAATTTCACTGTCGATCAGTTTTCTGAAATGTAGTATATTTTTAAAAAATCTGATTTTCTAAGACTCCGTCGGAATAACTTTATTGATTGGATTGGAAGTTCCTGCAGTCTGCCATACTACTCTATAATGAAAATCAACACAAATATAAAGGCCTCAAAAGAATGACCTTTACGGTTATTGGTTTAAAAGGGATTTGAATTATAAATAACGATATATCTGTAACTTTGAGACGTCTCGAAGACGTGACAAGGCGCTATACCAAATGCAAGGATTATTTATTATTATTTCAGAGTTATTTCATTTTAGCAAACAGTTGAATTCAGCCCTTAATTCTAACTTGGTAATAAATCCTGTGATGTTTTTGGAGTCGTCAAGACGTCATCAGGATTGCTGTATCACACGCAAGGATTATTTGTGTAAATCGGTCTATCAAGAATCATAGACAAAGAAAAGGTGAGTGATCAGTGAGTAACCTGATGGATAGTGCCACGAATATCTCTCGACTAGGCTCACATAAACAGTGAGAAATCAATTGTTGCTTCCCTTTAAGACAAGAGGTTAAAACATTGGGAAAAACCCTCCCTGGCCGCACATGATCCTTGCTTTGGATTTATTGTGTTTCTAAGGAGAAAATGCAATTATTCATTGAGTCAGGGAATGATTTTAGTAACATACAAAAAAAAACGCTGAAAATCATAGCACTTGCCAAATGAATCGATTTAACTGCTCTGCAGAAATGCCACAAACTGCTTCTGACATTTTCGTTCTGTTCAGTGACAGTTTCTAATATAACACCTTTATTATATTCGCCTACTAACATATTTGGTCTTTACTGCACACATTTTAACTGGAAGCTAAAATTGATTGGATTTAGCTTAGGTTTTTTGCGGGCCAGCCAACAAATGATATGTTTTCAAAATATATTCTTTGTATTTCAGCAGCTAAGACGTCAAACCATTGTTTGTATTACTTCAAGAAGGTTAGACCACAATCAGCAGTTTTTATATTAAAAAAACTGTTCAAAATTACAAATGAAAAAAAGATTTTGACAGCCAATTTATTGTGACTATTCTCACAGATAAATATGTTCTGCATTATTATTATTACAAGCATTTAATACTGCACCTTTCAGTGCCGCTCACTTGAAGTGGATGCCTTAAAGCGCTTCAAAGGAATTACTGTAAAGTGTAGCCACTGCATTTTATAGGCCAACGTGGCACTCAGCAATGATACTGGATGTCTGTCAGTGCATTCACAGATGATGCAATGGATCACTTAATGTAATCCAACCTCCGAATCCAGATGACAAACATAAAATTCGTTCAGGCAATGATATAATTTGGGCTGCTTAGCAGGATTCAGTTTCTTAGAATTCATTGGCAGCCTTCCACTTCACTCCTCATTTTGTGGTCTAAGTTGCCACAAGTACAAACCTAACAAAAATTGCCGAGCCATTGGTACGAGGAGTGTAGGATTGTTGTGGGGGAAAATTCCAAAATAGGCGGAAGTTCAATTGAAAGTGTGAAGGTTTTACCTCTTCAGCTGCGCCAATCTCCGTGGGGTCTCCGCTCCCCCTGTTCCCTTGCTTCGTGTCCAATCCAGTCACTGGATAGTGCTCCAAGACGCTCTCCTTTATGATGGGCGCCGTATAAATTCAAGTTGTTGTCTCTCGTGCCCTCCATTCCACTATCTGTGGTTGCGGTTTCCGCCACTATGCCCTAAAACTCTTTCTCACCGTCCTCCTCTTCTTTCCCCATCTTGAGGTTACAAAACAAAGACTTTCCTCTTCGACCGTGCCTATGGTCACCACCTCATACCCCTGGCTCAGCTTCGTGCTTGCTCCACCGCTGTCAAATACTTTGGGACGCTACCTTGTGTGAGGGACGCTATATAAATGCAAATTGTTGTTGTTAATTCACCAAATGAATGGCATTGGAGAGATGTAACTCACAATCTTGCAGGCCGATTGAGATGACCATCTTGTCCATTTCATGAGACTCATTATTACTCACTCTGTGCAATGGAAATATCACTTTTGGAGTAAAAATAAAACAGAAGTCGCTGGGAACACTCAGCTGGTCAAGCAGCATCTATAGAGAGAAAAAAGTGAGTTGACGCCTTTCCAGCAATTTCTGCTTTATTTCAGATTTCTTGCATCTGCAGTATTTTTCCTTCTGTTCACTTTTACACCAGCTTGACTCAACGCAGATCCTATGACATCCATTGTTGTTAAAGGCCAAACCCTAAACTGGTAATCAACACCTCATTAGTATTAAGTGGGAATCAGTGGAGTGGGATTAGCCTATCCACAAAAGACAAGCCAAGGTCGGTTGTCTGGTGGAGGCAGGAATTTAACCTTCCAGTTTATAGTAAGGTGGACTTTTTTTTGGACCCAGATTTCTGTTTAGTCTGGTTATAATAAAACAATAATCCTGGAAACACTAGCTACACAGGATTTACTGTGAAATGCATTGGCTGCATAGTCGTGGATTGCAAAATAGATGTAAAATGAGTCTTGACTTCCAAGAGGCTGAGGTGGGATTCATCAGTTTCAGCTAACCGATATCCCAGGGGAAGAATTTCCTTCTTACACCATTTCAGTCTGCCTTTGGCAGTGTGATCTGAAGACAGCTGAGATTCAGGGGAATGAAGAATCTAATGGGAAAATGGGTTGAGATCAATCCAAAAGAGGCCAGAATTGTTGGGCCAATTGACCCTGAACCATTCCAAAATGTATCTGAATTCAGCTGTGCCGCCTCACAGTACTTTTGAATTCAGAGATCCCACGAGGTCCATTGTTCACAAATGGGAATAATAACTTGACAACAGTTGTCAACACTGATCATAACCAAGGTATAAGCCTCACGTGTTACCCTGTGTACTTTGCAAAAGAAAGCAAATTGAAATGGAAAAATACATCAATTCCATTTGGCCATCAATAGTGGATTCATGCGTTGAATATTGAAGTCCGTGACAGAGAGAGATTTGCACATGTGACTGGTGGATAAAATAAATAGTAAGTAATAATAATCCTTATAATAATGCTTACATTTGACAGAGCGCCTTATCCCATCTTCGAGACGTCTCAAAGAGTCTTGCAGAAAATACTGTAACAAGGCAGCCAATTGCACATAGCAGTGTCCCACAAACAGTCGTGGAGTGAGTGACCAAATGATTATTTTTATTAATTGTTTTCGAAGGGATTATAATCCAGCAGGAAAGCAACCCGCCAATCAACTAACAACCGTAAATTGGGGTATTTTCTAAATGCTGTTCACCCCCTTCCACACCCGACTCCACTGGCTTCCCATCACCCAGAGTATTCAATTCAAGATCCTGGTCTTTACCTTCAAAGCCATCCATGGCCTTGCCCCCACCTACCTCTGCGGCTTCATAACCCGTAACCCCCCCTCTCCCAACCTTTCCATTTCCTTCACTCAGTAGGCTCCAGCCTACTCCATGTCGCCCAACCCCCCACCCGCCCCACCATCGACGGGCGAGCATTCGGCCGCTCTTCCCCTAACCTTTTGAATTCCATCCCACAATCACTCCACCTCGCCCCCTCCCTAGCCTCTTACAAGTCCTGCCTCAAGACCTTCCTCTTTGACTGTGCTATCGGTGACCACTCTTCCCCACCCTTCTCTCCACCCTCCCCGGACCTCAGCCTGGGTCGACGTGAAAAGTCGTAAATAAATGTAATTTTGTGGTTATTGTTGTTGACAATTAAGTGAAAATTACAGGCAGAGAGAAAGTCTGTCAGACATTCACATCAGTTTTTCATCAGTGTTTTTTTTTGTGTATGCATACAAAGCAATCACGCACAGCCGCTCCTTTGAAAGTCTTGTATCTGGTGGTTTTTTTAAAAAAAAACATCTGTGACTTGGCTCAGGACCAACTCTTTCAAATCACAGTCTCAAGAAACTTTGTACAGTACCCTGAAAATGTTTCGAAAGATTCTGGCAGGGGAGCGATAAATAAGGGTGGGGTATAATTATACCTTTAACCGTTCATACTCAAACTCTCAGGAACCTTTGAGTATTCTATCGTAAATTAACCCAAAGTGTCTATCCGCTCAAATGCTTCATCGCCTTTGAATATAAGAGAGTTTCCTAAGAGGCTGTGCGTGCTTCTGTGGAGTTCCTTCTAGTAACTCTAGGGTATCGATGGGCTTGCTGCTTTCCATCAGTAACATATAATGGGATTTTCCCATTAGTGTGTGAGTGGATGCAGCCAAAACTGGTCCGCTTAGCAAGCGGAACATCTTGTATCGAATGTCCACAGGCATGGGCCGAGCCAAGCCGATCCAGACTTCATATCCCTTCCATGGTAAATTTGATGAGGTTTTGCTAGGTTAACTGAAAGGCTAATAGGCAGTTAAGCAAAGTCCAAACCTCAGTTTCTCAATCATCGTCATCAAGAACAGCGATGCCAGGACTTCTTTTGGCAGGTTTGGTTTCAAACATATCCCATTTATAATTAACTCCATTGCTCACATTTTCTAGAAGGGGGATACTGAACAGTGCGGAGCTCTGTCTATTTCTTTTTACTGGTCTCCCACCTCTTCCCGCCCCTCCAACTCAGGGACATTTAGTACCATTGTAACCTCTGCACAGGTGTGGCAGCTGAGATTCTGTGTAGCTACTTCAGCATGCATTTACGACAAGACTTGGGGGCTTCCCGATCAGCAGAGCTCTGCACCTTGTCTATCGATGAATTTGGCTCTTGCGTCATTGGGAGCTGTATCATCTGGCAGATGACTGATAGTGAAGCATCACCTGCCAATAGTACACAGTGAGAGAAAGTCTATCCAACTGGATTCAGTTGCAGATACACAAGGATTTATTACACAATCCGGAGTATATATTACTAATAAGTAGGTGATTTTTCACAATTGGTTCTATTTGTAGCAGGAATCACATCTGCCATTAAAATGATAATCATGAATACAACAACATTACATTTGTATAGCACCTTTCACATCGGGAGAACGTCAGTATTTTGGACCCGAGCTGGGGTTTGGGATTGGGAAGGGGGGAGGGTAGGTGGGGAAGGAGGGTAATCGAAGGCATGATCGAAGAGGAGGTTCCTTGAGATGGGTCTTAAAGGAGGCAAGGGAGAGGTTGAGGCAGAGGGGCTGTGAGATTGAGTTCCAGAGTGTGGGGGCAGAGTGGCCAAGGACTTGCCTTCCTATGGTGGGGTGGGCGACGCGGGGACGTGGAATTTGAAATCAAAAAGCGGATGTTGGAGAGTTTTTGTGGGTAAGCATGATTACTAATATTGGGGACACCAAGTTCAAGCCAAATAAACTGTTAAATCTGGATTGTTGTAACAAGCTAATCGGTGAAATTCAAGGCAAATTAAGTTGATGGCAACACTTGAACAGTTAAATAAAGCGAATCTAGCAGCCCAGTGCCAATTCAAATTCAAATCCTCTCAAATCATTGTGCATCTTGGATTTGAGTGCGATTCGAGTAACTAAGACAGGTTATCAATCGATGATGCCAAATTGTAACCAACACACAGATGTCAGGATCGCTGCCAGGACGAGTCCCCCAAAAAATAACAGCTGTGCTAAGAACATGTTGGCACAGGTGTAGTTCTTTCATTGGAAAAAAATTCCAATGTTGTTTTCTGCCGCTTGCAGGTTTCAACATTTAACAGCGGAGACATAGCAACGGGATGCATTTGTAAAGCTTCTTTGTAGCTGGTTATGAGGACGAACAAAATAACTTGGGAGCTATAAATTGATGAGCAGACACACACACACCCACACACCATCCGAATGTAAGCAAAGGTGCTTTCAGAATGCACACACGTTCCTCAATGGACATTTAAGCAAGTTAAAGTCTGTGTCCTTTTGCACCCTTGACACAGATTAATATCATCTTCTACTGATATCAAGCTGCATTGAAAGCAAGCCACCAACCGAAAGGCGGTTGTTTTGTACTGACTGAAATATTGCTCTTTGGACTGGAGCAGAGATGATTCACTCTCAAGTTCAACTCCAAACAGATACACTCCTATAAATCTCTGTTTGTGAATGTTTTTCATACACAGCATCAAAAGCACTACATTTTTACACCAAACCCAGAATAGCGCTATTCTCTCAATGTAGTGCTTTGTTGCATCAAATGCAAATACCGTATCATTTTATTATTACCTGTAATAATTATTATCAATAATGATAAAAAATAAGAAATAATAATCCTCACATTGGTATTGTATTTTTTTTACATCAAAATGTCTCACAGGACTTCACAGGATTCGTTCAAAACTGTAAAGTGTAGTGACTGTGTATTTGTAGTCTGAATTAGTCCAGCTTCTGTTAAAGCCGTGACTTGAATTTCACATCTTGGGATATATTTTGTTACAACTTACTACTGCTTCCTGCTCACTTCATCAAATGAAAAGCACCAAGGATGTAGACAGGGAGCAGGCAGAGGAAAGAGGATAACATTGAACAACAAATCGAAGGTTAACAATATTCAGAAGGGGGGGGTCGAAGATTAAAGTTCAGCTGTTTCTGGTTTAATAAAAGGGAAGGTCAACCTACTTAAAACAAAATGGCAAAACCTTGTGATGGCAGTGTTTGGAAGCAAAGTTCTGATAGATGGACAGCGAGGAATCTCCAGCTGAGCCTTATCATCTGCTGTGGTTTCATTGTTTGGATTCATAAATCAAATTCACAATCCATAAAAACACTTCCTTCACTGCGGAGAGTCAAACGGCTGACTGGAACGGTTATCACCTTTACACATGGCAAACAGTAAGAGTAACTTTCACCCAAGCTGTAAAACATCCAGTTCATTATCAGTCTATCGAGTTGGGGCCAGCTGGGTGGGCTGCAGACTCTGACATCAGTTGTATGACCTGTAACAGACTATCATACCAGTCAGTGCTATTTGGGCTGTTTCCCATAAATTGCTGTTATCACTCACCAAGAATGGCACGGGATCGTTCCAACTTGCTTTTCATTCCTCTTTCAAATGTTTGGGTCATGAGTTTGAAGTCTGTGGGGTTTTTTTTCACAGACGGCCACGGTAATGATCTAATGCAAGTATAAAATCATAACATAAATATTCATGTCTCAACTGTCAGGAATGCAATAACATGGTGTCAGTTGGTAGAACCCTCACCTCTTTAGTTGTAGGTTTAAGTTCCACATTTGGATTTTGATCCCGTGCAATCTAGTCTGATACACCAAGACAATGATGGGGTTGCAACTGAATTGTTAACAGGTACTTTGTGCTGCCTTTCTGATGAGCCGTAAAGAACCAAATTCCAGCGCCTTTGGGAAGTCGTCCTGATGTGAAAGATGCTATACAAGTGTAATTCTGTTGTCTGCCTGCTCAGTTAGACATAATAAATGTACAATAATAATATCTTTGCATTTATGTAGTGCCTCAACATGTCTGCAGGACGTCTCAAAGCTCTTTATTACAGTTCCTATGGCACTACTCGGAAAGAGAAGGGTGTTTTTCCCAATGTTGTGGCCACAACCCCCCAGAGAAAATGGTCATTCGCTTCACAGATGTTTGTGGGAGACTGACGTGTGCAAAATGGTTAACTACAAAACACACAGTCAATACACTTCACAGTAAATCCTTTAAAGCACTTTGAGGCTTCCTCCCGGCCTAATGGATGCTATATTAAATGCAAGAATACTTGTGGTATTGCTGTTCTGCAAGTTTTTAGTATCTCATGTTGATACACAGCTATGTTTATTAGCAGACTAATTGCTCTGAGGCACGACTTTGGGTGGAGGGTGCTATATGAGTGCAAGTTGTTGTTAACTATAAATTAACCTTTATGTATTGTACAACATCAGTTGTGACTGAACCCACTCTATTGACACACTGGCATCATTTTTGTGGGACGCTGCTGTAGCGCAATTGGCTGCCACGTTTTGCCCACAAAATGTACGATCAATTCACTTTACAGTATATTCCGTCAAGGGTTTTGAGACGTCTAGAAGACGTGAAAAGTGTCATAGCAAAAGCAAGGATTATTATTATGATGATTACTTTGTCCATACAGTAACAATATTAGTACAAGCCATCACCTGCAATCCACTTATTTGAGTGAAACAGATGTACACCTGGAGCACTAATCGTTTGATGGAATGGTCCAACAGCTTCACTCGTTTGGCAACACTCTGATTCAGGAGGGTATGGGTTCAAGCCCCACATGGGGACTTTGGAACTCGCAGCATAGGCTGACATTGCATACCAGTGCTGCATCATAGGAGGTGCCTTCCTTCAGCTGAGACGTTAAAGTTACAAAGAGAAGGGAGTTTCTCTTCGAGTCCTGGCCAAAAATCCCCAAAATATAATTGATTGAACTTGCCAGAAAGCCAGCGTAGCTACGTGCTCGCACCTGAGAACATCCTCCACCCGACACAAACCCTTGGGGATTCCTTTCTGTGTGTAAAAAAAACACAGAGAAACAACAAAGATGTCCTCAGGTGTGAGAGCGACTGTCAGAACACCCAACAACAAACAACCTTTGAGGAAGACTTTGGATCCCTCTGTCTGTGGTAAGGTCAGCCAATCTCAGCTAGGGGAGCCGAGAGCAATTCACTATTGGGATTATTGTGGAGCCCTGAAGCTCAGTGGTTAGAGCACTTGCCTTACAAGCGTGAGACCTGTGTTCGAATCCAGGCAGGTCAGGGCAAAACCGTGGGCAATTTTGGTTACTTCACAAGCCTAATAATAATCCCTGGTCATTTCAATCCACGGCTGTTCGTGGGATCCTGCTGTGCGTAATTGACTGCTGCATTTTCGGTCACGGGTGTACAGTCAATTCACTTTACAGTATATTGTGAAGCGCTTTGAGGCATCTGGGAGATATGGAAATCGCTATATCAAATGCAAGGATTATTATTAACACCCTATTCCATCGATGGAAACACGACCCTTATTTTGTGCGGGACTGACTGAAAAATATAAAGCGAGCGCAGATATTGCAAGTTCTATTTATTTTTCAAGCAGGGTAAATGCACTCTAAATAAACCATCAAACCAGATCTTAAAACGTCCGCTGTGCGTGGGGAGCTCATTGGTGAAAGTAGTAGCAGCGGGGAAACCACGATGCTTTAGCAATTAGAGCCATTCTGATCAATAAACACAGATTTATGAGAAGCACAGATGGCATCACTTACTTTTTATTAAGCTCGCTTAATGCCTTTGAACTCCCAAGAAATGGATTATACAGATTATTGACCTGTGAGAGGATTTTCAAACCAAGGTCATTGCGCGAGAGGGGGTTATCCGGGCTCCAAAGGAAGGCAAGAGCATAATCTCAAACCTCAAGATCAATAACATATTTATAACGCGCCGTTACCAGCGCACAGGAAAATGATTCTGAAGTAGTTCCGAAGCTACACTGTCTGTTGGTGGTAATTGTATTCATTTCATTACTGGCCTCGAAAGTGGGCAGTTCCGATTACTGACCACTTGAAACACTTTCGGAAGAAAATTGCCTTAAGGGCGAAAGTATGTACATGCATCCCACTACTACTAGATGGTTTTCGAAGGAAGACTATATAGGTTAAAGCCAGGTTCATCCAAGGGTCATTAACTCTTAAACTGCTGACCTCAATAGCAGTTACGCTAACCATATGAAGTGTATTTGTTTAGCCAAATAAGGGATACGTGAAGTAGACATTTCCTGCCCCCCCTACCACAAAACTGGCTTTTGGCTGCATTATCAATCAGGTCAATCGAAAGTTAACCCCTTGCAGGCCACCTGTTTTTCTACCTCTGTTTGTGCTTATTTGGAATCAACATTTGCTCGCTCGCCAAAAACACACAGCGACGGAATTTTGCCTGCAAAGCGCTTTGAGACGAGCCCGGTGTGAAAGGCACTGTAACAAAACCGTAAGGATTATAATTATTAGGATCAACTTTTTTTTGTCTTTCCAACTCGACTTCCTGCAGGCTGCTAAACGTCAACGGTGCAGCAATAAATAAAAATCTATTCAACTGCTGAAGGTGATGCCTGACTTGAGTTGCAATCTAAATGTGCTAACAGTGGCACCAAGGCAAAGAGTTGCATGCTACAGCATTGTCGCACACTGAGAAATCTCTCTGCTACTGTATATTCAGCGATGTTAACCACATTAATGCATGTTGTTTGCACATTCTGGCCAGCGTCTTAGCTTAAGTGTTGCAGAGCTATATGTGGACTCTCAGTTAAATGCAAACTGCAATGTAGTTATTTGGACCATCTGGGTTAGTCTTTCACATCTGAACTGGTTCTGATGAAAGATCATTGACCTGAAACTTTAATCCACTTTCCTCTCTCTCCATAGAAGCTGCCTGACCTGCTGTGTGTTCCTAGCGATTTCTGTTTTCATTTCAGATTCCCAGCATCTGCAGTACTTTGCCTTCAGTTTATCATAATAATACTTGCATTTTGTATAGCGCCTTATCACGTCTTCGAGATTTCTCAAAGCGCTTCATAGGATATACCGTAAATTAGATTGATTGTACATTCTAATGGGCTAAACGTGGCAGTTGTTTGTGCACAGCAGCGTCCAACAAACAGTTGTGGATTGAGTGACTCATTTTTTTGAAGGGATTCAATTGTATGTATTAAACAGGTGCAATACTGTCACCTTTGAGTCTCGTCATTACCAGGATGATATCACTCTCGGTTCCGAGGTCACCAGCTCTTTGGCTTCGTCTCCCTTCAGTTGTCAGCCGACGGGAATTATACATATTGGACGGACATGTTAAACAGAGGCACAAAGTGGGCAGTGTGTCAGACAAGCCCATCAAACAGATCAACCCGAGATAAGGGGACCTGACGAGGAGAAATGCCAGCCAGGCTCGCTGTGAGGCGACCACCCGTCAAGAGTAACAGAAGGTCCAGAGAGCAGGAGGTCCTATACCTTGTAATTATCAGTGCGTTTGGAGTGCTGATTTTAC
The DNA here is from genome assembly GCA_035084275.1 of Hydrolagus colliei. Taxonomy (NCBI): domain Eukaryota; kingdom Metazoa; phylum Chordata; class Chondrichthyes; order Chimaeriformes; family Chimaeridae; genus Hydrolagus; species Hydrolagus colliei. The sequence goes on along the minus strand of CM068762.1, from coordinate 9,197,564 downwards.
GCTTGGCAATGACAGCCTACCGCATGTCCACAGACTGACATTGTTTCCTAAAAGATGGCCTCCCACTATGTACAGGTGGCAACATGCAGATAATTGACTGGGATCAGGATACTTCAACAACAACAACAAAAAAAAGCCTTTCATTTTTTTTAATTTTATTTGGCGAAACCCACAAAACCCACAAAACACAGCTGTTTTCTGCTGGAGCGAATGCGCAGGAAGCAGATGTGAAGCCCTTCATTCCCGACCAAATTACCAGACCAATTAAATCTTCCCTTCGTATAGCACGAGAATACCTACTTATGTTTTAGAGGGTCCCTGGTGCCAATTAAAATACATGTGATCACCTTGGACTTTTAGAACAAGCTAAAGCCCAATCATAGCAATAATAATAACGTAATATAATCATAATCCTTGCATTTGATTTACCACCTTGATCACGACTTCGAGACGTCTAAAAAAACTTCCCCCGAATATACTGTAGAGTGAATTGGCTGAGTAGTAATAATAATGATGATGATAATAATACTTGCATGCGGCCTTTCACAACAGCAACAAAATTACACTTGCACTGCGCCTTTCACGTCAGAAGTATATCCACAAAGTAATTCACACGGTACTGTACACTGCAAAGTGAAGTGACTGTGTGTTTTCGTGAATGAACACAGCAGTCAATTGCACACAGCAATGTCCTTTACTGGCAAATGGATCTTAAGGCATTGAACAGATGATGCTTTCAGATCACCTGGACATCACTGCCCATTTGCACTTGTCCAGTACGTGGTACCTCTCAGTGTTCTGGATACACTTTGCAAACACAATGGGAGTCATTGAATGGGGATGAACGAAGGGGGCATTTGAGGGGTGTTGACTGAAAGGTGCAGGTAAGGAAGACAAATAACTGCCTTTGTTCGGATTGTTTTCATCATTCCTTTGTTAGAACAAATCAAACAGTTTCCGATTACCAAGCAAATATCAACCGGAGGAGTTTAATCCCATCATTCGAATACCTCTTACACAGCAGAGTGCTTCATTATATGTGACATACAGGAAATAATCGTGGAAAGGAATCATTTAACTTTTCTCTGAAACACTGTACGGTTGCCATTTAAAAAAAAACAAAAGTGGTAGTTTATTGTTTTGCCTCCTGTTGTGCGATTTATTTTAGGATCCTAACGCCCCCTCCATTGTCTCGTTTTCAGTCTTAAAAAAGTCTGCCAACATATTCCCATGTCTGCAACCCAGATAACATAACGTTTCGCCCACAAAATATACCAATTCACTTTACACTGTAATCTGTGAAACGCTTTGAGGTGTCTCAAAGATGTGATAACGACAACAAAATTACACTTGTACAGCGCCTTTCACGTGAAGAGGATGTCCCGAGGTGCCGGACAGTCATTGTTTCAGATCTGAGTTGGGGTCAGGGATGGGGAGGGTGGAAGGAAATGGGGGGAATTAGGAGTGACCGATGGGACCGTCGAAGAGGAGTATCTTGAGGTGAGACTTGAAGGAGGTCAGGGAGGGGGGCGAGGCAGAGGGCACGGGATGGAGTTCCAGAGGTTGGGGGCAGAATGGCTGAAGGCTCGCTTGCCAATGGTGGGGCGGGGAACGTGGAGCAGTTCGGAGTCTGCTGAGCGGAGGGGGTGGCCAGGTTGGTAGGGGGTTAGGAAGTCACAGGGGTAGGGTGGGGTGAGGCCATGGAGGTCTTTGAAGGTGAGGACCAAATAAGGCGCTATATCAAATTCAAGGAATAATATAATTATTGCTTTTCTTATCGATAATGTGCATCATGCTTCAAACAATAATTCTGAAAATCAGCGTAAATGCTGATTGAAAGGAGCAGAGATTTTAAAAAGACAAGGTTATCATTCTTACATTTGGTATAACTGCTTTCAGACCGGGAGGACATCTCAATGTGCTTCACAGGACCTGCCGTTAAAGTTTAGTGACTATGTTTCGCGCGTGAAACATGGTTGACACGGATGTAGAAGTAAAAATTGTTTACGTCTGGCAAACGTAGTAACTGTCGGAGTGGGCGAGAGCTCTCCAGACAATGTCATTTACTTGAATTTTCACAACACCTTTTACAAGGTTCCACAGGCCAGGCTTTGAAGGTAGCTTCAAACGCGTGCAAATAATGACAAGTTAGTGAGTTGGATCGAAAGCCGATGTACCAATAGGAAACGGAAGGTGATTATGAAATGGGATAATGCTGTGTCCGGGCGGCAGTGACTAGCTGGGTTCCGCACGGATCGTCTCTGGGTCTCCAGCTGTTCACGCTGCAGTATTTAAAAATGACCTGAAGGAAAGTCTGAACTTTAAACATTTGCTAATGACATCAAGCTATACGGGCAGGTGACACATTTGAGGATGATAAATTGCAATGATGACAATCTGGGCCTGTTAAGTAGACAGGCTGAAGGAGTGGGAGATGGATTTTAACGTAGCTGAGAGGCACCACAGACATGTGCACACAGTAAAGTGGAGGGCATTAGCAGAGAGGCTTGAGTATTGATCAGAAACAGAAGGCTTCTAGTCAATGTGAGGCGGTTGTCAACAGAGCTGGTCCTCCCACCACTTTCTGACAGTACCAATTTGTTTGTTGAACAAACATTTGGAGAAAGAATGGATTTGTTTTGGATCTTTGCAGAGCTCTTACAGACGAAGGCTATTCTCAAACGTAGTTCTTTGTGATTTGGCCTGTTCTGAGTGGAAGGAGGGTTGGAGTTGGAGATGTGAGATAGAGGGGAAGCCAAATGTGGAGGAACGGACCGTTTTTCAAATACACACAGATGTGTATCTACCCCTTGCCGACCTTTCAGCAGCTTCATAGGTGTAGTAAGAGTGTCACTCAGCATTTATTTCTTCCCTCTTTTGTGCTAAGATCTCTTCGGGTGAAATAGTCCGCCTGGCCATTAGCTTTCAGCACGGTGGGACAGACACCTGACATGAAAGGTTCTATACAACTGCAATTTGTTGATGTTATTGGTGCTATACGGTAATCTATTGTAGATCATAAATAACATTACACACTTTGATATAATACCTTATCCTAACGTCAACGTCTCAAAGTTCTTCACAGTATTTTATTGTAAAGTTACAGTGTCAGTATCTTGGTTTAGCTTTATAAATATGGTTTGAGTTTCATAAATGGGGGGCTTATGTTTGTGTTATGGGGGATAAAAAAAATGAGTTTCTATTTCAGCTAATTTAATCATGTAAATTGGGTCCAATTTGTATGTTATTCATGTGTTCTATTGAGGACAGCAAATTAACAAAGATACTCTACTAGTTTTCTGTGATGTGGTATATGGTTATTGCAGTTTAATAAATTTATAGATGTGAATTCATTAACATAATGCAGTATATTAAGCAATGAAATCAGTGCAGCCTTTTCACAAGCCAGACGTTATGGTCTCTGTAGTGTTAATTGAAATGTAATATTTTAAACTGGCGATACTCTCTCCTCCTCCAGTCACACTGCCACGGGAAATAACATGGTCAATTTTCATTTCATGTTTCACGAGTCAATAAGCTCGCAGTTACTGGAGTGAATATAAATACCATCAACAACGCACGTGAGGTGTATTTGTTCTGTTTTGTGGTACAACTGCATCCATTGAAGCTTCATAGAATAATGATGCAACAACAAGTTACACTTCTACAGAACCTTTCACTCCGGCAGGACGTCCCAAGGCGCTGGACAGTCAGGGATCCGCACCTGATCCGGTGGTTGAGATCAGGAGTAATGAAGGGCGGAGGGTGGGGGGGTGGAGAGGGGGGTGGGGTAGGGGAACGAGGAATGACCAAAGGCACGGTTGAATCAGAGGGTCTTGAGATGGATCTTGAAGGAGGCAAGAAAGGAGGCAACAGTAATGACAGCTTTGTAAATTACTCTGGAAAAAGGGGAAATTGCACAAATTAAAATGCTGCAGCGAGAAATGAGGGCACATTTAAATGATACTAAAATGGATCAAAGTTAAAGCGTGAAGCTTGTAAAATTTTTACCTCTTTGCACTGGATCTACTGTTGTAGAGTGAGTGAGAGCCTGCGTGCGTGCGTTCGTGCGTGCGTGCGTCAGTGCGTCAGTCAGTCAGTCAGTCAGTCAGTGCCTTCAGGGAAGAGGGGAGAAGATTGAAAGTGGGGGTGGATGAGTGGGGAGTTGGGGGATGGGGGGAGGTGCTAAAGCAAAATAAAGTTCCCTCCTTGCCTCGCTTTATCCTTGATCATGATTTGTGGTTGCCTTCACAGATTTTGTCAATGTTGCCAGCAGGGATACATGTTTCAGTGGTGATGAAACCCCTTCCACCAGCCCCCTTCTCGGCTAGATTTCCCAGATGGCTGGAACCAACAAGGAAAAAATGAGCTGACCCCAGGCGGTACTGAAATCTGATTCAAATCCGTCCCGGTCTTGGAAAATCCTATCCTGAAATTATTTTCAATTTGTCTTCCAAAACTATATGCAGCAATATAGATAAGGCTGTTATTGTCTCATTTGTTTTGTCCCTTAATAAAAATAAATAATAATCCTTGCATTATTATAGTGCTTTTCACGTCTTCCAGTCGTCTCAATGCGCTTCACAGAATATATTATAAAGTGAATTGACTGTATATTTGTGAGCAGAATGCCCCAACCAATTGTCCCACAAACAGTTGTGGATTGAAGTGACCAATTTTTTTTTAGGTATTATTATCAGGCGTGTGGAGTAAGGAAACTTGCCCAGGGTTTCGCCCTGCCTGGAATCGAACTTAGATCTCTCGCTTGCGAGGCAAGTGCTCTAATCACCGAACAACAGGACTCCACAAGTTCATACAGAACTCCGCTGCCTGCATTCTCACTCTAACTAAACTTCGCTCCCCGATTGCCCCAGTCCTCACAAGATTTCACTGGCTCCTATCACAGAACGGATTGATTTCAAGATCCTCATTCTTGTATTTAAATCTGTCCACTCCTCTGCACCCCCTCTACCTCTCTAACCTCCTCTCTCCTCACAGCAGTACCCACTGCCTCTGATCTACTGGGTCTGGCCTCTTTCTTGTCCCACGAATCCTCCGCTCTACCATTGGCGGCCGTGCCTTCAGCCACTAAGCCCTGAAACTCTTGAACTTTCACCCTCAATCCTTTCGTCTCACCCCCACCTTTTCCATTCTCAAGTCTCGCCAGAAGACCTTTCTGTTTGACCACACCTATGGTCAACTCCCCTCCCCCTGGCTCGGCCCCAGGCTCCGCTATTGTGAAGCGCTCTGAGACGCCATCTGTCGTGGAGATCGCTGAATAAATGCAAGTTGTTGTTGTTGTGCTAAACGCACGACAGGCCAAATCTTCTGAGCCACCGGAAATTCCTTTGGTCAACCGACACACACGCACTGCACAGACGCGCACACTCAATGAGTTAATCCATTTCTCACAAAACAAAGTGCAAGTCCCAATATCAAGGCAATGATGTAAAGACAAAGCCTGCTTTGAACTCAAGAGTTTTCTGTACTGGTCAGTCACTGCAACATGTCACAACATTATGCAAGGCCAATGTAGCAGACAATTTACACAATGCCATGTCCCACAAAAAAAGCCATAAAATGAGTGACCAATTATATTTTTGATGTTTGTTGGCCAGGACATGGGGGAAACTCCATTCTCTTTTCAAATCAGGTCTACGGTATCTTTAATGTTCACCTGAAAAGGCAGTCGGGACCTCGGACTACACCTCATCTGAAGGATGGATGTCATCTCCAATGATACAGCACTCCCCCAGTACTGCATAGTAGCAGCAGGCTACACTAGACTATTTGAGCCCTGGTTTGAGGCTTGAATGGACAACATACTGTCTCAGAGGCAAGAGTGCTACTAACTGAGCTAGGTTGACACCTAAATACATCCTCCAAAAGGTGAGAAATTATTGAATGACAAAAATACAATATAGAATTATAAAATAGAATCTGAGGCTCTCCCGTTGAGAATAGAAATAGCTGTGGGTGCTTTTTTTTAAATAACAAAATAGTTATTCAATATCTTCCCAAGAATTTACTAAAGCCTGTGTTTGATAACCATTATATTTCACAATACAGTATTTTGACAACACTGTAGTTCCAAATTTCGGAGAAGATTTCTCGAGGCTCAGAGAGTAAATGAAATCACTGATCAGATGGGTTTTGTAACATGACTTGAACACCTTTGACACAGAAAGGCATATTGTTTGGAAAGTGGGACCCAAGTTCAACCAGCAGCTTAGACTAATGGGATGAAGTCTCCATCTCTGACAGCTGTTAAAGGGAAAAGGATATTCTGCAGGGAAGTAATTACAACGCAAGGTTCTTCCTCTTTGCACACTGGGAGAGTTTGGCTTGCAAAGTCTTATAAAATAGAGATGATGAGACTTATTGGGCCATGGCCCAGATCTGAAATGTTACAATGAAGAGAGGTGTTCAGAACACATTGACAACTAGGGACAAGCAATGAGATCTCTCTCTCTCTCTCAGTATAAGCGCAGGAGGCTGCTGCACTTCACATCACCTAGTTTAGCAGAGTACCAGCTGGCTCTCAGTCTCACTTAGCCAGGACAAGGTTAGTTAATTTGTGTTGCCAGAGTAGCAGGTGTTTCTCTGATGCTGGGATGTAACCCTTAGTCTGCTGTTAGCTCAAGGGAATTCCAGGATCTCTGGTGTAGCTTTTTATTTTTTAAAAAAAGGTTTTCTGTTCGTACACTGACGTGTAAAATATACCCTAACACATACGATGTTTCATTGATTCGGTTCAGAAAAAGGTCAGATTTTTCCTCTCCCTCTGTGATGCCACCACTAAAATCCTTGTTACAGTCCTGATGTATCTCACGAAGCAGGATGAGCTTCATTACTCTGTTCTTATCACTACACATCCATAATAAATATATATATCTATTTTAAATAACAAGGCTTGATTTTCCACCTTTTGGCCCCGCTCATTTCTGACACCATCAACCTTTCCCTCTCCTCAGGCACCGTCCCTACCTACCTTAAAACAGCCACCATCACCCCTATCCTGAAGAAACCTTCCCTTGATGCGTCGCAACCATCAAGCTATCGATCCATCTCCAACCTCCTGTTTTTATCCAAGGTCCTTGAAAAAGTGGTTGCCTCCCAGCTCCGCTCTTTCCTTTCAACTCACTCACTCCTTGAACCCCTCCAATCAGGTTTCCGCCCTATCTACAGCACAGAAACTGTCCTGGTTAAGGTTACAAATGATATCCTAACCGCCTGTGACCAGGGCTCCCTCTGCCTCCTCGTCCTCCTTGACCTGTCTGCTGCGTACGACACAGTCGATCACACCATCCTCCTCCAACGTCTTTCCTCCCACCTCAATCTTCAAGGCACAGTCCTTGACTGGTTCCATTCCTATCTGACCCACCGCCTACACTTTGTATTTTCCAATGGTTTTTCCTCAAACCCCCGCACAGTTTCTCACGGCGTTCCTCAGGGCTCTGTCCTTGGCCCCCTCCTTTTCACCATTTATACGCTCCCTCTGGGAGATGTCATCCGCAAACATGGGGTAAATTTCCACATGTATGCGGACGACACCCAGCTGTACCTTTCTGCCTCATCCCTCAACCCCCAGACCATCGATGTTCTGACAGCATGTCTGTCAGACATTGAGTCCTGGACGAGGGACAACTTTTTGCAATTGAACGTGAGTAAGACCGAGGCCCTCCTGATCGGCTCAAGCCAGCGCCTCCGCACATCGGGCGCTGCCAGCCTCAACAGCCAAGGCTGTACTCTCCACCTCACAAAGCCAGTCAGGAACCTCGGCATCACGTTCGACCAAAAACTCTCCTTCCTCCCCCACATCCGTGCCTTGACCGGCACCGCTTACATCCACCTGCGCAATATTGCCAGGCTCCGCAATTATCTTACCCCCCGCGCTGCCGAAACACTCGTGCACGCGTACATCACCTCAAGGCTGGACTACGGAAACTCTCTCCTCGTCGGCCTCCCCAGTTCCTCCGTTCACAGGCTGCAGATCATCCAAAACTCTGCAGCCCGTGTATTATCCCGCATCCACCTCCGCGACCATATAACCCCCACCCTCGCCCGTCTCCACTGGCTCCCCATCCTCCAGAGGATCGAGTTCAAGACGTCCTCCCGACGTGAAAGGCGCTTTACAAGTGTAATTTGTTGTTGTTGTTCTACTTTTATTGGCTTCCATTTTTTCTCTCCACTTCCTCAATCTAAGTGATGATTTCAACAAATTAAAACCATTCATTTGTTTCATTTGCGACTTTAAGAGTCCCTTCGCCTCGCTCCCACCTTTGCTTCTTTCAAGGCCCTTCACAAGACCTTTGCCTTTGACCTCGCCTTCGTTCATGATTTTAAACTTTACTTCTGCCCAACCCATCCTATTCTTAATCTATTTTGCTGATTTATTTTTCCTCCTACTTAACACTGACCATTTTTACCATACCTCACCAAGGACAGCTTGAACCTAGACAGATTGGAATTGCAACAGGAAATTACAGTCACCCTTGGTCCTGTATTTTTTTGGTCAGTTGGGTGTCTGACACATGCGGAAATCCTTCTCATTCCTAATGAGTGTCCAAACCAGACTGTAAATTTCATGCATTCCACCTACACATGGAAATTTATGTGTCTGGAATGAAATGCATACTCTCTCCTCGGAAAGACACACTCTGCTTACTCGAGTGTGCAGTGAGGTAACTGCTGGAGTCAACAAATTATACTTGTGTAAAGCACCATTCATGTCTACTCAAATACTACACAAATGATGGCAATGAAAGGGCAGAGGACGAGCAGCAAGCCGAGTTAGCCAAGCAGAGGGAGGCAACACAGTGGGGTAGGAAGAGATCAAAGAGGGAAGAAGGCATTCATTCGATGCTGCGTTCTAACAGACGCAGCATCGAATCGATTACTCAAACAACCTGAAATGCAAGCTTTGGTTTGTTTCGTTGAGTAAAATTGGAGAAGAAGAAAAAAAAAAGGCTCAAATCTGTTTTGTTTTGGAGGGAGATACTCAGCAGACAGATTTGGCATGACGTCTTGTCTGAGAGTGAAGCCATCTGTGGTGAGTGTCTGCCACAAATGCACCGGGATGTCTTTCCCAGAAAACGTTTGCTGTTGGAAAGGAAGCCAAGAAGGAACACAGAGTTACCATTGCGCAGGCCGAAGAGATTCCAACAGCCTTTCTAGACAGCGAGGAATCTGCCTGTAATGCTGCATAATACCTGGGGTTTCCTGTAAAATAATAAACAGAGAATGAATTGGAATTCGTAAATACAGCTGACGTTTCCGTTACACCGAAAGCCATGAATTCTTCCCAAACTGTTCTGTTTACTGCTCAGTGTTTTTCCTGCGTCTGACTATTCAGCGACAATATTTAAACATCCTTGAACCCATCCCCCCCCCCCCCCCCCACCACACCAAAGCGAGTGCAGCGAGACATCCATAACATGTACTGGAGCATCTGGATGCATGGGGAGGGATGGCAAAACGTCAGTGTGGATTGAGAGCGAGAGAGAGACAGAGAGACAGAGAGACAGACAGACAGACAGACAGACAGACAGACAGAGTCAGAGCTGTACTCGGGGTTAGAGACTGAATTTGTAGCTTTGTAGCTGGTGTGCGAACACGTGTTTGCAATCATTAGGTTTGGCTTCAAGTTTATGGCTTCCTCTAATGAGGTTCGTTTTTTGGAGAGCATGAGTTCAACTTGCAACTCCTGCTGTTTTTGCACCACATGACAGTCCCACCAGCGAGCCAACAATGGGACTGGGTTTGAAAATACTGGTGCTTTGAATGGTTGGGCTTGAGGCCATCACTCTGCACTGTCAATAACCATGATAATAAAAATAATAATAATCCTTGCATTTGATTTAGCGCTTTTCAAATCTTCTAGACGTCTCAAAGCGCTTCACAGAATACACTGTAAAGTGCATTAATTGTGTGTTTGGAAGACAATTTTGAAACCCAGCAGCCAATTGCACACAGCAGTGTCCCACAAACAGTCGTGGATTAAAGTGACCAATTTATTATTTTTCTTCTTGAGGGATTTATTATCAGGCGTGTGGAGCAAGGAAACTTGCCCAAGGTTTCGCCCTGTCGAGAATCAAACCCAGTTCACTTGCTTGCAAGGCGAGCGCTCTAAACCACTGAGCTACAGGATTCCACAATAATACTTGGAAGCCTGAAATGTTGCAATCAGTATACAAAAGAGTCATGATAATAATAATCTTCGCATCTGATTTGCGTTTGATATACATTTGCGTTGGGGAGTACTTGAAACAACTAGGAAATAATTGCTTTGGAAACCCGTCAAATTGGGCAGCGTCTCTCAGTGTAATATCCATTTCTCAGGCTAAAAGTACCAAAAAAAGAATAATTCTTGTGTCTGATATACAGCCTTATATGTCGAGTGGACATTTCAAAGCACTTCACATGATTTAGTGTAATGTGTAGCGACTGAGTAGTTTATAGGTGAAAGACAGCTACCAATTTTGGACACAGCAATGTTCCTCAATGAAACGAACAACTGATTTTATCTGGTTTGTTCTTGGTCAGGAGATCAGGCAAAATTCCCTTCTCTTTTCAAACACTGTCACGCAATCTTTAACTTCCACTTGAGCAGACAGAAGGAACCTCACTATCATCCGAAGGACAGCACCCTCAACAATGCAGCTCTCTCACAGGCGCAATACTAGTGTGTTAGCTTGACTGTGAGCTCAAAGTATTATGTGGGGGCTTGAAACCATAATCTTCTGACCCAGAGGTGAGACTGCTACCAGCTAAGCCAGCCTGACTCGTGCCACAATGGGTAATAATGACAGTTAATAATTCTTCATTGGGAGAGTTAGAGGACAGATAAAAGGCAGCATCTATAAATAAATAATTATACTTCTGTAGACATACACCCATTTGGTTTGCTTGTTTCACAAAGCTTTAGCTTGACTTTATGTTACTGATCTTTTATTGGAGTGTAAACCTGCTTGATTCCACTCTAAAGGACAGGACTTAGTGCTTCTACATTTGCAATCCACTGTAAGTTCTCACTTAGCTCATAAAAGCTCCTCTAATATATATCCAACATCCGTGTTGCACACTGGAAAATTGTTTTCACGTAGAGTAAGGACCGCAGAAAGCACTTAGATGAAGCTTCAACCACAAATGCATAATGTTGCATGACTGAAAAATGAACACTTACTGCGATTCACGGCAATAGTACTGTATTTGGAAGCCTAAAATGTTGAATGTCAAAATCAGGTGTAATAAGGAATAATGCTAAATAATAATCCGTTCATTTCATACAGCAACTAATCATATCAAATCACCTCAAAATAATTCACAGCAATTGCTGTTAAGTGTAGTGACTGTATTTGTCGATGAATTTGGTAGCCAATTTGCCCACAATGATATCCCACAAACAGTTAGGCGGTAAATGGCCAATTTAACTGGATGATGGATTGTGGATGGAAACTTCCTAGCTTCCGAATAGTATCACAAGTTTGATAGCATCCACAAAAACAGCCAGGCTTCAAGAAACATCTCACTCAAAGGCTTACAGTTTGAATACTGCAGAACTGCACCAAAGTATCTGGCAGGGCATTCAGCTCAAAATCCCTGGGTGCAGGAATTGAACCCACAACCTTCTGAGAAAGCTATCAACTGGTACCAAACCCACAATTGTCCACTTGGAGCTGGTGCACACTACAGTTGCGTTATATCTGCTTTGATCTTTTAATTCACTTCTGACAAAGGGTCGTAGTCCAGGATTTTAACTGCTCTGAGATGCCGTTCGACGTGGAGGGTACTATATAAATCCAAGTTGTTGTTGACTCACTTCTCCTTTCTCCATAGATGCTGCCTGACCTGCTGAGTGTTCCCAGCGATTCCTGTTTGTGTTTCAACTTTTTAATTGCTACTCGATCTATCAAGAGTACTGGCAGACTGCTCGCAGTTGATTAATAAAGGTGTGTTGGCGTTGGAATCCCCCCGGGACCACTGTGAATATTTGGTTCAGCAATACATCAAGGGCGGCATTAAATGAGGGGAACAGGAATTTGGTTTGGCTTGTGAGCCTGAAACCATATACAGTATTTTATTTTTATAAAGCCCCGCATTGAGGTGAAGCTTAGCATAAGAAATATGTGGCAAACGCATGTAGCCGGAACCACAAAAAGCTATTACACTTTGACTTTTTCAACCACAGATCAATTCTTCCTTGCTCTGCAGCAGCTTTGCTTGCTTGCTAAACACTGGCTACAGTAAATAGCGCAAATACCAGTTTTCATCCCAAATCATACCATAGCATATTGCTGTCAACCCCCAAACATTGACATGTAAATTCTTAGAGAAAGCATGTGTACGCATTTGGCAAACTGTTCACTCAGCCACGTGACAAAGAAACCCCATTTTTTTTAAAAGCAAACACTAAGCTCATTATCAGTTGGAAAGCTGCCGATTGCTATAAATTGTTAGTAGATAACATGTTGTCACTTGAAAAAAAAATTATCTTTCCTTTTCAAAAGTCGAGTGGATGAAAATACAGTTCGAGGAATAGGCATTGCTATCAGTAATTAACACCCGTACACTGTGGTTCAGTGGGCGTGAGCAGAGTTTCCATCAGTTCCTTGACGCCAACAGTTAGGCTGCTGAGTTATTGCAGTAAAGACATTGACATCAATAAAGAGGGAAAAGAGGCATAGGATGACTGGCCGATGCGGATCTCACTGAATTTACAGGAACTGGGCTGGCCCACAGCCAGAGAAATACAGAAATCACTGCCGGAATTTCAAAGAAGCATGTTGCGTTCTTCCCCCAAACCAGCCCCCACCCAACACAGCCCCTACTTTGTCTGCAAAAAAAATCAATCAAACATTCTATAGCAAAATTGCTGCCGTGATGACCCCGATCACTTAGCATTTCTGCAATTCTATAAAGTAGCGTAGCGTAGAATAAACGCTACAATGGATCAAACATATAATAAAAAAAATTAAAGTCTGCAATTGATATAGCTCCTCATCACATCTTCAAGATGTCTCCAAACACTTCGCAGAATATACTGTACAATTGGCTGTATATTTTGTGGGCATATTTTGTGGGGGGATATATATTTTGTAGTGACATACCTGAGAAAGGGGTGTAAATGTCCCACTTTATGTTTCATTTCACTTTTCTGAAATCCTAGCTTCTTTCTCCTCCCTGGTATGAAACATTCAGCAAATAAACTCTGAACTGCCTTCACACTGAGACTTGGTTGAGGCTGACAATCCTGTGCAGTCCTGGGGAGGTGAGGGAGGTGGGGGCAGCACTGCCCTGTGAGAGGTTTTATCCTATTCAATCAATCTTTAAACCAAGAGAAATTGCTGGTTTTCTGGACAACAATCTCCCAGATAAACTTGAACATTTATCTTCTGGGAGACTGTGGAATATTGCTGTGGCTAAATTGGCTATAATATTAAAACAAATCCTTACATTTGATATTGCTTCTGCCCTATCACATTTTTGAGATGTCACAAACGCTTCATGGGATAGGCTGCAAAGTGAATTGCCTGTATATTTTGGTGGGCAAAATATATATTTGCCTACAAATACACAGCCACTACACTTAATAGTAATTTCTATAAAAGCACTTTTGAGATATTGATATTTAGGTACGACATCAAAAACATGTATTATCATTATATATTTTAGTTGAATTCAATGTATGCTAGAAATAAATCAAAGAATATGTTTAATTCATAAAATATGAATATTTTCTCCAGCAATTAGGATTTTTTTATTCTTTCATAAGAGATAGATTTGCCCATAAAATGCACTCAATCCATTTCACAATATATCCAGTAAATCAATCCGTATTACAATATATTCTGTAAAATGCTTTGTAGCGTCAAAGATATGCGATAAGGCACTAAATCAAATGCAAGGATTATTATTATTATGGTATCAAACACCGATCGTATCAATTTGCCCTGTTCTGCATTCACTTTAATTAGATCAGAACATCTTTATGCTGCTGAAAGACACGAAATAGTCAATCTCTCTGAGTCTCTCTCCACCCATCCCCATGTTACATTCAAACTGATGTTCCCTAATAAAGAAATTCACTTTAAGTTGTGGATGTAATTTGCTTTCTCAGGTTCAGGGATCATGGTAATAACAACAATACTTGCATTTGATATAGCACTTTTCACATCTTCTAGACGTCTCAAAGAGCATCACAGAATGTACTGCAAAGTGAATTGACTGTATACATGTGGGTGAAATGCGGTAGCCAATTGCACAAAGCAGTGTCCCACAAGCAATTTGGGATTGACTGACCAAATTTTTTTAGGCTGTTATTATCAGACCACCACACCCAGCAGGGAAGTGCACATCTTATCAACGCTCCGTGTGTCAAAAACAAATCACCGTTTGCTTCCTTGGTAACTTTCTCAAATCAAAGCCCTCTGGTGACTACCCAATTTGTAATGGGTACAAATCCCTCTACCAAAAATGGTTCATTATTTGCTCCTAATTGGTGACTTCACTCAAAACCACATAATAAGCTCACGGGAAATGGAAATGGCAGACTTTTACACTTGTGGTGTGTTTATTTCAAAGGAACTTTGTCTTAAAGTTAATTAAAGGGAGGCTAGGGATCAGGTTTCTTTTTGAAATAATTACTCTACCACCTTTAACATCAATTTCTCTTTTTTAAACCCTGCTATTTTTTCTGAAATATGAGTGTAAAAGTCAACTGACAATGCTACCACCAAGCAATTTCTTTTTTTGAGGTGGGGAAGAAATAGGAAAAATATTAATTAAAATAATTTTTTTAATTTGATCATACAATCCAACACTGTTTGTGGGGCATTGTTGTGCATGATTGACTGCTGCATTTTGCACTTTATCAAATGCAAGGATTATTACAGCCTAACATTGGGAAATGGATTGTTGTCTGATACCTGGGGTGAACTTGATTGATTCTGGGCTGAATGACCTTCCTTATTCCAAACCCATTCGTTTACTATTCGATTCAGCAACTCCAAAAAACAGTTAGAAACATGTCATCGTCACTCAGCATCTGCCTCGAGTGTTAGTGAAATGAGGAATGAGGAAACAGAAGAAGAAAATTATGATTTTGTAACTTTTGTTTGGGGAAAAAAAGAGATTCAATGCATAAGAGAGCAAAGAGGGTGATTCAAAGTGGTAGAGGAATGAGCTATGTGTAACAATTGGATATGGGTTGAAATCAGTCTTGAAAGGAGATTTCTCAGAGAGGAGCAGATAGAGATGCTTAATAGAATAGCAAAAATACAATAAAACTCTAATAACAAGCCCCTGGGATAAGCAGTCAACCCCACAAAACTAGTCAATATACCAGCTATTTGAGTATTTTGGATATCCATTTAAATTTTCATGATTATGTTAGTTCAGAGTATCGAGTGACGTGAGACAAATTGGAATTGATGTACAGATCAGCCAATGATCAACTAGAACACCAGAACAGGCTTGAGGGGCTGAAAAGCCTTCTCCTGTTCCTATGTTCTTATACTTTCGAGATACCATACTTTGGATAAGTGGTTAGCTGTGAAAAGTACTAATTTGAGCTATTTTCCTTGGAGTTATTACTGTCAGCACAGAACAATATACAGTATTCAGATATTTCAAAGCAACAGGATAAATGGGCCTGAGAAATGATGGTTAAGGATTTCCGAGCAATAAGTGCTGGGCCTGGTCATAGATATATATATATTATCTATATGGTGGAGCCCCGTAGCTAAGTGATTAGAGCACTTGCCTTGCAAGTTTGCTTACTCCACACGCTTGGTAATAATCCCTCAAGAAAAAAAAAAAAAAATTGGTCACTTCAATCCATGACTGATTGTGGGACATTGCTGTAGTAAATGGCTGCCGCATTTTACCTATAAATACACTGTCAATTCACTTTACAATATATTTTTTGATGCACTTTGAGACATCTAGAAGACATGAAAAGCAACATCTCAAATGCAAAGATTATATAGATAGATATATTCATCTAATTGAAATACAGATGTTTGCTCTGCAATTAGGTTCTATGATGGTACGATGGCTGTGATGTTAATCTGGACGCAGCTGTTCACATATTTCAGTGCTGAATCTTGCAGATTCCACAACTCTGGTCTCTGCGGATTTCATTCAAAAAGCAAGAAACATGGATTCTATTAGACAAGCAACCTGTGAGGTGTTTGCATTATGGCAGAAGCAAATAGTATCCTTCTCTACTTGGTTTTGGCTCATAATCAAATCATCTAGGAAAGGATTTTGCAGAATCAGGTGCTACAGTTAATTGTCTGTGGCACATTAGGACTTGGGGAACATAAAAACGGCAGTAGGTCATTCACTTTTCAAGCCTGCTCCACTATTTAATTAGATCATGGTCGATCTGTACCTCAACTAATACTTTCAATTCCAATTTCCCGCTTTCTCCCCATATCCCTTAATAGCCTGACCTACCAAACAATTATCAACCTCACTCTTGAAGGTGTGGATGGAACCAGCATCCTCGGCCTTTTGGAGTAGAGAATTCCAGATTTCTACCACCCTTTGAGTCAAAAAAATACTTCCATTGGTTCCCAGACACAACCATCACACGCACGAAAGGTTATTGACCTCCACTAGTAGGGAAGAGGAGAAACCAAGTCCTTGGGTTCACCTTCTCCACCTTCCAGGAGATTGTCTCGCAAAATGAGTCTTCTGCCTCTCGGAGAGTTAAGAGTGTAACCTGTTGCAGCACCACTCCAGTTCTCTTCATATATGCAACTGAATAGCTTATGTTCAATAGCAACTGATAAGTTTGTATGACTGAGGAATGCATGCCAGCAGATCACATGCCAAGCTGTGTTGGGTAATTCCATTTCAACTTGGGTGGCGCTAGACATGCTAAAATTGCACTCAGTGGGGAGGAGGAGGGTGAGAGGGGTGGAAGACAATGACTGGATCTTAAATGAGGGCAAGAGCAATGGCTTGGCTATGCTGCTTCTCCCGCCTCCCTCTCATCTCCAGTGGTTGAATAACTTATTGATGTGCATAATTGATACCCATGCATGAATAATGCACACACGAGCAAGGTTACTGATGTTTTAGGTTCTGACAGTAACAGTAATGGAAGTGTAGCCCAAGTGGAGGCACTGACAATCAAGGCACCTATAGCTCAGCAATGCTCCCCAAGGACTTGGCATCAACCATTTTGTCTCCTTGTTGTACATCGGGAGTGGAAATATCCTCAGAAAAGCTGCGAACTTCTTTGAATGGTACACAAATCTAAAGCGCATTGTGGTCATTGGGACTATGGAGCAATACTTGTGCATTTACCGTAGATTCAGTCTGGAAAATCTGCATTGCCCATTGTATACAGTACATCCAACACAGGGACAGGGAGTTTGGTGTCATGGAATTCTCGAGGCTTGACTGAGCTGGAAGTCTGAATGCGGGGGCTTGAATACACGACCATATGACTTAGGGGCTAGAGTGCTAGCCCGTGGCTCAGTGCCACTGATAAGCTGCCCTGCGTGAAAGGTGTTATCTAAATGCAAGATGTTATTGTTACTAGTGACTGAATCAGGCTTATACCTGGCAGAGGCGTTTTTAAGACTTCAAACTACGAGGTGTAATTTTCTTAGGTGGCCCGTCACTGATGATAAGTTTAATAAATGCGCAATTTTATTTTATTCAAAAATGAACTTTTGGCGGGTGCGATGCCTCTTTAGGCGGAGCTGGTCTGTGTTGGGCTGGGGAGAGCTCTGGTTTTCGCTATATAGGTATTTAACAAAAGACAAGAGCACAGCACACTCAAATCCTCCCATTTCAATGATTTTTTGCATTACTTTGGGGGCCCCCAATATGAGGGGCTTGTCGGTGAGTTGTACCGATTGCACCGATGTTAAAAATGCCTCTGTCACCTAGACCTGGTTCTGCTTCCTTTGCTGTTCTGTAGAACTGTTGCCCTCATGCTATTTCTGGACTTGGAACAGATTGAACTATTACAGATGAACTATTACATCAAAGTTTTAATAAGGATCAACGTCTACTGAAAATTCATTGAGGTTCTGACCCACAAATTGAGAAAGGGTGAATGAAGGAGTTTACAATCATATCGTAAACAGTAGATACGATTGTAACAGCACCCTGGGACGTCCTCCCAATGAGAAAGGCGCTCGATAAATGTAATTTTGTTGTTGTTGTAAAACAAAACTAAATATTTAATACTCCAACAGTATGTGCACAAATGTCCACTACACGGATGTGCTTGAACGATAAGGAGTAAAAATCCATTTTCACTAGACTTCCTCACTAATTTATTTAAAGAATGTTTTACTAAAAGGCATTAAGAGCTGAAGACACAGATGTCTGCACACCAACGTAATTACATCTGCTCATGAACTTACCAGCTCAAATTAAACTGGGCCTTGCTATGCCTCATAGCAGAAAGAGCTGTACTGGGAAGCATACAGGACTATAGCAATTAGTCATTCCCTTGTACTGGATGTGCTGATGACTGCAGAAATAGTCATTTCTTTCAACCTCATGACAGATTCCTTTACCCTTTCCCTTCCGATTAAAGGAAATGTACTAAAATGGAAACAAAGAATCCTATTACATTGATGCTGTACAGTTACAGACATTAAAGGCATCTCCAAAATCGCTGTACGTTTACGTTAAATGTCTGTTTGTAATATTTCTAGCGATATCAATGTCAAATTTACCTTACAGTCGCAACCACAGTTTTTGAGTTTCATGCATTATTAAATGGCAACACACCAAAGGAAACTGGAAACATTGGGGTGACATTTGTTGCATTTCTCTATCCGACCCTCTTCAGGATTGTAATTATAATCCTTGCATTTGATATACAGTAGTACCTTATCGTGTCTTCAGGACGTCTCAAAGCGCTTCACAGGATATACTGTAAAGTGAATTGACTGTACCTTTTTGTGGGCGAAATGCAACTTGTCATTGTTGAAGTTGAAATTTCATTGACAATATCACCAGGGCGCTCTGAGGAAACAGGATTTTCCAACCATCAAGGTTCGACTGAACTGAGGAATTATGTTCTGGTCTGCGCAATCTTAAATTTTAATTGTAAGAAATGGGCTCTGCAGGTGGCATTTTGGCTTTGATTCTACTTAATAGTTCTGTACATTTTGTTTCAAGGAAATTGATCAATAAAGCGTGCACTTTATTTAAAGCAACCGATTGTCTATTAGCTAAATGTTATTCAGCGACAATGCAATGCAAAACCTGCAACTTTCATAATTATAATAAAAAATAGATAAGCAAGTTTCAGAGTGCTTTAGGGGGATAAAATTATCTCTAATAAGAATATAAATATATACCTAATAAGAATTATCTCTTATAAGAATATATGATTTCACCCTCTGCTGACATCTCTATAGTCATTCAAAGCCCTAGTTATTCATTGCCTGAGTGTGTGTAAACCATACATATTGTGGCAGAGTAGGAGAAGCGAAATGAAGCAATCAAACCCTTTGAACACACTTTGAGTGATGGAGGGTCAAAGTTGATTCTGTTGGTACTGTATCTTTCCAGCTGAGTGAGTCTGACTGCCCCTCCAACAACTGGTTCTCACTTGGGTAGTTCCATTGTTACCTTTGTCACTTGTGCCTTTCTTGCTTTACACGTACGTATCCACATCAGATGTCATCAACCCTGGTACAATAATAATA
This sequence comes from Hydrolagus colliei, assembly GCA_035084275.1. NCBI lineage: Eukaryota > Metazoa > Chordata > Chondrichthyes > Chimaeriformes > Chimaeridae > Hydrolagus > Hydrolagus colliei. The sequence goes on along the minus strand of CM068762.1, from coordinate 9,177,873 downwards.
AATAATAATAATCCTTGTATTTGATACAGCGCCTTATCACGTCTCCGTGATGTCTCAAAGCGCTTCACGGTATATAGTGTAAAGTTAATTGACCGTATATTTTTGCAGGCGAAATAAAACAAAACCTTAACGAAACCCAGGCAACTGACATATACAAAATGGATGCAAAATACTGACGGAAACAAAATATTGCAGATGTTGAAGTTTGAACCAAGAACAGAAATCGCTTGGAACACTCAGCATCTGTTGGGAAAGGAAAGTGAGTCAATACATAACCCTTTGTCAGAACTCCTCCATTTCTCAAAAAAGCATAGCTAATAATAATAATAATAATCTCTGCAGCTGATGTAGCACCTGTAATGTCAGCAGAGCAGCTCACAGGATATTCTGTGTGTTTTATGGACAAAAGACTCGAGTTTGGACCAGACAGACAATGTGACGAGTCCTGATTTTCTGGTCTTGCAAGAAAATGACTGGACAAGCAAGAGGAAGGAGAAAGCTGCAGGACAACATATGGAGAGTTTGGGAAGGAAATAAGTCAACAACAAGAACTTGCATTTATGTAGCGTCCCTCATGCTACATAAATAGGAGTAACAACAAAATAGATAATAGCACTAAAGGAGGGGCCTGAGTCAACAGACTGATGAACTAACAAACAAATTTAATCTTGCCTCAAGTGGGTTTCTGTTGGGCCAGAACGGCCTGCTATACGGTTCTATGCAAGTGTGCCCTCTGTGCGATCCACCAAAGACGCACTTGAGGAATGAGCATCAGTATCGGAACAAAACTAATTGGGGTCCAGGAGAACAAAACTCCACATGGTTTGTAAAGAAAGAAAATGTGCCAAAGCCAGTTGAGCAGGTCTGGTGCCTCGAGTGAGTTTCAGGGTGTTGGCAATCATGAGCAAAACACATAACTAAACAGAAAATATCACAAAATCAAGTCAACACAAAAGCAACTCTTTTATTTACTCACTCATTCATTTTGATCACAGGATGTGGTAGCTGTATTTTTGTGTTAAGACGAGGAGCGTTATGCACCAGGTTTGCTGCTGGTGGTTTCAATATGATCATATCTGCTTCGATTCTCACTGTTCCTGACTAGAGTTCAAATCTACTTTTCCTGTGTCTGCCACAGATATTTCACTCTGCTGAAAAGTCTGCTGTCAGATTCCTGCAAACACATGCAACCTAGATCTACAGTTGACAGTTGTACACACACACACACTTTTTTTTGGAAAATATTGCATTTTTAAAATTTGCTATTGAGGACATCCGATTGACAACCTTGTCTGGTTTCTTTAAAATAGGAACACAAATAAATTACAGTTTTGTAAACAGGGGCGATGATTTTTGAAGAAAGTCACAGGTCTGTAGACAAGGGAAACTTTACTTGTATTTGGAATTGGTTGGAGACTTGAAAAGCCCTGAAGACATTTCAGGAATTTAGGCAGAATACATTATTATTATGATTATGTATTATTATTACTATGTTGTTGCATTCAGGACGTTCTCCCAAAGTGAAAGGTTCCCTATAAATGTAATGTTATTGTTTTTAATCTGAACTGTGCTGTTTTCGTTTGACTCTAAATATTCATTACAGTGATCAACAGCACTCATATTGCCTGTGACCTTATTGGCAAAACTGATCTATAACCTTTCAGTTCTCATGCAATCTTTCTGCCGTAGTTTCATCATTTAAAAAAGGTGAGACAAAGCCGCCAGGTGTTTCCAATGGATGACTAATGAACTTGGTTAAAAAAGTATATATATAGAATTTTTTTAATTGTAATTAGGTGTGATATGAAGTTTCATGTGGTTTGGCCTTGGTATTTTAATCTCCTTCAATACACAATGCTACAATTGTAGTAGTTAATCAACTGTCCAATAATAAACTAAGTACATGTGAAAACATTTGCAAGGTGTTTGACTGACAGTCTTTTCGTGGATAGCCTTGTGCTGACCTCAGGCAATGCTCAGCTGTTGGTTTGTTGAACTTGAATTAATACAATGAAGAAAGGTTTCTGTATAAAAATAGATGTTGGTATCTTATTTTGGTAACCTCAAATCAGGTTGTGCAAAAACTGTGTTTTAGACTCAGGATATTTAATTTGGGTTCCAATGGGAAAGCTTTCGTCTTTCCATACGATTGTCTGGCATTCCGTAAATAAACAACAACAACAATAAAATTACAAATGTAGAGCGCCTTTCATATCGGGAGGACGTCCCAAGATGCTGAACAGTCAGGGATCAGGACCTCAACATGGGAGGTGGAGGCGGGAGTAGGATTGGGATGAAGCAGGGCAGAGAGGTAGGGGGTGCAGCTCAAGTCATGGTTGGAAAGGGGGGTCTTGAGTTGGGCCTTGAAGGAGGCACGGGAGGGAGCAAACTAAAGGGATTGTGGGATAGAGATCCAAGGAGTGGGGACAAGGAGACTGAAAGCCCGACGATAGAGCAGGTCAGGCCAGAGCCTGCTAGGCGGAGGGCACGGACAGGTTAATAAGGGGTTAGCATGTCAGAGAGGTAGGTACGAGAAGAGGGCCTCGAAGGTGACATTGCTGTGCAGAACATAGCTGCCGGGGTTACCAAAAAAAACACACCATCACTACACATTACAATAAATCTCGCGAAGGACTCTGAGCCGTCCTCTTCACATGAAAGGCGCTGTATCGGGGCAAGGGATGATTAATTTATTTTCCATCAATTCTCCAGAAAAGGATGGCATTAGAAAACCCAAAGTTTCTGGTGCTTGAAATTGCTGAGACCGCAAAACAAACAAGCTCTAGGAAACACTGAATGAACACTAATGTTCCTGAACTGCATCTCAGCAACAAATGAAGTATCCTTTTCACATCCAGTAACTGCAAAGAACCACATTAAATGAACGCTTATCTCCACTTATATGTGCATATTGTCTTGCTTACTTTGGTATTATTGGCTTAATACTGGATTCAAAAATGTAATTTTTTGGATAAATACGTGTACTGTAATTGGTTTCAGACAACACATCTTTGTTCTAGTGGTAATAATTTTCCGTGGAAGAGAAGATCAGTGATAAGGGAAGATTCTGTTCACTTACTGGAACTGTTATCTGCCCAGAATTGAAGCATGCTAGCCAGAATTCAAATGGCTGCACACAGTGTACATTTTAGTGACAGTATGTGATGTACTAATAGATCAAACTGTACAGTCAGCTCCAAATATTTTTGCGTGAAAACATCAGCAATTTGTTCAAAATTAAATAATGAAAGCATCAGTTTTTTAAATAACTCTACATTTCTGTGACTTTTCCCCTGTATTATTCCCCCAGAGTCCCCTAGCTTAGTGTTAGCTACACTAGCAAACGAGATGACCTGGATTCAATTCCTGAGGTAGGGCAAATGTTAGGCAAATTAAGAAACCTTACTTTAGACAACTCTGTTTACCTATAAGTAGGAACACAGCTGTTTGTTTATTGGTTAGTCGGTAATCCCTCCCTCCCAAAAAATGTGATTACTTCATCTACGACTGTTTGTGGATCTCTGCTGTGCACCATTGGCTGTGGTGTTTCACTCACAAAATATACAAATGCACTTTATAATACATTCTGTGAAGTACTTTGAGATGTCTCAACAATACAATAAAGCGCTATTTCAAATGCAAGGATTATTATTATTATTTATTTTCATTAGCTGGCGGGTAACTCATCTCTTCTTATGTACAGATTGATTTGGGCCCCCTCTCTTCCGCCCTCTCTCAGGTGGAAGAAACTCTTCTGTGGTTAGCCCCAGGTTAGGGTGAGATTTGAGAATTCATCAAAATCGACAATTGAATTGTCAAGAGCTCAGTTTTTCCTTTGTATCAGCTTGAAGTACAACTCGATTGCAAATCCAACAGGAGAAAATCTTGTTATATTATTGATGGTTGCACAGACCACCTACTCATCACATTAAGTAATTCACTAAGAATGTAGGTGTAGTCCCGACTCCATTCCTATAAACTGCTCATTGATTTTGAAGGTACTTATGGCTTCTTGCCATGTTGCTGAGCTCAGCCAGACTTGTTCATCTTAATCAGCCAGGGCAATTAATAAACATTCCACTTGTAATGACTCCACGCCACACCATTACGTAATGAAGACTTTGAGACAATTCTGTTTTACCATGATCAGTACAACATATGATACCTTAGAACAACATAGGAACGCAAGGCTATTGTAATGGAGTTGCATTTCAGCAGCTTAGGTTATTTAATAATCCTTGTGTTTGATACAAAGCCTTACCACATGGTCGAAAACATCCCCAAATCACTTCACAGAAATTACTGTGTAGTGTAGTGACTGCATTTGTGGGTGAACATCTACAATCCATGAGTGTTTCACCCACAAATATACAGTCAATTCACGTTACAGTATATTCTGCAAAGCGCGTTGAGAGAACTAGAAGACGTTAAAAGCACTATATCAAATGCAAGGATGATTATTATTATTATTATTATTATTATTATTATTATTAACACCGCAGTCAATGTGCGCACAGCAATGCCCCAAAACAACTCTGAAGTGAATGATTGATTTTATTTGGGGGGATGTTTGGCCAGAACATTGTGAGAAACTTCCTTTGATCTCAGATGAGAATGCTATATACTGAGTCAGGCCTATCTGATAGATATCAACCGCATGCATATCCATCCATATTCTGTCGAAACACCTAATGAAACATTAATTTAATAGTGGATCAAAGTAGCATCAATATTGAGCTACCACCTTCCCCAGAGTTTTGTTATATATTGAGGTTCAACATGGATCCAAAACTTGAACAGACCTGGACAGATTGCAAAATACTTTTCGTGGGATCAGAATATGGGGAGATTAATACAGCAATATATTATCAGAAATGATTCCTGAAGGTAAAACCCTTAGGGATATCTAACTATTAATCTCCAAACTCAAGATCCCCCAATGTGTTAGAGTTTCTTATTCAATAATCCATGCTGCTTATTACTGCTAATCATTGAACAAAATAATTTGGGCAGAGTTTAGATGAGTGTTCCTTTGAGCAACTTGTGAACACTATATGATTTTTAACAGATTGATTTCAAGATCCTCAACCTAGCACTACCTCTCCAACCTGCTCACACCCCACTCGCTTTGCATACCTGCCATGCTACACTTGGCTGGCTCAAGCCTTCTGTACATTTCCTTGACCGTTTATTGGACAGGGTTCTGTACAATTGGCTGCCCCGTTTCACCCGCAAAAATATTCACTTCACAGTATATTCTGTGAAGTATTTTGAGACGTCTCTCAGACATGCTAAGAACATAGAACACAATCCACATCTCTCTTTGGGGAGGAGTGGGGCCAAATAGGGGACGATGAGAGGGGAGGGGGGAAGATGACTAAAGGTAGAATTAAACAGAAAAGTCTTGGTAGACTTTATAGGAGGCAAGGGAAGGGGTGAGGTGAAGGGACTGCGGGATGGAGTTCCGGAGACTATAGGCAGGTAGACTGAAACCCGGACAACCCGGATGGTGGGGGGAGTGGGTGGTGGAGTGCGGTGGGTGATATGAAGGCTGGAGGAAGGAACAGGTGAGTTGGTAGAATCAACTCAGTGTTCCCTGGCAAATGGAGCAGGTCTTTCACTGTGTGAATTTACAGCTGAATTATGCTCGAGATTTCCTGGCAAACCATTTCAATTCAGACTTTGGTTTCCGGAAATCAATGTACAAAGGAACGCTGTTTTCAATGCTCTGGATACAGCAAAATTAATAGATTCAAGATGGTCCATGATGTCATGGGAATCTACAGACCTTCCAACTCACCTGAATTTCACAGATTTCATGTAGCTTTTAACAGACACTCAACCAAACACATGCATACCAGCTGCTTCAGCCACATATGGACCAAGAATTAATGTGTTTAGGGAGAGGCGGAGTGTCAGTATTGGCAATGCTAAGCAGACATACACAGTGCAGGAATAATAAGAGGATGCAATTTGCCTAAGCCATTAGCTATCTGCTATTCACATCAAAGCACACACACGTGTAGACACTCACACAAAGATTATTGAAGAGTTTAAGCCAAATATTCAACTTCATCATTTCAGCATTGTCCCGAATGAATACCGGTAATATTCTTTGCATGTGATACAATGCTTTTTAAAAGCACTTCACATGATCTTACTGTAAACTCCATCATGCCCTAGCATCTCCCAACCTCTCTGACCTGCTTACTCCCCAACTCAAGGGTGTAGTAACTGTATATTTTGAGGGTGAATGTGGAAACCAATTTGCATTCAGCACTAAAAAAAAAGCCAAGTACAGAGGGACATCAAAGCCAAAGGCAAAATATCGCAACAGGAATATACATATAAAAATACATTCATGTAAAAAAAAGATGTGTGTGTATATACATATATTGGAGCTCCTGTGGCTCAGTGGTTAGAGTACTTGTCTTGCAAGCTGGGGAGACCAAGCTGGGGAGACCTGTGTTCGAATCTAGGCAGGTCAGGGCGAAACCTTGGGCAAGTTTCTTACTCCATACACACGCCTAATAATAATCCCTCCAAAAAAACCACATTAATAAAATTGGTCATTTCAATCCACGACTGTTTGTGGGACACTACTCTGCGCAATTGGCTGTTACGATTCACCCACAAATATACAGTCAATTCATTTTACAGTATATTCTGTGAAGCGCTTTGGGACTTTGATAATTTGTGAAAAGCGCTATATCAAATGCAAGGATTATTATTATTATAATTATTATTATTATTATTATTATAATATACATATATACAGGGTGAGCTAAAGGTTAAATATCTACCCTATTATCTAAAAATATATATACAGTATCATAATTTCTTTAAGACTCATCAGACATTGTAATCGTATCACTATTTGGTCACACTATACATGATGTTTTCATAAATAATCAAATTAATTGTTGCAGTTGGTACCGTCTTATCATGTCTTCGAGACTGCGTTTCACAGAATACACTATAAAGTGAATTGACTGTGCATTTAGTGGGCGAAATGTAGCAGCCAATTGTGCACAACAGTGTCCCACAAACTGTCGTGGATTTAGTGTCCAAATTATTTCATTTATCTTTTTTTCGATCGGATCATGACCCCCGGAAGAGTTGATAGGTATGCAGAACTTTTATTCTAGTTTGGACACGTTATAGAGATGTTGAGGTTGCCAGGGTGTCAGACGCACGGCTGGCAGAAAACAACATTTGTGCACTATTTCGCCACAATGCCACATTTCTTCCCCTCTTCACCCCTACCAGTGGGGATTATTTCAGACCTGTTGGTTTGTAAAGGTTTGTACTCTCTGCAGGGTCGAATGCATGTGTCCATTTAGCCACTTTCCTTCCACTGCCCAAGCCCTGCCAGTCCTGCATTGAGACTCCAACTCAGAGGTTGTGATGTGCTCTGAAATATGCTCCTAACATGAAAAATACTATCGCAGTGTGAAACAAGAAAGGCAGCACAACTGTTTAAACTGTTAAAACTAGTATCCTGCTTCTCAGTTGGAGGAATTTAGATGGAACTCACAGTCTAGACTAGTACTGGAAAGTCTAGACTAGTACAGTAAAAACAGAAGTCACTGGGAACACACAGCAGGTCAGGCACCATCCAGGAAGAGAAGAAAATGACTTAACGTTTCTGATTGATGACCTTTCACCAGAACCCAAGGCCTGGGGGTGAGCTGCACTGTTATATGTTCAATTTTTCGATGAGATGTTAATGCACGAGCCCATCTGCACCAGATGAGCATTACAACAACAACAACAAAATTATATTTGTAGAGCGCCTTTCACGTTGGGAGGACATCCCAAAGCGATGAGCAGTCAGGGATCAGGACCCGAGCAAGTGGAGGGGGAAGGATTGGAATAAAGGATGGTAGGGAGGTCAGATGATTGGTTGCTGAAGGCATCGTCAAAGAGAAAGGTCTTGAGATCATTCTTGGAGGAGGCAAGGGAGGGAACAAGGCGAAGGGTTTGTGGGATGGAGTTCCAAAGCACCCGTGGCCAAATTTCCAAAAGGGAAGGGAATTTCTCGGGTGTCCTGATCAACAAATTGCTCAGATAAAAATTGGTCATCCACTTCTTTGCGATTTGTGGGACAATGCTGTGCGGAAATTGACTGCTATGTTTGCCAACAAATAAGTAGCTACTAAAAATCCCGTGAAGCACTTTAACACGTTTGTTTGGTGTGAATCGTTGTTCTATTAAATGCAAGGATGATCATAAAACTTGCAGGATCCTTTTCGTGGTTTGAGGTTTGACACACAAATACTGCACGAACAGCAGTAATTGAATTTTTTAAAAAAATATATGAAAAATTCAGTGACCATGACCAGTCTCTCATTTCCTCCAGACTCTTTCTCATAACTGAAGTTAACTGAAGTTATGAAAAAGGTCTACGCAGCACATATGCATGTACCCTACATGTAAATAAATTCTGGATTACCTTTATCAGCGGTTTTCTTGTAAAAAAAATGACACATTTTCTAAAATCATATGATACAAAAGTTTGTAAACTACTGAAAATATTAGCAACATAGTGCGTTTATATAGAAACCTTCACACGGGATAGTGTTTTGGGTGGGATCTGAGACGCCATCTGGCATGGAGGGCGCTATATAAATCCAAATTGTTGTTGTTGTAAGTTGTTGGCGACATGGTGATACTCCCGATGTGAAAGGCGCTCTATAAATGTAATTCTGTTGTTGTTGTTGGCAGTGGGATTGTGTGCCAATCAAGGAAGAAGTGGGAGGTGGAGTTGACGATATTTAGGTCACGGACATGCATCTTCAGGTGAGATTTAAAGGTTGATTGATAAAGAGGGCTTGAGGTGTTTCTTGAGCACATCAGATGCTCGTTCTGGGTTTAAAGGAGCTCATTTTCACCCACAATATATGCAGTCAATTCATTTTATAGTATATTCTGTGAAGTGCTTTGAGACGTCTTGAAGACGTGGTAATGCACAACATATATGTGAAAAAGAGGTCAGAAATATTTCAAATGTAAAAGGACAAATCCCGGCAGGGCGAAACCTTGGGCAAGTTTCTTTACTCCACATGCCTAGTAATAATCCCTCCAAAAAAATTGGTTATTTCCATCTACGATTATTTGTGTGCTGTGCACAATTGGCTGCCGCGTTTCGCTCACATATATACAGTCCATTCACTTTACATTATTTTCTGTGAAGCGCTTTGAGACGTCTAGAAGGCGTGAAAAGCACTATATTAAATGCAAGGATTACTATTAAGTTCACATACCATCAATTCACTTTACAGTATATTCTGTGTAGCACTTTGAGACATCTAGAAGACGTGAAAAGTGCTAAATCAAATACTAAGGATTATTCTTATTACATACACACAGTCACCACATTTACTAAGAAGCGCTTGGAGTTGTTTTGATACTGTAGGCGCTGCATTAAATGTACAGTTTATTATATACTTTTTTAACATTATGCAATGTAGCGAGTGATGAAGATTAATCAAAGGGGGCCATTCAGACACTGTTGCTTTTTAACCCTCTAATCTCTGGTATCTAAAGTTAAAGAAAAGTGTGGTTGCACTTCCTGCTGAAAACCTGTCTGAAAATTAATGAACCACATCAGGTTCCAAATAGTGTAATTGTTGGCTATTTCAATTGCACGATAACAATGGTAAGTTAATAATGGCTTTAACAGCCATTCAGAGGCTGGGCCTTTGGCATTCCTCAAATGTTCCCTCAATTACTTACTTCCCAACAAACATAAAAACAGATACTCACTAACAGTTTTCAAATGGCAAACTCTTAACAAAGTTAAGAGGCTTTTGATGTTACTGCCAGTTGCCTCGCTCTGACTGATGTGTAAATGAAGCAACCTCTGCCTTTAGATTTGTGTGTGCCATTGGTAATCACTTGTGAATGGGAGAATGACTTGACTATCCTGTGCTGTTGATGTGTATTGTGTCTAACAACAGGTAGTAAAATCTGCAATTGTGGAGGCTTTGTTTCACAGGACCTGTGGCAGACAAACCGTCTCCACAAACAGAGCATGAAATGGCCCACCTGGGGAGCCAGAGGATACAACCTTTGATCTCCTGAGCTCTGCACGAACAGAGCTTGCGACGATAAATAAGACTTGCAGAGGAAGTGATGAGGGTGGTCTGTGAAGTACTGTACAAGGGGTTGAGAAGATAGAAGTATAATTAGCTTTGTACGCACAACTAACAGTGTAAAATAGCTCAGTAAAGCCACAATTGTTTGTTTCTCAGGCTTTTTCGCTGAGATCAAGCGGTCATTCGACAAGACCGCTTGTAACGTATTGGTTAGAGCATTCGCCTCACAAGCGAGAGTATCTGGATTCAATTCCAAGGCCGGGCGAGACTTTTGCATATTTTGTTACTCCACACACCTCTGTTTACCTAGCAGTAAGTAGGAACCCAGTTGTTAGTCAATTGGCGAATCAGGTTTCCGCGGGTAATAATCCATTCAAGAGGCTTTTGATTGTGGATTCTGCTTGCGAGATCAAATTGAGATTATGACAACCATATTGGTTTAGGACAGGTGGTTTGAGAGTGTGAGTTTTGTGACGTCAGTGATTTCATTTTGGTATCCTTGACTCAACTTTGGGAACTGGGTTACTCAATTTGCGAGACTCAATTTGAGGATATATTTGAAATTGGACTTATTATTTGGGGATGCCTTTCTGACATGAGGAGTGCTGTACAAGTGTAATTTGTTGTTGTTGTTGCTATCATGTCATTACGAAGTCTTCAAAACGCTTCACAGAATACTCTGTGAAGAGAATTGACTGGATATTTTGTGGGCGAAACGCAGCAGCCGATTGTTTACAGCAGTGTCCTACAAACAGTCACGGATCGAGGGGCCAAATTATGATTATCATTTATTTATATACACTTTGAACCAGTGTTGCCTTTTGGTGGTTGGAGCCAGGGCTGTTTTGAAACACTGGATTGCGTATTTGAGGTGTATATGTAAATGGTCTAATTCGGGATAGGGAGGGAAGTTTCCAGAGAAACACTGAGTTGCTAACGCCAATTGCTACTGGTGTTGATATTAGCACCTTGTGCCAGAGAACGTTGTGGCTGTCTCTCTCAAAGACAGTTAACATGACTTCCTTCATATAACATTGAGTCTAAAATGACCACATTAGCTTCTGCCTAAGTAGCTCAATGATCAATGAATGGCCTCACAGACCAGAATGATTCCGGTGCTCTGTTTTGGTTTAGCTCATTTTCGTCCTTCAGATAAGACTTTAAACCATGATACTTTGTGATTTGTCCACAAAGATAGTCAATTCACTTTACCGTCTACAGTATCCCATGAAGCACTTTTTTGAGACGTATGGAGGACGTGAAAAGTGCTATATCAAATGGAAGGATTATTATTATGATCCCATCTCCCTGTCAACGTGAACATTAATGATCCCATGATACTTTTCGAGGAGGGAAGGGAGTTTCTCCTAGTATCCTGGCCAACAATCCTTCAAATTAAATTGACCACTTCCTTCATGGCTACTGCATTTACCTACAAACACAGTTACTCCACTTTACAGTAAATCCCGGTAAAGCTCTTTGAGATGTATCCTCTCGGTGTGAAAGGTGTTTTACAACCACAGCAAGAACTTGCATTTATAATAATAATCATTGCATTCGGTATAGCTCTTTATCACGTCTTCGAGCTGTCTCAAAGCGCTTCACAGAATACACTGCAAAGTGAATTGAATGTATATTCAATTTTTGTAGCACCCTTCAGATAAGGTAGGATCCCAAAAGCGATTATACCAAATGGGAGGCTTGTTATCCAAAGATCCTAGTCATATCCTCATCTAACCCCTCACAAGACATATAATATAGGTTTCTTTCTTCATGTTATGAAAAAAATCCCAATGTGTTTCAGTGTTAGAGAATGAGCGAGTAAGACAGCGAGCAAGAAAGGAAAAAACAACCGTACAAAAACTCATTTATCTTCTGCAAATTTTTTTTTATATGATGTGTGATGCAAGACAGGAAACTAAACACTATTTCAAAACAACTGAAAAACTATTTTTCACACATTTGCTGGCCCAAGACGAGATGTTGACAAGAAACTGTGCAGATAAGAAGCCGAGATAGAAACTGATTGTATTTGAAAATGAGTAATTTTAACCCAGTTCTTGGTACCGATTTTATTCATTGAACCTTTTTGGGGTATTTTCGTCCAGGTGATGTTGAAACATGATTACATATGATGAAAGAACCCAATAATTCTTCATCATCGCCTGTGTGTTCTTGCAGATTTGCTGCAAACAATTTCCTCAGCCTGTGCCTTCCTATTCCTGGTAGTTCTGGGTTGGGATTTCCAGGCAGGGTTCCAAATTAGGTAAGTTTCCTTACTCCACACTTCTCTGCTTATCTAGCGGTAAGCAGGATGCAATAATCCCTTAAAAAATAAATAATAATAATTTAATAATTTGTTCACGCAATCCATGGCTAATTGTGAGATGCTGCTGTGAGCAATTGGCTGTTACATTTCACCCATAAGATACGCAGTCAATTCACTTTACAGTACGGTATATTCTGTGGACATCCTGATGACATGATAAGGCGCTGTAGCAAATGCAAAGATTATTATATCACATAGCGAGCTACAATGAACTGAAAGAACATACACATCAGCAGTAGAACCCACAGTGGCGAGACAATTATGAATAAAATGGAAGGTGCGCGTGCAAGAAAGAGATGGAACAGTAGCCAAGCAAGTAGAAATGACAGCTGTGATTCTTAATCTGGATCGTTAATGCTCTCTTTTGTTCCAGACTGCCAAAGCTTTGAATGGGATCAGCTGCACAAAGCTTTGATATTACTTCATACTTTCCATTTGTTTACACGTTACTTTTGAGTTTACACACACAGCCTGGAGCGTCAGGGAATGCCATAAATTGTAACGAAAAAATGAATTTCCATCACTAAATAGAGCGCGGGTTTGTTTGAAAGGAAGTCGTTAATAGATTCCATCAGGCCATTGCAATGTCCAATGCTCCAGGGCTTCAATTATCTTTGTGCATCTCAACCAGGCCTGGCTATATGCTTACGGTGGGTATGCATTGACTGATCTTCATTCCATGCTTCCACACGCTGCGCTGGGCTGCTCACCAGGAAGCTTGTGGGGAGTTCCTGATACCTGCCATCCATCTTGCAGAGTCCCACAGCTGAGTGGTTAGAGCACTTGCCTCACAAACGAGAGACCCGGCTGTGTTTCCTGGCAGAGCAAAACCCTGGGCAAGTTTCCTTATTCTACATGCTTGATACTATTCCCTCAAGAAACCCCCCCCCCCCCAATAATAATTTGGTCACTTCAATCCACGACTGCTTTAGGACACTGCTGTGCGCAATGTGAATTGACTACATTTTATGGGCAAAATGTGGCATACAACACATATAAAATCATGTTTGATCTATACCTCAAGTCCAATTATCTGCCATTGCCCCGTATCTAATTATCTTCAATGACTCTTAGCAGCAGAATGTCATAATCGACTCACTCCTGTCTGGTGGGTTTAATAGGTCCAGTGCCTGGAACAGGCAAGGCTGCAGTATTACAGTGCGCTGCAGATGACAAACCATCCAGCCTTGTTCATTGGCAGAGCTTAGAGGGGCAGATCAGTCATTGGAAGGTTGGGAGTGGAAAACTCTTCCAGCTTCATTAACTGTTCATCAAGAACACATTAAAGTACTTGTTCGCAGCCATTACCCGAATAGTTATCAAAATGAATCCACTAAACTAATCAACTAAATGAATCAAAACTGAACCACTCAGAGGAAACCGGTGACTCCTTTTTTTCCCCCATTGTCTGCGAAATCTCAAAGCCTTCAAGAAAAAGAGGATAACAAGGTCATCTCACTCATCAGTAGAAGCCAAAAAAGAATATTGTGACCGCAGATTAAAATTGCCCTCGTCTATACCTGTCTCTGCCTGATGTTGGTGTCTAACCCCAACGGTTATGTGGTGTTTGTACGAACAGGATATATGCTAACTGTCCTTTGAAGTCGATTCGCTTTTTTTCTTTAAGAAAAACAAATAATCACATGTAGACGAGCTAAAATGATAGTTTTTGCTGCAAAATACACAGTCGCCGCGCTTCACAGTACAATCCTGCGAGACGTCTCAATGGCAATGTGTTAAGGCTGTTCATCACATGCAAAGATTATTCATTATTATTATATCCGCTCTCTCCGCAGGTCCACATCGTGCTCTGCCACTGTCTAGCGCTCTGGGGCACTACCCTGGGAGAGGGGCACTATACAAATGAAAGTTGTTGTTGTTCAAATGGCCCTACTTTTTGTGCTTGATTTACACACACATGTGCAAGCATACACGTGCACCCTGTACTTCAGGCAATCTCACTCAGTTTTTAACAATTTAACACTGTTTTGCAGTATTGAGTCAGCCTTTGAACCGTGAAGCAATGCATTCCTTGATTAACTCAACATGATAAATTGTGGCACAGGTAGCAATGGCAAACAAAAACAGAGGACAAAATACAAGATAATAATAATAATAATCCTTACATTTGATATAGCGCTTTCCACATCTTATCGACGTCTCAAAGTGCTTTGCGGTTGAGGGGTATGGGATAGGGAGAAGGAGAGTAGGAGAATTGACTGTATATTTGTTGGCGAAATGCGTTAGCCAAATTGCTCACAGCAGTGTCCCACAAACAGTCGTGGAAGTGGGGTTAGGAGAGAAGGGGGGGAAAAGAGGGTAAGGGGGGAGATGGAGGGAAAGGTGGGGGGAGGGGTTAAAATCAGGGAGAAATGGGGGGAGAGAGAATAATAATAAAAAATAATCCTTGCATTTGATATCACGCTTTTCACATCTTATCGACGTCTCAAAGCGCTTCATAGAATATACTGTAAAGAGAATTGACTCTACATTTGTCGGCGAAAAGATGGGACCCAAGGTAGACTGAAGGGAAAACAGGGTTTAGAAACTAATCAAAACTGTGATGATTGCCGACTAAACTCTCTACCATGCTCTGTCTTTGCAAAATTGATTGGAAAGTCCACTGATTTCACTTAAGTGAATGTCCTACCCCAGTCGCATTTGATTCTTCACCAATATCTTATCCGCAAAGCACAGAGTGACTGTGGCACTCAGCCTTTGGGTCTTATAAGTGAATACAGACGAGGACGAGATATTGGCCACAAGGTACACAGTCACTCCACTTTACAGTAAAACCTGTTACGTGTTTGAGACACCCTCTTCATGTAAAGGGCCCTGGATTAAATGTAAGATTCATTATTACCAATTATTATTGGAGATAAATAAAAACAAAGTAATACTTGCATGTGATATAGGGCTTTTCACGTCTTCTAGATGTCTCATAGCGCTTCACAGAACATAGTGTAAAGTGAATTGACTGCATTTTTGGTGGGGAAGGAATTATTACCTCTGGAAAAGCGATCCGCTGATCAACTAACAACCTTACAGAGGTAAACATGTGGAGTAAGGAAATCTGTACAATGTTTCGCCCTGACAGGGAACCATAGCTTGTGAGGAGAATGCTCCAAACACTGAGCTACAGGACTTCATGGTTCACCCAAAGGAAGGTGCCTTCGATAATGCAGAGCACTACATTGGTGATAGCACGTTTGGGTGAATGGGAATTCGGAGTTTGCTGAACACTCCATGTATCAGCTCCTGTATTCTTTACACAGCCAAGTGAAGCACATCCAGGATCTTTACACAGAGATTACAGTAAAAAGCAAATCGCAAGGTTGTGACTGACCAATATTGTTTGTCTGCTTACGGGAATCCAGTTTGAGACATAACTATGAGGCATTGAATAGATTAAATAATGTTTAATGATGCTTGTGTGTTTTAGTCAGTGTGTGGAGTTGAAATGTAGGAAAAAAATGGAAATTGATGGTCTTAAAATTGTCAAGTAAACACAAACAATAAACTTACCATCAATGACTATGAGTCAAGTTATTTAATAATGTCCTGACTTCTGACAGTTGAACTGCTGCAGTCTGTAGTGTTTCGTGTTATTCAAAAACTTTTACTTAAGGCCAGACTAAATAGTTTTTTGGCTCCTTGCTCAAAAGTCTGGAAAAATACAAGTTTTGCTAAGGGTGAGGGACATATGTTTCAGCCCCATTCAGCCAGTGATAGAGCAGCAGCTTGAATATGACCATCTCACTATGGAAAAAAGTTGCTGAGTTGGAATATAAAGAATTAATTTCAATTTAAACTCCCCCAAAATTACATTAATAGCACGCCTTTCACAGCAGATATACTGGGAGAGAGAGCCCAGGGAGATAGGGTTTGTGGGAGTGGGGGAGATGATTGAAGGGGTGAAAAAGGATTTTAAAAAAAACATTGAAGGGGATGGAGTTCCAGAGATAGGCTGAAAGTCAGACTGCTATTGGTAATGTGGGTAACATGAAGCAATTAATATTTTTTTGTATTTGGGGTGGTGGGGAGTGGGTGGGAGGAAAGGGAGGCAAAACATTTTTTTTAAAATAAGGAAACACACGTAGAAAGATTATTTTTTGTACCAATAATGTTGAAACATATCCAAATAGTTCACAGTGATTAAGTGTCATTGCTGTTTTGCCTACGAAGCTTTGCATTGTATTGACTGTTCCTGATCTGAAGTTTAGTAGTCAGTCTGAAATGATTATAAAGGATGACAAAATATTTCCTTATAAAAGGAATCTGATGAACAGATAGGAACTCTACAAGGTCGCAACAAATTAGCTCACCAGCATTTGAAAGTAGATGATTCCCCGTTTAGTTGCTCAAGAGTTAATAAAAAAAATCTCTTGACGCACGATTAAATAGTCCAAGAGACAGCAATGAAATCCTCAGCCCGTCTCGTGTCTCTGCCTAGTTAATTCCCCTTTAGGTAAACTCCTGCTCGGTGATGAGCTTCGAGTGGAAATTGAAACGGTTCCAACGAATGTCTCAACAGGCAATTCAAAAATAAAAGAACAACACGTGAATTATTTCATACCAGTTCTGTGTGCAGTAGATTGGTTGAAAGTCAGAATTATTATGGCAGCCTTTGACGCAGTGCAGAACCTGACTCTCTAATCTGAGAGGTAAATATGGCAGCATGTTGTAATCTTGATCAAAAAAAAGATTACTCAACTTCATTGGAATTCCAGAATTGAAGTCTTCCACTACCAGGAGTGGATACAAAATAGAAAGAGTTCCAGTTTTTTCCACCAGGCAGAATATTCCCTTATCAGGTATACCAGCTACTCTTAACCCTGAAAAGGCAATGACACTTAGGGAGGACTATTCTAAACTACTTCAACTACAGAAATTGCAACAAAAGAATGTTTTAAAAAATGCCTGTGTCGATATACTGTACACTAGATTGTACTGAGATTGGCCTGATTTAACAGAGCTTTGAGAGATCTTGATGATCTCTGAAATGACCCACTCTTCTATAACGAAAAAAAGGTTGATGAAGATTAGCAGTAGCTCTGTGTTACAACACTAGATAGGTAATTTGGTGTTCACATCTCAGTTAGTGGGATTTTACTGGGAATATAAGCATACAGCAGAGCTGGCACTAAAAGTCTGTGTTTCACATTATTTGAAGCAGAACCTTATCACGCCTTCTAGGCGCGGCGTCTCAAAGTGCTTCCCAAAATCTACTGTGAAGTAAATTGACTGTATATTTTGTGGGCAAAACATGGCAGCAAATTATGCAGAGCAGTAACGTACAAATGATTGTGGATTGAGTGACCACATTTTTAAAAAAGAGAGTATTACCCTCAGAAACGGATCTGCCATTCGACTAACACCGGGGTTCTTACTTTCCGCTTGGTAAACAGAGATGTGTGGAGTAAGGAATCTTGCCCAAAGTTTTGCCTTGCCCAGGAATCAAACCTGGGCCTCTCGCTTGCAAGGCTCTAACCGACGTTCTATAGAACTTTGCAGTATTAAGAAAGGTGTAGAATTCAGCATTCTGTGCTATGTTACATTTAAGCAGCACGCATGCAACATTATGTAATCGTCCACATCATCTAAAAGTAAGAATAATTAGCTGTGTTCTGAACCTCACTTTAATTCCTTGCCAAAGAAAACACTTATTGATAAGGACAGCAGCTGGCCATTGTATGCTCTGTACATTTTTCATTTAAAAGACAAGAATGTGATGAGAAGCATTGAGCCTTGAATTATCTGTTCTTTGAGCAAATAAGTTGTTTAAATACTTTGTTGTTTTTGTTGTTTTGCACTCAAAAGCATGATATGCAATATTCATTTGTTTTGGGAGAAAACTTCTCAGAGAAATTATGAAGAAATTCCTCCCCCAAGAACTTGCAACTGTGGATCACAGAAACAATGGCTTCCAGTTCATTTGAATCCCCTAAGTCTCACCGTTGACTGTATAGCACTGAAATAGGTCATTTGACCCAACTAGTCTATGGCAGTGCTAATGATCTACATGAACCTCCCTCCTTCCTATCCCCTTGTGTTCCCTGAAAACCTACCCTGAGTGGAGGGTGCTGTATAAGTGCAAGCAGTTGGTGTTGTTGTTGGTGCTGTTCTGTCATGTATAAGATTGGTTGCGCTACATTAATAAATAATAATAATGACATTCCTTGCATTTGAAACAGAGCCTTTCACTTCAGGAGGTCACTCAAAGCGCTTCTCAGGATGTCCTGTAAAGTGATTAAGGCAACAGCCAATGTCCCACAAACAGCCATGTGGTGAATGGGCAGTTTTATTTTCTATGGCACTGTTTGTTAGGGCACATCAGAAAGTCTCCTCTTTTTCAGAATGGCGCCATCACCATCAGTAAACCACCTGGAGACAGACCTTTGGGACCTTTGTTGAACATCTCATCCGAAGGAGACGAGAGGAGGGGAACAAACGGGAAGACATGAAGAACAATCAAGTGCTCCTTGAAGGTCAGTGCATATTAAGGACAGTCCTTAGCTCACCCCCTAATCTCAAGAGCTGAAGGAAGAACATTTGAAGTTAGGATAAATAAAAGCTAAATTGGGATACACAGATTGTCAGATTCTGTGACGCATCAGTTTCCACGAGCCATGTCCTCGGTTAGACAGTGAACCAAGTCCTTTCAGAAATGCCAATGACTTGACTTCTCGTAGTTTTCCTGAATTTGCACCGTTTCTCTCTTTCCGTTATACCGGCGCAAACGAAGCGCGCACATACACACACACACACACACACCATGAAATGTTGCAAAAATGGTGAACATTTCAAAAATTTCAATGGATGTAAATTCCTACGGTGTGAAGAGAGGGAATGCATCGAGGTGGGATGGTCTGAAACCATGGCAATCGCCCAAACGCCTACTATAAACAAGTCAGTCTTTTGAGCCTTTTTAGGTTCACACAGAGTACTGTACTGCTTCAGATTGTAGTTGAGGCCACAACAGTTCTAGGAATTACACTAAGTTACTCGAAAGTTTAAAATGATTTCCATTCGCTTTATAAACACCCTTGATATGTGTTTAACTTTAACATTCCTTCCCTTCCTGCGAGTGTGATTTAGAGTTGGAAGAAAGAACTGAAAGGTTGACGACGTATCTAAAATAGCAGCTCACAGCAATTCGAACATGTCCTTTTAGAGAAAAGGGTAAAAATGTACCACACACACACACACACACATTTTGCCACTGGCTATGATCACACACACACACACACAGCAGAAAGGCTGATTAGGAATGTCCTTAATTGGGTTCAGCTCCTCTCCTTGTGAGTATATCAAACCATTCGGGAGTTCAACAAAATGTGTGTTAGTCTGGCTCAGTTTTTCCTTCACTTTCGCCTCCAAGTCAGAAAGTTGTGGGTTCAAGCCTCCACATCAGGATGTCAAATTCATATTCCAGGCTGACACTCCAATCCAGTGCTGGGGGTAGAACTGAGTTGTGCCGTCTCTTCAGATGAAACGTTAATCGGAGGTCTCGTCTACCTGATCATGTGAACATTAAAGAGAAGGGGGTTTGTCCTGGCCAACAATTCCTGAGGTACAATCCGTGGTTCACTTCGTAGCTGTTTGTGGGGCATTGATGTACCTGAATTGGCTGCCATATCTGCCTGACACATACAGTCACTACACTTCATAGTATACTTTGTAGTATACCCCTGAGGGATGTCCTCCCAGGGTGAAAATTGCATGAATTATTGAACAGATTGCAAGATTGGGCATGGCGAGTTATCCTAGTAAAAGGAATTCACAAATATTCTGGAAATTTGAAGCCGTAGTTCACAAAATTATTTCAATTACAGAGTTAAGTGACTATGACAATGTTGTCCCATTAGGCTGGCTTGTTTGGAGAATATTCTAGAATACCCAATAATAACAGGAGCAAAATAATGTCTGCAGAAGGAATGTATGATTGAGCATCTTTGAACCCTGGCACAGCCATGATAAACAAACATTGTGAAGTTTACTTTTATACAGTTTCTTACCAGCAAGAAAATAAACATGGGAGGGCTTTAAAGCAAATCGGCCATAGTACTGACTTCCTTTGTGTAATGAGAGATCAAATCGAACCCTCAGTTGTAACTTACTTGATTCTCCACGTTGCTCAGACTTGTGAAATCTTGGCTTCAGCAACAACAATCATTTGTCTAACATAAAGCTACGACCAAATCTGCTCCCCACTCCCATCTCCCATCACTATCACTTTGAATCAGTTCCAAAATGTCACGGAGGACACACGTTCCCAGTTGCAAAGGGCAATTTAAGGACAGACACCAGGAGGATTTTCTTTGCACAGAGCAAAATTAATGACTGGAATGGCTTGCCAGGAACTGAGGCCAACACACTGGACTCGTTTAAGAAAAGAGCTTGTTGCTGTGAAGAGGGATGGTGGGCTGGTAACTCTGGATGGTTGAGATCACAAGAGAGGAAGGCCTTCTAAATCTAAACTTAATCTCGTGATCTTTTGAGTTTTACCGCCCTTTCCTCTCAACACCCGTGACTGTTGATTCAAAAATGTGTTACAATAGGCAACTATAGTTGAGGTACAGATCAGCCGCAATCTAATAGAATGGCGGAACAGGTCCAAGAGGTTGAAAGGCCTACTCCTGTTCCCATGTGAAGCGCTCAAAGATGCTGCCCTGCGTGAAGGGCCCTATATTAGTGCAAGTTATTGTTGAAGGTTAAACAGTGCTGCAATGCCTTTCTAAGTGGAGACCATGGCTTTCAAAAATATTAATCTTCAACGCGAACACTAATTCGTTTGCACACTGTCCAGCCCCACAAGACAGCGTGGGGAAAACAAATGAAGGTATTTCAGAATTGCGGATACAACTGCCCGGAAGAGCGAGCGAGCGATTAGAAAGGTTAGAGGAATACACGGAAATAAAATAATAATGAAGAATGAGGGACACAGGAGAGGTGAATATTCTCATTAGAGTACGTCCCTCTTCATATATGTTCTCGTTTAATTGTGTGCCTTCCTCCCACCGGGCAGCCTCTTACTTCCTGTTGAAGTCATCAGAGTTTGTTCTTTGTTGCTTAATTAATATTAGGAAGCTTGCTGCTCTCTCTATATAGATAGAAAAAAAAACATTTCCATTGGTGTGCGGTCTAAGTTGTTGTGTCTCGATATACTGCTATCAATTCATGAGTGAATTTGGCAATTAGCGTGCAATTAAAAAAAAGTGGATAAGCAGAAAATTGTGGACTAATTGGCAGTCAGAATAAGGAACTGAAGAATAGTGGGTAATAGCCCTATGTTTATAAATTGCCCTCATACACTGCAACCAAAGAGAAACAGAAATGAATAAAAAATAACGGAAGATTCCCATTGTTAAATGAGTACCGTTTATCATTCATAAATTATTAGTCATTCACAAGTTCGGAAAACTACAGTGGCATTAGTAATCTGAGGGCTCAAAGCATTGGAAATATTATGGTTATTCCATTTTTTATGGGAGTCATCAGTTGAATGCTGCCAACTGAACCAGCCTGGCTCAGTTGGTAGCATTCTTGCCGCTGAGTCAGTCGGTTATGGGTTCAAGTCCAACATCAGGACTTTGAACTGATTATCTCGGCTGCCAGTCTTGTGCAATGATGGAGGAGCGCAGGATTACTTGTAGTGCCATCCTTCGGTTTGGAAATTAAACTGAGAATTCTGTCTAAAATATAAATAAATACAAAAATAGATAATTTGGTAACTCAAACCATAACTATTTATGGGACACTGCTGTGCAATTGGCTACTGTGTTTCACCCACAAAATATACAGTCAATTCATTTTACATTATACTCTGTGAAGCGCTTTGAGACGTCTCAAAGATGTAATAGGGCACTATATCAAATGCAAGAATTATTAATATTATTTGATATTTTCTATGCATGTTCAGGTAAATAATCAAACACTTCCACAGCACTTATTGAAAGGAGAATGGAATTTCTCCTGAAGTCCTAGGCAACACCACGACAAAATTGGTCATTCACTTCATAGCTGTTTCGGGGAACCTACTGTGCCAAATTGGCTGCCACATTCACCTACAAAATACAGTCACTTCACTTTACAATACACCCTATCGAAGACTTTGAGAGTTCCTCCCAATGGGAAAGGCACTACAACTATTCTAATGCTCTCCTCGCCAGTCTCCCCTCGTCCACAATCCACAGAGTCCAGCTGATTCAGAACTCTGCCGCCCGCGTTGTCACCTGCATCAAACTTCGCTCCCTCATTACCCCAGTCCTTGCCAGCCTCCACTGGCTCCCTGTCCCTGAGAGGATCGATTTCAAGATCCTCACCCTTGTCTTCAAATCCCTCCACTCCTCTGCATCCCCCTACCCCTTTGATCTCCTCTCTCCTCAAACCAGCACACGTTGCCTTCGTTCCACCGGATCTGGTCTCCTCCATGTCCCCCGAATCCTCCGCTCCATCCTCGGTGGACGTGCCATCAGCCACTATGACCCGAGGCTCTGGAACTCCCTTCCTCATTCCCTTCGCCTCGCCCCCACTTTTCCCAGTTTCAGGTCCCAGCTGAAGACCTTTCTCTTCCACCGCGCCTTTGGTCACCTTTCTACCCCCGCCCGTGGCTCGGTCCCAGGATCCGCTAGTGTGAAGCGCTCTGAGACGCCATCCAGCGTGGAGGGCGCTATATAAATCAAAATTGTTGTTGTTGTTCAATAAACGCAATGTTCGTTATTTATCATTATTTTTAATTCAGTGGTACAAACTCTGATTAATTCCTAGTTTCTAATTTCCCTACCAACCTGCCCGGGGGCTCCCTCTGTTCAGCGGCTCCAGTCCCCGGACCCCTTGCTCGGGTCCTGACCCCCACTGTTCGGGGGTCAGGACGCATTGGGACTTCCTCCCAACATGAAAGGTGCTGTACAAATGTAATTTTGTTGTTGTTGTTAACTTCAGATACAGTACACCAAATTCACTTTGTTAATACTGTTCTTTTTCAAAAAAAAGAGACTAAAACGAGGAAGAAGGTGTCTGCGAATTCGAATCCACGGCAACATAAAGGAGAGAAGAAGTTAAATGTTTTCCAAATTTGTATTATACGAAAGAATCTACATCAGGGGTGCACAGAAGTGAGATGCATTCATGCTTGAACAAGCTCAGGACAATTGACTGCAACACACTGGAATTATTTTTAGCTGCATTCCACGAATTTCAAGCTACTTAACAGCCAAGTAACCATATCTCAGGCAAACACAAAGGCAAAACAGATCTGTGGACAACAAGTTGTTCTTCTGAGGCTGTTAACACCTGGACTTTCATCCAGTCCGTTGACGTCAAGAGATGGAGAAATGTGCTGCAGACAAAACGCGATCAGACCCGCTCAATGTTTTCAGAGGAGGAAAAAAAACGTTAAAATTCAAACGGTTCTTAAAATGGAAATTACAGCAAACTGTAAAGACTTTTATTTTGAATACAGAGCGCTCTGTTTTCATAATAAAGATCTTTATAGTTTGCAGTAGGGCGAGAGGGATTGATTGATTGCGATTAATAATCCTTATATTTGATACAGCGCCTTATCGTGTCTTTGAGATGTCTCAAAGTGCCTCACAGAATATACTGTGTATAAAAACGAAAACCATTCATGAAATGTTAACAATCAATAACTTAGCCACCAAATGAAGGTCTCGATTATATTTGCCAAACATTCTGCTGCGTGTGGTAGCACGCTCGCCATAGAGTCGTAACGTTTCATTTTCCAAGTCTCTCTCCTAGCACCTTTGAGCACATGTACTGGCACTGCACTGCTGTGCTCGGGTGGGGGGGTGGGGTGGGGAGGGAAACTGCATTGTTGGAGTCGCTATCCTACAGATGAGACATTAAGCTGAAGTCCCACCTGCCTATTTAGGCAGAAGCTAAAGATCCCGTAGCCCTTCTCCAAATTAGGCAGGAGTTTCTCCTGGTGTCCTGGCCAACAATCCCTCTGGAATACCAGCGCCTCTCACTCACTTCACGGCTGTTTGTGGGATATTACTTTGTCCGAAATGGTGGTTGTGCATCCACTGTGGAACTCCATCCCACAGCCGCTCTGCCTTGCTTCCTCCCTTTCCTCCTTCAAGGCCGGTCTCAAGACCTTCCTCTTTGATTGAGCCTTCGGCTCCCCCACTAATTTTTCCCCCTCTCCCACTCTCCTTCCCCCTACAACCCTCCACCCACCCATCCCCGCCCCCGCTTGGGTACCAACCTGACTGTTCAGCACTTTGGGACGTCCTTTCGATGTAAAAGGCAGTATATAAGTGCAATTTTGTTGTTGTTGTTGTTGCAAATACAGTCACTGCGCTTGACAGTGAACCTCAAATGTCTGGATGGATTGCTATGGCCAGCTATAGCTATAGCCATAGCAATCACATAGCTATGGCAAGCATTTCTATGCGCAGCTTGTATACAGCAGCTACGCTATTTACCACTGATATGTGGCTTGTGACAAATGGCTATTTATTGTCCCCCTTTGGCTATTTATTGTCTCACTTCATGGGACATTAAGGATTAGTTGAGGTGAAAATCACCGTCAGTTACTCTCCTGCCCTTCTTTATACAGTAGTTGGAAAAATCTCATGTGACGGGCGGTTGCCCATGGCCCGAGACACTGCAATGGAACAGAACTAGGCTGAGTTGGGAGGAATCTATCAGGAGAGCTCTCACAGGGTAACTAACTACAGCGGTAAAATGTCCCTGATCCTAAGCCAAGCACGGGAACAGCTAGCGGCCTGGAAGAATACTGTTCTGGGAATGGTCCTGTGTAACGGGAAAGGCTGCGAGCCAGACGCTGTACGCGTTTTCTTTAAAGGCATGTGACACACGCACAAAAAAAGAGCTCGGAAAGAAGCAGATATGGAAACGTCCCACGTCCCTCACAATGGGTGCTCCTGCACACAGTCAAGCTCTCCGAGACGCCGTCTGGCGTGGAGGGCGCTATATAAATCCAAGTTATTGTTGTCTGTTAATAGCTGAGGGAATGCACCTTTAGTTTGCTGCAGCTGGCTGGACAGCACCACTATACATCTGCAGAACCCATCCCCCCCGTAATGAAACTGGAACGTTCACCGCTCACTGCAGAGTTTCACAATCCGGTTGAGTAACTGTTTCATAATTGGAATGACCGGAATCGGATTCTTGTGCGCACTCACACCGCACACATGCACATCATTCAAACACATGCACTGTAGGTTGTTTCAGTTGCAACTTTTTAAGGTCTTGTGGTTTTGGAAAGACTAAAGGCTAGGTCAACGTGTACTCGCCTCGACCACAGCTTGTGTTCAGACGAGATGATAAGTGATTCCTAGTCTTCCTCACTGTCAGGCAGACCAGAGAGATTATGAACACATACTGATTGGAGTGAGAAGTAGATTCTAATAATAGTAATAATAATAACAGTAATATTTCATTGATTTGATTATAGTGCATTATTACATTGATGAGACGTTTCAACGCACTTCACAAGATATACTGTAAAGTGGATTGACTGTGTGGTTAGTTAGCCAATTGATCTGGAGAATTGGTTGCCAAAGTGGTTATAAAAATAGGCTAATGGATCTTTGAAGTCCACCTGTAGCGATGTTCTACACCGCATTGCACCTTTACGCTTTAAGACCTTGGTCATTGCAATTCCATTTACTTCACTTGCCATTGTAATTTTCAAATGAGCCGTGCAATATGTTTTTTGGAGGGGGGGGTTAATTTCACTTTTATCTTGAAATTCTTCAGATGCAGAAAGTCAAGTGTCTTCCAAAAAGACCCATAAACTGGAATTCCAGTTATTTCTGGCCTTGGTCTTATGAGAAGAGATTGATAGAAACAGATGAACAAGGATTTTACAAGAGCAGTAAGATTGCAGCGGTCAGGTTGATGGGGATGTCATGTATGGAATGCAACTTTTGACCGATTTTGCGGGGGTTTACGCGAGGCTGAACTAAATGATAGAAAGACCTTCTCTAGAAGCCAGCTGTCTGTTCGAGAGACATATTGATTTAGCTCCTCGGTGAACAATCTAGGTGAGCAAGCTAGGCAGAGTTAATCCCACACAATTGAATTCATTCGTTTGAAAGTTATTAGTAACGCCCAACACAAGGTTTGAATGTTAGACAGGAATGATAGGAACTGCAGAACGCCACTCATACGATCCTAAGCTGACGCTCCAATGTAGTGCTGGGGGATGCACTGCATTGTTGAAGGTGTTGTCCTCGAGATTAGATATTCAGCCAAAGGCAGACATTAAAGATCCCACAGCAGTACTCAAAAAGTTTCTTCCGGCGCAATCGGTCTGATCATTCGATAGGCAGATGTTTGCAGCGTTTCGTAACTCATTCTGTGCGGTAATGAATCCCCTGACATGTGATCTCGATGCCATACTCAACCATTCACTTCAGTCTTAAGTATCTGACTCTAAGTGGCTATTTTTCACATTTCTGGCTACAGTGTGTGTCAGCGTTTTTTTTAAAAAAAAACATGGGGTCATCACAGATGAGCCCTATCCTCTTCTCGTATTTGTGTGTGTTTATGGGCAGAGGGTAAGTTTGTAGAGAATGCAAACTTGTGAAAACGAGGGTGCGTATATGGAGAGCAGGGGAATAGGGGAAGAACAGTGTTTAGCACTTTCGGTTTTTATTCTCTCGAAACTCACACGTTTGAAACACGAATGAAAGAGCTGAACAATGAAAACTGACCCAGCGCGGAAACCTAAACTGAAACCTTTGAAGACATAGGCTTCCAACCAGCGGAAAAATTGAAAGCAAAAATTCAATTAAAATGAGAGAACAAAATAAAGAAGGTGCGAGGAACAGACGAGAGAGAGATGAGAAGCAAATATCGACAGTGGAATCTGAGAGGCCGGGAAGGAAGAAGTAAAAGGAAACCCAAGAGGAAAAAAGAAGAGAGGAAAAAAAATGAAATGACAATTTATCAGTAATTGAGCCTGAGGAATAATAGAGATCTGGAAAAACAGCTGTATGTGAAGACCCAAAAACCCAATTTCCATTCTTTCATTTATGTGGAGCAATTTTCTTCGCTGGTTTGCAAATCAATTTTTTTAATTTAGATTTTATTTCTTTTTTAAAAAAAAAATCACTTTGAAGCTGTTCGGCAGTTTCCCTTCCTCTTTTTAAGAGAAGAGAATGCGAACTGGCCTAGGGTTTTTCTCTTTATTTTCTGATGCACTCGCCTCCCAAAAAAGAGGACCCGGGTTCGATTCCGGGCCAGGGCAAAACCTTTAGTCAAGTTTCCTTACGCCATAACACCTTTGTATACCTAGCAGTAAGTAGGTACCCAGTTGCTAATCGATATACTTAATCCATGACTGTTTGTGGGACACTGTAGCGAGCAATTAGATGCCGAGTTCCTCGCACTAAATAAATAGTCAATTCACTTTACAGTATCAAAAACAGAAGTTGTTTGACGAAGGGTTGTAGACCCAAAACTTTGACTCTTTTTCCTTTCTCCATGGATGCTGCCTGACCTGCTGAGTTTCCCCAGCAACTTCTATTTTTGTTTCAGATTCCCAGCATCTGTAGTATTTTGTGTTTTGTTTCACTTTACAGTATATTCTGTGCAATGTTTTGAAATTGCAGATGTGATAGGGCGTTAAATTATATCAAATGCAAGGATTGTTCTTATGTTATTATAAGCAGTACAGAAGCTTAATATAGTACCAGCGTTGCAATTTGAATGCTCGGAACAAAATCATGGCATTTGCTCTCAAGACAAAGGGGTCACGTCCCTTGCTCGTGTTGCAACTTGTCTGTCACCTTATCGTAAATCCTCGAATTAGTCCTCGTTTCACAGATGAAACTGTTTGGTGGTAACTTAGGAAACCAACTGACTGATGTAAGCGACTATCACCATAGGGAAAGAATGACTGTTGTATGTTCTCAAACACCTACTGCATTTCATCCGTTCAAGGAAAGCTATTCAGAATGATTTTTTGGAATAGTTTTTCACCCCCGAATAACAGTCTGGTAGATGAGAGTCCTTCGTTTATATAGAGAGAAGGAAATCAGCCATGGTCCATGTTGTAAGGTACTTTCTATGTGGATGTTCGATTACGACTGTTTGAATTCATCATTATCCTTGCATTTGAAAGGACACCTGTAAACATCAAAACACCTCAAAGAACTTCAGAGTTAATTGGTGTCAATTGAAGGGATTGCACATTTTTGCAAACAATTTAAACCCTGCAAAATGCCTCACAAACATCAAGTGAATAATAATATTAATTTGCGTTTGATATAGCGCTTTTCATGTCGTCTAGCCATCTCAACATGCTTCACAGAATATATTGTAAAGTGAATTAATCAACGTGTCTGAGGGAAATCATTGGTCAGGAACATGGGATGAAATGCCTTACTCTAAGTAACATCAAAGCATCTTTAACCACCACATAAACAGGCATAGAGGCTCTGGGTATAAACTTCCCTCTGAACCCAGCAACTCCATTATAAAATACATAAAGTTCTCGTGGTCCAGCTTCCGCTATGTATTTTCCCTTAGCTCCTAAAAGACCCGTTTCAAGACCCACCTCCTCGACTCCTCCTACCCCCACCCTCCACCCCTCCTGATCCCAACCACAAGCTCCTGATGCCTTGGGACATCCTCCTGACGTGAAAGGCGCTATACGTGTATCATTTTGTTGTCGTTGTATTCAGTCTATTGACATAAAAGGCGTTGCATCAATGTAATTTGTTCTTGTTTTTAAATTGAATAACTGCAACAAAATTACATTTATAAAGCGTCCTTCACGTTGGGAGGACGTCCCAAGGCGCTGAACAATCAGGGATCAGGATACAGGCATGGTGTGGGTGTGGGTGGGGGGGGAGGTGTGTCAGGATTGGATAGGAAATATTTCAGATTTTTCTTTTTCATTTTTGCACAAATAACTCTGGCGTTCACTCTCCCTCAAAGTAGCAGACAACACAAAATGCCAAACAGTTGTTCCTTAATTACTTGATTGAGCCTCAGTCAATCGTTACCAAACATCGTCGAAGGAAGCTTTTCCACCTGTTCCACCATGCTTATGTGCAAAAAACAACAACTTTTGTGGGCAAGTATAATACCAGGAATTTGCATTAATAAAATGTGTATGCCAAAATCACATGACCTCTTTAGCAGCAGCATTGGAAATAAACACCATGTCTGCAACATGCAAGTTATGGATGAATAACTTGCTTCTTTATGACAGCGAGAAACTTGCTTTGCGCTGTTTACTGATGCCTGCTTTTTTAAACCTAGAAGCTGGATGGTAAGAACTTCATCTCTGGAGAAGAAGAATTAAATTAAAAAAATTCAAAAAAAATGTTTAAATGACTCCTCGGTGTTTGTATAACAACAACAACAAATTACACTTATAAAGCGCCTTTCACGTCGGGAGGCGTGTGACTCATGCCAATCTCCCCTCCATTGTGGATAATGTGAGACAGTCACATATCGACACAAAGTGGAAGTAGGAAATAATAGCTCGTGGAACAATGTGTAGTTTGGGACTCGACATGACAAGCAACTGCCAGGATGGTGGAAGGCGAACTGGATGTTCCTTGGTTTCCTTTTGCCTCGCAAATATTTTAATGTTCTTATGTCAGTGTCCTATAAGCGCTTTGTTTGTCCTCGTTGTGGCAAGTTGAGCACCAGCAAGTGATACAGTCAGACACTGTTCCTAACATGTACCCATCAATTCAGACAGAGAGAGAGAGGGAGAGAGAATTTGAAAATACTTTGTATTTTGTCAATACCCCTCCTTATCGGTTGACAGTAAGTGGAAATATCAGTCAGGCAAGGAATGCAACAATTGCAGAGCTATACTGGATGATTTCAAAGGCAATTGCTTTCATTCCCACATTCTCAGACAAAAGCAGACACCCTACTGATAATAAGATGATAGGATGCTGAAAAATTCCATTAGGGATCTTCTCAGTGCAGTGAGTTTTCCCAGCTGTTTGTACAATAAATCCTCACAGTTTAGCACCATTTATGGGGAAAGTGTTTTTCATATAAACAGACTGGGTTACCAGGATATGAATTCACTCGTGTTAGGTTTTCCTATTGGGGGGGTCAGAAAAGATGCTCGTTCAATTCCATTCAACCTGCGAATCCACCAAAAATAATTTATATGGAGATTAATAAAATGATGATGATGATTATAACAATGATTGCAATGATAACGATGTCATTCCTTGTACGTATTTGATATGCCGCCAACTCGAAGTGCTTCACATTTTTTTCCTGTAAAGTTGTGTGCAGCAAAATAGAAATAACAACTCGTATCAAGGTTCTGAATAAGGAGAGATCTGTATTGTGATTCCTGAGAATAAGTTTGTCCTATTGATTTCTTTCTCTCTTTTTTTTGAAAAACCCCCCCGAATGGTTTGAACAGTAAAATGCCAATGATTTATTGTGCCAATGGATGAGTTACTGAGCTGGACAGGTTGGTGGGTCTGGTTTAACATTATGGCCATTAGCTTAGCGTTTCAGCGATTCTGCTATTCCAAACCACACTGTCCATCATGCAGTGGCTTTGAAACCAAGTATAGGAAACTAATGAATCTATTTTCTGTTGTGTTGAAACAAGTAATGCATGTGATTATATTTGCCATGATCGATCATGTGTATGCCATAAATGTCTCTTTGGTTGTCGCTGCTATTGCACAAATACTTTAATTGGAGTCTTTGGAGGCGATTAATTGGGGATGGCTTGCTTGCCATGTACGCATCAGGTAGACTGTGAGGATCAGGCAATGTAGGCTTAGAAGATGTAAGGCATCTCAGGAGAGTCTGTACACGTTACGGTACCCTGTCAAAAGCGTACATGAGTGGAGCCTTTTTGGCTCCTTCCAAACACGCATGGTTAGATCTTGCACCTCTCTCCCTCCCTCAGACTCCCGAGACCCGCTATGAAGCTGAAGGCTGAGGAGTCTGTTTCTCAAAGGAAAGCCAACTGAAAGGGGAGATGTGTTGTAATCTCATTAATGGCACACTCCCTTCTCTGCGAAGGCTGAGACATGGCCAAAAACTTTAGGGAGTCGGGAAAAGTCCACTCATTGAGCAACTCACTATCTCGACTGCTTTGACAGCCTGGAAATGATGAGACGTTTTTGCTGACCTAATTAAAGTTTTTTTTACATGCACGCTCACCCATACTCTGACAGACAGAAACACACACACGCAGTATGTCTGGCTGAAAAGAATGTGTATGGGGAGCTGTACACTGGCCTTCAACTTGTGCTGACCTATTAGAGAGATGGGTAAAGAGCATTTCAGCGATGACACAATTGGAAAAAAATACTATTTCCCCAGTGTTCCTACTTTGCTCTACCAAGAAGATAAATCAAAGTAACTTCAAACGTTGCCTTGTCCCAAACTGGACATTGTTCAGGTAGATAATGATAACAATAGTTAATTCTTTCATATAACAAAGACGTCACAAAGCGGTTCACAAGGAGATATTGCAAAGTGTGTAATTATTCTATTTTTACGTGGGTGAATGAATGCAGCAGCCAATTTGTGCTCAACAATGTCTCGCAAACAGCCATGAAGTGAATGACATTTTTGGGGGGGAATTGAGAAACACCCTTCTCTTTTTGAATAGTGTTAAGAGATCTACATTGGGTGGGGGTCAACCAGAACTATATGAGTTCAAGATCCCGACATGTGATTGAACAACCTTCTGATTGAAGGCAAGAGTACCTCTAAGTGCTTATTAATAATCGTTACATTTAATACAAGTACCTTATCACATCTTCGAAACGTCTCAAAGCTCAGGTAAACTCACTGAATATCCTGTCAAGTGAATTGACTGTATATTTTATGGGCAAAACGCGGCAGCCAGTGTCCCGCAAACAGTCCCGGATTGAGAAAACAAATGGTTATTTTTATTTTCATTTTGTGAAAGGATTACTACCCCAGGAAAAGCGATCTGCTAATCATGCTCATTTGTCTGGAGTGTGTGGCAATCACCCACATGGAGTGTGTGGCAATCACCCACATGGAGCCAGTCTGAGGGGAAGGGATCGAGGTATACATGCCACTAGCTAGCAAAGTTTCCGTAAGTGGCATACGCATGTGGAATTCTCTGTCAGGTAACGGATGCTCTTAAAGCACGGTGATGGATTTCTGAATGCATCAGAAACCTGGATGACCCCACCCCACCCATCCCAATGCAAAAAAGGACGTTGACTGAGCAAAGCTGCACTCACTTTACTCAGGCCTCTTCAGCGCGATCAGAAAGAGGAAATGCTCACGTCGGTTATTTGGCCTGAATTCAAACACGGGATTTCTTGGTGAAAGGGCAGAGTTTTAATTCCCTGCACGAACCGGTCCCTGAAGCGAATCGGGTGTGATAAACTGCAGATTTGTTGTCTTCCTGATTACAAGGGTATTGGTAAACTCACACCGTTTGCATTGTGCCTTCTTACGGATTGGAAGCAGCTGTAGAATTGCAGAGTGAAGTGGGTTGGGGGTGGGGGGGGAACTGGAGGGAAGAGAGAATCCCCTTGTGGAGCTGGAATGTCACGGTAGTAAAAGAGGAGAATTACAGCACGTCGGGCATGAGAATTGATGCAAAAGCGAGAAATCAAATCCGCTTGTGGGACCTTGCATTAGGTGGCCTTGTACGATCCGAAAGGAATAATAAATGATAAGGGTGGAGGTGTCAAAGGTGAAGGGAAAGCCTGTCAGGACAGCTGTAAGAGAAAAAAGGATTATTTATCCTTGTGGAAAACATGACATCATTCCAACAGGCGTTGTGCAGAGAGTTGATAATGAGTCAGTTGCTGTGAAGCGAAGTCAGATCCCCTTGAAGACCTTTGCTATTCCACTAAGCCTGAGCTGGGGGCCCGGGATTGGGGAGGGTGGAGGTCGGTGGAGGGAAGTGGGGTGATCGGAAGCACAGCCAAAAGAAGAGTGTCGTGACACGTGTCTTGAAGGAGGCAAGGGAGAGTGACCCCCAAAATACAGCCAATTCATGTTACAGTATATTCTGTGAAGCCCTTTGAGACATCTCAAAGACGTGATAAGGCGCTATATCGAACACAAGGATTATTATTAACTTCTCCAGTGCAAAGTTTTTGCTGATGTAATCGGTTTGAATTTTGATCTCAAATCAAATCAAGTCCGATCCGCAGCAGATGACATGGGGAGGGGTTTGAGAGTTGAAAATGATGATTTTGTGAATGTGTTAATCACCAACTTGCTTTGGAAGCTTTTGATAACACGTAAGTGGGCTGGTGCCTGGATGCTCCTTGTTCACTTTCCCAAGCCAAAGGAGACACTAATAATCCTTGCATTTGATACAGCACCTTACCACGTCTTCGAGATGTTTCAAAGCACTTAATCGTGGCTGCCCACGGCTTGTAATTCTCTCATTGAATGACAACAGCGACAAAATTACATTTATAGAGCGCCTTTCACGTGGGGAGGACGTCCCAATGCATTGAACAGTCAGGGGTCGGGACCCGAGCATGGGGGAGGGGGCAGATTAGGGGAGGAGGAGAGGGAGAGAAGTGGAAGGGCGGCTGAAGGCATGGTCGAAAAGAAAGATCTTCAGACCGGCCTTGAAAGAGACAAGGGAGGAAGCGAGGTGGAGGGACTTGTGGATTCGAATTCCAGAGTGTGGGGGCAGAAAAACTGCAAGCCCGGCCACCGATGACAGAGTGGGTCAGGCGGGAGTCGTGAAGCAGAACGGAGCCTGCTGAACGGAAGGGGAGATTGGCAAATTGGTAGGGAGTCAGCAGGCCAGAGAAGTAGGAGGGGGCAAGGCCATGGACGGCCTTGAAAGTGACTGCATTAAAACGGAAGTTTAAAGGACTGTCAGTCTTACTCAACATAATCTGAGAAAAGATGGGATCTCACTGAACCCAACCCCATGGAGAGTAACGTGACTGTAGTTACAATGTGTGGGAGTGAAGAAAATAATGAATTGCAATTGTTGTTAGGTGTGCAAGCCGATCATTTGACTAAATTCAAGCAGTTGCACGTCAGGAAACCCACACCTTGGCCAGAGGGCACTCAGATCATACAGGTTTACCTGTGTGCTCTTTTATGAAGATCTACAAGCAAAGGAGGGATTTGGGTAAAGCAGAGCATGTTGCGATATACAACACAATGGAATAAACATGACTGACTGGGATGAGGTTTGCTGTACAGTTTGCTATATCAGATGTAGGGATTATTTGTATGATCCTTCCAATTAATTCTTCTTCTGACTCCCTTGCACCTTGGTACTCTCGGACCTGCTCAATCGCCAATCCACCACCCACCGCATCCGCTCGATGGGCACCGGCCTCCCGCTTGTCCCTCGCACTCTCCATCCCACTATCAGAGGTCACGCTTTCAGCCACTACGCTCCAAAACTCTGGAACACTCTGTCTCAAATCCTCCAAATCCTGCCTGAAAACCTTCCTCTTTGTCCGTACTTACGGCCACCTCCATCTGACCCCCACAAACCCCATTCCCCCACCCCTCCCCACCCCATTGCCACTGTTAAGATCTTTGAGACAATACCCGGCATGGAGGGCGCTATATAACTGCAAGTTGTTGTTGTTGCTGTTGAAATGTGCCATAGTTAAAGCCAGAGGTATACAGCTCAATGAAATGTTCAGTGACTTACATTGTATGCATTCATTTTCCCCTCCAAACATGTGGTAATGGTTTCACATCAATGAGCTGGACTGCTGGTGCAGCTTTGATGAATGTAGGCATGAGCTTGTTTATGGTTTTTGAAGGAGACATTATCTAACAAGGGGATGGGCGGATAAAAGGAATGTTACAATTAGGTTTTCCGTAAAAATCACCACAGACATCCCCCTCAGGAAATAAATTGAGTCATTGGATAGTGTATCATCTCAGTGATTTATACAGATGGCTTGTTGCAATTATATTTATTGTACTATACACATGTTGTGCTTTATTTGGGTTCTAGAGGGAAAAAAACTTGTTGGTGGGCAGCCTCCAGCCATTTCACATGACTGGAGTTTAACGTACAGAGAGGTTTTAACATGTTTGATCAGGACCAAAATTAGGGGAATGTTACATTCTTATTAACAATACTTTTCCTCCCCACATTAGTATTACGGTGTCTGTTTGCGATGGTTAAGTAGAGATAATGGTATGTTCCTTCAATCCATCCAACTTTCCATAAACATTATAAATCTCCAGAAGGAATATACTGTATATCTCAAGTATAACTCCAGCATTATCAATTTCCCCACCCAAACCCCACCAAAAAAGGTGTTTTGTTTGTTTGTTTGGTTGGTTGGTGGTTATCACACGTTAATTCACTGCACACCCCACGGATTAGTAATGGATCTGTTTCTATCCTTGTTGCACAGGACTTATTTGCTACTAATTAACTTTTACAACCAGCACTAATTCCCGCTTCATTCTTACTTGTTTATTACCATGCTACGCATGGGCTGAAGTGGTAAATTTCCAGCCCTCATTTGACGGGGTTATTCAACGATTACTGGGAGTTACATCACAGTATGAAAATAGGCCATTTGTCACAACTAGTATGTGCCAGCGTTTAGACTCCACAAGAGCCTCCAACCCCTTCGCCTATACTCTCCATTCCCTTTTTCCTAATGCATGCAAATACTTTGAAAGATAATAATAGTGATAATCGTTGCATTTGTTATAAGCGCCTGCCTGATCACGTATTCGAGATGTCTCAAAGAACATTGCAGAATATACTGCAAAGTGAATTGATTGTATATTTTGTAGGCGAAACAACTTGATGTGTGCATTACTTTGCTCTTTGTCTTTCTGAACTAAACTGATCGTATAATAGGCTTCAAACTAACATCGCTTATCCCGTCTGCTTGTGCAGGTGGACTTTAAGGATCCCCTGATGCTATTCGAAAAGAGAAAGGAATTTTATAGGTAATTATAGGTATCGTATAAAATCATTGCTATTAGTTCAACCTGATAAACCACATTCTGATGGGTTAGGTGAGACCCATTGCTATTTATTCTACGTGAACTGATAGATTTTGCTTTTAAAACACTTGGTTGCACGCACTGTTAGTGGTAGTTAGCTACCATTTCTACAGTTCAAAAGAAAATCGCAAGTGCTTGTCATTAAAGCTGAAATTGTTGTTTTGAACATGATACGGTACTGTAGTGCAAATTCATTTCATATGTGTGATTCGAAAATCTGCAGCAAATAAAGAGCGTGATACACAATTCTTTAAGTGACATTAATCAGAATCGCTACTTTTTTTTTACCATTTAGAGTGTTCCCCTGTTTGTTTTAACCCTAATGAATTTTCTTTTCCTTCCTGATTTTCCTGTGGCTATTTTCCGCAGCCTCGCTAACGATGCAGGCGGAAGACAAATTGTTGCCATTAAAAAATATCGCAGCATCATGAAACCATTACCTCGAATCCCAGCAATGCTATCACTGTCACAGTAAAAAATCTCAGCACCACAAGCAAGATATGCTATTGGAATTGGGTTGCCTAATTAAAAGATTATTACTCCACATGGCTAATAATAATCGCTCAAAATAAACCAAGAAAAAATTGGTAATTTTAATCCACGACTGTTTGTGGGACACTGCTGTGCACAATTGGCTGCTGCGTTTTGCCTACACATATGAAGACGTGAAAAGTGCTAAAGCAAATGCAAGGATTATTATTGTTGTTGATATTGTTATTATTAAGGGAGCTTCTCCTTGCATCTTGGCCAACAATCCCCCAGATAAACCCAGTCATTCGCTTCATGGATTCAGTGCATTGCTGTGTGCTAATTGAAGCCGTGTTCACCTCCCAGCTCAGTCACTACCATTTTGCAATGACTCCTGAAAAGCGCCTCGGGGTGACCTCGTGATGTAAAAGGTTCTGTGTTGAATCTAAGAAGTGTTTATTATTGGTACTGCGTATATTAACTCTACCAGTTTGGAATAACAGACAAAGTGCCTTGACCTCAACACATGTGTTAACTGTGTTATCAGCATTCCTCAGCTGATGAATTTGGCCTTGAATCTTGTGTCATTGCTACATCCGCACAGGAAGAGTTTGCCTTGCGTTGATGGTTTAACATGTCAAAGAAGTCTTTATTCAATCTTATAGCACGAGGCAAAATGACAATATAGGTATTGTCAATGAAAAATGACTTAGCTAAAGTTTCAAGTCCTGACATCATCAACACTGTGCATTTATGTAGCGCCCTTCACACAGTATAGAGCCTCTAGGCTGCTCTCTTCACTTGCCAAGTACACTCCCTACATTTTACACAAAATTCTGTGAGGCGCTTTCAAACAAATTCGATGTGAAAGGAAATGCGCGATGATTCATTGTAATCTTTAGGCCTATTAACTCTAGCAATGTCTTAGAACAGGCGGAGCTCTAAAAACATGAATCCCTCCAAATTGTGTCAGAATTGCATTTTTATGGTGCCTTAGCACATCACAAGACCTCAAAGTGCTTCCCAAGTATTTCTGTCAAGTGCGTGACGGTTTTCGATGGTGTGCTGTTGTCAGTCCTGTCAGCGACATGCACTAAACACTTGTGAGAGAGAAGAATTTGGTAACTCCTTTCTATTTTTAAAAAAGCGTCACAGGA
Organism: Hydrolagus colliei; assembly: GCA_035084275.1. Classification (NCBI taxonomy): domain Eukaryota; kingdom Metazoa; phylum Chordata; class Chondrichthyes; order Chimaeriformes; family Chimaeridae; genus Hydrolagus; species Hydrolagus colliei. The sequence continues at coordinate 9,139,858 of CM068762.1, read as the reverse complement.
CATTTAAAATCCACCTGAACAGGTCGACAGGACTTCGGTGTAACATTCCATCCAAACAATGCAGTGTTTTCGTGCTGTTTCTGCCTTGGGTGCTAGCCTAGACTGTGAGCTCACGTAATAAGAATAATACGTAACCCTTGCGGTTGATATGAGGCGCTATATCAAATGCCAGGATTATTATTATTACTTTCATCACATCTTCGAAACGACACCAACAACAAAATTTCACGTCAGGAGACGTTTCAAAGCAGTTCACAGAACATACTGTAAACAACAACAACAGCAGCAAAATTACACTTGTATAGCAAAGTGAGAATTGACTGTAGATTTTGTGAACGAAACGCGGCAAGCCAACTGCGGACAGTTAGTGTACCACAAACAGTGCGTTGAGTGACCAAATTTGTTTTTAAAATGTATTTATTTAGTTATTTATTTATTGATGGTTGTCCCAAAGTTAGGCATGGACTTGCACTTTTCTGACTCTCAGCAGGATTGCTACTAAATGAGACTGGCACGCACGTATGTAATGAGCCTTGGTTCAAGTCTTGGCATGAAAAGCAAATCAATAAAAGTCTTTCTTTAGCCTCCCATTTACATGTTTTGCATGTCTCCGGGAGTCAATAATCAAAGAATTTATTGAATGTAATCTGCATATATAATAAAATAAAGTGCTTATTTTTCAAACTTCGCATTTGCTCTCTGACAGGTCTGGCAGTTGAGTATTTTTTTTCGGATAAGATTCATGAATTATTAACTGCGGCAACTGTGAGACTGGAAATGAGATGCAGTTAGTTAAAAGTTTGCAATTATTTCATCCTTATGTTTGTTTGGCCCAGATGCAGTTAGTCACATCTTAACTGTTAGAATAATGCAACGGCGGATTTCACAAACGTGCAAATTAATATATTTTTGAAATATCTTACAGTATGTGTTCTTATTAAGTATGGAAACACTTGGTACATAACTCTTTCAGTATTGACATTACCTAGTGTCTTTCAGTCCATTGTCAAGCACGTAATTCTATCTCAGCTCCAAAAACATCAATTTTACCACCCCTTTTTCATCTCCCGTCTTGAGGATAAACGTTTTTTATTGTTCTTTCATTGAGCAGTTTACAGGTAATAATACTGCTTACCGCTTGCAATTGATATAGCTCCTTTCATATTCAGAGGATATAATAATTCTTGCATTTGATATAGAGCCTTATCACGTTTTCAAGATGTCTCAAAGCACTTCACAGAATAATAACAATGTACTATTCCAACAGACGTTTTAAGTCCAAATCTGGTATAATTTCTTTAGGACTAATATTTTGGGGGTTTTCGCACTTACTTTTTCCAATCTTGGTGATGCAGTGCGCTACGGAAATTTTTAACTGCTCCCCAGTTAAAAATAAATATTGCCAAAAATCCGAGGCATAGTTTTCATCCCGCTTACTGCAATCTCTAACCACCATCTGTTACCTGCCAATAAATCAAAAAGAGCAAAGCAGATATGTGAAATCCCACACGCTGAGCTTGAGACACACACACACACACACACACTTAAATCTCAATCACACTTCGGTACATCAATTCTTCAGTTTCAAGTCAAACCACTAATGGCTGAATTCATGTGTTGCCGTGTTAGGAAGTACAGGAAAAAGATTGAAAATGATTGCAGTGTTGTGATTGCAATGTCGATGTTAGAGGGGACTGATGCTCCCGTTGAACTAACCAACCGATGTGAGTGGAGCATATTAAATAACGCTATCTCTGTTTTACAGGCATCATTGCATTGCAGCTTTTCCTCCAACTCACCGTACGCTTCACACGTGTGGCCATGTGTACGTCATAACAAATTGTACAAATCTCTGCACCTGTGGCAAGTACTCAGACTACTGAAGAAAGATAATGGGGGAAGTTGGGGGCAGGGACGGTGGAATCTAGTGCATTATCTGTCGCGTTCAATATTTTGGAACACCTGTTACGCAGGCTGAACTACCTGCTATTGCACTGCAGTCGGGATAGATAAAACTAGACCCTCGCGAGACCAATGTGCTGGCGTTTCCGAGCTCTGCTATGCCTGTGATCTCTGTACAAAAAACTGTCCGGTCAGTGATGACAACTGCCTGTTCAAGCATCTTTGATGGGTGCTGGGGACTCATGGATATCAGGAACACAGCAACACTGAGCTCTGTGTCCATTTAGCACTGGAAGCGAGATGGTTGCCACACTCTACTGTACTCCAGGTTCATGGTGCAATGTCCAAATGGTACATCCAATATGTTTTACACTTAGACTGTATCGATTTGTGCATCACCTATTTACTCAGACTGACACAGGTAACTAGCAAAGTGTGCTAGATGGTGAGCATTGAAATATGGTACATTCTCTTCACTTTTTTGCTCAGCATCAGAGGAGCATGCAGCTCATCTAAAACGTGAGTGATGATGCACATTGGAAGTGGAAGTATGTGTCGTGTGTGCACAAGAAAGGGATATATGCATGATTAGGCAAACTAGAGAAGGAACGATTTGGGTGTGAATATTGAGCTTTCTCTGTCAATAACCAGCCAGTGTACACAATTTATCAATAAGGTTAATCATGTGTTGTGATGCATGTCATGAACATTGAATATAAGGAAGTGGGGGGGCTTACTGAATCCCAAATGCATGACTGGGTAATTAAGATGCAAAGTTGACTGTTACATTCTTATTAAAGCATCCTGAGTTAGGCTGAATCTCTCTCGCGATCTTAATTCAGCCCCGGTACGAGATCAGATTAGTTCCCTTTGGTAACCTCCTCATAAGAGAAAATCCCACTTTGTTTGTTACAATTACATTAACTTCTGGAACAGTAACACAGCCATAAAGGTTGGTGAAATTTATCGTTGCTTAATTTTGTAAACAGCTTTTTTTTCCTCGTGTGTTTTGACTTTGAGTCATTTTTCACCAGAAATAACATTGATACTAGCACTTTCTTTCACTTTCTTTCTTCTAGAAGTCTCAAAGCGCTCACAGAATACACTGCAAAGTGAATTGACTGTATAATTGCGGGTGAAATATAGTTGGAATCTAAGCAAAAGTGTCTTGGTGTCCCTTGGTTCAAAACATTTGGGAGGAATACTCTGCAGCCTACAAAAGAATGTGAGATTGGTTATGCAATACTTTTCTATTCTTTACCATATTGCATATTAATGCATTTAAAAACATTTTTAAATAAGGTCGTCTTTTTATCCCCCTCCACTTTTTCTATTCTGAGCTCTGCACCTATACAATCTATCCTTTGAGACTTCAAAGCGATCATCACAGGATTTTAACGTTTTTCAAAGGGAAGAAGGCGAGCAGGAATTGATTGCTTGTTTATTTTCTGCCGTTTCCCCTCATTATGTCCCCACAACTGTCGTCTATCACAACACTTCCTCCTTCAACTGAGAGGGTGGGCCAATCTACGCTCCTAACCTTTTCACGGTTGCCACCATGTAATTAATCCACAGGAGACTGTTGCCTGTGATATGAGGCTGACTACCAACTATTCTGTTTTCCTTCCTCCTCCTTTGCTCTCTTCCCCATCACCAAAAATAAATACCTCTTGCATTCCAGCTCTGTGGAGCAGATCCGTGTGATTAAGCGGAAGTCACCCATTGAGGCATCGCTCAGTTTAAAGGCCTGGTGCCCTCCTGACCCACAGTCCAGGCCGACCCTCCAGTGCAATGCTGGAGGGAAGATTGTTAGAATTGCTGTCCTTTGGGCGAGGCCTCTCCTTATTCTACTGATCGCCTGTTCAGATGGACATTAAAGCACTATTCAAAAGGGATGGTACCTCAAACAATGGACAATTCTCCTAGTACTGTATTGGAGTCCTGATGTAGGACTTGAACTCATAACCTTCTGACTTAGAGGCAAGTGTGCTACCAACTGGGAAAAGGCTGATAGATAACATGTGTGAGTATCTAAATATAATAATAATAATCCTTGAATTTGATATAGGGCTTTTCATATCTTCTAGATGTCTCAAAGCGCTACACGTTATACTGTGAAGTGAATTGAGTGGATATTTGTGGGTAGCCAATTGCGCATAGCAGTGTCCCACAGACAGTCATGGATTGAAATGACCAATTTTATTATTGTGTGTTTTTTTGGGAGGGATTATTATTAGGCGTATGGAGTAAGGAAATTTGCCCAAGGTTTCGCCCTGACCTGCCTGGATTCGAACACGGGTCTCACGTTTGTAAGGCGAGTGAACTACAGGACTCCACAATATTCATCCTCAGTGTTCTTGATGGCTACGGTAATTTTAAGGAAGGAAAATCTTGAGTTGTTTTAGCTCGGTTGGCTTACCTGTGAGGCTGGTGTGTCAGTGCAGTCTTAATTTGCATGAAATAATAGACAGAAAAGCAGATTCGGGCATGAATTCAGCCAGTCGGCTTGGATTGCTTCCAAACTCAAGACTTGGGAGTGATTTTCAAGACCCGTCCAACCTGATGAGAATATTTTGCTAATAGAATGAGTGCAGTGAGGTTTTCTTTTGGAGGATTCTGCGCTTATCAAAGGGAAGGTTATGGAGGAAAGGATCACTTTGCCATTTTATGCCAGTCATAGCAGGAAGCACTCACCTCAAAGTAGTCGTCGATGTATCTCAAGTCAATATATCTTAAATAACCACCTACAGTATTATTCTGGTGACAATCATCCATTTCTAAAAGAAATGGTCTCTCAGAGCAGATTGAGACTTTTGCTGCTAAATTAAGCGCAACTTTTAGTGTTAGACTTGAACTTTTGGAAAAACTAGGTTGAGATTATCCTAGCTCTTCTCTCAAATAAACGTGTGTGTTATCCTTGGTTTAATGGAGCACCTATCATGTTGGGATGACATCCCAAAGCCCATTCATAGTATCTATTGTATATTTTGTAGGTAAATTAACGCAGCTTAGAAAGTAATTCACTTAGAAAGCAAAGATTTAATAGAAATCATGGTTGAGCCAGCACAAATAGTCCTGCTTGTGAAGTCACTTTGGGGGTGGCGGGGGTTGGAGGAGTGGTGATTCCAGTAAAAACATGATTCACATTCTCAGCATTTGATTCATGACCCCATGATCTGTTGAACGATCTCGGGCGATATCTTAAGATTTCTAGGAACTTTTCACCAACCATTTAGTTTTTCTAAATGCTTGACCTGCTTTTCAAACAATACGAACTACACACTAACACACACAAACAATGGTTGTACGTTTCTGGTGTGAGGAACATTGTGTGGAGCAGAAAGTATGGAGGCAGTAAACTTCACATCTAGCAATATCAATGCACCATTAAAACCCATTACAGCAGTCAGAGAGGGAGAGAAGAGTTACATAACTGAAAATAAACATTCTTGTGTTTTATATAACTGCCATATTACGACCTCAAGACTTCTCACAGCGCTTCACAGAATGTATTTATAGGTAAAGGCAGAAGCCTATTTTGCACACAGCAAAATCTTACAATCAACAATGAAGTCAATGACCAGTTTTATCTGCAGAATTGTTGGCCGAGACACTGGGAGAAACTCCCTTCTCTCACTGTTCTGATCTGGATTTGAACCCAGGATCCCAGTGGTGAAAGGATTAGAAGTTAACCTTCTGTCACACCCAGTTCAAATGAAGTACGAATAGTTCGAAGTTGTATAACATTTGCAACTATAGTACTTAAACAAGCTGAAATATCGCGGCCATTTTTGAAAGGAAAACATTGAGGGTGAGACTGTGAGCGAATGCTTGGATCACCCTCAGCTGTTAAAGGTGCCGCTGATGCTTGCCATGATAAGAGGCTGGAAATAGCCTCTAGATAATATAGTTATGAAAAGTTTAAAGCGTTCCTCTGTAAGTCTCTTTGAAGTCCTGGCTGTATGTACTACATACAAGTACAAAACCATCTAATTTATAATGGAGCATCATGTACATATGGATAAGGCAGGTCAGGGCGAAACCCTGACCTGCCTTATCCACGGGTGGTAGATCAGTGGGTGAGGAGGTCAGAGAGGTAGGGAGATGCCAGGGGGGGTGAATGGATTTCAACATGCGCGTGAGGATCTGGAAGTCCAATGCGAGCATGGAGTAGCATTTAGCTCATTGCTGATTAACTGTAGACAGATGGTTCCCATAATGTGCTTGTCTTTAATACTGAAGTGGTTGCCTCGTAATTGCAGTAAATTCTAATGGTATTAAGAGGAGTAATATGTTTTGCATTTTTTATATGTCTGTGCGCAACCAATTTTCATCTGTAAAAAAAAAATCCATTTTACATCTGAATAGGCTTTAAGAGTAGAGCATTTATAAGAGCAAACGGATGACTGCAGACAGCAGCCTTACAGGTAGTTAGGGTACTGATGTGCTGCATATGCTCGTAGCTACAGAGCAGCTGTTTCCAAAAGAGCTTAACCAGAGGAATGCGAAGCAGGAGTATGATCTGAAGAGCTTGTGTTAACAGTTTCAGTTGCACTAATGGGCATGTGAATATGTTGTGATTGCAAATGTTGACAGGTTAATGTGTAGGTTTTTCTAGCAGTTAGTGTGTCATTCTGTTAAACTGCACAAACATCGGTGTTGACTAAATTATCATTGCTCTGTGCTTACAGGCAAAGTGAGGACCGGCTCGATGCTTTGATGGGACGACAGTAAGGTGGGCATTGTGTCTGGAGGGATGAGATACAATGGGTCTCAAACCTCCCGTTTTGGCTCTGAGGGATGGGGAGAGCAGGAGTAAGACACACAGAGATTAACGTGTGACATGGAGTGTCAATTCAATTGTGATCTGAAGTGGGAACCTGGATTGTACTTCTAACACCTGGCTCAGTGATACGGCCCTCACTGTCCAGCAACATGGGATCTCCTGCTGACATGAGAGGCACTGAACGATTTAATTTGTTGTGGTTGAATTGCTCCATGTCCCCCGACCCACCTGCCCCACCATCAGCGGGCCAGCCTTCAGCCACTCGGCCCCTAACGTCTAGAATTCCTCCCGCAGTCCCACCACCTCACCCTCTACCTAGTTTCCTTCAAGTCCCGCCTCAAGACCCTCCTCTTCAGCAGTCCCATTGGCCACTCATATCCCTTCTTTTCCTTCCAGTCTCCTCGATCCCGACCCCAGCTCGGATCTGAAACATTGACTGTCCAGCGCCTTGGGACATCCTCCCGACGTGAAAGGCTCTATATAAGAGTCATTTTGCTATTGTTGTTGTTATTGTTGCTCGGCTGAGATCAGCTAGCCCAGTACATACCTTTGTGGTGTATATTGTGCAGTTTCGGGTCACATAGTGGATCCAGGTGCAATTTGACAACAAATACATAACCATATAGCAAGCTGAAATGAATTGGCTCATACCTTTTTTGACATGCAATAACATGACAAGATTTGCATATATCCCAGATATGATTGTTTGCTCAGCAGTGTGGGTGAGCTCCACAATCATATGCAGTACCATGAATTCTGCCTTCCAGAAATTGGGAAAGGGTTGGGCCATGAGAATCCTACAACGCAGCTGCTGTCATAGGATATTTTTCCATTGTTTTGAACGTTTAAGTATCTGTGCCTCTCCCTTTCCTCTGGCACCGTCCCCACCTCCCTTAAAACAGCTACCATCACCCCTATCCTGAAAAAACCCTCCCTTGATGCGTTGCAGCTTTCGAGCTACCGACCCATCTCCAACCTCCCGTTCCTTTCTAAGGTCCTTGAAAGAGTAGTTGCCTCCTCCAACGCCTTTCTTCCCACTTCAAGCTTCAAGGCACAGTCCTTGAATGGTTCCACTCCTACCTGACCCACCGCCTACATTTCGTATCCTCCAATAGTTTTTCCTCAAATCCCTGTACAGTCTCTCATGGCGTCCCCCAGGGCTCTGTCCTTGGCCCCCTCCTTTTCACCATATACATGTTCCCTCTGGGCAATGTCATCCGCAAACATGGGGTAAACTTCCACATGTATGCGGACGACACCCAGCTGTACCTCTCAGCCTCATCCCTCAACCCCCAGACCATCGATGTTCTGACAGCATGTTTGTCCGACATCGAGTCCTGGACGAGGGACAATTTCCTCCAATTGAACATGAGCAAGACCGAGGCCCTCCTGATTGGCTCAAGCCAGCGCCTCCGCACATCGGGCGCTGCCAGCATCAACATCCAAGGCTGTACTCTCCACCTCACAAAGTCAGTCAGGAACCTCGGCATCACGTTCGACCCCAAACTCTCCTTCCTCCCCCACATCCGTGCCTTGACCGGCACCGCCTATTTCCACCTGCGCAACATTGCCAGGCTCCGCAACTATCTCACCCCCCACGCTGCCAAAACACTCGTGCAAGTGTACATTACCTCACGGCTGGACTATGGGAACTCTCACCTTGTCGGCATCCCCAGCTCCTCCATTCACAGGCTGCAGATCATCCAAAATTCTGCAGCCTGTATACTATCCCGCCCACCACCCACCTTGCTCCCTCCACCCCCAACTCTGTGGTCTATCGCCTTATGAAATGCAAAGGAGGCCATTGAAGATTTCCATAATGCTTCTCATTTTAGTGCAGCAATAAACACCAGTGTGGCTTTACTAAAGCTTTGTTCCTTTCTGAGAAATGGTGGTGAAAATCAACATTGAAAAGAATATATATGCCTCCCTGATAGCTGTCTCAGCAGTTGTATTCAGTAACCAGAAGACCAGCAGAGATTGGAAAATATTCCAGAGATTTCAATCTCTGTCTAAACTGAGTTAGTTGATCACAGTCGGGGCAAAAGTAATGTGTCAGCCTCGCTAAACCGTGAGGACTCTTGCCTCTGAGTCAGTAGATTGTGGGTTTAACTTATATAATTTAAGGTGATAGTGAGTGTTGGGAAATTCGCCCACAAATATACAGTCAATTCACTTTACATTATATTCTGTGAAGCGCTTTGAGACATCTAGAAGACGTGAAAAGTGCTATATCAAATGCAAGGATTATTATAATGTGCAGTGTTGTTGGCCTTCCTTTATATGAGACATTAAATCATGGCCCCATCTGTTTGGTCAAGTGTACGCTAATGATCTCACACCACTATATAAAAAGAGAAGGGAGCTTCTCTTGCCTTGACCGGCAATCCCCCAAACAAAAAATCCCCCAAACTAAATCCCCCAAACAAAATACCTCAAACGTCCTCTTAATGTGAAAGGTGCTGAACCAAATAGAAGGATTTGTTATTGGCTTTTTATTAAAAATGGCAAAAGTGGAGACAGAGCCCTGGGTTAGTTAGAAGAAAAATTAGCCAGTCCTACAAACTCAATCCAGGTGCTTCTGGAAGTGTTTGGTTGAAAATGGTTTTGGCTATTAAGACCTCTACAACTGAACAGTACTCAGTATTTTGTATCATTGCACCTAGCTTTATTCTGTTCACCAATGTTATTTGTTTTGTTTTAAAAATAAAAAATTATTACATTTAGTCTTTATTGAGAAGCAACAATGCTGGACTGATTGAGATAAGATCTTTCTAAAGAACCTTTATCATCCAAAGCAATCTTGTGAGTGACAGCCAGGCTGGTGAACTCAAAAGTCCCAACATGGGTGCTTGAACCCACAGTCTTCTGACTAGGAGGCAAGAGTGCAACCAACTGAACCAGGCTGACAGACACATTAACCGCAAGGAGAAATTGTTGCCACAAATTAACAGATTTTTTAAATTAATGTTTCAACTTATTTAATAACCAAACAAAACGAAAGATTATTGAAGGCTGATAATGAACCTGCTGGTATAGCATTTTATAATGCTATAAGGTCATGATTTCAAACATTACTGTGTGATAAATGAACTTATCAGCTACACGTTTAATATGTTTCAACAGTTTGAACGGTAAGTGTGAATCAAGCTTTGGTTAAGTGAAGCTGCAGTAATAAAAGGTTCCTAGTTTAAGCAAATCATGCTTTACTAAACTGATGGTTTATTACATCTTATTGACGTTTTATGAATCACTCTACGAATAACGCCAGGCTGATTTTCAGGCATAACTATCAGTCAAGTTTAACAGAGGAAACTGCTGACAAAATACCGCTCATCAATATCTTAGTTATTGGCTCTATCTTAGATCACCGGAGCAATTTGCCATTGCTTCCAACAAAAGAACAATCAAGGAGAAGAAAATAGGATTTACCTTTCTTGCTGCAAAGATACAACTCAAGCAACTAATTGTGTAAATAATAATAAAGAATCCTTACATTTTGATATAACGCTCATATATATATTAGGCCTTTCACTCTGGGAGCATGTCTGGTAGCACTTTTATAAGTTAACGTAAACGGAACCTTAATGTAACTTTAGCCGGGAATACATAGAACGTTTAACTTTCAAGGCCGGTTTGAAGACTTTCCTCTTCGACCGTGCCTTTTGTTCCACCCAGAATTTTTCGACCTCCCCTACGTGTTTCACCCCTCCCCGTACACTCCCCTCCCAGCTCGGGTCACACGCCTCCTGTGCAGCGCCTTGGGACGTCCTCCCGACGTGAAAGGCGCTTTATAAGTGTCATTTGTTGTTGTTGTTGTTGTTACTGAATACAGTATGTCTGGTGTAGTGAATATGGATTCCACTGAACCTTTTAGTAAAGGAAATATAATCACTCGCAAATAGCATCTTAGAATTCACAGATGCCCATTGACAATCATGAGTTATGGAGCTTTCAAATAACCCATTAATATGCTGCCGATGCTCAGATAATTCCAGCAATATACCACTATCGCTGAAAACAACCCACTGTTGATAAAGTATCTGAAATAAAGTGTTTTATGACATATCCAAAACGGGTTGATTAATCTCACGCAACACTTTTCAATCATACCTGCAATTCGTGATCTTGAAATGGCCACAGTGCATCATGGAGATTTGCTTTTGTACTCCAGCCACAACAATATATTGCATTTACGTAGCGCCCTTTACGGGGGTTAGTGTTCTGGCGTAGCTTTGTGACAAATCCTCATAAAAAACCCACATCTCCATGCTGCACAGGCTCTTTTGATTAAGTGAGAGTTTTAAGAATTGATTACAGTCGGAATGAAATGAATTACATTTTGAGACCATCTCCCCAAAAGAACCTCGCATTAAAATTATACTGTTGACACTGTAAACAGCCTTACGAAAAGCTCTGCCTACCATTTGTCAATGCAGCGAGCGGTATTGTATCATTAAACATGCCCCCACAACATCCTTTGAGTCATTTTGGACGAGAATCATATTAAATTATAAGAACGTATTAAATGTTTTATTTTCGCCGAAAATCACCAGGGGGTAATTGTGAACTGAAGCAAATGGAGCAACTACAATAACCAGAAAACCTCATGCTGGTTTTACGTGGCATGATATCCTTGCTTATTCCAAGAAGTAAGATGACTTGCAAATCATCGTCCGACCTCCTCAAAGGCAGCAACATTCATTTCCTTCAACTTTGCTGCGCATTGTCCAGGCTCAATTGCGAGAAACTCTCTTCTCCCAGTGAGCAGATAAAGCGCTCGAACCCCTCGTTCGACACTTTGACTTTAGTATGCCACTTGTCCATTTGCCATCAACAGTGGACATTTGCCACGGTATACGTGCTCAGGTCAGTGCTCCATTGTTATTTGTCATTACGTTACAAACTGACTGTATTGCGAACCAATTTACGAAACTGCGACCAATTGCTTCTGCTGATTTATTCAGTGAAAGCTTCACACCTGCAGGGAGGAGATTGCAGCAATTAAATATTGACAGCCAATATTTAATATGTTATCTTAGCTGCAACATAACCAAAAGGAAAACACGTTTCCCCTTTCATCTAAAAGCACTGAATTGCATTGGAAGCGTTCAAAATTGGAACCCGTGTCCCCCCAATCCTACACAGACGGGATTTGCTGTCCGTTTATGAGAACTCAATAAAGATCACTGTCGAGGTTTGACTTTTCAGCGTCTTGGGACGTCCTCTCGACATGAAAGGTGCCTTACAAATGTAATTTCGTTATTGTTGTTTACAGTTTGGGAATGTATCAGTCCAGACAATAAGCTCCCCCTCTTGTGAGTCCGAAGGTTTGGTGCGCAAAGCCAATGTTGCTGAGCATTTTTGAACATGAACAGTAACTCTCACATCTTATTTGACCCCAAGGGCATCAAAGCATATGTGCACTGAATAGTGAGCCAGAAACAGCAGGCCAGTTATGAGCCAGTAACAGGAGGGTACTTTGCTCAGTTACTGGTGTATCGTTTCCAGTGACTGGCGTGTGATTCGATGAAGTATGGTGAACTATCTAGCTTGTTGGTGACACAGCTCTTTGGAGGAGACACAAGAGGTTTACCGCGCTACCTCAATGGACGTTAAAGGATCTCATGACGCTATTCAAAAAAGAGTAGGGAGATTCTCCCGGCCACCGTGGCAAAGACACTTCAGATAAAATGGTTCATTCACTTCATGGAAACTTGTAGGATTTTGTTGTGCGCAAATCGGCTACTGCCCTCGCCACCATATGTGCTCTTCAGCAATGCCTTGAGAAGAGCTTTTAGACAGTGTTTCGATGTCATAAGTGTTTATAGTCAAAGGAAAGCTTTATCCTTTATATAAAATGACTTGAAAAACAAATCCAGTCATCGCTATCAGTGTCTTCCTTCGATACAGTTTGCTCTGAAGTTACTTCACGCATCTGCTTCTGTCAGGCCCTGATAAAACTGTGGCACATCAGATTTTTTTTAAAAACACACAATTAAATTACTTTAAAGCCCCAGGTGTTGACCGTCAGCGTAGATCAATTTTTGGCTTATATGATGGAGTCTGTTTGAATCGAACTAACTTCAAAGGCAACATTGCTCATCCCCAGTGATCAGTTTTCTTGATGTATCTCAGGTACACCTGCATCAGCCACATCAAATACTTTCACACGCTCTCCAGTGCATGGGTGAGGGGGTGGGAGGGGGTGGTGGGGTGCGAAGTTCAGTTAGGGGGATGTGAATGAGAGCAATTTATCCCAGCTGGACAGCAGAAAGGTAGCGGAGGATGAGGAGAAATGAGGAAAGGGGTTTGGATTAAGTTGAGGGTCAGCATTAGCAGAGGTAATAATAATAATAATCCTCGCATTTAATATAATGCTTTTCATGTCTTCTGGATGTTTTAAAGCGCTTCATAGAGTATACAGTAAAGTGAATTGGCTGAGTTTTTATGGCAACTAATTGCGCATAACAGTGTCCCACAAACGGTTGTGGATTGAAGTGGACGGTCAATGTTTCAGATTGAATGTAAACCAGCGCTCTGAGACACCATCTGGCGTGGAGGGCACTATATAAATCAAAGTTGTTGTTCTTGTTCTCCAGATGTGAAAGGTGCTCTATCCAAATGCAATTTTGTAGTTGTTGTTGACATGGTTGTATTATTCTGCCCCATCTTGAAATTGACTGGATTTGGTTTTCAAGTTATTTTATATAAAGGATAAAGCTTTCCTTTGACTATAAACACTTATGACATCGAAACACTGTCTATGGAAATGTTTTTCTTTATATGCAGCAACTTAATTATTATACTACCCTATTGAAAGACAATGAAAAAACATGTTGCAGATATCTTTCAAAGAAGGACTGTGAACAGCGAGATAGTTGTAAATACCCCTTAAAGTACCAGCTGCATCATCATTATCTGCTCCCTCAATCCCTCTGCCTTGCCTTGACCTTCCCCATTTTTAGTCCATGTCTGAAGACCTTCCTCTTTGGCCGTGTTTACGCTTACTTCCTCCCGCCGATTGGCTCATCGTCAGGCTCTGCCACTGTTAAGCGCTTTGAGAGCTGCTGTTGTTGTTCGATATCAATCTCTATAGGTTCGAGTCTGTCGCTTCCTGCTTGGCACCAATACAATTTTTAAAAAAAAAAAACAGACACATGCTCCAGGAAATCACCAGCAATAATTTGAGTCACGCAGAGAACTTTGCTCTGTAAATAATTAAGTGGGGCTGTGAATTAACACATAGGCTAAATTGAATTTTGAACTCATCTTTGGTATTTGAACCCCTCTGCAGAACTGGCGGAAAACAAACTTACACAATCGGGCTGGCTCAGCTCGTAGCATGCTTATCTCAAGAGTCAGAAGGTTGCGGGTTCAAGCCCCGTGGCGGGGTTTGGAACTCACATAATCAAGGCTCACGCTCGAATGCCACGCTGGGGGAGTGCTGCGTTGCCAGAGATGCTGTACTCTGGCATGAGATGTTAAACCGCGAACCAGCCTGCATTTGTTCGGATGGACTTGACAGATCCTACTCAACATGAGAAGGGTATTTCTCCTTGTGACCTGGCAAACAATCACCCCTCAAAATATTGGTCATTCGCTTCATGGCTGTTTGTAGGATTTTGCTGTGTGCAAATGCTCTGTCGTGTTTGTCGACAAAATACACAGTCATTACACTCCACAGTCAAATCCCGTAAAGCGCTCTGAGACGTCCTCCTGACGTGAATGGTGCAACATCAAATGTAAGGATCGTTATTGTTATCACAATTTCATTCTCCGCTCTGATCATCAGAATCTCACGCTAATTGAAAACCAAACACCAAAGTGCAATCAATATCAACGTGAGCCAATTGTATATAATTGATAGTGGCCATACATTCCCATACTTAGACATATTTTGAGATGTCTCAAAGACTTGATGTCAAATGCAAGGATTATTTTTATTATTATTATTATATCCAATAATCAAGCAGGAATACAGATAGCAGAGTTTGGTCATGAATTCCACCAATACCTGTTCTTACGGTAAACACAAACAAAGAATCTGACAACTTGGTGTTTGCGAGGCATTTCAAAAAGGTAAGGCTGTTTACTGTTCTCGGTAAATAACTCCAGTTGCCATCTGGGTTGCATTTTTGTCATTCTTCAAAAGGTTGAACAAGGATAAACAAGGATAAACAAGAAGGCCAGACCCAGAATGAACCAACACTCACTGTTCAACACTGTCTCATCAAGCTGTGGCCTATGATTTCTACTTTTCAAAGCCGAAAGTCCAGTCAAAGACAGAAAGCAAAGTGTCGACTACCTTTGCCGGCCTCCAGCTTCATGATTTAGCTGCATGAATTGTTCCCAATTTTGATTTGATGAACGCAGCGATTTCAGTTGCAAAGCAGATCATCATTATTAGTACAGTGCATATATTGCATGTTCAGGCCTGTGGCTTTCTAAATGAAGCAGGTTTTAGCGCCAAGCAATACCGTCCCAGATACCTTGAGCAACGAATAAGATATTGTGAGAAATCAGTGATACACTTAGCATGGGAACTCGATAATCTGTTTGTGTTCTCAAGTGACTTATGCAAACATGTGGTAGATATCACCTTTCAGTGTCATTACAAGGTGGGTGGACAACCCATTGTTAAGCCATGAAAAGGCCATGCATCCTTTACATACCAGAACTAGGAATCACTGCCTCCTACAAATGCAGAAGAAAGTTTTCTTGTACAGTATGCCCTTGTGAATCTGGTAATGGACTTCAAATATGACACAGAAATCCTACCGCATGCTTTAGAGTACTGAACGAAATGTTGCTCTGATTGGCATTTGCTAAGATATGCTGAGAATATTTTTCTGATTTACACAAAGGCAGTTGCTCCTAGTTCTGGTATGTAGTTGGTGCATGCCCAAACCATTGCTTCATAAGGCCTTTCCACCCACCACCTGATGCTGCCGCAAAGATTAAAATGCAGGGAGAATTTGACAAGAGCAACAAATGATTATACGTGTGCAAACACACACCTGTGCAGGTACTTCAGAACAATCCTTTAATGAGTGAAGTAGGCGGAAATATTACTCATTATGTGGGATGTGTTGAATAAGACGTTAATCTCCGACCACAAATGAAGGCAAATTCTTGATCTAATTGTTTCAAACGTTTCAAGAGGCACTATATATCATTCTAATGTGAAAGGTGTTATACAAATGTCATTTTGTTGTTGTTGTACAGTTCAAGGTTAGTGAGACAACAGGGAGAGCAATGAGAATGATCCCGAGTGTTAAAGAAAGTGTTAAAGAATCTCATAAAATGAACAAATTAAATATGATTATAAAAGTAAACCCAGAACAAGACATTCAAAGCAGTGAGTGCGAAACTTGGATTGTCAGAGTTGCCATACTTACAATAAGACTTTAAACTGAGGTCCCATTTATCTGGTCAGGGAGAATGTAAAGATCTCATTCTTGAAAGAGAAATTTCTCCCTGTGCCCTGGTCAATCATCAATTTGTGGTTGGATGTGAGAAATTGGCTGGTGTGAAAACATTTACAATAAATACACCGTGAAGCAGTGAGTCACTTTGAAGTATTTCAATGTTATAGATGCAATAACCAATATAAATATGATTATCATTGTCATTATGGCTATACAAGTAGCAATAGTAGAGTAGGATTTGATGACTATATTTTCGGATTGATTCAGCGCAATGATCTCAAGCAAAACTGAACCTTCCCACAGACTCCAGCCATCCCTGCTCAGTTGATCAAAAGTTACAATCCACCCCTTTCGAACTAACCTCCAGTTTAAAAAATGTCAGATACACTGTTGAGTTTCTGCTAAGGTTGTGTTCAGGACCAAACAGGATCTATTTCAACATAAACGAGGCAAACTCGATCTATCATTTCTGATTTGAAACCTACTGTGATATCTGCAGATAGGCTTTTGGGTGCAGTGGATTTTGTCAGTTTCTTGCCTCAAGCAAGAGACTTCTGATGGCACAGAATTCTTTCAATCCAAGTAATGCAATCCTACACTGTAGACAATCAGACCTGGAACAAACTACTGGTTCTCTCACTCCTTAAAACAAGCTGTCAGTGGGAAGGAAACTGTAGAGAGGTAAACCCCGCTGTCCGACAGAGTCAACATGACTTGGTTGATAGTAGCCATAATAACTACTTGCATATATATAGTGCCCCTCATGTAGGGTAGTGTCCCGAAGCACCCTCGCTTCCAAGTTAGAAACTTGTGGGTTGAAGCCCTACCATCAGGCCTTTGAACTTGCAGTCTTGGTCAACACTGCATAACCTTCTATTGCTGCATTTTCTG
This sequence comes from Hydrolagus colliei, assembly GCA_035084275.1. Taxonomy (NCBI): domain Eukaryota; kingdom Metazoa; phylum Chordata; class Chondrichthyes; order Chimaeriformes; family Chimaeridae; genus Hydrolagus; species Hydrolagus colliei. The sequence continues at coordinate 9,122,848 of CM068762.1, read as the reverse complement.
TGCGCAAACCGTAAGCTCAGTAAAACAAAATGAATACAAATATGTATACAAAACATGTAGGTTGGGTTGAGAGCATTTTTTTTCCATTTACGTTTCCGTCCTGGTTCGTTTGCAAACAAAGTATCTTCCTATTTAACATGTACTCCTGAACAGTCTCCCAAGCCTATAGAAACCAAATAAGTGGCATTCAGAACAAATCTCCTTCGAAGGAAGGCCAGGTTGCCATTAGTTACAATTAAAATGCAAGTCAGGTACCATTCAAAAAGTGCAAGAGAAAGTAAGATTTGATCCTTGTTACCACAGTATATTTATAGTGTTCTGCCTCAAGAGTTTGCATGATTTAAAAGCACAAGTAAAGTTATTCAGTAGATATTTCAATTCTTTCTTTGGAACAATTACAGTCTTCCTCCTCACACACACAGTGAACTCTGATGGCAATGTTGTAAAGAATTGACTTGGCACAATTCCAAATTACAAATTTTCATGTGCGTATGTGTCAGTCAGGGCTAAGTCCTGTGACTCATGTTAACACAGCAAACTTTGACCCACCCTGTCTTTATTTCGCACTGTTGGCTTATTCAAATAATCCTTTACAATGAATTCTACCCCCCTTTCCTCACTTATTTGCTTTAAAGCAAATGAAATGGAGTTTGCTTGCTTTTCAAATCGCAGCTGCTGCCAATGCTCTCGAGGGATTTCGCCTGGCGTGTTAGTTACCTGTTTGGTTGGTGAATGGCAAGGTAGAGCGGGTGAACAGATGTTAAAGCCTCACAGGAAATGGTTTGCTTCCTATCTGAAGGTCAATCACTAAAGAAGCTCTCACCTGAAAGGTAAATAGAGAATATACGTCAGCAACCAGCAACATTGAATATTTGTCCAACAGGTGGATCTGGTCCAGTGACGCACGAACAGCAAAGTCATAAGCATGTTGTGACGTTAATTCTACCCTTTGAATAAACATCACAAACACACAAGCTCCCATAGAAATTTACTGCACAGAGATGGACCAATTAGCCCATTGTGGCTCTGATGGCTCTGCTGAAGAGTGACCCTTTCAGTCTCACTTACCTGCCCTTTCCCCCGTAACCCTGTACCTATTTGCCAGGGCACCAGAGAAACTCTTCTCTTTTTTTGAATTGTGCCATTGGATTGACGAAGTCCGCCTGAACAAGCAGCCAGGACCTCGGTTTAATATTCTGAAGGATGGCACCTCCAACGAATCCAGCACATACGCCTGCACCTCTACACTGGAGGGTCTGATAAGACTGTGAGTTCAAAGTCCTGATGTGGGGCAAAACATTTTGTCCTGAAGGGAAGAATCCTATTGACTGAGCCAGGCTGACAGGAGGTGGAATTGGGGTGAAAGGATTCTCGGAGAAACAAACAACGGCAACAACCACAAAATTATCCGAATGGCCTCCGACTCCATGGATGTCTACGGTTAAATCTAATGGATGGAACGGCGTGGCAACAAATCTTTCCAGGCGGCAGTAAAGACGCCAAAACTATTTGCCAAGCCACTGTTTTTATCTTAATTAAACCAATTTATTCTGGATACGGTCCCTTAGCAAGCGACTGCCTCCAACTTCCTCTTAAACAAATAATGAGGGAGGTTGTACACACTTGAGATCAACACAAGCCATATGTTGTCAAGGTGTGGGAGGATGTGAAGTCCTTTCGAGCCACCTGGCTTATATCCTTCTTGTTCTTTTCCCACAAAACTGTAACAGGTGCAGAGAAGGAATGCTACATTGCCTGTCCCCATTACCTTGTGCAAACTTGAACCCACACCTTTATTTCCACGAAACTGACATCTGTAATGATTTAGATTAGAGGGAGGGGCAAACATTTTTAACCTTACAGGTGAGACAACATGCAAATGTAACTTATTTAGGACACATTTCCTTTTTGACTCACCCCATGCCTGCAGGAGCAGAATACTGATAATCCTTGCATTTCATGTCTTCTGGACATCCCAAAGTGCTTCACAGATTATATTGTCAAGTGAATTGACTGTATATCTGTAGGCGAAATGCGGCAGCCAATTGCATACAACAGTGTCCCACAAACAGTCGCGGTTTGAAGTGACCAATTTATTATCCTTCTTCTTGAGGGGTTATTGTCAGGCATGTGGAGCCAGAAAACTTGCCCAAGGTTTCGCCCTATTTGGAATCAAACCCAGGTTTCTCGTTTGTGAGGCGAGTGGTCTAATGAAATATTTAGCCTTAAACTTTTTTTGGGGTGCTGCCTGAGCTTTTCTTCCAATTAATTGATGCAAAAAGAAAGCCACTGTTTAAATAATAATATATGATTACACTTTTTTAATGAATAAATAATAATTACATTTGATATTAGCACTTATATCACAACATTTTAACGTCTCAAAGCACTCCACAGTAAATTACTATCAAGTAGAGTGACTTTATTAGTAGGCAAATGTACCACATGACTTGCACACAGCAATGTTCCACAAAATAATCAGTAATTGAATGACCAATCTATCCAATATACAGCATATAGGTTTGTTGGCCAGGACACTGGACATCTGAATGACACTGAATATTGATTTAAAATCTCATCTGGAGGACAGCGTTCCCTCAACAATAACTAAATTCTGTTTTCTGTTTGTGAACAAGTGTTGCAGATGAGTTTCGTATTTTTGTTGGAACAGAGAGGTATTATTGCATGGTTTGGTTTGCCTGCTCTGTAGAGGAATCCAGGACAGACAGGTCAACCTGGTTTGAGGTGCTCAATTTGGTCACTTGGCTATAATTAATGTGTTTATTTTATTTCGGTGAATCATGCTGTTGCTAAATATTATTAATAGCTCTTGTTGAAACTTGATCACGTTTTCCTTATCATTCAGGAGGTAACATCATCCATTGGTACTGAACCAGGAAGTTCCAAGGAAGGTTCAATCCTTGATCATCATGGCTTATCTGACCTGTGTCCAATAACACTACAATTGATCTTGGATGCCTTCGGTCAAAGCAAGCTAAAGGCATTTCTTCCTGGAAACATCAAATCAACCGAAGATGGTAATTTAACATCTTAACATGACACCTTAGCTATTAAGTTTAGTGACCGTGTATTTTTAGGCAAGGGCAGCAGCCAATTTGTGAATTTTAAACGCTCCATAAAAAGCCACGGTGATTAGATTATTATACAGTTATTGGCCCTCCACTGAGCTCACCAGTAGATGGGTTTGACCAGGGAAGAAAGAGCATTTGGTACTGCTTTCCATATCCTCCATCATTCCCAGGGGAAACCTAAATCCTATTCAAAGATTTAAGTTGAGCCTACCTTAGTTAAAATCTTGTCTCGAATCTTATAATAATTCCTTTTTTTAAAAAAATTCTCCCACAAAATATCCAGTCAATTCACTTTAAGTTAAGTGAATTAATTTAACTCACTTTAAGTTCAGTTTGAGGTTTGAAACGATTCGATGGCGTGATAAGGCTCCATATCAAATGCAAGGATTATTCATATTAAAGTTGATTTTTGTCCCTGTCATCTCTCCTGAGCACAACAAATGATTAACGTTTGCTCTGCAGTGTATGACTTTTTCAAACGCCAAATCCAATGGCAAATACCCACAACAGATGTAATTTGAGCGAGATTAACTGGGTGGTTAAATGTAAGGACTGTTACAGTTTTGACAATGGCAGCCAACATACAAGATTAATGATGAAATAACAAGAGATTGCAAATGATAAATTATAGTTTTCGAGAAGCACGGCAAGTCACATCTCATCTATTAAATGAGCTGATGCAAATGGTCCTCCTATAGATTCTAGATTAGACTCTTATTTTGACCGGAACGTCAACATATGGCAATCAAAAATAGTCTATGATTTATTGCAAACAGATATTCTCACAGGGCAGAGAGTTTGCTTCACTCAAGTATTCAATTAAAAAGCATTCAGCTTCTATTACGGAGCAGTTAACAAGTTATTTTCTATTGTAACCAATCTACAACCTTAAGTGTAACCCTGAGTATGATTTCCTGATTTGCTCCATTTAACTTTTACAATGCTTGGCCTGTTTATTTCTAGTTCTATTTGCAAGATGAAAGCTCACGAGTTAGCTGTTAATCACTGTTTGAAACCTAATTATTAAGTTATAAAAATCTTTGCAGTTACACTCTCTGCTCCCCGCAATGTCTACTTTAGAAAAGCGAGTTATGAAAATAAATCTGAGCACACATCTGCCCTTATTGTGCTGCCGAACTAAGGAGTGATTTGTGCCGTCGTTCTGTCGCTTACGATTCAATCTCATCTGCACTATTTAACCTGCGTCAGGAAGCAGTCCACTGAATCTGAAAGTTGTGGGGTCAAGCCCCGCTTTGGAACAGAGTCTACGTTTCCAGATTAGTGCTGGGTGAGCACTGCAATGGCGGGGAAAACCGTCGATGTATTCAGGTGGACATTAAAGACCCAATGGCTCGGAAAAGAGAAGAGAGTTTCTCTCAGTGTTCTGGCCAACAATCCCCCAGATAAAATTGATCAATTTCTCCATGGCTGATTGTGCATTGTGCAAATTGGTGCTATGTTTATCTAAAAAGACAGCCGTGATCCTTATGGTAAAATCCTGTCAAGCGCTTTGAGACATCTTGGCAGTGCAATAAGGGTGCTGTGGAGAGATTTGAAGGGGAGGATGAGGAACCTGAGCTCGAGCAGCTGGGAGATGGAGGAGCCAGTGGAGTAAAGAGCAATGATGGGGGTTGACGGGTTGGTATGGGTTGGCGTGGCAGAGGATACAAGCAGCAGAGGTGTGGATGGAGAATTGAAGGAGTTACGCAGGTTATGAAAGGGCATGGATTCAATAGAAAGTGTAATTACTATATCAGCATTCTGGTGTAAAGCCGCTGAGTTTACATACACTTTAGCACCCAATTGAGACATTATTCAGGTCCTTTAGAAAATTTCACACTTGCCTTCAGGGCTTTTTAAAGGGTCAGGAGAGTGCTTTTCACATCACATAAATCCTGTTCAGTAATAGCAATGGAGATTCTATTACACTATTCTCTCCATTATATTTCCCTTTAAAGCTGTCAGCTCTCGATCAACGGGATCCCATTTCTTGGTCAAGTGCATGCTGCTTTCTCACACAGGCTTTGTTCCACGGACTGATACCAAATGGATATGACAATAATAATCTTTCGTTTGATGGAGCGCCTTATCACGCCGTCGCAACATTTCAAAGAGCTTCGTGGGATTGGATACGGAGGCACATACACAATAACATATTGATTCCGTTCAATTTAATCATATGAAAGAACAGAATTGGGAAGGTGATGGAAATAAGTTTTTGCCATTGTGAACTTGCCAGTGGAGTTTACACTGCACTGTGCTTGAAATATTTCCACCAACTGTACCAACTCCTTAGATAGCTTTAACAAGAGGCAAAATTCACTGCAGTCGCACCACAAGTGGGCTTACGCAAACCGCAGAGACACATGTTCTCCTTGCCCACAGTCGCAATAAATCCTGCAGGGCAGATTTGCACTGGGAGGAGATGCAGAGGCACGCGTTTGGCTGCCATAACGTGGAGTGTTCATGGGCACTGCTATCCTAATTACTCCACACTATGTTCCAATTGTTAACAAGTCTTTGAATGCCACGTGAAGGTGAATCACAAGTGAATTAACTCATTGATACTGATCTACTCAGCTCCCGTATGAAGCCGCTTAGTCAAAAGCAATAACAGCAACAACTTGCCTTGGTATAGCGCCCTTCACGCAGGATAGCGTTCCCAGAGCGCTTCAATAATGTGCCTGAAAGGTATACTTGTGGTTGTTCAGCTTGTTGACTTGCCCATACTGGCGCTCAGATCAACTATAAACTGAGAGGTCACATCAACCCTTGGGGAGTTTGGTGGAGGGGGGGGGGTGTGGGGGAGTGGGGAGAAGAAAATAAACCATAATAGTAACCACCATTTTGTTACCTAGGCAACAATAAAGGTAGTGAGAAATCCGTTCGTTGGTTAACTCGTGTCACTTTAAAATGATAGAACTTCCACGTGTAGGTGGGAAGTGTGGAATTTTTATTATGGTTTGGATATCCTAAGCATTGTAAAGAGTTAGACCCCACCAAGGCTGGCTGACCAAAAAAAACTGTAATGACAGAAAACAAACACCGTATAATGTAAAACAGTAAAAAGAACAATGCATGCATTTCGTAAATTTTAATGCCTGTACTTCATATAAACTCCCAGCGCATTCCATAAGAGTGCGGATCTGATTCAATCTCGGTTTTAGTCTCCATTAATAGTTTGCAATGATTCCCATTGCAAATAAATCCATCCGGCATTGTGGGACATTCCTTCCTTCAGATGAGATGCTAAAACTGATGTCCCATCTCATCTGCCTGAACGCCAAAGATCCCATGGCACTATACGAAAAGAGAAGGGAATCTCTCTCGGTCTCCTGGTCAACAAGTAAAATTGATCATTCAGTTCATGACTGATGGTGGGATATTGTTTTGTGCAGTTGGCTATTGCATTTGCCTACAAAATACTCATGTATTTACAATAAATCCTATGAAGCCCTTGAGATGACTTAACAATGCGATGAGGTGCAATATCAAATGTAAGGAGGATTGTTACCCCCAGCAGATTGAGAGAGAGAGAGAGAAGAACCTTTAACAATGGACAAAATAGGATTAAAGTCTATAGATATATTTAAAAAATGCATATATATCAGGTACAAATGTGATACAGGAATAATTAACATCATTATGGGCTTCGCACAACTTTCCCAGCCTCCCAAATTTGCTTAGTTGCGTTTACTATGTCATCTGATCTCCTTAACTATGTTATCAGCATGAATCTCTCTCTTAACATCTCTCTCTCTCACTGTCTTGTCTGCTGGCCATCAGTCTACTCAAATTGAATTCTCACTGATTAAGGAATACTGTTAGAAATTGGCACATGTTAGAGGCTACAGTCCCAGGAAAACCCTGTGAAATTCCAAAATCATAAACAGTTTTTAATATGTTATGGAAGTGAAACAGATCCATCCCTACATCTTAATTGCAAAAGACTTGCGTCTCAGCAATGATAAGGTTTGATACAAACCCATTGACGGCTGCCAACAGAGGCTACAATCACCACAAGCCCCTTTCTGAGGGTCTTTGTGGACGATGTCTCAGAGGACGTCGTATAGTGGTAAATAAATTTGGAATAGGATTAAAATAGTAAACACAGAACAACACTTTAGGATGCTGCACTATGTCAGAGGAACAAGATGACATAGGTTTACAGTTGCAAAGGGCAATTTCATCACATACATCGGAACATTGTTTTTCACCAAGAATTAACAACTGGAATGTGTCATTAGGAAGGGTGGTCGAGGCAGGAACACTTGAAAAAGAAGCTCTATTCTATAATGGGAAGATGGTACGATGGGTGTTGTGGACGGATCAGGCAAGAGTGGGTTAAAGGGCCTTCTTCATCACAAATTTCTTGTGATTGAAAACAGGCTCATGGCTCTGAGAGTGAAGACCCATTTGGACTGTGACTTATTTAAGCATTCCAGACCCTTCCTAACATTAGACACAAAATAAAATGACTTTTTGCCCGTGTCAGAACAGGATCGTTTAAAAATAATTAAAAACAAATTCAACTACAAAAATAAATAAACATGGATTTTGTTTTGAAAAACCTTCAAGAATATATTATTTGCTCCAATTCCTCGAACAGAAGGCATTGAAAATGACCACTGAGGGCAAGATCAGCTAAAATATTAATAACTTTTTAACTTTAAAAAATCCTTTGTAGAGCCTTGGAGGCTGGAGGCGTAAATTGAGCACTTGCTATTTCAGTTCATGCATATAATCGAACTGGTTATTTTCCGTTTAACCATACCAATTGGATTAATGCAAAAAATTATTTTTTTTAAAAAAAGAAGCCGAGAGGTTGTTTGTTGCATTTCAACACGTGGCAGCTTGTTAAATTGTTTCAAGTGCAATGGAAGCTCACTGAACTAACTATCCTCCACAGTCCTCCCTTGTCAGGGTCAAGCCTTCAGTTCTGCGCACTTCACTTCCTCGAAACTGCTGGAAGCTGTCCTTGACAGTTTTGGAGTTCTGCCAACAGGAAGAATCTCATAATTATTTAATCACATTTGGTATCAAAATACAGCAAGTTGGCACTTATGTGCGGAGTACATTGCAACGGATACACAACATTCAGGTGCTGTAGCCAAACCCGCCCTTTCATTGCCTGCAGCTCATTGGAAAGGTTAATGGAAACTGAACAAGTGCTCATTTTTAGTACAGGATCACAAAAGTTTACCTTTTGAAGCACAAATGCAGGTATCTACAACATGCGTGCGTTCCACAATACAAAACCCATCCTTAACTGTACCCATTCCAAATTATTATTCGTACATATTTTATTCATGTACACATCTTGATGTGGTTCACATAACGCAGTGGTTAGAGCACTAGCTTCGCAAGCGAGAGACCTGGGTTCAACTCCCGGCCAGGTGAAATGTTAGGCAACTTTCCTTACTCCACTTGTCTCTGTTTACCTAGCTGTAAATAGGAACCCTAGCAGTTAGTAGTAGATTGGTAGATTGCTTTTCCGGGAATAATAATCCCTCGAAATCACTGTTTGGGACATGGCTGTGCGCAATTGGCTGCCACGCATCTCTCATAAATATGCAGTCAATTCATTTCACAGTATATTCTGTGAAGGGCCTGGAGACGTCGAGAAGACGTGAAATGCGCGATATCAAATGCAAGGATTATTTATTATAGATCCTGCTTATATCATGCTTACTCCAACACACCTGCTCTATTATTCAACTGGGAAGCCAAGCAATTGAGTGACTTACTACATCATAAATTAAACAAACAAAAGAAATGTGTGATGTGCCAAATACAAGTGTAGTAAACTCAAAGAAGAATCTATTTCCATTCTTTTTTCAAAGAACAATCTGTATCCATTCGATTTTTACGCATTATTTGCTGGGTGGCTAATCTGCACAGATGCGTCACAATGGAAGTGCTGTATCCATTTACTGAAGCCGCAATATCTTATTTCCAGGTGACCTACATGAGGTTTATTTATCTCCAGCCATTGGCTGATCCATTTCCAGTTTGCGATCACTCTCAGAGCAGTCGGATGACTGGGGGCGGGATTGTATCCTCGTCAAAAATTGACAGCGAGAAAAATGTCTTGAGTGGTTGCTGAAAATGGGTGCTTAACGGTAACCTCATTCTCTTGTGTGCAACACACAGTGACTTCCACTTCTGATAACAGATGCATTGTTCATGACTCCTTGATTAATGACTGTACAAAGCTGTCTCTAACAACACACTCCACTTTATAACCCGATCTAAAAACGACTCGCGATGGCACTATGTATACAGCAATGTGTTATGCGCTTGCACCGCGAATTTGTCATGCCGAACAAGATATCGCCCTTGATTATATCTGCAGCATTGGTAAGTCGGGAGTTTGTCTATTTAAAGATTACCTCCATCATCTGATATTTGCCAAACTCCACCACCCACATGTATGTGCGAGTTGTGCTCCTGAAATGGGCTATTCAATTGATTTTTGCTTTGAACGTCTACTTCTGCATTGGACCGCATTTCTGTATTCTCTCGCTCGCCCAAAGAGCCCAAACCCCACCTCGAGACTATGCAAGGCTTGCAAGACTATTTTTCGTGTTGTAGTATTTGAAATGACACAGAAAAAAATATGGAAAATGTTTGAATTCATTTTTAACTTGCACGGTGTTTTTTTTCCTTAAGAACGGCAGGAAACCAGATTAAAATTGGAGGTTGCATCCTTCGGATGAGACCTTAAACCAAGGCCTCTGTCTGCCTGGTCTGGTAGATATTAAAGACACCGTGGCACTAATTCAAAAGAGAAAGTAGTTTCTCCCTGTGTCCTGGCCCTAAATGAAAGGTTGCGGCTTTCGTGGGACTTTGTTGTGCAAAATATTGGCTGCTGTGTTCACCCACAGAAACACAGTCACTGAACTCGACAGTAAATCCTGTGATGCGAACAATGCTACTCTAAATGTCAGGATTTCAATTATTATTATTGAATGATAATTATCGCAAGGGATATAATAATAATACTTGCATTTGACATATGCTTTTCACGTCTTCTAGACGTCTGAAAGCACTTCACAGAATAAATTGTAAAGAGAATTGACTGTATATTTGTGGGCGAAACGTGTCGGCCAATTTCACACAGCAATGTCCCACAAACAGTTGTGGATTGAAATTACCAATTTTTATTATTGTGTTTTTTTTGGGGGGAGGGATTATCATCAAGCGTGTGGAGTAAGGAAACTTGCCCAAGGTTTCGCCCTGACCTGCCTGGATTCGAACACAGGTCTCACGCTTGTAAGGCGAGCGCTCTAAGCACTGCTATAGGACGCCATATCTTATGAAATACTGCAAGTTTCATCCCCGTTGTCTTTTCACTCTTCCTCCTGCTCGGTAACAACAACAATTTGCGTTTACATAGTGCCCTTCACACGGTGTAGCGTCCGGGAGTGCTTGAATTTACAACACGAAGCTTCTGTCCCAGGCTGGGAATGTAGAGCAGTCATGGCATGGTTAGCAGTACTTCAGAGAGTTCAATAAACAGGTTTCGTGCTTCATTGTTTTGGAGAAATATCAGCTCCACATATTGTCTTCACATATGTCTATCTGGCTGACACCCAGCAGATAGATCTCAGGAGAAACACAATCACATTTCAACAAGGAGTGGGTGATGTTGTCGCACTTACCAGTAAAACCTATCATATATCACACACATTTACCAGAATTCCCACATGTTGTTGTGTTATGTGAGCACTTCCTCAAAGTTTCTCAACTCTTTTGAGTTCATTCCAGAGCCTCTGACGGTAACTCGTTTGGTGCTGTGTCATGACGGTTCTGTTAATCAAGGCGGATTTGAGAAAGTATGAGTTGGTGAACAATTTACCATTTGTTCTTGATACGGGGAAGGAGGAAATGAAATGAGAGAGATGCAAACTCAGTAACTGACAGCAGAAAAAGCACACTTACTGCTCGACAACTAATTATCTCGCCAGCTGTCCTTGTAGGACATCGCTGTGCCCAATTTGGTTGCTGCATTCATCTACAAATACACAGTCACTGCACTTCACAGGAAATTCCGTAAAGTGCTTTGAAACGTTTTGATAAATAAGAAAACCAATAAAAAGACCAGGAGCCAAGTGATAACCATTTGATTTAACTGATGTCTTACCACACTCCCCTCCCCCCTACACCCAACCCCCCGCCTCTCTCTTCCCCCCCCCCCCCCTCCACCCCAGTAGGTTATTTGTGTGATAGCATAGCAAGGGTGTAAATGCATTAAACTGATGGCAGTGAAAGCCTGCAGAGTTCAATCAAAGGAACATTTTACTTGTAAGCTTATTTCAGGGGATAACAGCGCTTGTCAGTTGTGCAGCCAATCCATTTCATAGCTTTTACCGGGCGATTGCATCTTATTAAATGACTTGAACTGTAGACCTTTTTGTAAAAAAGAATCATTGGTGAGATAATGGCCAACACATTACACCGAAGATTTGACGCAAATCTCGTTGAGTTATGTCGGTTGCAAATGTGCCAAAGTCCATCATGATTTTGAAGCACTCCGAGACTTTATCCTCCCTGAACAATGGTATGTGAATGATTGTTTGTTTTGTTGTTGCATGTGCAGCATTCTATTAACCTGTCATTCATAAATTTTCAAAGAATACCCCTGGATTATTCTGCAATGGTCTGCAATTTTTCTTTGTTTGATTAGCTAATTCGTCCCATTTAATAAACAATATAATTTTACAGTTAAAATTTAACATTATTTACGTTTTAAATGAACTTCGCCTAATTTGATCAACATGGACAGCTGATCAGAACAACGCACAGAAATCCCGACTGATTCTTATCCTGCAAGACTATTTTTGTCTCATATTTTCAACATGAAATCCTTTCTTTCTCACACACATGCCTGAACGAAAGCTAAGTTCATTACAACCCCTGGCAAAAACCTTTCCACAGCAGTGACCAATGGAAATTCTAATAATCCCTTATCACGTTCTTCGAGGCGTTTCTTAATAGCACTTTCCCAAAATTCACATCAAGCACATACAAAAAAAAAGTGTGAGAACCATGCTAGAATATAAAATTAATAAATCGCTTTTCTCATCAAACAATACTAATAATCCTTGCAAAAAAAAAGAAATGATTCATTTGATATAGCGCTTTTTCAAGTCTTCTAGGCGTCTCAAAGCGCTTCACAGAATACACTGTCAAGTGAATTGACTGTATGTTTTGTGGACATATCACATTAGTTGAGACAAAAATGCAGCTTGTCCCAGTTCAGGGAGAGAATCTTATGCTACAAAGTACAAACGTCATTCACAGTGACCCTTGATCTCATCAGGATACAAACCAAGCCTGCACCCAAAAAGAAACTTCAAGATTTCTTAGAAACAGCCTTGTGTGAAACCGATCCCAGTGAAACATAATGCAACACCGCATCACATCTGTTAGACTCCAGGATTTCCTGGAAGCTGACATCGCAGCATTGGAAACTGACGTTTTCTTGAGCAATTTGTCCTCAAGAGTTCTAAGAACCGAGATTAAAAGATAAACAGCCAGTAAAAGGCCTGTTAACATCCTTTAGGAAACTACGATGCTATTAATATCCCGCATTTGAACAGAGGGGACAATCTTGCGTCGATCACTAAATATAGCAAACGTTTACATTTAATACAGTGCCTTCTAGAAGCCAATATCAACGATGGGACTCCCCATTGTAAACCCCCAGTAATGTAAAAGCGACTAATGTGTTCGCGACCAGTCTATCACACACCCCGGTGTTTGTGTTGGATGTCCGTCGCAAAGCGGGAGACCTGGGTTCAATCGCAGGCAAGTTAGGGCAAAACCTTGGGCAGGTTTCCTTACTCCACACACCTAATAATAATCCCTCAAAAATAAACAATAATAAATCGGTCATTTTCAATTCACAACTGTTTGTGGGACGCTGCTGTGTGCAATTGGCTGCCGCGGTATGCCCACAAATATACAGCTAATTCGCTTTACAGTATATTCTGTGAAGCAATTTGAGACGTCTAGAAGACGTGAAAAGTGCCGCATTAAATGCAAGGCTTATTATTATTATGATTATTATTAATTAGTGGTGTGGAATTCACTCCTTTTGAGCTGCTGGGTGCACTTTCTAACGTCAGAGACAGTGAGCAAAACGCACAAACGAGTGACATTGCAATATGCATAGTTGCTCCACAAGTGAGCAGAAGCCTTTGTTTTGCGGCTAGCACCCGAACAACAACATTTTACCCTCAATCTCATTGGAAGGTCGTCACTCGCGATGTACGTCCTGTACATTTAAGCTGCAAACTCGGGACTGCCCACAGCCAGACAAGCAATTGGGGCAGCTGACAGAGAACACTCTCATCACTATCTCTGGAGGATGGGAGAGGAACACCTCTTTGGATTATTCACTTCACTGTATGAAACAATTGTCCCTGTAATCCACCATTACTAGTCCAAGTAGCTAAACTTTGCATTCGAGCCTGAACAGTGAGTGCTTCTAGGCTCGTTGCCCAACACAGCTGAGGTTGATCATGCCTTTAGCTGACAACTACTCTCTCACACACACACTTAAGCCCAACATTGCGCAGCAGGTAGAGGACAATCTGCTGCAGGACTGTCCTGCAAAGACCAATTCGATGTCATAAGAATATAAAAATTCTTATGACGAAAGCAGACACAGATCCAATCAGTTTGCCTTCCTCCATCCTGGCAGTTACCAGCCCACGTCATGTCCCAAACTATACACTTGTATGCCATGATATTATTTCTGAGAAGAAATCCATCTCAATTTGCTTTTGAAATAATCAACACTTTTTGCTTGCATCTAGAAAGCCTGTTCCATTCTGTGTGACACATTGATCTGGATTTTGGTGGGTTTGTCTGAGGGAGGAATAATAACTGAGACATCAGTGGAGCACACTGTTCTTCAAAATAACACTCACACTTGACTCATTGGAACATCGAGACAGCAGCTGATGTGAATGTTTTACCCACACAATAAACAGTCAATTAATGTATATATCCTGTGAAGCGCCTTGAGACGTCTCGAAGACGTGATAAGGCTCTGTGTTATATACAAGGATTATTATCTGATTTATACGCAATGCAAAGATTGATGGGGCAATATTGCCGTTGGGAATGTTCGCTGAGAAAGTTTCAAAACTGAAGCGAAAGGAGATTCTCTCCCAGTGTCCTGGCTAAGAAATCTCCCCCGTTTATCACCAACCCACCATCTCGTCCCTCCCTCCCTCCCACCCAGATCGATGGTCATTCACCTCATGGCTTTCTCTGGCCAAATTGGTTGTTGATGTTGGAGTTTAAAACAATGCATCGGTTGTTTCATTTTACAGCAACAGTCCGTGAAGCGCTTTTTGGACATTTTATAAAAGATACACATCGACTACTAAGATCGATTCAGATGAAGAAGTTCCTTCGGTTTGTTTGATCTCTTCCTTCCAGAATAGCCCACCCTACCAGCAGAGATTCAAGCTGTTTTTATTTAAAATGAATCCAGCTTCCCGGCTCAACCATCCACATCGCTAACCCTTTTCCAGGTCGTTAATTATTCCTGACCTACCAGGCAGTGATATGTCTAGTGTGCTTCACTTCAAAACTGATGTTATTTTTGTAATAATGTTCAATTCCTTGTTTAGAAAACTGAAAGGCAGGATGCCAACTGCACACCGATGTGGAATAAATTTGCCCATTGCATTTCCTTGTTCACAAATGTCTCTTAGTTTATCTTCACTTAGCGGTGAGTGTGTGTGGAATGTGAGTTCTTCTGGTCTACCGAGCATTCAGATCACTGTAAGTGTCCATGCAAATTAGGTTTGCGATTCGTGCATGTGTGTCTCCCTTGGTGCCATCTCAGTTTCATTCTTGCAATTCCTGAGACCTAGAAAGAATTCATCATCAACTCTGTTTGATAGTGTGTGTGTGTGTGTGTGTGAGACCAGTCAACAGGATGTACATTTCACTTGTACCGCTTGAACTAATTCCGGACAATGGAGTATATTCTGTTGCCCTCTACAGTCATACCTGAGCTACCTGCTGAACTGCGAGTTGGACAAAAAGGCCATGACCTTTGCAGAGTTAAAAACAAGAGTTTCATTTTAAATCTTTTAAAAATTCCTTCTTTTCTCCCCACTGCCGAATGCATGCCACCGGAGTAACTGCATTTCACACAGCGATATACAGACTGATTTCCATAGGTTCATCATCACTTAACGAACTGGCCTGCCTCAATGGTATCCCATATCTGCACAGCTAGGGAATTCAAGGCGGAATCTTAGACTGCGCGTCTCTGAGTATCGCAACACATGTTGCGTTTTATCCATTGAGTTATCGAGGGAGCAGTAAAGTATTATTGTAATTGCATTTAATGATCTTTTACAGTTTCCTGTTGCTTCTAAAATCCTTTCATTTCACAAATCGCACGCACCTTTTCAATACCAAAGCCAGATTAGCACTGAAACTGCTTCTCGTACGCGGGCTGGGCTGACCTTGACTATGCACTTTAGACCTGTATCTGGTACAGATAAGAAAATGTGAACCAGAAGTTCTACATAAAACTAATGAGGTGTGTCCTCCCTGTCGACATTCGAGCGAGGTATTCCATCAAAAGATTTCCCTATTGAAATGTGGACTTAATATGAACCCATTGCAACCTGTAAGACTTCTAAAAGTAAACAGGGCATTTCGTATAAGGCGTCTTTGTTGGGAGTTCTGTAACGTATGGGTTAGAGCACTTCCCATGCAAGCGAGAGGATTCAGATTCGATTCCTAGGCAAGGTGAAACCGAAGGCAAGTTTCCACATGCCTCTGTTTACGTAGTAGTAATAATAATAATGATTATAATAATATTTGCATTTGATATAGTGCCTTATCATGCCTTTGAGACGTCTCAAAGCGCTTCATGGAATATACTGTAAATTGAATTGACTGTATAGTTTGTGAGCAAAAACTAGGAACTTGGACGTTAGTCAATTGGTGGATCACTTTCTGCTGATAATAATCCTTCAAAAACTAAAAATGGTTTGGTCACTCAATCCCCGACTGTTTGTGGGCCACTGCTGTGCGAAAGTTTTGCCCACAAAATGTACAGTAATTCCTTTTACAGTATATTCTGCGGAGCACTTTGGAATGCCTTGGAGATGTAATAAGACACTATATCAAATGCAAGGATTATTATTGTTATAATTAAACCATACAACCGCAGGTTCTATTTTAATTATGTGAAGTGTTAGCTGAAATGATCTCAGTGTGGTAGTAGTTTGCGTGCTACAATTAGCCTCAGTGCCCATGCCCACAGGCTGAGTTGGTTGAAGATTTCTGTTCAGGTTAGTCCAGTTTCAAAATAAACGTGTGTGACCTTGAAGAGAGGAATTGCCGTTGCATTTGGCAAAGCATTATCTTCCAATTGGTGCAAAGACCGTATGATATTAATAATACACATTGTATAACCAACAATAAATACCATTGATTAATTAATAATCATTGCATTTATTATTGCAATCATATTCCTTGAGTCCTTGTAATCAAGCCTGAATGAAAGTTCTGGTTTAGCTGTCGAGGTGGATATGAAACTATTCCACTGAATCAAATCGACCTGAATTTGATCATCTGAAAAAACTGTGTAGGTGGCGAACCTACGTGGAGCTCTGTGTGGTTTGGAACCTTTTACGCAAGGTAAATGGTTCATATACTCCTAAAAAATCACTTGTCTTGTGCAGTTTGTCCCGATGTATTGAATCAGCAGAACATCTACAACTTAACTGGCCCTCTACATTTAATAGCGTTTGCAATGAGAAGGTAGAACACGGACTTGCTGGTTTGAAATACGGTACGAGGTTGTAATGCTATCAGAAGTTTCAGGTATCAACCTAAACCACAAGACTGGAGTATGATTGGTTTAGATGTCATCTGAACCTTGAGATCGTGTTTCAGTCTTTTAACTCCGGGGCCAGGCCAGCTGTTATTTATAATGTACAACTCAATTTATATGTGAACATTTCATCTCCCAATGTTCCCCATACCTTGCCTGAAGGCAGTGATTCATGTTGGGTTCCAATTCCACAGGTACCTACAGACCGCAAGTATTTTGTCCGCAAGACAATTCCTCATCCGGGAACCGAGACTGTGAACCAAGGAGTGAATTCTTCTGGTGGGGGAATTCAGAACCAGGGGGCCATGATCTTAAAATTGGAGCCAGGTCATTTAAGAGTGAAATTAGGAGGCAGGCTCGAGGGGCTGAATAGCCCACCCCTGTTTCTATGTCAGTAAGCTTCAAGAAACTTCCCAGCTCGGTCCAATCTTTTCAGAATTCAACACACAGACGTATTCTTTTTGATAGAAGTGATTGGAGCAGCAATGCTTGAGTTTGTCTGTTTACCTTTCCCTCATAATGTTGATGATAGCGCGGTCGTGACTGACCTATTAAGAGGATATCGCACTTGGTCTCTATCCAGAATTGCTCATTTGAAAGGTTGAGGGAAGGATGCATCTCAGTCGTAAAGCTTCCCACACTTAAGCACTGACAACTACTGTCTGGGTTTGATAGTCGAAGGCTAGCGAATTGGACAAACCACTGGAGGACGGCTGGCTTTTTGCAGAACTATTTCTGCAGACTTATTGAGCTTCAGAAGAAGGGGAGAAAAAAAAGAAATACAGAGCAACGATGGATCTTGGCCCTCTTGATTGGAACGCAAAGAAGCCTGCGGTGCAGTATAGTTACTGTACATCATCCTACGAACATTCACTTTGAGATCTGGGTCAGAGGATGTGCTTTACTCATTTCGAAAACAATAAACGTGTCCTGTAACTTCCCGCTCCTGTCCAGGTTGAAAAAAAAACATTCTCAGTAGTACCCAGGGTTGCCATGCAAATATGTGATACGAGAGAGAGGATCTTGGTTGAGAAATGAATAAACTCCATCCAAAAGTTCACAAGGAAAGAGTAGCTCGCCAGCGGTCATGAGTGGCACTCAAGCCAATTGTAGCACAACGACTGTATCTCAGTTTATGTTTTGGAATCACTCGCTTCATAACTGTACTGTATTTGCAGACTAGCCTGCGCGTTTTAATGTTACGTAAGAAGCTGGTACTTATTACAGTGGTAATGATGACTAGACAAAATCTGATCTGCAAAATATTGCGTGCACAGATATTCACATTCCTGGCGAGTGTTTGTGAAAACTCCTTCTTTGGGAGGTTGTTTTGATGTCAGTGCCAATTTGAACAGTTGGCAGAATGACTTGACACCAGACTGGAGACAGAATTCTCCTTACTGCACCTGCTCCAGTCCCTCCATTTGCTACAGATCACATCTGTCCTTGTGATAGGATTGGTTCATGCACGCACAAGCAAGCATGTGGTGTACACTGGAATCAACACAATAGGTAGTCAGTTGACATAAAATGCATGAAAAAATAACTCATCGCTCGCTCTATATTTTGCAGTAAAAGTCCTCACCAGTGAACCAGCACAAATAGTTAAAAACATCTAAGGGCGCAACTGTTTTGGATAACATCTGATTTCATTCATTTAACAAACAGTTTGATATTTTATATTGTATAGTTGACTTGCCACCAAGAAAGGGAATTTCTTTAATAAAAGAACAAATGTGTTACTTTTGTAATGGATGGGTAATCTGGAAATGGTTCTGGTATTCTGGTATTCTCTCAAATGAGCTAAAGGGGCCATCGAACCAGGCTTACGATAGATTCCCGCCCAAAAAGTAAGTGTTTGTAAAATTTTCCAGATTACAGTAATCCTGACATATTTTCCAAAGCCTTCAATACAGAATCCTCATTGATGACATGGATTTGAAGTGTACCTGTTTTCTGACTTTAACATGTCCTTTGCAGACCTAAGCAAAAGGCCAACAGATCAAACGTTACATTTTACGGTAGAGTGCACTGTTTGTGTTGTTTCTGAATGGAATCTATTGATTTTTCCCAGAGGCAAGATAGCAGTTCTATAACTGGGAAAAAGCTTTTGAAGAGGGTGGGGTGGATGGGTGGAGAGTGAGCAGGGAAGCCTACAAAAAACATGAGTTTTCATTTCAAATACATATATATGAAATATTATATTGTACACTGTTCAAACAATTGATGTTTTGTTTATTGTAAAAATGAAGTGGGGGAGTATGATGATTGGGATGGGGACCAAGGTTTGAACGTCAGTCAAAGCTGGTGTTGGAACTTGCCATCATCCAACGGGAAGTTTTCCAGTTCTCAGTCAGGCTGCTTTATACGGAGGCTTCATCACAGCGGGAAGAAAACAGAACAACGCATCTCACCCAAGCCGGCTCATATCATCTCAAGTTGGTTGGCATTGAAGAAAC
This sequence comes from Hydrolagus colliei, assembly GCA_035084275.1. NCBI lineage: Eukaryota > Metazoa > Chordata > Chondrichthyes > Chimaeriformes > Chimaeridae > Hydrolagus > Hydrolagus colliei. The sequence continues at coordinate 9,103,415 of CM068762.1, read as the reverse complement.
ATAGTATTGTGTAAAACAATACTAATGTGTTACGCAACATCTTGAAACAACCATGGCTCTGAATCTAAATTAAGATTACTCGTCCCCACAAGAATAATAATCCTTGCATTTGATATAAAAGAACATCTTATCAATGTCTCAAAGCGCTTCACAGAATACACTGTAAAGTGAATGGACCGTATATTTGTGGGTGAAACGCAGAAGCAATTTGCGCACACAGTGTCCAATGACACAATTGACCAATTTTTAAAAATTATTGTGGTGTTTTTTGGATGGATTATTATTAGGCGTGTGGAGTAAGAAAACTTGCTCAAGGTTTCGCCCTGATCTGCCTGGATTCGAACACAAGTCTCACTCTTGTAAAGTGAATGCTCTAACCACTGAGCTACAGGAGCTCCACAATAAGTGGTTTACAGCACAGCGAGCCCAACACAGACCATTACATGATGACTAATTCCAGATTAAAGACTCAAATCAGCACTTGCATGAACAGGTCACCTCGATACTCCAGTCAGACCCGCCCGCCACTCCCAGTACCTAACCGACATAAACATGATCGATCAAAATATTGAAGTCTCCCTCCCTAGCATGCCTTTTGATTTGTAATTTTGCCTGTTGTACCAACTAACTTCTGAAGGTTGTGGTGACTTATCGTTTGAAGTGTTGAAATGTGATCTGATAATGCAGCTGTGCTTTGTGACATATTTTGCAAAAATGACTTGGATCTGTATAGCCCCTTTCACACAGTACACGCAACCTTTCATTCTGCACAGAACAATTTCAGCGTATAATTGAACCATCGCCAATATCATAGTCTAGATCTTGGTTTCGAACGACAACAACAAATGTACTCCTTTTACTCCCATCAATGGTATAGTGTCTCGGAGTGCTGAACAATGGCGTAGTTTGATGCCAGGCCAAGGAGGGAAAGCGAGGTGAGTGTTAGGCAAGTTTCAATTTACCACCAAGTCAGTTTTGGTTTTGTTTCCAATGTATTGATCTGAAGTAAATTATTCAGTTTGTTGAATGCTCTGATTTCCCCAGTTTATTAGATCGTCACACATTTCTAAATCCCATTCCACCGATTTTTCTGCATATCCCTTAACACACTTACTTCCCAAGTTGCGATTTATCTCCCTTTCAAGCATCCGTTCAATTCTGCTTGCAAAATATACTAAGGGCATAAACTGTTATTACTGTGCAAAACAATGAGTGATCTCATGAATTGGCTACCGCGTTTTGACCACAAAATATACAGTCAATTTACTTTATAATATATTCTGTGAAGCACTTTGAGACCTCAGGAGGATGTGGTAAGGCTCTATATCAAATGCAAGGATTATTATTATTATTATTAATAACCGTCGATGGGGGTGTGGAGGGCATTCAACATCAAGCTGGCTTAGTGCAAAGATAATTGATCGAAATGTCATCTATTTCTTTGACGAGTGCAACTGCACATCTGTGCAGATTTGCGCATAAGAACAGAGGGGATTAAATTTATGCAAAAATATACTTGTATAAGTCCAGCCAAGCAAAAGTCCGCATCCACCATAACTCCATTGGCGCCAATGACTGTGTCTCCGACAGGGTAAACTTTTATGGATATATTTATAAATCATTCTCTCATAACCTTTACCGCTATGATAAGATGTTATGAAATACTTAACAGATAGCAAACTGTTTAAACGAACAAACCACATGTTGTATATTGTTAGTTTTACCGGAAATGGAAACAATCAACTGCAAGGAGTTTTTTTGTTCTGTTTGTTTAGCATTTCAGATTAGTATTATAGGATTAAGGACAACACGCAAAGGTTGCTGATGTGTAAAAGGTTTACTATGCTTGTACAGTAGTACACATTGGGGTCCCTATTTCGCGTTTCACCCATAAAACTCACAGTCACTACACTATACAGCATATCCTGGGAAGCGCTTTGAAACATCTCGAAGACACGATAGGCACTACATCAAATGCAGTTGATAAGTTTATTATGATTGTTATTGTTTTTAAAGTTTCCTCGTGTTTCTCGCTCAAGGGCAACGACAAATGGGCAAGGGGACTTCCTGTGAGCCAGAGTTGCTCTAAACTGTCTTTAATATTGAAATTAATTATGTCCCCTTACCAACCTGCCCACCCACTCTGCTCAGCAGGCTCTGGCCTGGTTCACGTCCCCTGCCCCACCTGCCCCACCATTGGCGGGCAAGCCTTCAGCCCCAATCTCTGGAACTCCAGCCCGCAGGCCCTTCACTTCACCCACTCCCTGGTCCCTTTCAAGTCTTGACTCGAGACTCTCCTATTCGATGGACCCATCAGCAACTCCTCATCCCCACCTTCCGTCCCCGCGTCCTCAGCTCAGGTCTGAAGTAGTAACTGTCCAGCGCCTTGGGACGTCCTCCTGACGTGAAAGGCGCTATACAGATGTCATTTTGTTGTCATTGTTGGTAAGATCAGGTCATTTACGCAGAGTCAGATTTGAACTTTAGGGTTGTCTCTCTTCATAGTCAAGAAGGAAATGTCTCAGCTATTGAATCGTGAAGATGTTATAATACTGTACATATAATATAATAATATGATAATGAGGATAAATTGGGAGAGTGTTGGGTCCTACTGCAGTTTACTTACATTCAGTGTTAAACACATTCTCAGGTGGTGTAGCTTTGGGATATTGCTATTAATCAGATGGCACCAAATGATCAATAAGGGAACCCATTCGGTCACAGACAGAGATACGAGATTTGCAAACAGGCAAAGTGCTTCACCGAGTATATTGTAAAGTGGAGTGACTGTCTATGTTGTGGGAAATTTGCTGATCAAACGGGAGAGTTGTTGTGGGTGCAAGCTTGATCTCTGGGACTTTACTCACGCATATCTTTCTATGTATTTAGGGTGCAATAATTCACATCAGATTTTACTATTCTAATCTTTAGACTGTGTCCTGCTCAAAATCCTATTTCCAAATTAATTTGGAAAAACAACAAAACCAACAAAATTACACTTGAATAGCGAGCACCTTTCACGTCAGGGGGGACGTTGCTGAAAAAGTGAAAGTCCTGGATTTGACTCTTGGCCAGGGCGAAACCTTGGGAAAGTTTCTTTACTCCACACGCCTGATAATAATTCCTCAAGAAAAAAACACAATAAAATATTGGTCACTTCTATCCATGCTGCTGTTTGCAATTGGATGCTGTGTTTCGCCCATAAACATACAGTCAATTCAGTTTACAATATATTCTGTGCAGCATTTTAAGACATCTAGAAGAATGCAAGGATTATTATTGTTATTATTAATTGACATCACTGAATAACATATTTCCTGTTCAGCTTTGCAGTATGATCAGGACTTTTTATCCTGCAGTTGCATCATTCCTCTATTCTCTTCTCTATTTTCAGTCAATTTTTTGTTTCTCAGAATTAATTGCACAATCTGTTACCAGATGTATTTTTTGTCAGTGACTTCTCTAGATCCCTTGTTTTCCATCACTCAGCCTGCCTTCAAATTGACCTTTGTTTTATTTTCATTTCAGCTTTCTGACGGTTTTAACTTCCGTTGCAACTTCGATTACCTTTTGGCACAGAATCAGGTTTTGTGTCATGATTACCGGTAAATTGATAAAATAAAATAAAATTGGAGACAGTTTTCCTAGCCCTCAGCCCTGCCCCACCTTAATATTCTTCCGTGTTGTAGGAGCTGACTTGATATGAGGCACATTCCACACTCCTTGACTACTCTTTTGGGGCTAAAGCCCATTTGGCCAATGAAATATACAGTCATTTCACTTTACAGGTTGTTCTACAAGCTTTTTGACTGCTGCCAAACTCTGCCTGCGTACAGGTGGTGATGAAATGTTCCTCATTTGAGGCTGGTGTGCCAAGGTTGGTTACAGATTGTTCATTGCCACCCCCAGAGAATGACAGGGACGATAGCTCGCTGACGCACTTTGTGGTGTGTTTGCTAACAGCGCTGTGGGCATGCTGTTTTTTGTTCCAAAATATTTAAAATCACTTCCCCCTTTCTGAATTACGCAGCTGCAGTGCCAAAAAAAATATATAGTCGCATGGCAGGCGATTGGGTGCAGCGATTTAGCATTAATTATGTTAGAATTAATTTCCAATGAAAAGTTTTAGCAAGCATTACTATTGTCATAGTAATAATCCCTGCCGTTTGATATAGCGCCTGGAACGGCAGAATGTCTTCAAAGTGTTTTGCGGGGAATATTTGTGGTGTAGTGACTGAGTATTCGCCACTACATGACTAACATATTACTGTAGCCACTTTGCACGAAAGCAAAGTCCCATCAAGTGAATAATTAATCCATCTGTGAAGATTTATTGGCCAGGACACAGGGAGAAACTCCCTTTTCTTTTCAAGTAGTGACATGGGACTTCTGAATGTCCAGCTGACGGAGGTTTAGTTCATCTTCTCAACTGACAGTCGTGGCATCTCCACAGAATGCAATGCTGCCTCGAGATTGTGACTTGAACTTCCTGCCTTAGGGATTCCACCTGAAACCTTCGGACGCAGAGGAAAGTGTGTGAGCAATCGAGCCAGGCCAAGACTTGTCTTGGGTCAGTTCTATGACTCAGTAGTTACTTTGGCATCCTATAAGCCTTCTGTTGTCTTCAGTTTCCAGACAAATTGCTTAATGTTTCCCATCAGTGCTAATCCCTGAGTAATGAACTGAAACTTGGCATTCAAAAGAACATTCCTTAAGAAAAAAATAATCAAATGGTCACTGAATCCACAACTGTTTGTGGGACGCTGCTGTGTGCAATTAGCTGCAGCATTTCGCCCACAAAGTGTACAGTCAATTCATTTCACAGTATTTTCCGTGTAGCACTTTGAGATATCTCGGAGACATATAGAGGCAGGAGCAAATACTTTCACAGCATCTTAAATGATTTTAAAAAGACTGTTGATTTGATCTGTCTTTACAATAACCACATGCACACTTTCTGTACCTTTAATCTCTTGTTCCAGTGAGCTAAAATGGAAATAAACCAGTTGAAACACACAAGAACTTTTACATTTCCTCATTCATTTTCATAACACTGAACTTTTTAAACTTCTAGCACCGAATGACACAGCAGATAAGTGAGAAAGTTAATTTCAACAATACCAACACACGCTGAGAAACAGCAGACATACATTTTCAATAACCCTTTTAAATTATACTAATAGATTTTGTTTTCATCAACAGGGCATTTGCGTCTTTCAACCCCAATCAAAATAACATGTGACGTACCTCTCCATTGCAAATGACTTCACTCACATTCCTTGATACAGCAAAGGTGGATATAACAGATTCTAACAGACTCAGCAACGAGGGGCTCCATGTCCCACAAACAACTGACCGATACTGAATTAATTTGGCAGGAGAGTCAGCAAGAACACTGGGAGGGACATCCACCTCTTATGTACTTTTTGGAATAGTGTCAGGTGTTCTTTAACAATCAACTCAACAGATAGATGGGGAGCTCAATTTAATACAAAACACAAAAATACTACAGATGCTGGGAATCTGAAACAAAAACAGAAGTTGCTGAGAAAACTCAGCAGGTCAGGAAAGGTGGATTTAATTTAATACCTCTTCTGAGTAACAACACTGAGACAAGTCTCAACACTGGCCTATTAAGTAACATTTGTTTTTCTTTCTCTGCCTTCAACACACTAACCCCACACCCTACTTCCCTTCCCAGGATCCTTTTATACCTCTGTTTCTATTTAATTGGCTTTTTTTTTCCAAATTCCCATTTAATCTCTTAATGGAGTTCCTGCAGCTCAATGGTTAGACCATGAGACCTGTGTTCGAATCCAGGCAGGTCAGGGCGAAACCTTGGGCAAGTTTCCTTACTCCACACGCCTAATAATAATCGCTCCAAAGACAACCACAATAGTAAAATTGGTCATTTCAATCCACAACTGTTTGTGGGACACTGCTGCACGCAACTGGCTGCCACGTTTCGCCCACAAATATACAGTCAATGCACTTTGCAGTATATTCTGTAAAGGGTTTTGAGACACCGATAACATGTGAAAAGTGCTATAAGTCGCCTAACCTTCAGCAAAGCGAAGGGATAAAGAAGGGCCAAAGATAGCAGTCAATTTGTACAAAACAATATCCCACAAACAGCTATGAAGTGAACGACCAATTATATCTCGGGGATTGTTGGCGAGGACATCAAAGTATCTATATTGGTACACAGTCATAACAACAACAAAATTACACTTATATAGTGCCTTTCACATCAGGAGGACGTCCCAAGGCGCTGAAATTCATGCAATTTAAACAATTGCCCGCAACCTGATATAATCTACAATAATTTGTTTCATGTGAATTTATGGCACACATATTCGGGTAGAATTAAGTAGCAAGCTTTGCTTTTGATACGGTGCATGTGACATTGAATGTCTCAAAGCATGTCACACAGATTTTTCCGCGAAGTGTGGTAACTGTGTATTTGTAAGCAAATTCCCAAGGAACTTGGAGGTTTTACGTATAAGACATAAAAGGGCAGAATAACTCATTTCAAAAGAACACTAAATATAATTCTTCCCTTCCGAAAAATCTGATTCGCACTATGTGCCATGACCCAGGTCACCAGAGGCTATCAGTGTGTGTAGTGCATTGTAAATAGTTTCACAAGCCTTGCCCACCCCCCACCCCCCCCCCCCCCCCCAACCCCTCCCCCGCCACATTCACAAAGCATTTCCTTTCATGGTAATGTATGAAGAGGTTCTGAATTTCTGCGAACATCCTCTTCCTCTTTTGTTCCCATCTCTCCATCTTCTCGTGAAAGATCTGACTTCATGCAGGATTTGGTTGGAAAAGCAGACGAATAAACCATAAAGCACACAGATATCTCTATCAACACTGTCAGCGCCAGTCTTTGATTGACTTGGCAGATAGGATGCATGAATGAATGTGAAAGGATAGCTCCATACACACACATTTCCTGCATTCCGTCTGTCTCTCAAACCTAGCAAAAGGTGGCCTTTACCTAAAAGCTTGATTTGTGAACAAATTTGAACTCAAATGTTCTCATTGTACAACCAATCAAATTGGGTTTAATCGAAAGTGCATCTGATTCGCTCCATTCTCCAATTTGCTGCTCTTGCTTCCCGCAGAAACAGATTCACTGAAGCAGTTTGCTTGCCCACGTGCGATCTAACACAGTAGCAAGCCAATTGGCGGTTGAATCATTGCCAAGACTATTCTACGCTTATCAAACACAGTCTCGTAAAGGTAGCAGTCTGGAGTAGTGAAAATCATCAGACATTTTTTCCCCCCCGTCTCTCCTTCCTTAGCTCAGGGGCACAAACTTAATTGAGGTGCTCCAGGTGATATCAGCAAATATAGTACTGCACACACTGGAGTTTGAACCTGAGACCTTTCTTCAATAGTTTACAGTTCACACTCAGCTTTATCGACTGAGCCCATCACGTGGCTCGCTTCTTAGCTGTGGATTTCTACGGCTCTGGTGCCGAGATGAAAGGCGGTATACAAAAGTATAATTTTGTTGTTGTTGTTGTTGCCGATGGAACCCAACCCTGATAGATTGAAGTCCCGGTCTTTACGAGGGAATGATGGATGAAAATGAAATGTACAGAGCAAAAGCATTTTTTTTTGCAGGAATTATAAATGCAGTAAAATCATTGTGTTTGAAGTCAGAGAGAGAATGCGCGTGTGTGTATCTCTGTGTGTATGTGTGTATGTGAGAGTGAGTGTATGCGTGTGTATGTGTGTGTGTGAAAAGGTCTGGATATACAGGAAAGAGGAGGGGGACCTTGGCTCTGTAAAATCTCAGATTTCCTACGCATTGACTGAATAAGAGCTGCACTTGAATCAAGGATAAAAATAACTTGCGAGGCGTGTCAGTTTCACAGCTGGTAGCTTTGGAATACGAATGCTGACGTTCAAATTGACCCATATATCTGATGGTTCGACACTGAGAATGAGGACAGCATGCTTCCAGCCTTGGCACGTTACCACAGAGCACCTGTGATAGCAGTTGTGATTTTTCTCTTGTTCATTAATGTCTGCACGACAGGGCTTCCGGCAAAGTTATCTTACATATTTTGCATATTTTAACTTTCCCAAACCTATCCATGATTACCATTTTAATTAGCCTTTGGAGTTTTTCTACTGCTTTCACAACAATCTGCTTTTTGTGGCTGCATAGCACACAGTTGTAACCCACAAAAGGGGTATAATACAATACAAATTTTATTTTTGTTTTGCACTTTTCACATTGGCAGGATGTCCCAAGGTGCTGGATATAGGTGGAGTTAATGACTGACTGTACAGGTTGCTTGGGTGATATTTTAAAATATCTATTATATATATTTTGATATATAGCTTGGTTCAGGCTGCAACACTGAACCTTCTGAGGCAGAAACCTATGGTTCAAGCCCCATGTCAGGACTTTGGATTCACATACTCCGTCCTGACACTTTACGATGCTTGTTTTGTGAGAGAGTTGCATTCATGGAATTATTGTCTTTCAGATGAGACGTTAAACCTGAAGTCCTGCCCACTTATTCAAGAACAAATCCATATTAAGTCACAGGAAGCAATGGAACTTTTGAATAGTGCCATGGGATCTTTAACATCCTCTTGAAAAGGCAGGCAGGATCTGGATTTAACATCTCGCCCAAATGACAAGGCCTCCAACAATACAGCTCACACCCAGCATTGGATTGGTGTGTCAGCCAAGACTATGAGCTTGAAGTTCTCATTGTGAGAGATGAACGCACAAAACCTACTTTCTCGGAGGAGAGTGTTGCTGACTCTGAGCCAGGCTGACATTTCAGTGCTAGGAACTCGATGAGAGAAACAGCTGAAAACTAGGCCCCAAATTCTAAAATTCTGACGCTCAATCCGAACATTTCACGTTGAAACTTTCACATGAGAAAAGTAAGATTCAGGAATACACTGAAACTCTTATGTCACATTTCAAAATAATATCCATTTCACACAGCACACAATACCTTTTTCTTAAACTTTATCCTGAGTGCAGGACTTTGAATAACTGCCCATTTCACATGAGAAAATTTAGAGTACGGTTAGGGTGACCTTGAACTGTTCTTAAAGCATAATTTTGTCTTGACTCTGATTTCAGGACAAACTTTCAAGGTCACTCACCATAATAGGAATGGTGCTTGATTTTGTAAGAACGGACATTTATTGATGGAGGCGAATGGAGAAGAGGGAGCTAAGGTTTGAAATGTGGAGTCTTGCAGCTTAGCGCTGAGAGCACTCCCCTCACAAGCAAGAGGACCCAGGTTTGATTCCTGGCAGGGTGAAATGTTGGGCAAGTTTCCTCACTCCACACGCCTCGGTTCACCTAGCAGTAAGTAGGAATCTGGCTGCTGGTCGATTGGCAGATCGCTTTTCTGGGGGAAATAATTCCTTCGAAATAAATCCAAATAATTTGGTCACTCATTCCACGACTGTTTGTGGGTCACTGCTGTGCGCGTTTTCCTGCCGCCTTTCCCCCACAAAATATACAGCCAATTAACTTTATAGTATATTCCATTAGGCGTGTCTCGAAGATGAGATAAGGTGCTGTATCAAATGCAAGGATTATTATTATTAAACGTAAATTATGAGCACATGCATGTGCATAAATGTGCTACATCATGGGCCTGGGTACATATGGTTTCTCCCTGTATTTCTTCACATGAATGCTCAGTGTTCAACCTTATCTGCTGCATTGGAGATATCTTAAGCGAAAGCAACTATTTTCCGTAAGGGTCAGAGAAAGGACAAGAGAACTAAATTGTTGGATCCCTTGTCATTCTTAGGGTAAATCTTGTCTTCTTCCGCATGTTATCTTGTTTAACACTCCTTGGAGCAAATATCTTAACACTGCGGTTCCACTCTTTCTGCACTTTCATCTATCATACAATGGAATGAAATGCAAAATTTACATTTATATAATGCCTTTCTTATCGACGTTCACTTTGTGGGTGGGGGAGTGTATATTTTAATATATATACACAGTACACATAATCATTACATTTTAATACAGTCCCAGGAACCTCAAAGTATCATAGTGCTACAGAATTTCAATAAAGTCTAGTGACTATTGTGTAGGCAAGAAATCAGCAATGTCCCGCAATTCATGAAAGAAATGGCTGGGGAGATGTCAGTGAGGAAGCTGTGGGGACGAGGAACATCACTTGGGGGTAATTGGCCGGGAGAAATATTGAAATAGCAATATCTGATCAATAATTGCATAAAAACATAGACCTGGAAATTATGCTCTCTGATCCATCATAGTCCTGTGGCTCAGTGGTAAGAGCACTTGCCTTACAAGCATGAGACCTGTATTTGAATCCAGACAGATCAGGGCGAAACCTTGGGCAAGTTTCCTTCATAAGCCGAATAATATTCCCTCAAAAAAAAACAGAATAATAAAATTGGTCATTTCAATCCACGACTGTTTGTGGAACGCTGCTGTGCACAATTGGCTGCCGCGTTTCTCCCCACATATATACAGTCAACTCGCTTTACAGTACATTCTGTGAAGCGCTTTGAGACATCTAGAAGATGTGAAAAGCGTCTATATCAAAATGCAAGGATTATAATTTTTATCATATTGATGGGCAAGGATCAGAAGATATTTAATGGTGTGATGTTTTTCATCTATGAAATGTTAATTTGAACATCATTAACACATCCTACATATCACAGATCAATGAAATTCACCCCATTCACACTAACACAGCAAAAATAAATTTATTTACAATGCACACTAAATTTAGGTGCATTTGCAGAACGCAGTGCAGCAATATCGCAGGATAGCACATCGAGGTTAGCTGTGGTTAATCTGTTACAGCATTCTCTCCGGTCGGTCTGCAAAATAGTGTAGAACACGGTCACAAGGATAGATTGTTTCTTCCAGCTTTCTTCCTGTAAATGATGGTCTATTATCAGCAACGAACATTCCTGCACAAGACACATTTCCAGAAAGACAAGCCGTGGAGAGCATATGTTTCCTGTCTCCACCTCACAGATGCACATGGATGTGACACAGCATAGATATTGGCAGGAATGAGATTTGATTACTGTAAGATATCAGGGCTGCAATTGCCTGTGCTTTGGGGGGGATTTTTATTCCAGATGATAATAATAATGCTGAGAATAATCATCATGAATAATCATATGATAATAATAATAATCCTTGCATTTGATATATGGCTTTTCACATCTTATCGACGGCTCAAAGCGCGTCACGGAATATACTGTAAAGTGAATTGACCATATATATGTGGGGAGAAACGCGGCAGCCAATTGCGCACAGCAGGGTCCCAAAAAACAGTCGTGGATTGAAATGACCAATTTTATTATTGTGGGGTTTTTTTTTGGAGGGATTATTAATAGGCGTGTGAGGTAAGGAAACTTGCCCAGAGTTTCGCCCTGATCTGTCTGAATTCGTACACAGGTCTCACACTTGTAAGGCTAGTGCTCTAACCACTGAGCTACAGGAGTTTCATCTGCACGAATTTGGCGTCAAAAGCAAGCACCAGAAACACTCTACCGTATTTTGTCATTACATCCAGCCCTCACACAGAGTATTGTTTGATTTAACAACGTCACTTCAATCAATGACTTTTGGTGGGACACTGCTGTGCACAATCGGTTGCCGCGTTTCGCCCACAATATATACAGTCAATTCACTTTGCAGTATATTCTGTGAGGTGCTTTGAGATGGCTCCAGCGTGTGATAAGGCGCTCTATCAAATGCAAGGATTATTTTTACATGATCGCATCCTCTTACCCCTTGAAAGGGTTAGGACAGTCTTTACGTCAGATCGCTCCAGAATTGGCATCAGCAAATGTTCTGTAATTAGCCAGGACTTGCAAGATACAAATGAAGGGAACACATCTGTTGTTCACACCCTTTATGTCGAAATACCTCACTTCTGCACAGGAGCTGAGATGTGGCAACGGTTCCACTAAAAACAAGTGTATCTAATATTCTGTTAGAACTGTTAGACTGATGCGGTTTGCTTTACCGGGGGTATCTGTTATTGTGAAGCGCTCTGAGACACCGTCTGGCATGGAGGACGCCAAATCCAAGTTGTTGTTGTAATAATTCTGCCCCCCCAAATTAAGAATAGTTTGGTCACTCAATCCAAGACTGTTTGTGGGTGCAAGACTGTTTGTTTGCATGGTGCAATTGCCTGCTGCTTTTTGCACACAGTACTACAATTAATTCACTTTACAGTATATTCTATGAAGCACTTTGAGACGTCTCGAAGACCTGATAAGGCGCTGTTTCAAATGCAAGGATTGTTATTATTCTTATATTACTCTCCACGCCAGTTCAATCACCAATTCTGTCCTGTCTCTATAGGCTTTTCTCCACCGTTCCCCTTGAAGGCATTCATTCATTGAAGTTTGGCAGTTGTGAGCTGTCTTCCAAGTGTAAGCCCGCGCTAATTTTTTGTCCCAGCTTGCTATCCCAGAACACTGAGGTCAATCGGTACGTACCTGTTGCCGTCTGACACATACACATGGGGAATAAAACCAGGGATGGTGTAATAGCAAAAGCGCCAGGCAAATGAACAATGCTATCCATATACACACAGCGGGCATAATACGGCACACACAAAAAGAGACTTCACCATCAACATTGAGGTGATGCATCTCAAAGCCGTCTTCCGAGTCTAATGCTTAACCACAAGACTCTTGATAATAGCCTTGTCAACGCAAGGGTTGTTTTAACAACCAGCCTGACCACAGAGTCTATAGCGCAAAATCAATATATAAAAGTTACTTTCAGTCCAGTGTTCAGGCCCACCTCTTCCAATGACAATGATCCTTACATTTGATGTAGCACCTATAGCGTCGAAACGTCCCACGGGATTTGCAGTTGACTGGACCGCTGTGAGGTGTACTGAGTGTGGGTTTGCAGACAAAACACAGCAGTCAATTTGTGCAAACAGCCGCCCATACGCATGACCGACTGTGTTTTCATTTGGGATCTGGGGGACTTTTGGCAGGGGAGATTTTCACAGCCTCCTTGTTGGCCTCGTGTGTTTTGCGGACTCTGCAGTGTGACAGATGTCCGTCACGTCTGCGCAGGCCAACACACACATCTGTGGGAATGGGGTGATGTCACAAGAATGACGTCCCTCCTGTAGACCCACAGTGTAAAACGGGGCTCTGGGTTCACGTAAACAGGAAAGGGTGTCCCTGAAGTGGCTTCCTTGCACAGGAGCCTCTTGTTGAGCAGCAGTCGACCAATTCACGGGTTGAGTTACTTCACAAGGTCGTACTCGACATGTCTGGTTGCTTGTGAATGGCAGCGTGAATCAGTGCCAGAAACACTGAGGGTCGGACATGCATCTTGTTACAACAGTGGCTTACATCAAAATATAAATTGGTCGCAGCGTGATTTTTTTTGGGGGGTCACTATTTTCGGCCGTCTCCGTCATAAAAGTCGTTACACGAGGAGTGAACTTTTTGGAGACTTTCCTCCCACCAAATCTACTTTATTGAAACTACAATCAAGTCAATAACCTGGTGAATCATTTTTAAGTTGCTGTCAAGGTCGAGAAGCCCACCCACGAAATAGGACCATCGTCTTCTACACGTGGGATTACCAGTCCGTTCAGAATCATCTCAAGATCTGCAGAAAACTATCTCCTGAATTAATAATAATAATAATGATCTTTGCATTTGATATAGCGCTTTTCATGTCTTCTAGATGCCTCAAAGCGCTTCACAGAAAATACTATAAACTGAATTGACTGTATATATGTGAGCGAAATGCAGCAGTCAATTGCGCATAGCAGTGTCCCACAAACAGTTGTGGATTGAAATGACCAATTTTGTATGGAGGGATTATTATTAGGCGTGGGGAGTAAGTAAACTTGCCCAAAGTTTCGCCCTGCCGGGAATTGAACCCGGCTCTCTCGCTTGAAAGGTGAGTGCTCCAACCACTGAGCTGCAGGATTAAATCTGGATTTGAGTATTTTCTAAATTCTGGATGATCTTGAAGGAGTTCCCAAAGACCCTCTTTCCTTTTTTTACGTTAAAGTGGAACTCCGTTTAAACTGCGGCTCTATGGCATGCATGGCAATGTCGTGACCTCACCTTCGTCCCACAGGCTGTAGTGCTTCAGTGCAATGATACATTTCAGGCGAAGCAGGTTAGTGTCAATCTTAGCCAACTGCAATGTTAAACAATGAGTCTGCCGGGAAGCAGAGTGATATCGCACAACACCCTGACAGAGCAGATTCATATGTCATTCATATTCATAAGTCTTGAACGCAGAGCTCAGAGGAGAAATGCTTCTGTCTAACCCTCTGGCTGCACATTAATATTTCAAAATTCAGTTTAGCCACTGTTAACGGTCAAACAATTGTCCCGTTGCCAAGTTTTTCATTCTTTCCATGAAAGCTCAACCATTCTAGGCAATTACATTCCTGTTCTGGCAGGAACAGTGTTTCTAGGAAAGCAAAAGGGAGGCAAAAACTTCACTACCCACCCAGTTGCTGTTTGAAGATTGTAACTCGATAGTGATGGAATTTGCTGAAGTAATGCACCCAGATGACTGTGAGATAGATCCCATTTTGCTGCACTCTCCGGCATCTTCTTATTTGATGCATCAGGCAATTAAACCAAGTGTGTTAAACAAAATGTAAGACACCAAACTGCGGATTTTAAGCATTCTGGATGAACTTCCCTTCGAACAGAATCCTGAGTGCTCAAATATCTAACGCTGCTTTTCCTTTGTTCATTTGATACCTCAGTTAATGGGCACCCTGTTAAAGAAATGTTTGTTCAAAGGTATCGTTTGTTTGGACATTGATTTATTCTCCATTCCTATAGTGTTAGCTTAATAAGAATAACTGGAGAAAAAGGAGGAGGGTAAGGGAATTTACTTTAATATACTACACAGGGGTGGGAATATGGTGTATTTTAAAGATTGAAGGCCTTGTTAGCTACCACAAAACAATACTGTGTACTGGAATCTAAAATTATATATTTTTTCAAACACAATGTTAAATATTGCATGAAACATTCAGTGCAGAACGACTGATAGGAACCATGTTCCATAATATCTTAACAGGTGTGGTGGGTCAGAATAGGCGTTAAACTGAGGTCCTGTCTGTTGAAGACATCAAGATATTCAAAATCCCATGGTACTATTCAACAACAACTTGCATTTGTATAGCGACCCTCACGCAGGATTAGCAGCTCAGAGCACTTGAAAGTGGTGGAGTACGACACCAAGCCGGTGGGAGGGGGAGATGGCTGCAGGCACGGTCAAATAGGAAAGTCCTCAGTTATTAAGAAAAGACAAACAACAAGATACTCTAGCTGAAACAGATAGTGAAAATTCAACTGTCTGTATTATCAGATGGAAATGAAAACCACTTTAACAATAATAATAATAATCCTTGCAATTGATATAGCGCTTTTCACTTCTTCTAGACATCTCAAAACGTTTCACACATTATATACCGTCAAGTGAATTGACTGTATATTTGCGGGTGAACCGTGGCAGCCATTTGCACACAGCAGAGTCACACAAATAGTCGTGGATTGAAATGACCAATTTATGATTACTTTTCTCTGTTGAGGGATTATTATCAGGTGTGTGGAGTAAGTAAACTTGCCCAAGGTTTTGCCCTGTTGGGAATCAAACCCAGGGCTCTCGCTTATAAGGCGAGTGCTCTAACCACTGAACTGTCGGATTCCACATCAACATGCACTCCAACAATACATTCTAGAGGCAGTTCTGCACCACAGTGCAGTTAACAGGCTCTGAAACAAAATAAGATAGCACATTGCAGTTTCCTCCCATTGTATCGTACAGTGCAGGAAAAACAATTAGACATCAAAAGGACCATTGTCTTAAAAGGTACAGAATTGACAGGAGTAAACCTAATGGGTTTAGATTGGAAACAATTATAGAATTTGACATTTTAAGCACCTAACCCAATTATTCATATTTCTAATATGCATAGGTCAGCGGATTTTACTGGGCAACATTTCTTTGACAGAAACAACGGGAGAACATAACGCAATGCCGAGGTGCCACTCAGTAGAATAATAACTTTCATCCACATGTTAATTTGATCACCGCTTGTCAGAGGGAAGATCAGAGGGGGATCAGAGACAAGCACACCAGCCTAATTACACACACATCACCCTCGTGCTATCTCTTAGTAAATGCAGAAAAACAGCACGTGATGAACACTTGGGGATGGCTGTGATTTTTCAGGAGGTAACGTTAAAATTGCATAATATTATAAAGCTGCCGATTTTAATTTAACTGGCTCGCAGAATTAAACTGAGCTCATTTGGGTAACTACATCATTTTTTTAAAAAACATGTTGAGGACATGGTTTTAATTGCACTGTTTCCTCGGATGCCACTAAAGAGAATTTGCTGTTGCTGTTGTCATATTCTGTTTGCGAGCAAGTTGGAAAATAGAATAATTAAATCCAAAGCATGGGGAAAGAGCAGCGAATTGGGAGATCAGAGTATATAGTCTTTGGAATCAACCCAAAGGTGAAAGGAACCAAATGATCCCCTTTTGTGCCATGCTGCAACTTCTAAGTGGAACCGTTTCACAATGAAGTTCCTGCAATGATCGTCTATCACAAAATTTTTCCAATGGCCCACTTAGCAAAGCTACTGCTTGGATGTAAAATCAGAACTATAACGGATATGGATGTTCAAACTTCCATCCTGCACTATACTGAGTTACCAGACCTTGATAATAATAATAATAATAATGCTTGCATTTGATATAGCGGTTTCAAATCTTCTAGACGTCTCAAAGCGCTTCACAGAATATACTCTAAAGTCAATTGACTGTATATTTGTGGGCGATATGTAGCAGTCAATTGCACACAGCAGTGTCCCACAAACAGTCATGGATTGAAAGGCATACTGTAAATGTAATTTGTTGTTGTTTGTTATTGTTGGCAAGATCAGGCTTGGCTTTGGTGCTTCCCATGGCTCATTCATATTCTAAACTGGGCTCACACATGAAGAATCTGTCATACCGGCTCAGTTGGTAGCACTCCGAGTTGGCACCTACACAAAAGGAGGCAATCAGCAATTTAGAAGGTAGTAAATGCTTCCTGTTTCTAACAGGACAGTGTAATCAGAAATACCAGAGAATAATCTGTCACAGTTTCTTTACTGGTTCCATGTGCTAAATAGCACAAGGAATGGACAAAGTACCTGCCACAAAATTTTATCTCATTAATTAAAATGTCAAAAACACACCATTCTCTGTAAGTTATTAAAGGTACAGATGGACATTCCAATTTTATCCAAATTTTTGGTGCAAAAAAAGAATGTTGAATGCTCAATTGTGGACAGATTTATTAGTTTAATGTTCTGTATATATGACGCTTGGGAATTCATACAGAAGTATGATTTATTGAACGTGCTTGAAGAACAAGAATTTGTATTTAATTTTTATTATAAAGGATTTAAAAAAGTATATATGATTGGTATTAGAAATGAAAGTCAATCTTGTGTGCATGCCAGAGGAATCCAATTCACTAAACGTTAATCCATATTTTAAGCTACATGGATATAAATCACCAAAAACATCAAACATGACAAGATTTTTTAAAAATATGAATTTTTGAACATTGCAATGTTTTGCTGCAATTTGACATTTAGTATTTTGAATGTTTAATATCAGGGTGAACTTTTTGTTCGATGACCCAGTTTCTTAACGTTTCTTAAAACGCAGGACTTCAATAATTCAAATGGCTAAAACCATCCCTCAGTGCCAAACTATAAACCATTGGAACTTCATGCAAACCTGAGTGAGATTTAACTCTTTGAAGCAAAGAGTTTACTATTCGGTAATTTATGGGAGATATTCTCCCATGCTGGTTGAGAAAGCAGATGGAGGAAAATCCCCTTAAGGTCCCCTTAAGTTACACAATTAAAAAGGCAACAAATTAAATTAAATTAAT
This sequence comes from Hydrolagus colliei, assembly GCA_035084275.1. Taxonomy (NCBI): domain Eukaryota; kingdom Metazoa; phylum Chordata; class Chondrichthyes; order Chimaeriformes; family Chimaeridae; genus Hydrolagus; species Hydrolagus colliei. The sequence goes on along the minus strand of CM068762.1, from coordinate 9,085,443 downwards.
GGCAACAAATATAGTTAACACCTTGAGCTGCAATGTGCCAATTATCAGTGGTATGAGTTTGGGTTGGGTCTGGCAGTGAATTTACTGCCTGAATCCAAATTTTTCATTTCTGCAAAGCCAGATGCAAAAAGTAAGGCTCAGTTTTTGCAAGAGAAGTTCAGATAAAAGAAGTCCCTTTGGCTCACTTGATCTCTTCCTACAGAATACCCACCTTCCTGTTTTTTAATTGTTGCATCGAATGATTTCTTAAATGAGTCCAGCATCTTAGCTCAACCACCCAAACTGGTAACCTCTACCAGCTGTTATGTTTCCTCTGTATATAGAAACACTTCCTGTTCTCTTTCCTAAAATTGTCCATCGCAACCCTGAACATTGACCTCTGGCCTGCTGGCTCGCTGTATCTGAAACGACCAAGGTAAGTTTATTTTTAAACGAACCCTTTCTTCTCAGATGCATCTGGAATTCTCGTCTTGCTGTGGAAGGCCTCCAGCTGTGCGTGGAGAAAACAGCATTTGGGGTGACGGTGGGAGGTTGAAGAGCAGATTCTAAAAGCCACTTAACACTTTGATTGACTTTCCGCTCTCTTGTTAACAGCCGTGCCTGTGATTCTGGGCTTACCTCCAGCAGAGTGGCATTGACAGGAGCCTGATCGTTTTAAATTGGTACTTACTGTTGGTGTCACGAGATGCAGCACACAACAAATAGTGCAATACAATTTTGCATTTATACTGCGCCATTTCACGTTGGGAGGGCCTCTCAAAGTCCTCAACAATGCTGAATGGGCTACATGAGATGTGGAGGTGGGAGCTAAGATAAGAGGTTTGGAGAGGGGAGAGATGACCGAAAGTTTTAAGGCGAGCTTTAATGTCTGGGGCATGCTGAGGGAGGGAGGGATTGACGGGATCTTTACCGTAGTGACTGTGTGTGTTTAGCCAAACGTGGACCCCAATTTCTACAAAGCAATGTCCCATGAACAGCCCAAAAGTAAATGCCCAATATTATCAGGGGAGATTGTTGGCCAGGACGCCAGGAGAAACTTCCTTTTCTATAATTCATACTCAGAAGGGTGTTTTTGACAACTAAAAGAGAGCACGGAAAGATAGTCTCAAAGAAGTCAAACACTCAGATAGTCTGAGCATGTTTTCAATGTTCTTCTTTAACTCCTCAACTTTATGTGACCACAACAGTGATGAATCTCAAGTGTGGCCTGCAGGGAGAACATTAAAGAACATGTTATCTCTTTCATCAGTTAACTCCTCTGTGTGTGTGTGTGTGTGTGTCATGTGAGAGAGACGAGGGATGAGCGTGGTGTGGAATCCAATGAATAGTGAATCAACCCACAGAAGAAAAAATGTGGGATTGATGAGACATAACTGAGTTATCAAGTTGATATCTGTCAGTCCTGCCCATGGCGTCTCATATTGTAGACATTAGGTCCAAAACAAATCATGCTTCACTTCTTTAGAAGATCATGATGTATTTCTATTGAATTACTCCAACGCACGAGCAAAACAAACCAACAGACATGAGTTCAAACCCTTTGAATAATCAAACAGTGTCATTTGTTTTCAATGCTTGAGCTGCATCCTATGTGTGACTCATTAATGCATCTAATGAGTTCCCTGTACCAGCCCTGCTCAGGCGAAAGGTAATGTGAACTCTTCCCAGGCTCGCATCATACCCACTTGTTTTGTCTTCAACCTGCGTAATGGAACATTTAAACCATGGCCTTGATAGGCTACTGGTTGACCCAATGCATTCATTGAAGTTCGCTACCAACGATTAAAATACTGCGATCTTGTTAAATAAAATCAGAAACACGGTGTCCATTTTTAGGGAGGTTTTTTTGATTACCTTGTCAGGGGAAAAACGTTATGAGCCTATCAAATGTTATCAAGGCTTTACTAAGAGTATATCGAACAATGAAGTACATGACAGATATGATTTAAAATGGAGCAAATAAACTTCCTGATTAATTCAAAGTTGAGGTCGCTAGTGAGATGGCCTGAGCTAGCTAGATCCGAGATATTTCAAGGCACTGCTTTACAACAGACCAGGAAGCCTGGCTCATTAGCAAGGAATCCTTCCCCTCGGCTCCTGTTAACCTTACAAGCCAAAGCTCTAATGCTCTAATGCGGTCGTAGCTGGTTTAGCCGTAGAAGCTAATGAATGGTCATCGATCTGAAATGCCAACTCACTTTCATCTCTCCGTAGATGCTGCCTGACCTGCTGAGTGTTCCCAGTGACTTCTGTTTGTACTTCTGCCTTTTGTTTAGCAGCAGATGCTCTCAATGGTGAACTGCCTTGTTATAGCTGGTTAGACTCCGACAATAGACCACCTCTGGGGTCTCCAACCCTGGATTCTCGCCAATCTGTACCCTGTTCTCTCTGAAACTAGGCAAGCAGGGCGCATCCCTCTAGAGGAGAGAGTGAGCATTGCATTACCCGAGAAAGGGAAATATTGATGTCGTAGTGAGATACGTATGTGGAAATCAGCCTTGTTTGAATAAACGTGGTGATGGGTTTCCGCACATGTCATGTCAGTCTCCGAAAAAGCTGCTGAATATTAGATTCAACTCTTAAATAAAGATGCACCTTGTGGATTTTTTAATAATTCTTACTATACATAAAGTAAACCAAAAATATAATATATCATGCACTCCTGTCTGAATAAAATGTGACGTTTTGGGGGGATGCAGTGGGTGGGAAGGGGAGACTGATCAATAATTGCCTTTCAATCCACCACCCCCACCAACCAATTATTTAGGGGGTAAAAAACATATTTTTAGATTTAATGCAAAAATCCTATTCTTTTTTTAATTTCATCCACAAGAATTACACATGGAAGCATAAAACCTGCCCTTAAACATGCATCACAGAGCCTCAAAGTGTCTATCACCAAACATGTGTGCCATACATGGAACGTTACGTTTTCTAAAGGGCCATTGGAGTGACTCACTCTCACAAGCCTCTGTGCATAAAGCCTGGAAAGCAAATCAAAGGTAGACAGTTTGGACCATTTAATCTCGATTTGGTTGAACTCAAATTCTTGTTAGCGCAGCTGTCTTAAATGAAAACGCGCTGATTAAACAAATGATGTAAATCTGCTTACTCTGTTTCGAGTATTAATTTCTGTTTTGTACCCTTATCTGCAAATACGTAATCACTGAAGCTTTTCAGAAATCCCCAGTGACGTGCTTTGAGATGTTTCCATCTTACAGGTGCTTCAATAATAAAATTATCCTTGTATTCGATACAGCGTCTTATCATATCGAAATATCTCAAACTGTTTCACACTCTATCAAATGTGGTCACTTCACTTTACAGTGTATGCCGTGAAGTGCTTTGAGACATTCTCCCGATGTGGAAGGCGCTACACCAAAACAAAGCATTATATATTGTTACTACATGAAACGCAACGATTATTAACAGTCCATCTTGTAAAATACTTTTTACATGAGTAATCTCCTCCCATATAAAAGTAAATTGTGGTTGTTTCATTTAGTACTGTATTATAAATTTCCAAATTCTAAAGTGATTGCAGATGCAAACGAGTTTCAAACCAGTTGTCTAGTTGACAGATTGACAATTTTTGGGGGGATGAAATTTGCGACATTTGATAACAATCACCATATTATGAAGCATTGCACCCTTCCCCTGTAGTTACACACAGTCATTACTAGAGTGACAACTGAACGAGCGTGGGAAATAGAGACTGATTAGTCTCGCATCGGAAGTGAGCGGTAAAGGGCTCAAGAGCATTCTATGAAATTCTGCCAGTTTATCTTGCATAGGTATTTGGTAGACATGTTACCATTGGGCACAAGTTAGCAAGAGCAAAAGTTTAGAGGGGTGGGGGGGTGTGGCTATAGTTTGGGGGTCTCTCTTTGCGATGTGGTCCAAGACTAATTCCTAAGCGAAGAGTGTTTACGTAAATGCAAGTTGTTGTTGTGGTGGCGGTTGTTGGTGATGGTGCTGTTGTTGTTGCAATGGTATTATCCTGTGGAGAACACAGCCGTGTGACTGAAGCAATGCTGCTCTTTCCAAAAGCAGGTCTTCACACCTCTTCCCAAGATGACAACACCCTTGATAGTAAAAAGTCCTCTCGTCTGGCTGCCAGGTTTATCTGACTGAATGAGGGAAAATCACACCATGACACTAGTGCCTGAGAATACAGCCTTTGCAAAAAGACTTCCTTCAAGTACGTTGCCCGTTTCACCATTGGCGGGCAGGCCTTCAGCCTCCACTATCCGCAGCCTTCTGAAATATTAGATTAACATTGGGGGGGGGAAAAAACATCACTCAAGTTGTCATCCATCGGGTCAGGGTAACTTACAAAATACAGTCACTTTGCAATTTACAGTCAATTCCTTAGAACTTTCAGTCATCCTATTGACGTGAGAGGTGCTCCATTAAATGCAAGGATCACTCCCATTTTAAATCTGTTGCCTTTAACATTTGCACATTTTCATTGCAGTTAAAGCTCAATATCTTTCTTTGAATCGAAATTTCCAAGTTGCATTTTTGTCCCTGTTTCTCCCATTTCTCTAGTTCCAGGAATGCTGGGGGGTTTTCCCCCTCCCTAGTAATGTGTTGTTCCAATGTTGATAGCTAGTCAGTTTCCATGGAAAGCAAAGCTTAAAATCAGAGTCATTCTGACCGTAAGTTTCGAACGAGAAGACTTTTGGCTAATGGGTGAATTGTCATTCAGTAATTATTTATCTGCAAAATGCTTGCTTATCTTTACTACAATGTTTCTCTGGTGCTGGCAACGAGTTATATCTAGCTTTTGACAGTCACAGGATGTTTTACTCTGAATCCAGCAGAATGTGACTGCTAAGGTCGAGGCAGCACATGTAACAGAGAAGCAAAGTACAGTATTGCTGGAGAGGAATGTTAAGGCTGGTCATTAAACAACAACGACAACAACATTACATTTTTAGAGCGCCTTTCACGTTGGGGGGACCAAGATTAGTCAATAAAGTAAACTTTACGTTCGATATTGTGGCTCTCGCATGAGAAGGCCATTCATAGGACACATTAAGTTGAAATAACTTGTGTAAACTGTGGGCGAAAGTGGCAGCCAAGTTTAAAATGACAATATCCCACAAAGATCGAATGACCCGTTTTATTTGGCCGATTGCTGGAAATTTCTGCCAGGTCAGAAGTAGAGACAGCACAATTGGCCTCGAATTCCTGAGTGAGTAAGAAAGGGGTTTGATCAATCTGGGTTGCTGCTTCATGGTCAGGAATATAGGTTTTGTACATGCGACAGACAGGAAGGTGGAAGGCAAACTAAATGGACTTTGGTCTTTTTTACGCCTAGCATTTCTTATGATCACTATCCAGTGACCCTGGCAAGATAGCGAGCATGCAGACACCAAGGATTTAAAAAAAAATACTTAAATTCATTCTCGATTTGGAAGCAAATTTCCTGCAGGTCTTTCTGTGAACTGGGGAAGTCATCCAGATCGTGAGTGGATTTTAAGACCTATTTTTTCCCCAAACTGATGTCTCTGCATCAGTTACAGTATGTAGGTACATAGATAGTTTGGGACATATGTGCTTGCTACAGACAGGAAGGTAGAAGCTGACTAGATGGACCTTGGTCTGTTTTTTCACCTTGAATTTCTAACGTATGTTGATGCGGATATCCTTTATAGCATTTCCTGCAGAAAGAAGACTGAACATGAGGGAGAGAGAGAAAGAGAGAGACAGAGAGAGATCGGGGAACACTGCAAAGATCAGTACTGATAAATCAATAGCACTCGATGGATAAGCTGGACAGAAGCAAAAGGACAGTTCAAAATGTGTGTGACAATTCCAAGTGAATGCAGCCTTGTCATATAAAAATGGCTTAGGAAACTATTTTGTTTCTTCCCTATAATCCCTTCCGCCTCAAGACAATTTAATCTTCAGACCGTAGTGGCAAACCTCCACCGCCCACCCCCACTCCCCCGAACTCATTGACTAAACCAGCAAGGACATTAAAGGGGCATTGTCTTCAGGAATTCCTGCTTTTCGGATCGGAAATTCCTGCATTTAAATAGCGTAAATGTGCGCATAATCGGTGGTGTTGATGGCTCTACATTGTTGATGTTCATGTTAATGGGTTTCTCGGGCAGGCTTAGCTGCAACAAGGAAAAACTCCAAAACGCTAACTCCGGTGAATTCCAGTAATCAGTAGGGACTCTGAGTTTCGGTTTTAACTGAAAACCCTCAGTAACAACAGAACCAACACAATTACAATTGTAGAGCGCCTCTCATCACCCGACACAAAGAACTCAAGAGTTCTGACGAAAGTCATCGATCTGATACATTAATTCATTTCCTTCTCTCCGTAGATGCCGCCTGACCTGCTACATCTGTTTTTATTACATATTATACATAATAATCCTTGAATAAAAACAATAATAAATTGGTAGTTTCAATCCGCGACTGTTTGTGGGATACCGCTGTGTAGAATTGGCTGCCGAGTTTCTCCCACATACTGTATATACAGTCAATTCACTTTACAGTACATTGTGTGAAGCGCTTTGAAACATCTAGAAGACATGAAAAGCGCTATATCGAATGCAAGGATTATCATTCTTATCTGGTACAGTGCCTTAACCCGACTTTGAGATGCCTCAAAGCACGTCACAGAGTACCTGTATATTGTAAATAAATAAACTTAAAACATATTGCGATGTCACAAACAATATCTCACCCAGACCTGCGCCCTACTCAGACGCATAGAAATAATTTGTTTTGTTATCTATCAACACCACCTAAATGTATGAAAGTACATGTGAATGCAAGCGAGAAATTGCAGGAATTGTGTATGTAATCACACTGACTTTCCAGTCTTCCAACATGTCTCTAAGAAACTACAACAGCATCTCACCCGCCCCAGTTACGCTTCCCAAAGTGGTTTTGCAAGTTCGCAGTCGGGTTCAGAAACGGACTCATGAAACTCTTTACTTTCTGGACACGGCTAACAAAAATAAATCCAGGCCTTTAGAAACAAAACCACAGTTTTCAAGGCATGAGCATGTGGGTGGTTGGGCAGGTGAAATTCCCATTCCTGATCACTGCACGGAAGCTGGGGGGTGCCTGTGTGTGGGCTTTGGTTCTAACAGGACGTGGCTTAGCTGTGGGTCTCCTTTCCCCACCTTTAATAGCTTGTCGACGTTTGCTAGGAGGGCTCGCTCGCCCAGTGCTGGCTCACACACAAATAGGCCGAGTGAAGGATTTTGTGTGTGTTTATGTGTGTGTGTATTGGGGGTAGGGAATGGGGGTAGGGTAGGTAGAGGGGTTACCCCAGTATTTTCACAAACCTTCAGGAGAGGAGTGGAGAATCTTTATAGTTAACAGTACCCCCGATAGAGCTTCATTAACAAGGCCATGAGATTTTCTGCACGGGCATTTAACTTAGGTATTTTGATAAGAAGTGTCACGCAGTTCAAAGCAAACCTCAAAGCCCAGGCTAACAGTCCACTTCCTTCTCATATTTACAAACTGGGTATTTGCAAACCTGCTTGCGAAGAAAGGATAATCCTTAAAGAGATTTTGAATGACAAATAGGATGCCTTTCCAGCGACCTCTTGACCTCTGAGTGAAGTAGGAGTTTTTCCCACACACTGTTGCTTTGAGGTGGCTGTCCAGAATTTCTTTTATGGTCATCGGGGTCAAAGACCTTCCCTGGCCCCCGGGGAACGCAAGAATTCCAAGCATTTACCTGTAGCGTACAATGACATCCTGTTGCTTAATTTCTTCCTAAAGCTTTCCAAGATTGTCATCTCTGCTTCGCCGAGTGTGTTTCTTGAAAACTGTTAAAAGTATTGACTTCATTCGGATGCCGAGCAGTGTTTTATTTTGCTGGGATGAGCCAGTACCACACTTTTCGGCTGAGCTCGGAACCCTTTCTGTTTTGTGGAAGTGCTAGTAACGGAAATAATCCTTGCATTTGATATAGCGCCTTATCACATCTTCAAGACGCCTCAAAGTGCTTCACGGAAGTTAATTGACTGTATATTTTCTAGGTGGAACTTGGAACACATGTTTCTGTTTGGGTGGTGGTGGGGGAGGAGTGGCTTCAGATTACATTCACGTAATGAATTGGTTCGAGCACTTGCCTCGCAAGCAAGAGGACCCGGGTTCGATTCCCTGGCAGGGCGAAACCTCAGGCAAGTTTTCTTACTGCTCATGCCTCTGTTTACTTTGCAATAAATAGGAACCCAGTTGTTATTCGATTGGTGGATCATCTTTCCGGGAGGAATAATCCCTTAAAAAAATATAGTCACTGAATCCAAGGGTGTTTTGTGGGACACTGCAGTTCACGTTTGGCTGCCGTGTTTTGCCCCCAATGTCAATTACAGTCAATTCACTTTACAGTATATTCTGTGAAGCGCTTTGAGACGTCTCAACAGTGTAATAAATGCAAGAATTATCATTGCTATAAAACAGTGGTGTTGAGTCACAGAGATCAGCTCCGATTTGGAATTTAAATTCTATACTCTTTCCTCAGATTCCTTTTCTTTCTGCTCAGCATCTTTAACTTGCTAAAATGGAGCCTTAAAGAAAATCTGATAGTTTCTACTCCATAGATTCCTGCTCTACCCAGCTCTCTATATCATATCCTCTTTTTATTATCTCTGAGAGTCCATAGGGAAGAATCAGGATTTCTAGTTTCATTGGAAAACATAGGAGCAGATATGAAACCTGCCAGTAATATTTTTTATCAGCGGATATAAAATTATGCTTTTAACAGCACTCTGGATACTCTGATGTGGGTTTAATGCAGCCGTAAAATAATTACACCAGTTAATTAAAAGTACTGAGTTATTAGGGAACAGAAGTAATCACATTAACTGCACAGTATTTTAGAACAACAAAATTACACTTGTAAAGCGCCTTTCACATCAGGGGGACGTCCCAAGGTGCTGGGCAGTCAATGTTTCAGACCCGAGCTGGGGTCGGGGACAGGGAGGATGGAAGGAAAGGGGAGATTTGGGGTGACCCATGGGACCATTGATGAGAATTTAGATATTGACAGATCTCTGGAGGACGATTCTAGTATTTTAACAACTTCAGGATACCAGGACTGTGCGTCAGTCAAACCATGTTTTGTTGCTGCCGACAGATACCTACAGAGCTCAGGAGATGCTCAAAAGCCATTCCACCCATCCCAGTCCAAGTGTGGAGGCATCCTACAAGTGACTGGACATTATCTGAAAGGGCTTAAATTGGCCTGGAAAGCTTTGTCAGAGTTTGGAAGATTTTAACAAAAATTTGGAGGATTATAATGCAGGATTAAACTCTAGGAGTCTCCCCCAAATCACACTGTAGGGATCCCCACACTTGTGCTTAATACTCTCTCTAATTAAGTAAGCAAGTGGCTGTTTGTAGGACATTGCAATGTGCAAATTGGCTGCTACATTCCCCCTCAAAATACAGTCACTGCGTCATAGTAGAAGGCTGTGAAGAGCTTTGAGATGGTTTCATGGTATGATAAGTGTGTCCCTCCAAGGAAGAGAGAGAGTTGGAGTATTCCATTCTAGGCACAGAAATGTTCATGCGTAGGTGGCAATGCATTGAACTCTCAACCTGGTTCGGTTCCTCTTAAGCATGGGTTTCCATGTTTCCGCATGTGTCAGACACCAGCAAAAAAACAACAAATGTGAGATGTAACATGGGCGCCTTTAACGATTATTGATGTTGTGGTAATTAAAGCAGCATATGAAAGGAGCAACGTAAATGCATCAGTCGTTGCATGTTTGGTTTATTGGTCCATCTTAAATGCCTTCATTTCGTCGAAACTCTGTTTAGTGTTAACTCTAGTGCAGCCAATTTCAAAATAACGTTTAACTGAACCTCAGAGCAGAGTTGCCTTGAGTTGAGGTGCGGGCACATTAGGTTATAGGCAGAATTCAATAGGTGGATATAGCTGTAGCAAATTTCCATCCACATTTCCTAAAATTCACCTTGGAAGACTGTTTTGTCTTCAAATTTAAGATCCTGTAAGATAGTAGAAGTTTCTTTGGCATTATTTTCACCTACAGAGCACATTCATTCACACATTACAACAACAACCACAAATTACACTATATATACCGCCTTTCCCGTCAGGAGGACGTCCCAAAGCGCTGGACACTCAATGTTTCAGACCCGAGCTGGGGGTCAGGATCAGAGAGGGTGGAGTGGAAGGAGGGGATTTGAGGTGACCGATGGGACTGTCAAAGAGGAGGGTCTTGAGGCGAGACTTGAAAGGAGGCCAGGGAGGGGGTGAGGTGGAGGGATTGTGAGATGGAATTGGCTGAAGGCTTGCCCACTGATGATGGGGCGGATGGGAGGGGGACGTGGAGTAGGCTGAATGGAGGGAGTGATCAGGTTGGTAGGGGAAACGCTTTGAGGTGCGAAGTGCCATATCAAATGTAAGTACAGTATTATTACTAATGTTTTAGAGCAGTGATAGCCAAACGTATTAGTCGGCCAAGCAAATAATTTTTTCTTGATTGAGTGTTTCTCGATTCACGGATACACCATAAATATTCTACTCCGTGGCTACTGGAAACAAAATATTGATTGATTTCACACGGACTTACCCAGACTAGCGTGAGGGTCTGGTAGGACACTGTCTGGTAGGCCCAGGGGCCGTGGTTTGGCCACCGCTGTTTAATAGTGTGCAGAAAGCGACGTCGACAGTGACCTGGCGAATGTGGAACTTGGCAATTTATTTAAGTGTGACACGGTGGCGTGCAACACATCAGAAACATTCAGCAGTCTCGACCTGATGGCTATTTCTCCAAACTCTATTGCAATGTGAAGCTTGAGACCAGAGTTACGCTAACAATGGATTTCCTGTGTTTCACTCTTTCTTCTGGGATTAATGCAAGAAAGCCTCATTACACACAGCTAGTGGACGAGACGTTAGCCTCTGATTGTGTGCCTAAGGTTGCACCTTTTTAGTAAAAGCAACACGGCGAGTGATTCAGGAACACATTATATTCTTGCCGAATCTCATCGTAAAAAGCTGCGGCCTGCGAGGTGAATCAGCTTCAAGGACACAGACAGTTTACAAAAGGAAAAATCTCCGCTGAACTTTCAGCCGAGTTTATTGGGAAAGCTTTTATGCGAAGAGGTAAATACAAGCACAATGCATTTATTCGGCAACCTCGCTTGAACTGATTGTTCAGTGTGGAGAGGTCACGCTTCATTAAATGTGAGGTGAAGGGGAGTGAGCATGAGCTTTTGTTGCGCTGTACTTTATGTGCTTTCTGAAAAACCTACTTCAAGCCCTTCAGTTAATCTAGCCGCTCACGATCGCAGAGCACACTGAGTTCCACCTAGATAAATGGGAGGCACAGCCAACTATTTCGAATTGAAATGTTAACTCGTCTCATCCCTCATATATAAAACCTGGCAGTGTCAGACTTTCTCTCAAGCCGTACATTATAAATGCGAGCCGCTCAAAGCTGCCAGTGACTAAGGCCGTCAGAAATGTTAGGATTATCTTATTATTTTCAGAAATAAAACAGCGCCCGGTAACAAGGGTGGAAAAGAATCTGGTGGGGCCGGTTTGCTCCATGTGGCTGTTTCCTGTTTGTCTGATTGTTAAAGCCACGTTGACCTCAGGCTGGGGAGAGATGTACTGTCCTACCTTCCCGGCTGGAAGCAGACAGCAGAACCAAGGGTAGATGGAAAACGGAAAAAGAGAGCAGCAAAAACAATGAGGACACTGATCCGTCCATTCACAACAACCAACCCTGAAACTCACAGTAGTCTTGTGTTAAAGGCATACAAACACAATATTGTTCAGGAGCTGCTGAGTTAAGTGAGTTGACAGTAGGTGATGCTACTCTCGGCCAACAACTACTTGTATTTATGTCGCGTCCTTCACACAGGGCTTTGCGCTCAGCAAAGGCTCCCATTCCAGATCTGCAGGGGCAATATATAGGGTGACCAATAAACGTCGTGATACCATCGCAATGTCTTACAAGTCATAAAAAAATGAGGAAGAAATAAAGAGATTATTATTAAAATAATGGGTGTCACGATGTTTTGGTCACCCCATACCAATGCAAATTGTTGCTATTGCTATTCTAATACATCGCAGGCTGCCAACATACACTGGTATGGAAGAATAGCAAGTTATTTGAGGAACCAGAAAGCAACCAGGGAACCCTGACTCAGGCAGTCTCTTCGGGAAAGGGATGTATCGATGTAAGGAAGCCGCGTCCACATACATTTCTCAAATAAGAAACACTACGTTTCGTTCAAACAGCTTCCTCACAAAGTGGTGTTTTAATTCACCTTAAATTTCAAAAACCTTAACCTCGACCAAATATCGCCTTGCGTGAGCTAACGGAATCATGGCCACAAGCGACTCGGGGCAAGTGTGGGGCCATCCTATCTGTGTGTGTGTGTGTGTGTGTAAAAAAAAGGCGGCCTTTAGCAGACCTCAATTCTGGCATCTGTGAAGGTGAAATCTACACCAGAGAAAACACTAACTTCTGGCTCTGCCGCTCTGCGTCTTACAGTTACACTGTATGCGACATAATACGGTATAAGTATAATACTGTATAAGTGGCTGCAGCCTTCAGCCCTGCAGTTAGCCGGCTGAAGGCTGTTGGCTGGTGCATGTGTGTTAACGGGGGGTTAGAGGGCAATGCTTTGGTTGCTGCGTACTTTGTCCATGTACGGATGAAACAGAAACTGGGTCGCTGTGACCAAGGAGCAATTATTGTACATGGCATCCCACATTAATAAACCTGGAGTAATTGAGCCATTGGGATCACATGATTTACAAGTGACTGTTCAATGCAGAAGTCAGGTTACACATCGGCCTAATTAAACTGTAGTAAAGATAAATAAGACGCGCGGTGTTTGTCAATAGAGCTCACTGTGGGTGGTTAAGAAGATCATTAATCAGCTTTCAAAGGACGTTTTTTTCTCTAGGAAAAGTGGGCAAACTTGGAGGAAAGAAAAATCTAAAATCCTGGTAAAGGGAGTTTAAATATCTCCGAAAGCAATGGGTGGGGGGGAAATAGAAGGGGGAAGCTATAAATTTCATAGAACTTTTAAATATTCTTTTGCTCTATTCCCTGTCTGCAATGGAGACAATTCCTTTCCATGCATCTTTCTCTTCAGCTGGAATAAAGCTGGACATGACCAGGAGATAGATGAATTCAGCCTGATTTTTCTGAGATGTTCCGGAGTGGATGGGCAGGAAGGAAATGTCACAGGGCCCTGTTTGCTCCTGTGACTGATGATACCTAACCAGACTTGGGTGATGAGATCAGGGGATGAAATTGACAGGCAGCCTGTAGGCCAACTCAGCCATGCCACTCTCATTACAAAACAAACAATTTAACACCAGTCTTCGGGAGTTTACTTTAAGAATGACATGACAATGTTATTGAAGCACTTCCACATCTCTATTTCCCCATCACTGTATGAATAATAATCCTTGCCCTTAATACAGTATCTTACCATGTCTTCGAAAAGCCTCAATGGGCCTCGCAGAATATACTGTAAAGAGTATTGACGGTATATTTTGGAGGCGGAATTAGATGGCAATGCTTGGCAATACGTAATACCTATCAAATGAAATTCTTCTGACTATGGATCTCCGAGGGATCTTCTGATTCTGTAGTGCCTGGACAGGAATTGAGGGGGTTTTGAAAATCCCCACTGGAAACTCTTGAATAAAAATAAAAGGTAATCATGGAACAATAACAAAACTATATTTGTGCAGTGCCTTTCATGTTGGGAGGACACAATACTTGCATTTGATATAGCGTTTTTCATGTCTTCTCAAAGTGCTTCACAGAATATCCTTTGTGGGCGAAACACAACAACCAATTGCACACAGCGGTGTCCCACGAACAGTCATGGATTGGGGTGAGAATTTTTTAAAAAATAGGGATTATTCTCCCCAGGAAAGCAATCTGCCAATAGACGAATTACTAGGTTCCCACTTACTGCTAGGTAATCAGAGGCGTGTGGAGTAAGGAAACTTGCTCAACATAACGGAAGCCCGGGAATGAAACCCAGGCCCTCTCGCTCGCAAAGCGAGCTCTCTAACCATTAATGCCTTCCATTGACAACGTTACTATTGTATCTAGAAGTGGATGACTGTCTATTCCCTAATGTTGCATAAAGGACACAGTAGAAGACGTGTCCACCATAGCAGATTCTGATGAAGAATTAGCTAAGAATTAATAATTTGCTGTAAAACGATGACATATTGGAGATGTCCGCTGTTTAGCCCTATATCACTAAGCATGTTGCTGTAAACAGTATCACCACGCACAACTGACAAATGAGCCCACACACATCTCAGACGGATGACACTTGACATTTGACCCTTTAAAGTTTGTCCAATAGCTCGGCCTTCTCAGAGACAGAGCATAGAAACTCACAAAATGGAGGAAGGCCATGCAGCCATTCAGCCCATTGTGTCTCCGGCATCTCCTTTAAACAGGAATGCAATTTGTCCCGATTCTTTCACTGGTTCTTTCCATCAGTTTCTATCTACAGAATATTCTGTGCTATTAAGAACATTAAATACACCAGGTACGCAAAGCCACATCCCAGCACTTGTTCTGATCGCATTCGGTGAAATTGTAGTCGAAACTGCGAGATTCGCAAAAAAGGATTCATAAATAGTGGATGAAGAACTCCTCCCCAGCATTCCACCAAGAGAGAGGCTGCAGGCATGAGGTCAAAACTGAGATCAGTGTGCGGGCGCAGTTCCAGAGAGTCACTTCTGGGCAGGGGGAAACCTTAGGCAAGTTTCCTCACTCCTCTGTTTACCAAAGTAGTGAGTAGGCACACAGTTGCTCGTCGATTGGCGGATCGATTTATGGCACAATTTAGACGAGGCAAGTCTGAGGCGGGCGAATCCGAACTGGCATTTTATCGCTTTTCAGCAACATTCTGAGCCTCCACACCGCTTGTCACATGCTTATCTTAACCGATGAATAACTCACTTTAATGCTTTAAGAACCACGAGATCGCCATCTGTGCGACGCAGTTCCAATGGTTGAGTCACAGTCCAGATAATCCCACGGCTCATGAAACACCTCCTCCCTAAATCGCATTCATTGGTCCAGAAATCCGCATGGACATGCATATGAGTAACAAGCTGCCAATTGCACAAGATTTAATTATTAGCAGTGCCATCAATTCCACATTACACACTGTCTCTAAATGTATCAGTGTTTTCAAATTGTTTTTATAGAATTTTACAACGTGAATTACAGTGCTGCCAGCCTATCAATGCTCACTCTTATGATTCCGTTGTATGTAATAGATTTGTGAGGCATAATCTAAGCAGTTATAAAATGCAATAGTGAGTCAAATAAGCAACTGATGTCAACAGTTGGATACCCTGCGCTCTCTCTCTCTCTCTCTCCCTCCCTCCCTGTTCCAACTTGAAGCTCTGGCTCGCTGGAAGCGGTTTCTGGTTTTGAAACGCCGCAAGCTCGCTTATATCTTTACCATCGCGTTTTTGCAAAGCGTCCGTTTTACAGGATCCAGGGAAGCAATTAACAAAACTGTCCAAACCAAATTGCACTGAAACAGACATCAAATGGACGCTGGAGGATGTAGTTTTGCATGCTTTGCTGCACCTGCTGATTTGTTCAAAAGGAATCTTGAGTTTCAATTACACAATTACAATCGTGTTGTTATTCCTTGACGTGGAACGGCGAGAATCAACTTGTAACAGGTATTGTTCAGACACAGAACACATGGGTCAATCCTTGAGATGTCTCAATGACATGATAAAGCTTCATGCAAAAGCAGGGATTATTATTATTATTATTGTTATCTGGAAGTTAATTACAAACTAGGAAAAACAGCTTACGTATTTCAGACCATGAATAATTTTGAGTAGGACAGGATTGGACTCAGCTATGAACCACCTTGATCCCAGATCCCACTTACAACTCCCCCTCCCTCCCTTCCCAGAAGATTTGGTCATTACACGTTGGTCATTAGACAGGTCACAAATAAAAAAGTACGTTCACTTGCTCGATGGATAATTGGTACCAACAATTCCTTGAAGTGGAACAGAGAGAAAACAATACACCTTACACGTTAGTGTATGAGTGCATCGCCCTCTCGTAAAGGAGACTGGAAGAGGTAAAGAGAACAAATTTGGGGATCAGCATTTTTTAAAAACTTTCGTTTGGAGAGTTTTGCCCACAAAATATCACTTGATTCACTTGACAATCGATTCTGTGAAGCGCTTTGAGATGTCTCGAAGACGTGAAGGGACACTATATAAGTGCAAGGATTATTTCTAAGAGTGTCGACGCAACTCGTTTGCAAGACTGACTATGAGCTGACTTCATTGAACCTGGTTTGATCCTGGCAAAGGCCATATAAGAATATGAGGTGCATTAATAAAAGCAGCTTGCTTTGGGATATTTTTAGCTCCGTAAGCTTTCTAGATGGCCAGCTGCTATCCGGTATCTAGCCATGAAGTGTACACCAAAGATACTCACAATAAACTAAAGAGGGGGGTGTTGGGGGGGTGGTGTGAAGGCTGGAGAGGAATTAGAAAATCACATGCATTCACAAGAGAGCAGTGCATAATCCAGACGGATGATCAGTGCACTAAATATATCAGGAATGACCTTACACTGTATCTCTGACGTCAGTGGCTCACGTTACTAATGGGCATCCTCAAAGATCACAGTTTATTTCGGGGCGAGAAGGGATTGCCAATTTTCTCTCCTTCCCTTCAACGCATCTCTTTGCTGGAACATGGCCCCAGCCTGGTGACTACCCAAGAAAGCATTCCTCAGGCGTGAGCCCATTCGACAGTGGAGGGCATCGCAGTCTGATCCTGATTTCACTTGATTCCTGCACACGCACATTGTCTAGTAATAAGCCTAACTGATTTCTGTCCATTCCAATCCCTCCATCACTCAAGCCAACGACTGCACCCTAAACACTGCTAAAATGGCTTTGAGATCATATGGTTAATTCTTCAAGTTATTGCAATTAGAAATCCCATTAACTGCACATACTAGTCTTAAAAGCAAATTAAACCTCACCCCTCATGTGGTTCTCCTCTGCTTAGCTTCTTGTGAATTACCAGCAGAGCTAACCTGAAATGGGTTCTGCAGCTCAGTGGTTAGAGCATTCACCTCGTAAGCGAGAGGCTTGGGTTCGTTTCCCGGCAGCCTTGGGCAAGTTTGTTTATTCAACATGTCTGATAATAATTCCTCAAGAAAAAACCCAATAATAAATTGGTCACTTCAATCCACGACTGTTTGTGGGACATTGCTGTGCGCAATTGGATGCTGCGTTCCGTCCATAAATATACAGTCAATTCACATTATAGTACATAATAAGTTCCTGTATTTATATTATCTTAATAATTTATATAATATTGCAATATTGTCGATGCAATATAAACTTTGGGCCATTGATAGGTGCCATCATTGGCAAAGACAAATTTTCAATCTGTGTTTAATTTCTTATTCCAGAACTCTTTATTGTGTCAGAAAAAATAATCTATTATTACAGTGTTGTAAAAATTGTATCACCTAGAAGCAGACAGCTACCTGATGCTGCACATTTTATAACATTGTAAGCTTTATGAGCAGAATTGATCTATTTCCACTATGCTACATTTAATTTTTCTTCAACAACTTAAAATTACATGCAGTAAAGAAATGTGATCTATTAATCTGCTGCAATCACCCCATCAAGACATATTAAACCCAGGCAGATGGAAATGTCAGTTTCCACGAGGAAACAATTATCTAGTGTTAGAAACATGGCATCTTGTCCTACATCCCTTTAAATATGGACTGAGGGGCTTGTGTATCATCGTTTGCATCTAAGTTCAATCAACAGCCATATTTTAATTAAATAATTCAATCAAATGTATCCTTCCTTGCAGATAATCTGCTTTTGCTAATGACCTCATCAACATTCTTCTCATTTCCCTCACTTTACGGTGCAATATAAAGCCGGCCACAATGCTAAGTTTCTAATTATCAGAATACAATCAAAGGCACAAGTGTCTGGGTGCTACAGTGGTTGATGCATTCTCCTTTCGTCTCTGACGTGTTAGCTTCAGTCCAGTTAAGGCTGATTTAATGTAACTCCCCAGGTCCCTTTTACCCTCCCCAATGCTGGCTGAAACAGATTCTAAGCAAATTGAGTTTGTTCACAAATACAGTCAATTCACTTTACAGTATACTCTGTGAAGTGCTTTGAGACGTCTAGAAGACGTGAAAAGCACTATATCAAATGCAAGGATCATTATTAGTATTATTATTTGAAGTCCATAATTCGACCCAAATTAAAGTTTCTTACAGAAGAGTTAACCGGTGTGCAAATCAGAAATGGTTTCACTCATGCAGTGGAGAGAGGCAATTTTTTCTGAAGTTGTGGTTAAACAGTAATAATTTGATCATTTCAATCCACGACTGTTTGTGGGATAATGCTATGTGTGATTACCTATGTGTGATTTCGTCCAGAAGTATACAGTCAATTCACTTTGCAGGATATTCTGTGAAGCACTTTGAGACGTCTAGAAGACGTGATAAGGCGCTTTATCAGATGCAAGGATTATTATCATTATTGCAAGGCACGTGTTGGGAGTCAGAGAAGTGCAAAGTTTAGTTTACGTTCATTGCTTGATGCTTATCAGTCCTGGTGGGTGCATGAATGCTGACATTAAAGCTGAAGGGGTGTTCAACACTCCAAAACTGACCTCTCTCAAAGCAGTCAACGCAAATATTCATCATAAACACACATTTAAAAGTAAAAGTGCCTGCTGTGAATACGCCACTGTGAACACGGGCAGATCCCATTAAATGCATTCATTCATTCATTCCTTCATTCATTCATTCATTCATTTGGGATGAACAGAAACTTTTTTAACAAAGTAAAATAAGTGGGCCGAGCAGAAATATTTCTTATAACTGGACACAATTCTTTTCCATTTGTTTGCTCAACACAAGGAATAGCACAGACAATTGTAGATGCACTGCAAACAAGCAGTCTCTGTGCATACAGTACGTGTGCCTTTAGAGATCCTTATGCTGTTTACATTAAATCTGCAGTATATTCAATGCTTTTGGAATGGAGTTGTGCAAGCTGACAACAGAGTGTGATTAAGTGCTAGTGCAACTTGGTTGTGTATAATAAGAATAATAATCCTTCCATTTGATACAGGGCCTTTCAAGACATCTCATAGGGCTTCACAGAATATACTGTAAAGTGAATTGACTGTAATATTTTGTGGGCGAAACGTGGCAGCAAATTGCGCACAGCAGTGTTCCCACAAACAGTGGTGGATTGAGTGATCCATTTATTTATTGGATTATTATTTGAATTATTTTCGAAGGAATTATTCTTCTCTGTTGGGATCAGAGGACGTGGGTGTCCTGACTATTGTTTGTGTTGTTTTCCTGGGAGGCTGCTGGAAGGAGGAGAAGGAATAGGGGCCTTGCATTTTGCAGCCATCACCTATCATCACCTCCTCACCCTCCAGTTGAGATTGTACCCAGATCGTTTCTTTAAAAAAATGAAGAATGATAATAATGCGGTCAAACAATCCACGGCTATTTGTGGGATATCGCTGTTCGCAGGTTGGCTGCCACATTTCTCCCACAAAATATAGTCGATGCACTTCACAGCATTCCCTGTGAAACGCTTTGGGATACCTCAACAAAATGATAAGGTTCTGTACCAAACGTACAGATTATTATTCCGATGTGCTCGAGTTGGATCATTGGACTGAATCACAGAGGTGGTGGTTCATCTAGCTGTGTTTTTTCCCTGGAATTTGGTGTCTACTCTTCCTCTCAACCATTTTCCGCTTGTGAATTCATAATAATAATAATAATCACAATCCTTGCATTTGATATTGTGTCTTGCGTCAAGATGTTGAAACACTTTGACATGTTGGGATCCTTCATGGATTTTACTGATATTATTTACCCACTGGATAAAGTAAACCTCCTGTCCTGAAATTATCCTTCGCAACTTTAAACTCATGTCCTCAAGTTCTAATGATGTCTTAGTGCGTCTCTCAAAGTACTGTTGTGGGTTTACTTTTACAATCGCTCTCCCTGTATAAGGTCCCCTCTGAAACATCGTCTCTCAAGAATGGAAACAGAAGTCAAGCCATGTCAGGATCCGCATTGCTCTATAACTGGTCAGTGTTGTTCTGGGTCAACAAACAGGTGCCAGTCCACGTGAGTTGACAACTGCCACAACGCATGACCTAATTTTCCATTGAGCTCAGTAATAGAACCACAGCTCTCGCTGTTTGCTTGGTTTCTCCCACCTTTGGATCCTAGTTACTCTCAATAAGTTAGCTCTCAAAAATTCTGAGAGCTCTCGAAACGTCCACGCACCTATTTTCTCAGCCGTCATCTTAAGGCGTGTGGTTGTGCCTGTTGAAAGGTATAGTCAGACATTATATTGTCGTGGCATTCCGTCATCATACATTTTGGTATTTCAGGTGCATACTCAGAACCGTTGCAGATGGGGTGTGGAGTTCTGTATCTCAGTGGTTAGAGCACTCAACTCGCAAACAAGAGGACCTGGGTTCGATTCCTGGCAGTTTCCTTACTCCACCACGCACCTCTGTTTACCCAGCAGTAAGTAGGATGTTAGCCGATCGGCGGTTCGCTTTTCCGGGGGTAAAAGTCTCTTTGAAACAACATTTTTTTTTACCACAAATTTGGTCAGTCAATCCATGACTGCTCGTTGGAAAATTGCTGTGGGCAATTGGCTGTCACATTTCGCTCATAACATATACAGTCACTCCACTTTACGATATGTTCTGTGAAGCTGTTTAAGATGTCTCGAAGATGTGACAAAGCGTTATGTCAAATATAAGGATTATTATTATTAACATCATCATCATCATCTAAGGTCTATCCTCAGAGCTGTTGCAGATGGGAAGGGTTACAATGGTAAAATCACGGTATAAACGGACCTGCTGCACCTGCCATCAGTACAAAAGTATCACTCTCCTTGAGAGCTGATTCTGGAACACCAGAAGCAATTTTATTTTGACAAGGGGGATTTTTCACTGCCAGTCTACTTCCTAAATGTGTGCCATGGAAAAGAATTGTGATGGATGTACAGAATTCCCCCTAGGATAACACAGGTATTGAGTCAGATTTTCAGAAGTTGGAACAGCTGAGGACGTATCTGATTCGCTTTAAAATGTTTTGCAACTCTCCCGTTCCATACGAAAAAAAAACTGCTTTGCCAGGACCAATGAAATGTTTCCTCTGTCAGTTGTTGCACCTGTTAAAATGTGCATCTAGCTTGTTATTTCAAGGGTGGCGGATGTATTGCAAATTTGTACCAGGTCAGCCTCTGCCACTGCACCCAAAAAAAGTGGTACTGTACTTTACAAGGTAATCTTTAATGTAATTTCTTGCACTTTTGTTGAAAGCCAAAAAAAAAATAGTCTTTGAGCCATTTGGGATGTGAAGGAGAAGGTCATGGTATTGACCACGGGTACAAAATGTAATCTTGGCAAACAGTATTCACTACAGTGGCTACATTTGCACCCTGGCAATATGCTAGTAAAGTTACTTTGACCCTTGATGAGGTCCAAAGTTAGGACTATCTGCCAACTGTGGGCATAAGCAAAGATTTACACGTGCATTACCAACGCATGTGGAGGGGATGAGGAGGAGGAGGCTGTGTTCAAATTTCAGGCGAATGAGATTCCACTTTAAGGATAAGGTTCTGAAGCAAAGTGGATTGTTGAGTTACTCGAGCTTTAACACATCAGAGCTAGAGGGGATGGATGTATGTTCCTTCTGTTTTGGTGCCAGAAAATGTCACCTTGAGCCCGTCTGCCAATTTAAGAAAGTAATTAAGAGGTAGAAGGCAGTGATCAATCACAAGTTGATCCAGTGCTGAGTTTACAGACCTTTTTTGTTTCTCTCTCTCTCACAATGATTTCTGATGGAAGCTGTAATCTACTATTGCTTTGCCACAATCAAACTCGCAAGAACAAAAGAAAAGGCTTCGAGCGACATTAAAGTGAAATAAATACTACAATTAAATTACAATTTTATTTTTAAAATCAACAGCTTCAAACAGTGTGGCCCGACATTAATTCATTGCCAAACAGAGAGCTTTTTTTTTGTCTAACTGCCGTATGCTAATGAAGGCTTTTCTGTGCTTCGCGAAGCTGGCCAAAAGTCTTCCAGATTACTCGGTCATTCACCTTACATGGCCCTTAGTGACGTTTCACTGTGCACAAAACGCCTGCCTGATTTACAAAGAAACAAGTCACTACACCTCATTTGTGTCAAGTACTTTGAGACATCTCGACGTACAAGATGCCTTAAAAATGCAAGTCTTTCTTTCTTCTCATCCACAAATGGGCAAATTGACTTGCAGTTGACATCTTGAAATGTGTGTACACCAACACTGGCAACATCATACTGCAAAACAGATAAATGTTCAGTACACATCAGAAAGGAGCTGTTATTTGAGAGCCTGACAAGTTAGTTTTGAGCAGTCTAGTTTCTTTACTCATGCAACGTGGCAGCCAATTTTCGCACAGCAATTTCCCACAAGCAGTCGCAAAGTGAGTGACCCAGGGGATTATTGGCCAGGACAGTTGGGAGGAACTCTCTCTTTTCTACTGGTACCGTGGGATCTTCAACATCCACCTAAACAAGTCAGACGGGATCTCAGTTTATCATTTCATCTGAAGGATGGAGGGCATCCAAACAGCACAAAGCACAATGTCAACTTTGAGTTCTCATTTTTTCCTGCAATTCCCACCTTAATTAATTCAGAAGAACTTTATGCAGTTTAGCGATAGACAAGTGGACATACCAGAGTGTAGATTGGGGGTAACTGGTGGAATTTAACCACACAGCTTGCTAATGAACACAATCTGGCTACATCAAATGCATTGGTTACTATTGGTAGTAGTATTGGGTCTATAATATATTTCCATAGTCTTGGCTGTTCTGTGCAGTACGTGCTTTTGTGAATGAAGAGAAGTGCATCGGATAGGCGGAGGCAAGATCTGAATTTATTGCATTGATACCCAGCAGACTGAAGTCTAGCCAATACTAGAAGTGAGGTTCGCTCAAAGAAAAAATGATTGAGCTAATAATAAAATAATAATAATAATCCATACATTTGATATAGAGCCTTATCACTTCTTTGAGCTGTCTCAAAGCTTTTCACTGAAAAGTGAATTGACTGTGTATTTTGGGAGCAAAACGCAGCAGCCAATTGCGCAAAGCAGTATCCCACAAACAGCCGTGGACTGAGGTGGCCAATTTACTACTATACTTTATTTGGAACAGTCTATCAATTGACTGACGAGTGGCTTCCTATTTATTGCTAGGTAAACGGAGGCGTGTGGAGTAAGAAAACTTGCCCAACATTTTGTCCTGCTGGAAATCGAATCCAGGTCTCTCGTTTGTGGGGCAAGTGCTCTAACCAGTGAGCTACAGGACTCCACTAATATACTTGGTAAAGCTGCCTGGAGTACAAGAGTACGCACTTCCTGAACAGGGGAATCAGGGTCATATCGTTCGGCTTCTAGGTCTCATTGACACGCAAGTCTGCCAGCTCGATTTGTGATGGGTTCCCTCAGTTCCCAGCTGTACACGTACAGTCAACAATTGGAGGCTGAACCAAGGCAATACGTGAAAGAAAGAGTGGAGACTATTTCCCACCATTATCAGCATGCATTCAAGCGTTTTGTTATGAATTAAAATCCATTTTGAAGTAAAGTTCTACGCACTACACCAACTCAGCCAAGCAATTAAAGGGCTGAACAATTTAAAAAGGAAGAAAAAAAACACGACCTTAATAATTGTTACGGTACCTTTACTATTAAACATATAACCATTCTTTTCCACAGATTTTATACCCTTATTGGAAATGTGTATAGGTGGCATAAACTGATCCCTACACTGTGTTCTTGTGATAGTGATCAAGAACAAGTAAGCTGGATGAATTTTCTCATTCCTAGCGCAGGTGAGTTGAGGTCAACTGTACAGCAGTGCCTTTCAGACATGGATCGATGAGCTCCTTACTGAGACTGAGAATCAAACCTACAAACTGTCTCTCAGGTTCATATGGCAAAGTGCACCCCAGCAATTCTCGATCTAAAGCAACAATAACAAATGACGTAACCTTTCAGGTCGGAAGTTGCTGGACAGTCAGAGATTTAGACCCAAGCAGGGGGTTGGGATGAGGGAGGGATGGAGGGTAGCGGTAGGAGGGTGTCCAAAGGCACGGTTGAAGAGGGACTTGAGACGTATCTTGAAGGAGACAAGGGCAGTGGAGAGATGAAAGGACTGTGTGATGGAGTTCCAGGTGACAGGGACAGAGACGCTATACCCATTGAGCCATCAGCCGTAAATCCTTGACTTGAAGGTTTCGATCATACTTTAGACAGCTTTAGACAGAATCGGCGAGCGGCGAAAGATGCTTAATGAAGAGGGATGTCTCCGGGAAGAATTACAAGGAGCAGAGTGGAGAATATCACTTGAAATCCAGCTGGCGTGAAAAAGGGTTGCTTTGTGACAGGTTTGCTTCAGCTAAGCAAATGAGTTGCAGGTTTGGTTCACAGCTGCGGTTGGCAATCAGATGTTTGTCAGGTATGCAATACACGAAATGAACAGCATTTGTAAAAAATTTTTTTATTGTTCCCTTCAAATGCTGCAAAGAATCACAAGCCAAGTATTCCTTACATTAGATCGCATCATTGGAACCAAGAGAGAAACAATTGACTCTTGTAGATAGATACCTGTTGGAATCATTCTTCACATATCACATGCAAGTTCGGAATCCTGTACCTCAGTGGTTAGAGCACTCGCCTTACAAGTGAGAGACCTGGGTTCGATTCCACGCAGGGTGAAATCTTGGGCAAGTTTCTTTCCTCCACACGCCTGATAATAAGCCCTAAAAATGTTTTGTTTTTTTAAATTGGTCATTTCAATCCATGTCTGTTTGTGGGACACTGCATTGCACAATTAGCTGCTGCGTTTCATCCACAAATATACAGTCAACGGTACTAGAGTAAGATGCCAACAAAATACCCAGCCAATCCACTTTACAGTATATCCTGTGAAGCACTTTGAGACAGCTCAATGACATGATGAAGCACTATACCAAATGCAATAATTATTATTATTAATAATTAATTAAGATATTAACCTACCCTCTTAGCAAACTCGTAACAAACTTCTAAATGTGTTGTTGCCACACATGGAACTCTTCAGTCTAGTTTGGACAATCTTAAACAAGATGAAGGGTTTCCACATGTGTCAGACACACAGATGATACAAAATAAATCTGATTAGGAATGGATCTAATGACAATGTGTGAATAAGGATTGACCGAGATGATAAGACATTCCACAGGGAAGCTCTTGCATTCCTGCGCTGGGGGAAGGGGGAAGTTCCAGTCAATTACTTTGGGGATTGGAGAGTGTTTGTGTAGGCTGTTCCCCGAGGAGACTAGTGATAATGAGGGTGTGTGGGGGGTTGTCGAAACTATAAGACCCATAGTTGGTTCAGGGGGCCAATTTTCTCGTTTCCCATGCTTTCTTCCATCTGTATGGATGAAACACCATATTGTAGATTGACCTACAGAAATGGATCCATCAATAATAATCAGAAGAATCCTTGTATTTGATATAGCGCTTTTCGCTTCTTCTAGATGTCTCCAAGCGCTTCACAGAATATACTGTAAAGTGAATTGACTGTATGTTTGTGGGCGAAACGCAGCAGCCAATTACACACAACAGTGTCCCACGGACAGTCATTGATTGAAATGACCAATTTTATTATTGTTTGTTTTTTTGGAGGGATTATTATTAGGCATGTGGAGTAAGGAAACTTGCCCATGATTTCACCCTGACCTGCCTGGATTCGAACATAGGTCTCAAGCTTGTAAGGTGAGTGCTCTAACCACTGAGCTGCTGGACTCCACTCCATTCATTGGATGGGATCCAATGCCTTGACTAATACAACATGACCTAAGTCAAGCTGGAGTGACATCAATAGATATGAACTTGTACTCCCACCCCATTTTGTCACACAAAGGGTAACGGAAATCTTGAACACTGCCTCAAATGTGGATCCATTCAAATTTTCAAGACTGACGTGGATAGATTTCTGATAGATCAGGGCAATCAAGGCCTATTCTGCAAAGGTGTACAACTGGAGTTGTGGTACAGATCAGCCATGATCTTACAGAATGGCGGAACAGGCTTGAGGGGCTGGGTGACCTACTCCTGATTCCTACGAATCAGCTGTTCCATATTAACGAGCTCCTGTCTCTCTCAGCGGAAAGTCTGATCTAGGCAGATTCCTTCAGTTTATCGCTGGCATATGTAGTGTGCCCAATAAAAGCTGACACTGGTATGTATGCCTGTCAGCTGTATGCCATTCATACAAATACCAGGTCCTCAGCTATGGTACCCATTCCTCCCTATACGGTTTACAAGCCAAGTGCATGAGCGGCGCTGGCACCAAGCCAAACATGAGCCTTGAAGTACCAGATGTGAATACATTGTCAGCTTTTAGTCAGTGTGCACTGTGCATCATACCATTACCATAATTGCCGCTGACTGTATTCAATTCTGTCCTGATTCTGTTAATGTCTTATACATTTCAAAACTCTGTCCCCTCGCTTTAGAAACCAGTACCTGGCAAACGGGGGCTGTACCCATGTAAACAGATGAGAAAAAAATAAAAAGCATTTCACCCGAGTGGCTGCTGAGAAGGTTTTTTTTCCCCCCGTCATTTGGCTGTAAAGAAACCTTTATGCAAATGCCACTGAAACACCACAACCTGGGGGCAAAATCAGAATGCCTCCACGCTTAATCAAGCTTTTGCTGTTACTCATTCCAGTGGTTCAGATAGATTGTTTGAACCCAAACTTCTTCTGAGAACTCATGATTGTGGTCTGAATATGACTGATTTAATCAGGCAGTCAGGTGGTTTGACCTTTGATAATGAATAACAAACTTTATTTCAAATGTTTCAGATTTGGTCATCAGCATGGCCCATATTTTTTTCAAAAAAAGCACAAGGCAATGTTTTATTATCAAGCAATTTTATGGCAAGTTAATTAGCACAGCGATGGAGCGCGATGTGGGAGAGAGAAACTCCCAACAACATCTGGCAAACCTTTGCTTACTGCTTTGGACAAATTGGCTGCTGTGTTTCGCTCACAAAATATATAGTCTGACCACTTTACAGTAATATTCTGCAAAGTGCTTTGAGACGTTTCGATGACGCGATAAGACGCTGTGTCCAGTGGCAGGATTTTTATTCCAATTACAAATACACAGCAGTTCCACGTGACAACACAGAAACAGCTCGGGTCAAAGTGACAAGTGACATTCTGTCCATCTGGGACCAGGGCTCCCTCTGCCTCCTCGTCCTCCATGACCTACCAGCTAGTGTTGCCTTCGACACCTTTGTCTTTGACCATGCTTCCGATCAACCTGCTTCGATCAAATGCAATGTTGTTGTGGTTGTTCTAATTAACGGCTTGAATGTCCACCAGGACGGATGGTCGAGGCGGAGACGCTGAACGCTCAGTGGGTGCTCAGCGGGTGTGCTGAAAGGATGAGATCAATAAAGGACAAGCACAACCTTTTTCATCGAAATCAATCTTTGTGATCATGCAATGTGCCTTGTGCCCTTTGAGGATCTACACTTCGAGACAACGATGCTACGCGAGGGGTGCTATACAAGTTCAAGTTGTTCTTAATCTTTTTAATCCCATTTCTCTGTTATTTTACCAAATCCACTAATTCCCTTGCTTCTGATGTCTTTCTCTGATGACTTTATCTTGTCTGTCTTTAAACGCCTTCAATTGATTCTTTCCCTTTGAGAATGAATACAGTAGTAGCCCACATCATACAGTAATAAAATATTCCTGTGGACACATGCCGCGGTGGTACTATTCCTGTGATTAGTTTTGCATTGTTAACAGAGGCAAGTTCAGTGGAATGATTCAGTCTGCAGTTAGACAGTCATCAAAGTACTTAAGAATTATTTTTCTAAATCAACTTAAGTTTTTCTATTTACACTGGTAGTCTGGTCTCATTCATTGGTGGTGGGTGATTCATCCCTTATAGAGATGATGTTTTCCTGTTCCCTTAAGCAGAAACAAGGTACTTTCACAGAAGGAAGAATAGAAACTTGAGGGTTATTGATAGATCACCGAGCACTTGAATAAAATTGTATTCACCCACAAATACCCAGTTCACAGTATATCCTGTAAAGTACTTCCAAGACTTCATAGAAGTTTGGGGGACATTGCTGTGCGCAAAGTTTGCGGGGACTTCAATTTAAGACAAAAAAAGGCTCAAACTAGTTCAAATTCCATGCCTCTGGGGGGATAATAATTAATATTTCTTGCATTTGCTATATAGCGCCTTATCACGTCCTTGAGTCGTCCTGAAGTGTTTCACAGATGGCTGCAAAATAAATTGACTGTATTTACGCCTGCAGTGACTGTATGTTTTGCGGCCGAAACGAGGCAACCAATTGTGCACAGCAGTGTCCCACAAACAGTGTGGAGGAGAGAAACTTGCCTAAAAACCATAGGGGAGATCACAAAAGCGATCCAATAAAAGTGAAAACATCTGGTCACAACAACAACAAACTGCATTGTAAGATGCTGAGTTGCGTTTTCTTTGGTCAACCACTCCCTAAACGTGACATTCATTGTTCTTCCGTGTTTTGACTCACTGCTAACAACAGCAACGACATCAACAACAAAATTACACGTGTATAGCCTGCAGTCTCAAGGACGCTGAGAATCGGCAAAATAAGATTTTAACTTTAACTATTAAGCACTCCTGGACGCTAACCCTGCCTGAAGGGTATTATATCAACGCGAGTTGTTGTTGTTACCAATGGAGCTCCCGTAGCTCAGTGGTTAGAGCACTCGCCTCACAAGCGTGAGACCCGAGTTCGAATCCAGGCAGGATCAGGGCGAAACCTTGCGTAAGTTTCCTTACTCCGCACACACGCACGCGCCTAATAATAATCCCTCCAACAAAAAACAATACTGTAATTGAAATAAATTGGTAATTTCAACCCACGACTGTGTGTGGGGGAGTCTGCTGGGCGCGATTGCCTGCCGCATTTCGCCCACGAATATACAGTCCATCCACTTTGCAGTATGCTCTGTGAAGCGCTTTGAGACGTCCAGAAGACGCCGTGAATGGCGCTATATCAAATGCAAGGTTTATTATTATTGTTATTAACATTATCTCAATGCGCCATCCATCCATCCATCCTTTCCTTTCCTCTCTTCCCACCCAGCCAGCCAGCCCACCCCACACCCAGTCCACCCCCCAGCCAGCCAGCCAGACCCTTGTAGAGGAAGCAAAAGGCAATGAAAGGAAATTCCTGAGCTGTGATGCGTTGCAATGGAAAAAAAAAGCCTTTCATGTTGCCTGTGTGTGTGTGAGTGTGTTTTCTTTGGGCAGCGACCTCCATCGACTAGAGTAGGTTCTGTTGCAAAGCAAAATCGTTTTTTTGCTGTAACTTGTACCTGATCACGAGAATTCCCTACCCTCCCCTCCCCCCCCCTCTCTCTCTCCCTCCCCCTCCCTCCCTCCCCCACTCTCTCCATAACTCCCCCTTTTTTTTTCCTTGTGATTCATTCCCACATTGCACAGAGAGGCGGTAAGCCACCCAATTCGAAAGTATGTAAGGAATGCAGAATTTTCTCTCTGGCACCATCGAAAACAGATTTGCATCGGCTGCGGGGT
This sequence comes from Hydrolagus colliei, assembly GCA_035084275.1. Classification (NCBI taxonomy): domain Eukaryota; kingdom Metazoa; phylum Chordata; class Chondrichthyes; order Chimaeriformes; family Chimaeridae; genus Hydrolagus; species Hydrolagus colliei. Next base: position 9,055,676 of record CM068762.1, on the reverse strand, counting down.
ATTCCAACCTCCCCCCAGAGAGAGAGAGAAATTCTTCTAACTGTTCACAAAACCTAACAACTTAACCCCCCCCCCCCATCCCATCTTTATATTAAAAAATCTGCAATCACCTCCCCCCCCCAAAATACACACACACCCACAGATCTGCTTGGAATCACTAAGGAACAATAATGTATATTAACTGCATTTCCAGATTTCTTTAAATATGTGAATATTTATATTACCCCCCCCCCCCCCACACACACACACACACACACTCCCTCCCTCACACTCCTATGTTAATATCAGTTGGGGAAATCAAACTAGACATCTCAACTATTTTTGCACAGAGAGAGAGAGAGAGAGACAGTAATTACCATCTAAAAAACATGCAAATGAAAAAAACTCATTGAATAATTTACATACAACGTTTTGGGTCTAAAAACTCCCAGCTTGCATGATAATTAACCTTTTCCTTTTAATATAGAGCAAGATTCGGTTTGATGACATGCTGTTTTGGTACCTTGCATGAGTAAAATGTGATTCACAAAGGGTGAGTGAGGGTTGATGTGTCTGGGAAAAAAAATCTAACCCTATAAAATATGTAATGGGAGGGGGGGGGGGGGAATTACATAAATATATAATTATATATTTGAGATATATATATATAGAGAGAGAGATAGAACAGCTCATTTAAAGGACAATTCCTCTCCCTCCCCCCCCCCCCCCCCCCCCTTTTATATTTTATGAACAATCAATTGAACACTTTCACTATGTGTATGCCAATACAGTCATTATTTCTGTGGCTTTGTTTATTGTTGGTTAGGCAAGTTCTAGCCCAGGTTACAGCAACTCCTTGTCTGTGGCAAACATGGCAAGTTGAAAGGTACGGGGGAATCAATCAAAGGGAGAGGAGAAAACGCGAACAAAGTGTTTTTAAATTAATATTTATATATATATATCTAAAAAAACTCTGAAAGTCACCAACAAGGAAACATTTTTTGGTGGGGGAGCCACGTGTTGTGAGTCATAATAAAGCCCCCCCCCTCCATACAGCCAGTGTGTGTGTGTGAGAGAAAGAGAGTGTGTGTGAGTGTGACATTGTAAGATCAGTGAGTTCCAATAATGTAGGGGAGACGAGTGGGGGGGGGGGGGGGGGGGGTCTTTAAATTATTTTTAATGCAGAGTGAGGGGGAATAGAGAGGGGAATAGAGAGTCGCATTAACCTGGCGACGTGAACATTGTATTTAGATCTATATATATATATATATATTATATATATTTATATATAAATATACAGCTAATATATCTCTATATTATATATATATATTTAGAGAAAATAAAATATAAATTTATTTCACTGCTCAAAAGAAATCAGACATTCAGCTTGTTCCCTTCCCTCCTATATTATTATTATTATTATTTTTAATTGGAGTGTGTGTGTGTGTGAGGGGGGGGGGGGCGAGTGGAGGGGATATGGTGGGTGAGGGTGAGTGAGTTAGGGTGAGAGGAAGGTGGTGTGGTGGTGGGGTGGGGGGGGGGGGGGGGGAGACTCGAATACAGCCAGAACAGAGCATCAAAAGCCATTTGCATTCACATAGTAGTAAAAGAAGAGGAAGAAGGGATTTTTTTTTTTTTTGGCGGGTACTCATTCCCGCCACGTCGAGTCTAGTCAATTTCATTCTATTTTTCTCTGGTGTGTGTGTTGTGTGTGTGTTGTGAGGTTGTGTGTGTGTGTGTGTGTAGCTGTGATTGACACCGGGCTCCTCTGTGTCCATTGGGTCGTTTGTGATGCAATTACAAGAGGAGGCAGAGCCTTTGGAGAGAGGCTGTGGAGGGAGGGGGAGAGAGAGAGAGAGAGAGAGGGAGGGAGGGAGGGAGGGGGTGTTGTAAGGTTTGTAAAAGAGGGAGGGAAGGAGGAGAAAGAGGATTGACTGATGTTACAAACGACTCGCCCTGTTTTATATTTTACTATCTGTACATAGTCGTTGCTAGTAGCAGACTGAGCTGGAAGCCAAACTAAGCACAGAGGCTTTGAAAGCAACTCAACCAACCAACCAGTGTGTGTGTGTGTTGGTGCCTCTGTGTGTGATACAAAGACCTGTTTGGTTTCATTTCTCGTGTGTATACTGCGAGAGTGAGTGTGTGGTGGTTTCATTCTTTTTATTCATCTCATCGTTTTTCTCTCCCGCCCCCGCCGAAAAAAAAAACTTCTTTCATTAACTCCCCACTGTTTTTATTTGGTGGGGGAGGAAAGAGATTTTTTAAAAAATATATATATATTTTTTAAAAAAAGAGATTTTTTAAATTTTTTTGGAGGGAAATCAATCCCTTTTGTGTGTGTTTTTTTTTCTCCCATTCCCACCCCAACAATTTTTTTTTTGGTGGGGGGGGTGGGGAGGGAGGGGAGGAGAGACGTTGCAAGCTTTGTGGACTTTTGATATAAGCGAAAGGAGGAAGGTCTTTTTTTTATATCGTATACACACACACACACAGAGAGAGAGAAGATAACAGAGAGAGACTAGTGGACTGTGTGTGTGGTGTGTGTGGTTTCGTTTTAACTTGAGACTTTCTCGGTGATCGAGTGATTTGTTTCTCTCTCTCGGACCATCCAACCATCTCCCAACAAGACTCTACTCTCGTTTTTGGCCGGCTGTTGTCTCTCTCTCTCTCTCTCTCTCCCACTCCTCTCTCTTCGCCTCTCGTCTCCTCGTTCGAATCCATCCATCGACCCCCAAGGCGAACGATTCTTATTTGCAACGAAAATCATCCTATCGTCTGCTCTCCTTCTCGTCTCACCCACCCACCCACCAAGTGTGTGTGTGTGTGTGTGTATATATATATACATATTTGGAGTGGGGAGGGGGCGGGGGAGGTTTGGATAAGGCATGCTACTCTCAAAGATCGGTTCACTTGCTCATATGTACTCGACGTCAAGTGTGGACATGCCGGCCAAGATTCAACTGCAACAAGGTAAGTCCAAAACATCCCTTTATTTCTTTCTTTCTCTCTGTGTGTGTGTGTGTCTGTGTGTTGTCTCTCTCTTACAATTAAGCTTTTGTTAAAGGGGCTTTTTCTCTCCCCGAATTCAACGCGTTTTTGTCGATTCCAGTAGCGCTGAGTGTTGTGTGTTTCTTGTGTATACACTGTGTGTGTGTGTGTGTATATATATTGTGAGATAGTGAGTGCGTGTATACTGCGCGTGTATATTGTGAGACAGTGAGTGTGTGTGTGTGTGTACTGCGTGTGTCTACATATATAGTGAGACAGTGAGTGTGTATATACTGTCTGTGTATATATATATAGTGAGACTGTGTGTGTGTGTATATGTATATATAGTGAGACAGTGAGTGTGTGTGTATATATATAGTGAGACAGTGAGTGTGTGTACACTGTGTGTATATATATAGTGAGACAGTGAGTGTGTGTATACTGTGGTTGTGTATATATAGTGAGACAGTGAGTATGTGTATACTGCGTGTGTGTATACATACATATATATTCAGTGTATATAGTTTGAGTCAGCGAGTGTGTGTATGTGTATATATAAAGACTGTGTGTGTATTGTGTAAGTCAGTGTGTGTGTATGGGGGGGGGGGGGTATTATGAAGTGAGTGTATGAGGAAGGTGGGAGGGGTGTGGGGTGGGGAGGGAGGTATTATGTGTGTATAGTGTGTGTGTGTGGGGGGGGTGTGTGTGTTGTCACGGCTCTTAGTCCCGTCTCCTGTCGTCTCTTCCACCATGTGGAGATGAGAGAGACAACAAAAGGGGGCGCCGGCTCTCCTGCCATGGGGGGAGACCGAGAGATCGCGAACGGCGAACCCCCCACTCACTCGCTCGCCCGCGACCCTCCTCACACGTTTCCCTTTCCCTCGCCCCCCCTAGTGAAGGAGAGGGAGCCTTTCGAGAAGCTTTATCAAGTGGGTTCGGTGCTGGGCAGCGGTGGTTTCGGAACAGTTTATTCTGGGAGCAGAATTGCAGACGGCATGCAGGTAAATACATTAAACAATCTAGAATAAATGTATCTATATATAAATATATGTGTGTGTGTGCGTGTGTAAATATTACATATATAATAATTATATATAAATATATGTGTGTGTGTGTAAATATTACATATATATAATAATTATATATATATACGTGTGTGTGTGTAAATATTACATATATATAATAATTTAACCATATTATCGTTAGCCACTTTTAACAGATTGGCTTATCTGGATACAGAATTGTTTTTCTTATAATTAAAAAATATTACTCTATGTGTGTGTGTGGATATATATATATATGTGTGTGTGAGAGAGAGGAGAAGGCAGTTAAAGCGCCTCTTGCGTCTGTAGTAAGTTAATGTTTTGTTGTTTATATCGCAGGTTGCTATCAAACACGTTGCTAGAGATCGAGTGTCTGACTGGGCTGAACTGGTAAGTAAAACGTGAAACCTTTTACTAGTATTTTGTTCATTGAGGGAATGAGTGGAGGGTTGGGTTGGTGGGGGGGGTGAGAGAGAGAGAGACAATTTCCCCTACCCCCAGTGTTTGTGTATGTGTTGGTGGGGGGGGGGGGGGGGGGTGAGTTGCTGTAGATTATTGCTGACCCCCCACACATCCATTCCCTACCCTCCCTTAAAATCAGTGGGGTTTGAATTCAGCCTCTGGTTTCTGTTGGGGGGAGTCTCTGTTGACAGTCAGTCAGTAGAGACTCTGAACGAAAGAGCGCCTTCTAGTGTTGTGTTTTAAACAAGGACTTGTGTGTGTGTGTGTGTGTGTAGAATGGTGGGGGTGGGGGGGGGGGGCATTCATGGGCTTGTGTTTACAGTATCTCAGAGTGTATGTGTGTGTGTGTTTTTGAAGGGAGGGTGTTTCAATGGCTTTAAATTTAGATATATATATATATAGAGAGAGGGGAGTGGGCTTATATAAAATTGATTGCAATTTAAATAAACGCTCCAAATACAGTTTTATTTATAATTCTGATTTTTTTTTCCCTCTCTCTCTCCTCCTCCCCCCCTCCCTCCCTCTTCCCTCTCCCAAATTAAAACGCCTCAGGCTAACGGAGCCAGAGTCCCCATGGAAATCGCCCTGCTGAAGAAGGTGGGTGCCGGTTGCCGGGGGGTGATCAAGATGCTGGACTGGTTCGATCGACCGGACAGCTTCATCATCATCATGGAGAGGCCGGAGCACGTCAAGGACCTGTTTGACTTCATCACCGAGAAGGGCGCGCTGCCCGAGGACATGGCCAAGAACTTCTTCGTGCAGATCCTGGAGGCGGTGAGACACTGTCACACCTGCGGGGTGGTCCACCGCGACATCAAGGACGAGAACATCCTGATCGATATGAGGACCGGGGAACTCAAGCTTATCGATTTCGGTTCGGGAGCCTTCATGAAGGACACCGTCTACACCGACTTTGACGGTGAGATTTCTTGGCCATCGTCTCTCTCTCTCTCTTGTGTATGTCAATAATTTGTGTGTGTGTGTCGTTTAAAAAAAATGTATGTGTGTGTGTGTGTGTTAATTGTGTGTGTGTCTTTGTTTATTTGTGTCTGTAATGGGTGTGTGTATATTTGTGTGTGTGTGTGGTTGTAAAATAGTTTTGGGGTGCAAATTGTCAGGTTGTGAATGTGTGTCTTTGTGTGTATCTCTATATTGTGTGTGTGTATACATTATTATTGTGTGTGTTTGTGTACATGAATTATTGTGTGTGTGTGTAGATATATATATATGTATATATATGTGTGTGTTGTAAGGGCAAAGTCTGGAATGGTTGTTTTTGTGTGGTGGTTGGGGTGGGACACAGAGTTATTAGCCAAATTTGGTGACTTGGGGGACTTTTTTTTTGGACAAGCCAACTTTTTGGAGGTTTTCCAATTGGGAATTGAGGCTAGGGCAAACTCCAACTCAAAACATCACACAGACCCCTCCCTCCCTCTTTTTTTCTCTCTCTCACACACACTCAAAAAACCCCCCTGCAATTTTTATATGTTGTTATTGTTTTGACCGTTGTATTTCCTTATTTGGGGGTAGTGATGTGGTGGGTGGGGGGGTGGGGAGGCGTTTGTGAGAATCAAGTGAGAGCTTTGATAGGAAACACTGTTAGGCTTGGTTAGTTTGGTTGAGATGCATCACATTGTCAGTAACAAAAAAAACTCACTCTTGTGTGTGTTATGTGGGTTCTCTCTCTCTCTCTCTCAGAGAATGGAGAGTATGTGTGGGTGGGGAGAGGTGAAACTGAATGAAATCACACTGGACGTGTAATCTAAGGGGCAATTAAACGAAAAAAACATTAGATCACAGGAAATCCCAGAGAAAGAGAGTGGGTCACATTATTTGTGTGTATGGGGGGGGGGGGGGAGATGTGTTTTTTTTCTCTCTAGATGCATTGCAAATGGGATTTTTTTGAAAAATTACCCCCCCCCCCCCCCCACACACACACACAAATAATGTGACCTGGTGATAAAAACAACTGTACTTGGGATTGTGGTGTGAAAACATTGGAATATTTGTGTCTATATTTTTCTAAGAAGGTTTGGGGGGGGAAATTCACAATGGAAACAGTCCCTTAAAATCTCAAGGGTGATAAACGTGTAGAGTGGTAGATATGGAGAGATAGTGTGTGTGTGTGGGGGGGTGGGTGGGTGGGGGTGGAGGAGAGAGTAGGGCATTTTTTTGAAAAAATATATATATGTGTGTGTGGGGGTGGAAATGGGAAAGTTTGTCTCTATGTGTTTTTTTAAATTTAGTGGGCAGGTCTCACTCACTCTCTCTCTCTCTCGTGTGTTTACCTGAAACTGTCTCTTAGCTGTGAGGGGGGGGGGGGGGGGAGAGGGAGTAGAGGAGGAGAGAGAAGGGGGTTAAAAAGGACTTTGGGTTTCCTGCTGTTGGAAGAAAAACACACTGACTGGCAAGTTGCCACCCTTTTGTTGTGGGGATGCTCTCTCTCCTGGTGTGTTACTGTAGCTTTATTTTGGAAACTGGATTGATCTCCCTTCTCTAACGCGGAATTTTTATATTTAAATTGGAAAGAAAAAAAGCGAAGGAGGGAAAGTTTAAATTTAAAAAAAAGGAATCGATTCGGTTTCTGAATTCAAACGCCCTTAATCCTGAACTAAATTTAGCCCGTGGGGCAGAATCATTGGCTTCTCTTTCTCTCTCTCTTTACCTCCCCCCCCCCCCCCCTCCCTCCACACACACACACACACACACACACACACTCACATACACACACCCTCCTTCCCTTCTTTCCTCGCGTCCTCAAGGTTTCGTAATGGAAATGTTTTGAAACGTAATATCCCCAGCACAGTCAGGAGGTGTAAGCAATGGGATGGGCTGTTTAATTTCAAATTTAATTGATCTCACCCCCTTACATCTTTGATGTTTTAATTGCCAGAGGGATTAGGCAGGGAATCACTTATTTAAAGTTTTTTTTTTTGGGGGGGGGGGTGTGGATTGGGAGGGAGAGGTCACAAAATGTCACAAGAGACTGAAGGTCTCCAAAACACAAAACGTTTCACTTTCAACACCAAAACAAAGGACACATCAACAAAGCCTTTGAATTTGGCGAATTCCGGGTCAGCCCAACATATTTCTTTCGGTGTGTGTGTTTTGTTTTGTTGTGTGTTTGTGTGTGTTTTGTTTAATATTTTTTTTTAAAAAAGAAAGGGTCGATTTAAAAAAAATACGAGAATCGACATTTTAAATTGTTTTAATTTAAATTGTGGGGAGAGACGGCGGGGTGGGTGGGGGGAAGCAATTTTTTTTGCTATGTATTTATATATGTTTTTATTCCACGATAATATTCAATAAATATTTGCGTCCCCCCCGCCCCCCATCTCCGGGGGATTTGAGCGGGAGTCGAGGGATGTCACACCTCGCGGTTTGGCGCCATCGTTCGGTGGCAACGTGTGTATTTTACAACCCAAAGTTTGTAAACAAAAGCCCGCATGGCTGCGAGTCAATAACTGACGAGAGTTCAAGCCGGGACAGGGAGGAAAGAGTGGTTTAACCGCATTTCCTGCCGAGTTATGGGCGGAACGAGATATTGCAAGGCGATTTGAATTTTTTTTTTTGCAGCAGCAGCAACAACTCCTCTGCATTCTTTTGTTGATGTGAAACGCAGACGGATTTTTTTTTTGTCAAAAAATATTTTGTTTAATTTTTTGGGGGTAAAAACATTTTTTTCCCCCCCAAACAAAAGCTGTTTTTTTTTTGAGAGCGGATATTTTTTTTTCTCTCTCTCTCTCTCTCTCTCTCTCTTGTGGGAAATTAAGCAAAGCCCCCACAAAAACAATGAATCCTGCAAGTCTAGAAAGCGCAAACTTAAATCTGTGTTCTCTCTTTCTCTCTCTCTGCCCCAAATTTAATGCATCACCAACAGCTTTTTAAGTGATTTTGTACTTTTTTCTATAGCCAGTATCTAGCGGGGTTGTTTTTTGCCAGCGTATTTCACCCACAAAATATACAGTATATTCCATGAAGTGCTTTGAGACATCTGAATGACGTGAGCAGACGCTGTGTCAAACGCAAGGAATATTAATATAATTCAAAACCAGGATTATTGATATTATTGTTGATGATAATATTCGAAGGCACGTACTGATGAATGTATTTTTTTTTACTGTGTTCCGCAGGCACCAGAGTTTACAGCCCTCCTGAATGGATCCGTTACCACAGATATCATGGCCGGTCGGCCACAGTGTGGTCACTTGGGGTGCTGCTGTTTGACATGGTGTGCGGTGACATCCCCTTCGAGCAGGACGAGGAGATAATCTCGGGACAAGTTCTCTTCAGGCGCAGGGTCTCAGCTGGTAAGCTGCTGTTTTGGATTAATCAGATCCCCACCGCCTCCATCCTCCTTGTCTTAAGCTTCCTGCCTCCAGCCAATGTAGGGACTCTCCCACCTTTCACATGTACGTGTCGGTGAAGTCAATCACCACTGACCTTAAGGCCATGGACGCTGGGTGTTAAAAGGCACTTGGGAAAATTGTGTGCATAATCACTGATAGATTTTCATGCATTAGTCTCCTGCCTGTTAGACTTCCTTGGCTTTAGTGCAGCGGAACGACAACAACTTGCGTTTATGCAGTGCCCTTCACACGGGGGAAGCTTCTGCAGTATTATCTGCTCAACAAGAAGCCACAAATTTGGTTCTGTTTCTCCTGCGATGGTCACGGCTGGCCCATAACCCTGCAGGACCTGTAGTTAAAGTATTCTTTCCCCAGTTGCGCTTGCCTACAAAGCGCAGTCACTACACTTCATGATTTTATTTTTTGATGTCCGCGCGACAAACCAAAAAAAAAAAGCTCTCCCTTTCTCTATTTAGGTTTGTAAACCTTGTGTTTTTTTTTCTGGTGTGTCCTCAGATTGTCAGGATCTCATCAGGTCGTGTCTGTCCCTGAGGCCTTCCGAGCGACCATCCTTTGAAGACATCGTCAACCACCCCTGGATGCAGAGTTGCATGGACTCACAAGATGCCATTGGACTAAGACTGCACGCCTTGAACCAAGTGGCCACCCAAGCAAATTAGTGTGTGTTTGTGTGTGTGTCAGATGGGGCAATCGATGCTTGAGAAAGTCCACTGCCTCCACTCCCACCTTCCTTAAGAGGAACCAAATAGCTCGCTGCCTCGGGTCTCGTTCACGAGAGTCCGGAGTCCTTTTGATCTACTCACTAGTGAGAGGGGTGCTGAATAACCGGGTTGAAAACCAACAAACTTCAGTTATCATTAACTTGAATCGTGCATCGCGACAAGCCTGACTCTTCCACTGCGAGTGCCTTTTATGACCGCTGGATCCTACTTAACGTAAAACAGAGAAGATACTTGAACTTCCGTACCGCTGCTTCTGAACGAACTTTTGTTTTTTAAAAAAAGACTTTCTTTCGCACAATCCTCGTACGTACACACAGGGACCTTCTCGTCACTATTTTGTTTACAGCCTTTGTTTGTCAACAGTGACAGAAACAAAACAAAAAAAACAAAACGAGAGAGGGTAGAAAAAGAGCTCGTCCCAACTCCCATTCTCCGCCTATTGACTGGCACCTAATCCCCGACAAAATGACCTCAAACTCTCCTTTGTGCAGTCTTTGCTTGTCCAACACACTCAATCTGAAGCCAAGACACATCGGCATCATCATAAATGCACAACCAATGCAATGAATAAACTCTAAACCTTTGTAAAAGGGTATGTGTGTGTATATATAATATATATGTATATACATATATATAATATCTGTAAAAAAAACTTAAAATGTGCATTATTTTTTTAAAATTCTGGTTACCGCAACCTACGTCAGTCCTGTCTTTATTTATTTGAGTGAAGTTGAGTTTTTTTTTAATATATCAATATATATTTCGAAAACAAAAGAAGGTTTGGCATGTGGGTTAATTTATTTATTTATTTGTGGACAACTACCATCCACTTGTTCATTCCAACAATATGGTTTTATTTGGTCAGATGAGGACCCCGCATGCTGTCAACAATGTTGGGACTTTCACTCAATTCGCTTTTGTTTACAGACAATTATGACTTCACCAAATTCCATACTTTGTATATACTGTACATCGTTGAGCACTTATGTTAAATGCATGTATATTTAATGTCTAGACTTTCCTCTCTTCCCTCCCTGGTTGGCTTGTGTATTTTTAATGCTTAATTCGGTTTCTTGTTGTATAGAGTACAAAAATACCACTGCAGATTTTGAATTGTCGGTTTTGTACATAAAATAACTTCACTGTACACTAGTTTGGTTGTATGTATGCAGCTTGGAGTCTGAATTGTCACTTGATTAGAGTTGTAAATTAAACTAGAAATGAAGAAATTATTTTTATACAAGTATTTCAAATAAAATTCAGTTTTGCCTTAATTTATATCTGGGTGTCGTATTTGGGCTCGTATCGGCTTTTGGGTGTCTCTCCTTAGCTATCATCATAGTCTCCTGTCTGATGTTGCCTCCTTCATAATTGAAACCCTGACTGTCTGAAGCCAAATGCATCATCAAACTTTCAAGACACATTCAAATGCAGACATTATAACCACAGTAAATGCACAAAACAAGTCAATACTATAAATTAAAAGGAGGTAACTCGAAAGACGATACACTGAGCTACTTGGGAGTCGTGTAGCTCAGTGGTTAGAGCACTCGCCTCGCAAGCGAGAAACCTGGGTTTGATTCCCTGCAGGGTGATAATACGCTGGGCAAGTTTTGAGAGGGTAGGAGGACGGCTGAAGGCACAGTCGAAAAGGAGAAATCCCGGTTCTCAAAGAGCATCGGCAACTTGATGTGTAACGAGCCTGGATTCTGCGAACGCGAGCAACCACAACGATCACCGGCGAGAGAACCAGCGAGAGGCCATCAGTGGAACCGCAGCCCAGTCCAGTTGCTGCCGACGGGAAAGAAAAACTGGAAGAAAATGGTCTCAAAGTTGCTGGAAGTGTTTGGGCGCCATTGTTACAGCCATTCTTGTCGATGAAGGGAAATAATCCAAGTTTGATGACAGCAGTTTTAACTATTTTGAAATGTCTCAAACCACTCTAGGATTTGCTGTGAGGTGTAGTGACTGTGCATTTGCAACATAACACAAAGTCCAATTAGCGCATAGCAATGTCCCGCAAATAGCCATGACATCGATGGTCAATTTTATCTGAGGGATTGTTGGCCAGGAGACGAGGAGGAACTCATTTCTCTTTCAAATTAGTCCATGTGGTCTTTAACGTCCAAATGAGCAGGCGCAGACATGACCTTGATTTCACATTTCATCTGAAGGACAGCTTCTCTTAACACTGAACTCTATTGGGAGAGCTGAACAGGAAATCTCTTTTGTATCACCTCGAGTCCGCAAGTGACCATTGGGAACAACTTGGTAACAAATTAAATATTGATCAGGATTCTGACAGAAGTGTCATCTTGGAGGCAAGATCAGTCAAGAGCAACAAACAAGGAGAAAGAAGTACAGAAACTGTTACAGACATTTGGGGAGAGATAGATGTAGAGACGTGGCGAAACATGTGAGAAGAGATTAAAGGATTAATGACCTCATATACTGATACAATTAATAGGGCTGGATGTGTGTACTGAACAGGAAAACCATTGGGTTTGTCTGCATGGTACTTTGGTGAGGCGAGATCTGGTGTTGTGTGCTAACACAGTGCGATTGAGTGGATAATATAAAATAAAAATAAATTGCATTTGTCTAGCTTCTTTTCAGCAACAACCAAAGTATATGTGTCCAGTGCCTTTCACGTCGGGAGGACTTCCCAAGACACTGGACAGTAATGTTTGGATTTGATAGAGCGCCGAAACACATTGTTTTGAAGTCTCACAAAGCGCTTCACAGAATACACCGCCTAGTACTGTACATTGAACTGCGTATATCGTGGGCGAATTTCGGCAGCCAATTACCCACAGTAGTGTCCCAAAACACAGTCGAGGATTTAGTGACCAAATAATTATTTCTAAAAAAAATTATAGGAGCAGTTCAGATTGTGAGAAATACAGAAAAAAAGTTAGAAAGGGATGCATCAGTTCATACTCAAGATCGAGACCCACTTGATGAAAAGAGATATATGCAGAAGGACACATATCTACAGAGAAATAAACATAGTCTTAGACACAAACAATGAGGCGGAGGCAAAATGCAGAGATTGAGGGACTTGCTGTTTTGGAGTTATGCTGTTACATTTAAAATACATTGTTTAAAGAGGCAGATTATCAAAATTTCATCATTCCTCTATGTTTAGACGTATAATGTGACATGGTTATGGGAAATTGCCGATTCGCTACACATTATCTAAACATCGGACAGGAAAGGCTTTGATATTTTGGAATTACGTGAAAATAAATAGATCGAGACAATAACAAGATCACACTGTACACTTTCATGAAAACATTCTGTGCAGTTCAATAGTTTCTTGAATCCAATTGACCTCATGTGAGATTGTGAAACAAGTTTGATTTAGGACTGATAGCATGTTGATTCTGCACCAGAAACACAGCGGAATTTGTTGTCAATCATATAGGATTAAATGTGACTTAAAGTGTATTTCGGCCACAAAGTACACAATCAATTCACTTTAGAATGTATTCTGTGAAACGGTTTGAGACGTCTCAACAACATGGTAGGCACTATATCAAATGCAAGGATCATTGTTATTGTCTTCAGCACAAAATCCCATCAAATTGTTGCAGACATTTGACATTTGGTGTCAGATTAACAGTAACACTTGTTAAAGCATGGTTTGTGCATGTCCACGACACTGGATACATATACAGGTGAAGTTATTGTTCTTAGGGAATGCAATCGTGAGATTTGGGGGGCACCGTGTGTGAAGGTTGCTTATTAAACGCAAATTGTTGCTGCTGTTCTTGCGGGTGGGGAGTGGGGTGGGGTCACTGTGGCATAAAACGTAGCATTTTAATTACTTAATTCTTGGTTTAAAAACCTATGGGAGAAGCTAAGGTGAATCTTGGAAAATGTAAATAGACCAAACGCCTTCTGAAACCATTACATTTTCTTTGATTTTATGAGATACATAAAAAAAATGCACTTTGGCGCACGGAAAACCCCCCAGAAAACTGTTCCATCTACGGGTTTCTGTTATCTTGCTCTCCTTTCATCTTGCCTGGGATCTGTATTTAATATGCTGTCAAAGCTCGTTAAGTGGAAGAAACAAAACCACAATATTTTTCAGATGATGTATTCTACCAGTGGTTTAATAAGGTACTCTCCCTCCCAATCTATATGGCAGCTTCAAACTCTTAACCCACCATGTGTTATATTTACCCATCTTTACAGTGCTATTTTTGGTGTGATAATTGAACAAATGTTCCCCTGCCTTAACTTTGTCCAGTAAGACCTGCCATGTCTTTCCAAAAAGCCACACTCCTGAAGGTCTCTTCTAGCTCCACAAGACTTCTCCGCAACCAAGAATGTTGTTTAGAGCGATATTATGACAGGGTGATGTAAAGCCATGTCAGTTTTTCCTAACCACCTGTGGTCGAAATTCAATGTCAAATTATGATATGATTTGAATATGCATTCTTTCCATCTTTAAGAGCAGATATTTGTCTTAGTTTTATTGGCCTTTGGTTTGACCCCAAGGGAGAGGGCCCAGGTTGGATTCCTGGCTGGGTCAAAAACTTTGACAATTTTCCTTATTCCACATGCCTGTTTACCTAGCAGTAAGCCCTCCAGGGTATAAAAAGGGTCTAGTTGCGAGAGCCTTAATCGAGCCGAGAGCCAGCCAGAGTGAGCTACGGACGGAGTGAGGCGAGGACAGAGTGAGAAGGAATTGGGTGAGAGTGGGAATTAGGTGCAGAGGGGGAAGTAGCTGCAGGTTATATATATCCCAGGGAAGTAAGTCGAGATAATGACCTGGCATGTAATGTGCGAGGAATGTGGGATGTGGGAGTTGATGGAGGGCAACCTGAGCCAAGGTGACTTCATCTGCAGCAAATGTCTGCACCTGAGGAAGCTCCAGCTTAGAATAGCTGAGCTGGAGTATCAGGTGGAGACATTGCGGTGCATCAGGGAAGGGGAGAGCTTTTTAGATAGTTTTATCCTAGAGCCTGACACTCCACCAAGACCGAGGGAACAAGAGTGCGCTGTTGCCAGCCACGGTCAGGACTGGGTGACAGTCAGACGACCGCGTGTACGGAAACACAAGACTGGTGCAGAGAAACCCCAGACTGTAAACATTGCCAACAGGTATGAAGTACTTTCAACCTGTTTGGAAAAGGAGGTCTGTGAGGAGGTTGGACAAACCAACTCCACCAAGACCATTTTAATAGGAGATACAACTGTCCGAGGTATAGATAGGCGTTTTTGTGAACGGAAACGCGAATCTCGGAAGGTGTGTTGCCTACCAGGTGCCAGGGTTGAAGACTTGACTGAGCGGGTCCAGGAAATTCTGCAAGGGGAAGGGGAAAATCCACTTGTGGTGGTCCATGTTGGGACCCATGAAGTTGAGAGGAAAAGACCTGAGATGCTCCAGGGAGAGTACCAGAGACTAGGGAGTAAACTGAAAAGTGGAACTTCGAGAGTGGTGATCTCTGGGTTGCTTCCAGTGCCTCGAGCAAGCCAGTTCCAGAATGCTAGAATAAGGCACATCAATGCATGGCTGGAGAAGTGGTGTAGGAAGGAGGGTTTCTGGTTCCTAGACCATTGGGACCAATTCTGGGGTAGGTGGAACCTGTACAAAATGGATGGGTTACACCTGAACAGGGCTGGAACCAATCTCCTTGCAGGGAGGTTGTCGAGTTTTGTGGGGGGGGCTTTAAACTAATCCCGGGGGGTGAGGGTGGGAAACTGATCAGTAGTTCAAATACAGGAGGGGTAATAAGGAGGACAGGGGAAAAGGGAAGACGGGAGAAAAATGCAGAGGAAGTAATTTGTGCCTTAGAGTGCATGTATGTAAATGCACGAAGTTTGAGAAATAAAATTGGTGAGCTGCAGGCTCAGGTTGCTGCGAGGCGATATGATGTTATAGCAGTAACAGAGACTTGGCTCCAGCATGGGCAGGAATGGGAGTTGAACATTCCTGGTTATAATGTATTCAGGAGGGATAGAGAAGGGAGAAAAGGGGGCGGGGTGGCAATTTTAGTTAAGGACTCAGTGACTGCCTTAGAAAGGAACGAGGTGGAAGAAGGACTAAAAACCGAATCTATCTGGTTAGAATTGAGGAATAAAAAAGGTGCAGTTACACTGTTAGGGGTATACTATAGACCACCAAATAGTGGGGAGGAGATAGACAAGCAGATCTGCAAGCGTATCACGGAGAAATGCAGAGCTAATAGAGTAGTGATAATGGGTGACTTCAACTATCCCAACATAGACTGGCAGAATAGTAGAGTAAAGGGCAAGGAGGGAGAAGAATTCCTGAAGTGTGTGCAGGACAACTTTCTTGATCAGTATGTTTCCAGTCCAACGAGGAAAGAAGCATTGCTGGATCTAGTTTTGGGAAATGAGGTAGGGCAAGTTCAACAGGTTTCTGTAGGTGAGCATCTAGGGAATAGTGACCACAATATCGTTAGATTCAGAATAATTATGGAAAGGGATAAGGAACGATCACAGGTGAGGACACTCAACTGGAAAAGGGCTAATTTCAATGAGTTGAGGTGGGACCTAGCCAAGGTGGATTGGAAAGAAAAATTGGCAGGTAAGACAACTAACGAGCAGTGGGCAGCGTTCAAAGAGGAGATAGTTCAGGCACAGGTCAAAAGCATTCCCACAAAGGTGAAATGTAAGGCATCCAAACCTCCCTGGATGACTAAGGAAATCGGGGCCAAAATCAAACAAAAAAAAGAGGCTTATGATACGTGTCAGGCTCAAAATTCAGAAGGGAACCAAGCAGAATATAGGAAGTGTAGGATAGAACTAAAAAAGGAAGTTAGAGGGGCAAAGAGACTGCATGAAAAACAATTAGCGAGTAAGATTAAGGGGAACCCTAAGGTTTTTTACCAACATATTAAGAGTAAAAGGTTGGTCAAGGAGAGGGTGGGGCCAATTAGGGACCTAGGAGGAAATCTCATTGTGGAGGCAGAGGGCATGGCTGATGTACTGAATGAGTACTTCGCCTCTGTCTTCACAAAAGAAAATGATACAGCCAATGCCATGGTATTAGAGGAGAGGGTAGGAGAAATGGATAGAATAATTATAACCAGAGAGGAAGTGCTAAAAAGGTTGACGTCGCTCAAGGTGGATAAGTCACCTGGTCCGGATGGGATGCACCCTAGGTTACTAAGTGAGGCACGGGAGCAAATAGCAGGGACTCTGGCCACGATCTTTCAATCTTCCTTGGACACAGGGGTCGTGCCAGAGGACTGGAGGATAGCTAATGTTACTCCCTTGTATAAAAAGGGGCAGAAGGACAAGCCTGGTAACTACAGACCAGTCAGTCTAACGTCGGTAGTGGGCAAAATTCTAGAGTCCATAATCAGGGACAAGGTAGATCTTCACTTAGAAAGATATAGGCTAATAAAGGACAGTCAACATGGATTTGTTAAAGGCAAATCTTGCCTTACAAATCTGATAGAATTTTTTGATGAGGTAACGGAATGGGTGGATAATGGTAGCGCAGTTGATGTAGTTTACATGGACTTTCAAAAGGCATTTGACAAAGTGCCACATGAGAGACTTATTAAGAAATTAAAGGCCCATGGCGTAAAAGGGACAGTGGCAGCGTGGATCCACAACTGGCTGCGAGACAGAAAGCAGAGAGTTGTAGTGAGCGGCTGTTTTTCAGATTGGAGGGAAGTGAGCAGTGGTGTGCCACAGGGATCGGTTTTGGGACCATTGCTGTTTGTAATCTACATCAATGATCTGGACTTGGGTGTACGGAGTACAGTTTCCAAGTTTGCAGATGACACTAAGTTAGGGAGAATAGTAAACAGTGAGGAGGATAGTAGCCATCTGCAAGAGGATATAGACAAATTGGTAAAGTGGGCAGACACATGGCAGATGAAGTTTAATGCAGAGAAGTGTGAGGTGATGCATTTTGGGAGAAGAAATGAAGGGAGGCAATATAGGCTAGATAGTACAATTTTAAATGGTGTGAAGGAACAGAGAGACCTGGGGATTTGTGTTAGTGACTCGTTGAAGGTGGCAGGACAGGTAGACAAGGCTGTTAAGAAGGCATATGGGATACTAGGCTTTATAAATAGGGGTATAGAGTACAAAAGTCAGGAAGTGCTGACTAACCTCTATAGGACTTTGGTGAGGCCTCAGCTGGAATACTGTGTTCAATTCTGGTCACCACACTACAGAAAGGATGTGAAGGCATTGGAAAGGGTACAACGAAGATTTACTAGGATGGTGCCAGGATTGAGGGACTTCAGCTATGAGGAGAGGCTAGATAGGCTAGGGTTATTCTCTCTGGAGCAGAGAAGATTGAGGGGAGACCTAATAGAGGTTTATAAGATCATGAGGGGTTTCGACAGGGCAAATAGAGAAAAACTATTTCCACTCGTGGGTGAATCTGTGACTCGTGGTCACAGATTTAAAATAGTTTCAAGGCGCAGTAGAGGGGAGCTGAGGAGAAATTTTTTCACTCAGCGAGTTGTTCGGATCTGGAATGCATTGCCTGAAAAGGTGGTGGAGGCTGATTCGATAACAACTTTTAAAAGGGAATTAGATCTTTATTTAGGAAGAACGGGTCTATTAGGCTATGGGGAGCGGGCAGGGCAATGGGATTGAATCGCTCTTTTCAAAGAGCCGGCACAGACTAGATGGGCCGAATGGCCTCCTTTTGTGCCGTAAAATTCTATGATTCTATGATTCTATGATTCTAAGTAGGAAAATGGGCAGCTTGCTTTCTGGCGGAAATAATCCCTTAAAAAATGGAGGTTTCTCAATCCACAGCTATTTTTGGGACAATGCTGTGCGCAATTGGCTGCCGTGATCGCTCACAAAATACACAGGCAATAGTATATGCTGTGAAGTGCTTTGAGACGTCTCCATGACAGGATAAGGCGTTTAAGATCAGAGTATCGTACTCACCTATAAATACACAGCCAATAAAATTTAAAGTAAACTTGTGAAGCGCTTTGAGGCATTCAACATTGTAGGTATGCGATCAAATGCAAGGCTATGGTAGGTAAGAGCAGGGGTGATGGGACTAGTTGGATAGCTTTCATAGAGTCCTGTAGCTCAGTGGTTAGAGCACTTGCCTTACAAGCGTGAGACCTGGGGCAAGTTTCCTTACTCAACTTGCCTGATAATAATCCCTCCAAAAAACCCAATAATAAATTGGTCGTTTCAATCCATGACTGTTTGTGGGGACACTGCTGTGTGCAATTGACTGCCGTGTTTCGCCCACAAATATAGTCAATTCACTTCACGGTACATTCTGTGAAGTGCTTTGAGACGTCTAGAAGACATGAAAAGCACTATATCAAACGCAAGGATTATTAGTTGGTACTCTGATAGGAGGATAATAAGGTGGCCATTTTGGAAGGAGGAGGTCAAATGGGCCAAAGGGCCTTCTTCATCTGAACCAATTTTGTGATCTTGTGAACATTATCCGCACACTTAAGGGAGAAGGGAACAGAGGGGTGTAGAAAGTGCTAGAGAGAGAGAGTGAGAGGATTAGAATGGGTGGAGGCTCCTGTGGAATACAAACAGCAACATGGACTAGACGGGACAAATGGCCTGTTTTGGTGCTGTATGTAATTCTGTGAAATTATAGCCCCAGTGAGAACAGAGACCAGATGGAACTGGTAATACAGCAATATAAGTGTAGTTTTGTGAAGATTTCCGAGTGTTGACAGTTCCACTTATATATTCCTCTTCCAGTCTGCACAAACGCGAGCTAAATGCACCATCACTAACTCAAGCTAGATACAATGGTCCTTTGTGATGTGGAATGCTGGCACATCTCTCTAATTGTTAAGGAAAGACTCCATCCCAAATTATATCGAGACACTCTTCATTTAGCCTTTCATTTTCGCCCACAAAATATGCAGGCGATTCACTTATTCAGTAGTATATTCTGTGAAGCACTTTAAGACGTCTCGAAGACGTGAAGATGTCAAATGCTGGATTGTTTTTATTATTATTATTCTTGCCACCGTTTCAACGATTCATTAATATATTCCTTGTAGAACAGGAAAATAATAAAAATACCAAATTTAACATTGACACAGTTCGTTCCTTGTTTCATAGTGCTCCACACAGATGACTGGGGGGGGGCCTGAACTAGGAACGAGAGAGAAACTGTGCGTGAGAGGAGGGAGGAAAGCGCAGTCGAACAGGAAGGTACACTTCCTGAGAAGATACACTGGGTAGAGTTCCATAGAGCAGGGGCAGAATGGTTGAAAGCTCACCCAGCCTATAAATAGGAAGGCAGCTGGTGCCAAATGGCTCCTTTTAACATAATTCAGAAATGCCAGACACATCTAGAATCCAACCCAATTTCTACCCTCTGGCTTGGAAATTCGTGTCATGCCACATCAGCTACAAGCCACAATTTTTTTTCATGCTTTAAATAGATCTCATTCTTGCTTTAAGTACCTCGGTGTTCTGCAAGCACAATGTTAATACAGCTATTGACAACTGCATCTAATAGGAACAATCAAACTGAAAACAGAGGTAATTAGTGTCAAACTCAGCAACAGGCTCTTGTTTTTACAATGCTAGGTTTCGGCTGTAAAAACTGAAATGATCTCAGTACAGGTGCAAATTACTCTGTAACGTGCAACTTGCAAGTGAGCTGATTCTTAATTACAAACACATAGGAATGAATATACAACTGTTTGATCCGCCCCAAGTCAAAGCCATTGAACTGAGAAATGAATAGGAGCAAAATAGAAAAAGTTAACTCCCAGTTTCTGTCTCGGATCTCACATCTACTGCGTGAAAAACAACACACTTATCCTAACGTATATCTTCACCGCTTCAACTTAATACCGCTCATCTGATTGCCCGGAGAGACTTAATGCTATGCGCAGGGTGCGATATAATAATAAAATAGTAATAATCCTTGCATTTGATGCCTTATCATGTCTTCGAGGCATCTCAAAGTGTTTCATAAAATATGTTGTATGTTACAATAAATGATAGGATATATATTCTATCGTAATGTACAACAACAACAACAAAATTATATTTGTATAGCGCCTTTAACATCAGGAGGATGTCCCAAGGCACTGAACAGTTACTGCTTCAGATCAATTGTATAATTATATACAATTGTACACTACATTTTATGAGCGAAACATGGTATGAATATATGTAAAGCTATGGTTGTTGCAACTGAAATTCTATTTAAATTCAATTTCAACCTGCCCCAAAGAATGCATGAATTCGTGTTACCCAGTTTTGGGCCCGTTTCTGTCATCTCGTGAAATCTGCCCAACTCGTCATCTTGGTTAATTGGTTCCCTTAGCGACCAGAAGATTTCTAATGTAAATGGAGCCTCCGCTGGCACCTGGATTAAGTATCATTCAGCTAATATGGTCACAATCACATCCACTGTTACCACACACAACACGCAAACTGGGCAGAATTAAACAGGCATGCAAACTACAAATGTAATCCTATTACAAAGGCTATTTTCAGTTGGCTTTAGGGCGTAAGTCATCAACATTTGTCCCCCGTGTTCAATGGCCGATGAGCACTTGCAAATAATGCTTTGACATGGTGACTGATGTCCAACACCCACCCCTTGCACAGTGCTTCAAATGAATAGGTAATTTAATGAGTTGAAGCTTCATTTTCATCAAATACCGTTGTCCCAGGCAATGTGATCCAAGTGGTAGCTACACCATGCTGGCAGTTAGACTTGCCACACTTAATATAGAGTCTGTCAACAACAACTTGCTTTTATACAGTGCTCTTCACATGAGGTGGTGTGTCAGATCCCTTAACAATGGAGTAGGTTGATGCATGAATGAGTACTTTCCCTTGCTTTGTATGGTTTAACTAATACTACGCGACTACTGTGGAGTTCTGCAGTTCAGCGGTTAGAGCGCTCGCCTTACAGGCGAGAGACCTGAGTTCGATTCCAGGCAGGGTGAAATCTTGGGCAAGTTTCCTTACTCCACACGCCTGATAATAATCCCTCAAGAAAAAAAAAAGGTAATCATAAATTGGTCAATCCACGACTGTGTGTGGGACACTGCCGTGCGCAATTGGCTGTCGCGTTTTGCCCGCAAAATATATAGTCCATTCACTGTACAATATATTCTGTGCAGCGCTGTGAGACTTCCAGAAGACGTGAAAAGTGCCATATGAACTGCGAGGATTATTATCATTATTACTACACTGGGTAGTGTCTTTATCCACTAGGCATTGAGTAAGAAGGCGTTGTGCATTTTGGTGGGAAAACCTGCCTCCCAGCTTCCCAGCCCCCGACGGGTGTAGGCTCACACCGAGCACCAGAACAGACTAATTGTCCCAAATGTCTGTGTGCGAGCTATAATGGTCTACCTAATTCTATATAATTCTGTGAAGCGGCAGAGTTAGGGTTTATAGAGTTTAACTCACTGATAAGGTAGCGAGGATATCGTTCCATGGCTTGAAACAGGCACTTTGCTCACAGGTAGCCTCAGATATCCGATAAAGTCCTGGAATTTACCATTCAAATATCTCACCGACTTCAGCACTTAGTCACCATAGTTATGCATGTGCAGTTATGGGCTATGAAAAGGAACACCCAGACACGCCCTCCTCTCTTTCTCTTATTTCCCGGCAAACAGCTTTTCTCGAGTGAAACTCCACTTTCAGGTGGAGTCCTGTGAGCTTAGTGGTTAGCCCTGAAAGCGAGAGGATCTGGGTTTGATTCCTGGGCAGGACAAAACACTGGGCACGTTTCCTTACTCCACATGCTTGCTTTCCTGGCAGTAAGCACCAGTCTGATTGTTAGTCGATCGGCGGATCGCTTTCCCGGGGCAAAATCCCTTCAAGAAAACAATGAGAATCATAATAATTTGGTCCTCAATCACAAGTGTTTGTGGGGCACCACTATGCATAATTGGCTGCCATGTTTTTGCCCACAAAATACACATCAATTCACTTTGCAGGATACTCTATGAAGCCCTCGAAGATGTGATAAGGCTCTATATCAAATGCAGGGATTATTATTCCTCTAGAATAATTCCTCTACTCTACCATGGTACAAATCAATTAATCCAGATAAAACCAGAGCTTTGTTTTAAAGTAAGCCAAACCAGAGAGTTTGGGAAGCAAACTGCAAGAAGTCCAACTCGGGATATATGCCCAGTTAGCTAAACGTGCTAAAAGGTTGGTAGGAGAAAGATCTAGTTCAGGAGCCATTTCATGGCTTCCAGAAAGGTACCCGAATAAAGTCAACAGTGGAGCTCCTGTAGCTCAGTGGTTAGAGCACTCGCCTGACAAACGTGAGACCTGTGTTCGAATCCAGGCAGATCAGGGCGAAACCTTGGGCAAGTTCCCTTACTGCACACATGCCTAATAATAATCCCTCAAAAAAAAATCACAATAATAAAATTGGTCATTTCAATCCACGACTGTTTGTGGGACACTGCTGTGTGCAATTGGCTGCCGCATTTCTCCCACAAATATACAGTCAATTCACTTCACAGTATATTCTGTAAGGCATTTTGAGACGTTGATAAAATGTGAAAAGCGCTATATCAAATGCAAGGATTATGTTTATTATTATTATCTCTGTTTCTGCTCAAGAATGTGATCCAAAATGGAGCCATCTCTCGTAGGATTCTTCAGAGACGGTGAGATACTAACTGTATGTCACTCCCTACTCACAGGAACTCTGTTCGGACTCAATCTACCTTCGAGATGTGAGCGATGTGGGTCATGGTTTTATACCTGGCGGTGGGAAAAGCATCTGCATTACAGTAGACGTGATCTCATAGTCTCGGCAGACACTCCAGTCAGTGCTGAATAATTGTTGCGCCATCAGAGGTGCGTCCTTTGCATGACTTGTTCCCAACAGCAGATGGTTTGACAGCAGAGGGATGACCTGGACAACAATCCGACTAATAAATCGATCCTTCATTTGGTGGCTTGTTTGTGGGTCACACTCTATGTGAAAAATGAAACAAAAATGTCGCCCACCAAATTTACAATCAATTCACTTTATAGTGTATTCTGTAAAGCGCTTTGAGACATCCCAAAGACACGACGAGATGCCATATCGAATGCAAGGATTATTATTATTATTATTACTCGGTTTTACCTCCACTTGTGACTCTGACCTTATCAGTGTGATATCAAACGCAAGGATTATTCGTAGCTTCGCGTTCCGGCTTGTTTTGGAGGCAAATTAATTACAGAAAAGTTGCCCTAATTCAATCCTTGTGAAGGTTAACCAGACATCTAAACCAATGTTTCTCTCTCTTTCTCTCTCTGAAATACAGATCAACTCAATTTGCATTTTCTACTTATGTTTATTTTTCTATCTAGGGTTCTTTACAGGTCGAGTCCTGTAGCTCAGTGGTTAGAGCAACAACAACAACAACTGGGATTTATATAGCACCCTTTATATAACGTACAGCACTCGCCTTACAAGTGAGAGACGTGAGTTTGATTTCCGGAAGGCGAAACCTTGTGCCAATTTTCTTACTCCATACAATTGATAATAATCTCTCAAAAAAACAATAATAAATGGGTCTCTTCGATCCACGACTGTTTGTGGGACAATTGCTGTGCGCAATTGGCTGCTGCGTCTCACCCACAAATATGCAGTCAATTCAATTTACAGTATATTCTGTGAATCACTTTGTGACGTCTAGAAGACGTGAAAAGCGCTATATCAAAATGCAAGGATTATTATTAGGTTTCAAAATCAGCAAAGTTTCAGGAAATATGGATGCCTTGGGCTACATTATATTTTTTTACAAGCTGAAAATATCCTTCTTTGCTCACACATATGGCTGATCCTCACGGCGGGTGGGGGGGAAGAGAAAGAGAGAGAGCGACAGAGAGCGCGTGAGAGAGAGGGGAGAAGTCCTGTATGTAATGCTTCTAACAATCTACCCAGGCAAAAATAGAGTTCTTCAACTTTATGCAAATTCCAAAGCTCTCAACCGGATCTGTAAACATAGATATAGGGCTGATTCGTGGAATGTTATCATAACACACAGGAACTGCTATTTGAATTTTCTCTGTAAAAATTTGCATTTGAATATGCCAGCCCTTCTTCTAGGTGTGCCTAGTGTGTTTAACGCCCGCCTAAAGATTCACGTCAATGATAAGGATGAAGTTGAATTGCTTGTGTTTTGGGGGGGGGGGGGGCTGGGGGGTGGGGTTGGTGGACAGTGGCTGGGGAGGAAGGTTGAGGTGAGCTTTGACGCTGTATTCTTTGTAAAGGAATGTACAAGGCGTGTTAATGACATAGGCTAATGTGCTGCTGGGAAGTGAACGTCATTGTCGTCTCAGTAACAACACTTTCCCCCCCCCCCCAATTGGTGGCACATTGCCAGCCTCTTCCGGGTAGTCATGCATAGACGGCATTGTGGTGATGTACTTTGTTTCTACCTTGGGTCATCCTTCAACCACCTGTACTGTCTAGCTTGGCCGATGGTATTGAGATAAGTGGGACGTCCTCCTGACGTGAAAAGCGCTATACAAATGTAATTTTGTTGTTGGCTGTTGTCTGGACGTATCTTCTAGACATCTCAAAGCACTTCACAGAATACACAGTAAAGTGAATTGACTGCACATTGGTGGGCGATACGCGGCAGCCAATTGCGCACAGCAGTGTCCCCACAAACAGTTGTGGATTGAAACGACCAATTTCTTGATGTATTTTGGGGAGGGATTATTATTAGGCGTGTGGAGTAAGGAAACTTGCCCACGGTTTCGCCCTGACCTACCTGGATTCGAACACAGGTCTCATGCTTGTAAGGCAAATGTTCTAACCACTGAATTGCAGGACTCCACTAGTACCGGAGTGAACCAATCTCCACTCACACACATACACACACACTCTCTTTCCATAAAATAGTGGAATTTTAAAGAGAACATTTTAACAAAGAAGTTAGAAACAAAGCATCAATTCCCAGAATATCCCCACGGGGCAAATTGTCATCAGTATACGGAACTCTAGTACATCAAGGTCATTGTTTCACTTACAGTCAGATTTTAATGTGGACATAATGCAGCTTCCTCCAATACAAGTACCCATCATCATCGTAAGATACAATGCCAAGTGGAATGTGTTTTACTGAGAAGACGATTTACGTTTGAACACTCGTCCTTTTATGTTAACTTTGGTGCTTTTTCAATTCTATTTAAAGCCTGGTCATTGGCTTTGTCCCAACCAAACTGCCAAAGTAACTACTGCAACAATGGTGATGATGATTTATTTAAATGTTCTCCCTCTCTCTCGCTCGCATGCCAAGTGAAATTTGGGGAGGGCAAATTTGCAAGGCTATAGGGAGAGAGAGCGTGGGGGAGTGGGATTGATTTCGACAGCTCTTTTCAAAGAGCCGGCACAGAACGATTGGCCAAATGGCCTCCTTCTGTGCTATATAATTCTATGATTGTATGATCTCTGAGTCTTCCCGCAGCCCAAGAGCTGAACACTCTGCTGTGTGTAGTGGCAATCTGCGGCCAGCTGGCAAGAAGCACGTTTCAAACAGGGAAAATGGGATCATGTCATTCTTTTAATCTCTCTGTCACTGAGAGCATCGTTTCTGCACTCCCGTCTGATCTCATCTGGATGCTCAGCCAAGGCCTGAAACAAAAAACCCTCATGTTCCAATCGGGAGTTCACAGAATATTATGCTGCACAAGCCACAAGGCCAACAGATGACAAAGGTATTTGGCTGACAGTACAATGCAGGGTTCGGGGAAGCGTTGCATTATCGAAGGTGTGTCCTTCAGATGAAACATTAATCTGAGGGCCCATCTGTCTGTTCAGGTGGGTGTTAAGGACCTTATGGCTCCATTCAGAAAATGAGGCGAGATTCACTCCATATCCTGGCCAACAATCCCACCCACCTCCCCCCACCAACCACCGAATAAAATTGGTCAGGTGAAAATGGCATTGCCGAGTCCACTGCGGAGCTACCCTGTGTGAGAGGCGCTCAATAAATGCAAGTCGTTGTTGACAGTGGTCAACGGGCCAACATATTGGCTGCTGCGTTCACCTACACAAATACAGTCACTCCAACTTGCAATAGATCCCGCGCAGCGCTTTGAGATCCCTCAGGGACTTGACGAAGGCACGTTATTCAATGTAAGGACTAAACGCTCATCTGATCACGGCCGTTAGCAGAATGCTCCACAGAAAATATCTCGGTGCAAAACCTCCAACAGGGCTGACAAACTCCCCAATAAGAATTAGCGGCAAAAAGCAATTGCACACAGTGCATATGTATTATACCAGTGGCATCAAAGTGTTTGTGAGGTTGCTGACTCATCCTAGCTGTAAGGATGAGTCAGCAGTTCACGTAGTTTGAAGTGATCAGAAAACACCCCCACCCACACCCAACATTGCCTGTTAGAAAGTCGAGAGGTTAAGCTCTGCTACTTAGGTCATTTCAGAAAGTTAAGCACATTGTTTCAAAAGCATCTATTTAATGACTATCCTTATTTGCATTGTGAAAGGTTAAGCAATGTTTTTTCCCCCCCGGAATTTAAGTATATGGTGGCCAAACAGGAGTAAATTTCTTGGAAGCTAAAGTTAATTAAAGATCTGGTAACATCAGGGTATATTCTATATCTGGTTAAATCCTTCTTAATACCCTAATTACAGGAACAACAACAGCCATTGCATTTAACTGCAAATTCAGTTCTCTTTTGTGACTCCCACCCAATGTAACTCTGACACATGGAAAGAATCAAAGTCTTGGCTCTCAAGTCAACTTTCCCTGCTGCCACCAACACTTCTCACTGTCACCTCCAGCTCACACCCCCCCTCCCACCACCCTCCATTTCCGTTTGGGTGCCCGTTTGCTAATAACAACAACAACAACTTTCCTTGATATAGAATCCTATATACGAGACTGTGTCCCAGAGCGCTTCAAATAATGTCATTGGAGTGTGACTTATTAGCAATGTTCAGGTAATTGCATATTGCTCGGTGCGCTTTACTGCAAAGTGCAGTTACTGTGTATTGGTCGCAAATGCAACAGCAAATTTATGCACAGCTGTGCCCCATCAACAGCCAAGAAGTGACCAAATGATTTTATCTGGGGGTTGTTGGCTATCTGGCAATAGGCCATTCCCCAAGCAGTGTATTGGAGTATCAGTCAAGGCATTGAGCTGAAAGCCCTTTAAATTTACATTTGTATAGTGCCCCTTTCATGTTTTACGTGAGAACGAGGGTGAGCAGATAGGGAGTGAAGGAAGGTGAGTGGGACACACTTGGGTGTTCTTTTACACCTATACAAAAGCATTTACATCCAAGTGATTCACATTTATATTGTGTTTCCTTTCACACAATAGGGCTATTTTAAAGCCACAATGAAAGATTGCTATTTTTAGCGGTCAAAGTATCATAGCCCTTTGCTCAAAGTATGAACCCTTCTGCAGTCTTATATTTGTATTTTTTGTAGACACATTTGCTGCTTATTTTAGATTGCTTGGAATCCTAATTATGTATTGCACTTTTTTAAAAATACTTTGAATGCAAATGTATTTTGCGGGTTTTTTCTACTTGGCTACGTTTGAGAGATTTATTTGAAGGCTATATTTAACTGACTGCTGTTTACTATTTCTATTCAGCGCCTTTGTGGGTGGGGTGCCAGTGTTAGCAATATAATAATTTTATTATGTACTTCAGATATTGTCTGGAAATGTATTCTCGATCAGCGCACAGTATCAAAATGGGAGTAGGCCATTTAGCCCCTCCAGCCTGTTCTGGAATTAATAAGATCATGGCTGATCTGTAACTCTCAAGTCCAAAAACACACACTTGCTCCTTATCCCTTAATATAATACCCTGACCTAACAAATAACCATCCACCACAGTCATGAAGATATGAATGGATCCCGAATCCACAACCTTCTAGGGGAGAGAATTCCAGCAATGTCCTACAAACAGCCATGAAGTGAATGACATCTCTATCTCGCATGCTTCCGTTTTTAGGATTACACACCCGATCCCGTTGCAAAGCAGTATAATAGCCAGAGAATTGGATTAATGGATGTTAAAGATCCCATGGCAGTATTTGGAAAAGGAAGATGGGTTCTTTTGGTGTCCCGACCTCCAAATAAAATTGGTCATTGACTTCCTTGGCTGCTGCATTTGCCCAACAAAATTGAACAGTCAATACACTTCACAGTGAAAAAAATGTTGTGAAGCACTTTGAGGCATCCTCCTGACCTAGAAAGCGGTTTATCAAAGAGGACTATTATTTCGATCACTAATTTGGCAAAGACCAGTTTGGGATTTTGTCTGAAATGAAATGCAGCAAAGCTAAAGCTAAGAGGCCTGGAGACTTGATATAAACAAGGCAGATGTACTTATCAGAGTCTTTAACACCTGCTTAGGAGAATCAAAATGACTGCTGCAGCTAATTGTACCTGATCAGTGATGGTAATTGACACATAATTTACCAGCAAGCTGCACATACACAAGGGTGACTCGTGCCTAGTTAACATCAAATTGATTACATTGCTGGGCAAACAAATCAAGATTAGTGCCAGGGATACCTTAAACTCCCCCGGGGAAAGTGGGGGAGAGGTCAAGGGAGGGTAGTTTATTTTTGAGGGGAAAAGAAACAAACAGGTTTGATCACATTTGAGAGACAGCAACGAGACAGGGTGTGGCTGGTGCCTTAGTCAGCAATGTTTGGGGAGTGCTTGACTTTACCAAGTAAATGGGTCGAGCAGAAGAGTGAAGTTGGATAAAACTGTAGAGGTAGGGAGTGTCAGTGACGAAATGTAAGGAAAGAAAGAGTGAAGAGACCAGAGACCTGAATGGTTCTGTTAACATGTCACTTTGAGATGAAGTGCAATAGGCTGTTGGGCCTTTTGCACTATAGGCCCCCGTTGTAGGTCAGAAAACAATATGGTGAGCAACAGAGTAATTGTTGCAAGTTCTGGAAACTCCCAAGTCTTGAGCCACTTGGCCTGTCTGCTCTCAAGCCTGTTTGCCCAGCTTATCAGATCTTTTAATCACTTTTTCTCTGAATCGCTTCATGTTGCTCCCATGCACTCTTGAATCCGTTTGGCTGTCCTTCAAGTGTGTTCTCTCACATTTCGAAAGAAAAAGGGACTTTCTCCCATTCTCCTGATACGCTGGGCTATTTTGGAGACTCAGTTTAGAAAGAAAATGGCTGCCACTGCTTGCCTCTAACAGCTGTCGCTCCACTTGAGCGTAATTACCATGAAGTGCTGCGAGACATATTGTGTGATGAGTTCCTTCCTTTCAGCCTTTCCTCTTGAGTGTCTGATTATCTCCTTTTTAAATATCAAAACCGAATATGGACATTGGATCCATCCTGCAGGATCAAACCGTTAATGTCAACCTGAATAATTATCTATTGAAAAGCTGAACTGGGGGCTGGTGTGGTTCTACAACAAACAATGGGAAAAAATGCTTGTAGGAAATTGATAAAACTTTGTGGTCAATGCATCAACTTTCATGGCATTCAAAATATGTGTCCAAAAAATATGATGGCTTTCAAAAAGGTTTGCTCAGCAATCAAGACTGGGTCTGAAAATAGCCTTCAGGTAGGAAACTTAATTAAGCCTAATCAAATTAGTTCTCCCAAACACCTCTATTGGAGCAGATCAAATATGAGGCCCGCCAGCCAAATAACAGCTAAATATACCATGAATAATTCTTGAAACTGCTGTTTCCCTCAGGAAATCTGCACCATCCTCAGTCCAGTGTGGAAACCCCCCAAAAAAGAATGTGTTTATAAATAAAGATTGATAGACTTTGAAAGACTGGGTGAGATACCTTCTGAATTACAGGGTTGTGTGTGATGTCCTGTTCTGCTTAATTCTGTTCAGATTTACCGCACAATTCTGTCTTTTCTGCCTGACAGAATGCAATTGAACTGTAGTTTTATTTCGGAGTCAAGTGGAGGATTGCATTTGAAATTCCCAGTGTCTGTGCAGAACCGAGGGATGCCTTCTGCTTCTCAGCTGCGATCTATAGCAACACATTGTAATCCAAACAGTCAGCTTTGCAGAAACGTAGCAGTGTAACTGCATGACTTTATCATTTTATAGGAGACCCACTGATGACATAGAGGGCAGTTATGTTCTTTTGGCATCACGGCAAAATCGACTTCTGTCTCTCAGTAACTTGGATCACTGCAGTCCTGTAGCTCAGTGGTTAGAGCTCTTGCCTCACAAGCGAGAGGTCCTGGGTTCGATCCCTGGGCAGGGAAAAATGTTAAGCGATACAAGGGAGTAAACGGGGGTCAGAGGTAAAATACCGCGGAATGAACCAGCAGAAGGATATGTTTTTAGTGTTAAGTAGGGAACCAAGGCTCGGTTGGATAAATGATGTACTGTCTGCCTGCATTTACGAGCTTTGCCCTCTGTGCTTCTAATGGTGTGGACCGGCTCTCACTAACTTTGACCTTCGTCCTCATTTGTGGGGTATTATTCTTTGTTGTTGTTTGCTATGTTACACTTAGAACAAATGCGAAAGAGGGGAGAAATTTCACCTGGGGTTGGATTTCTTCAGTTTGTGTCATATCTCGACACGTCCATAATTTGGCAAATTCTTAAATTCAATGAAGAACCGCTTCACCTTCGCTTCCAAAAAGCGCTGAACAGTCAGGTTGGGGACCCGAACAAAGGGGAGAGGTAGGTAGACCTTGTTAGACATTGCTGTGCCTGCAAAATACACAGTCACTTCTCTTTCCAATAAATCCTGTGAAGCGCAAAAAGTGCTGTATCAAATGCAACTTTTGTACGTTTGGGAATGGGGGAAAAAAATGTGTTCGCATATCAAGCTACCATCTCATTACTCTTCCCCTGGCGACGTGAAGAGTTTAATGTTGGAAAACATAAATGTCTGGAACAAAAAGCATTCTTTCACACAAAAATATTAATTTACAGTAAGTGAAAGAAGCCAAAGCGTTATATTCCACCACTACCCAGACTGTCTTTCTCATGTGTTACGCCTGTCTTTACTGGACAAACTATCATAATATTAAATCATTCATTTGACTCCCAAGTGATAGTCGTCTTCACTGCAATATTGATTTAATGAGCAGAGCTGCATATTAAAAAAAAACATACTGACCAAACTTAAACACTAGAGAATTTCACACTCAGCTCTCCGCAGATACATTTCATTCAATTAAAGGGAAAGTACATGACCCGAGATTGCACTTAGATGAATTTCTAAGATGGCGTTTTTTTTTAATTGTAGCCGTTGTTCGCAAAATGTTCAGGAGTATCAATTTTTATATTCATTTATCGTTGCAGTCCTGAAGCAGCGAGAAGCTGTTTTCCCAAATCTATCTCACCCCGTGCCAACTTAAAGCATTCAACAACCGGATCAACAACAACAACTGGCATTTATGTAGCACTCCTCGCTCAGGGCAGCATGCCAGAGTGCTTGTATCGCTCAGATGTAGTGCAGATCCCCATGTAGGGCAAAGCTCACACAATGCCCTCCCTCACCACCCCCCGCCAGCAGCTGTCTTTGACCTCAGTCTCAGAGAGATTTTTCTTTTCTGTAGCAATGTGGCATTTTGATTTCCCTCAATAACCATCCCTTTGGCCCCTCCAAGTGATGTTGCCATTTTAGTACCAATTAGCATCTATCTGTGCTGAGCCTCGTGTGCTCGAGGAGATGGATTGAACCTGCCCAAATTATTTCCACTTAACGTCCAACAGAGAGAAGAGACTTTCATTATTCTATGAATCCAGTCAGAGAAAGACAGTGAGTTTCAACCGTTTCAACTTTAGATCGGAATAATCTTTGAGGATTTTTTTTAAAAAAAGTGATTTTTACACTTTTTATGTTACCGCTGACTCTCTAACACTGCTCTGCTGAGACTAAAATGACATAATCATTTTCATTGTTAAATTTACTGTGTTGTTGTACTCTCCCATCCAAACCCCTCTGCTCAATGAACTTCAGCCTGCTTCATCTCCCAACCTCCACGCCAGTCTGCTGTTTGCAGCTCTCTCACCAAATTGTTTCCTCTTCAATGCTGCATTCCCTCTCTGCTTTCAAAATCCGCCTTTGCCTTTTGCCACTTTCCGCCTCCCCCTTATCTCAGACTCTCTCGCTCGGTCTGCGTGAAGCACTTTGAGACCTTCTCCTACATGGAAGATGCTATGTAAATGCAAGCTGTTTTAATACCAGAGGAATGTACAGTATTGATTTTTTGGATTGATCCAGGGAGTAAGTAAGCATTCCAGACACAGGGAAATTTCTACGCATAGGTGGTATATGCATGTAGCACTGACAATCTGCTTTGAATACTCTTAAGTATGGTGCTGGCTTTATGCTTATGTCAGACACTAGGCTCGAATTCAAGATCCTTGTCCTCACTTTCAAGGCCATTCACGTCCTTGCCCCCACCTATCTCTCTGACCTACTGTCTCACTACCAGCCTGCCCGCACCCTCCGTTCAGCAGACTCAGGCCTGCTCCGCGTCCACTGCCCTAACCGCCCAACCTTCGGCGGCTGGGCTTTCAGCCTCTCTACACCCACACTGTGGAACTCCATCCCTTGCCCCTCCGCCTCGCTTCCTCCCTTTTCTCCTTCAAGGCCGGCCTCAAGACCTTCCTCTTCGACCAAACCTTCGGCTGCCCCACTAACACTTCCGCCTCTCCCACTCTCCTTCCCCTTCCCCCTACTTCGACTCTCCCCCACCCCCCATTCCCCCAACCCCCCCACTCCTCCCCCACCTCCCACCTACCCCACTTGGGTCCCAACCAGATTGTTCAGCGCTTTGGGACGTCCTCCCAATGTGAAAGCCACTATATAAGTGCAATTTTGTGGTGGTTGTTGTTGTAGGCTGACCAAATAAAAAGGAACAGTTTGTGACGTAATAACAACAATAATAATTTGTGCATTTGAGCGCCTTATCACGTCTCAGACGCACCTCAAAGCATTTCACGGAGCATACAGTCAAGTGAGTTACCCGTATATTTTGTGGGCAAAATATTGGACTGAATTTTCCAATTTGTTAAATTCACTTTTAACTTCCAAATCGGCTTGAAAGTTGAGGTTGCATTTCAATAAGATGTCTTAAATTCTGCAGCACAACATGAATAAAATAGAATTTGGTTTAGGCAGAATTTCTCCACAAATAGTTTGGTTGTAAAGTGAAAATTCTCACTTGGTATTGTTAAATTGTAGTTTTGATTCAGAAATATTACTGCAGGTAAAGTATCCAAATATTTTTCTTGCATAAAACTAATAGTTGTCAACTCCTCAAACAACGCATTGACTGTGTGTTCGCCCACAAAATACACAGCCAATTCACTTTATGGTGTATTCTGTGAAGTTCTTTTAGATGTCTCGAAATACACTAAAAATATAAAAAATGTGGTCACTCAATCCATGACTGAGCGCAATAGGCTGCTATGGTTGCCCCACAAATATACAATAAATTCACTACACAGTATCCTCTCTGAAGCACTTTTAGACGTCGCAAAGATGTAATATGGTGCTGTATAAAATACAAGGATTATTATTATTAATTATTATTACAGAATCATCTGGTTGAACTCAAAGCTACCAGGTGGTACAAAGAAGGTCTATTGTGGTACAAAGAAGGAAGTCTTTCCAAGTTGACATTGGAAAGTGGTCGAGTGGAAACCAAGCTTCTGTATGTTTGAGTTGAGATTAATTCTAACTAAGACCCAGTCTTCCCTTTATCTCAAAACTCAGGTGTTAAATGGTATCCAGAAAGGAGAACTCTATGGGATTTCCGTTGTTGTGGTGAAATTACCAAACTTTCCAGTGTGCAATTAAAATGAGGAAATCCTCCTATTGTTAGGTTAAGTTATTCCTGATTCAAGGCAGTGTTTTTTTAGTGCTAAATTTCTCCTTTCCTTCTATGCTATGGATACGGGGAGGAGAGAGTGCATAGAGTGCTACAGTGTGGAGTCCTGTAGCTCAGTGGTTAGAGCACTCGCCTTACAAGCGTGAGACCTGTGTTCGAATCCAGGCAGGTAAGGGCAAAACCTTGGGCAAGTTTCCTTGCTCCACATGCCTGATAATAATCCCTCAAATTGGTCATTTCGATCCATGACTATTTGTGGGACACTGCTGTGCGCAATTGGCTTCACTTTACAGTATATTCTGTGAAGCACTTTGAGGCGTCTAGAAGGCGTGAAAAGCACTACATCAAATGTAAGGATTATTATTATATTCCATTCCCAACACAGAGAAGTTTCTATGCGTAAGTGGTATACCTATATGGAGCGCTGTCTCATTGGGATACTTTTAAGCACAGTGATGGGTTTCCCCAAAAATCAGGTTAATGGAACATTCAATATATGCCTCCCAACTTTGTCTCAAAACCCCAAAACTTTGGAGCACTCTTCCTCTATCTCTCCGTTTGAGCGGTGCTATATGAATGCAAATTGTTGTTGTTAAACCTGTCTTACAGCGAAGCTCAATACACAGTGAGTATCGAGACCACTGAATGGAGCAAAAGTACATGTTTCGTGATAAGGCCAGTGCCTCAAAACCAATCTGCTACTCATAATAGTGTTACTATATGCTGTGTTGATGAGGAAGTTTGAGTTTCTAGAAGAGAGAAGTTAATTTCTTGGAATCTAAGGAGGAAGAGGTCGACAGTGAAAGCTGGTGACTTTGGGTCACTTTGCAAGCTTGTTAGCCACCTCTTTGTTTAACAATTAAACATTATTTTCCTTGTGATGGTTCCACATGCTTGGGGGAAATTCAAAGTAGCCTTGTCTAACTGGGATCAGCTTTTATCTCGTTCCTCTAATCCCTACATTTAGCTGGCAAATTGGATTTGCTAATAAGAGGGACACTACTGCAATAATACAATTCTTTGGTTTCTGTTGGAGGTGACCAAAGCTGCGTTAGATTTCACCCACAAGCAAGCAAGTTTGAAGCAAGGACGTGTCTTGCTCCACTTAAGCCCAATAATCAGCTTACCATCAATGTTAATCAGGCGATTATTCTGCGGGGTGGAGTGGGGGTCAGATCTGAGAAGCCTCATAGCCATGTAAACAAGAGTGCAACTTTGCAAACATCCAGATAGCTGAGGAAACACTGGATTTGAAGGATAATGAAATAATGGAGTTTGACAGCTTGAAAGAGACACAAAAAGAATTAACTGGGCCAAGCGAGCTTCTGTTCTTTACCTAGTTAGCCGAGGCCATGAAAGACTAATTAGATTGTGATTAAAGTGGTCCAGTGGTGTCTCTCGTTGGGAAAATAATATAGACGTAGAAAAATGCAGTTGAAATAGTGTATATGGATTTCCAGAAGTCCTTTGAGACTTTGAGGGCATTCCAAGAGATCAATGCGTACACTTATCAAGAAAGACATGACAGGTGAAAGAGAGAGAGAGAGAGAGAAAGAATTAGTGTGGATTGGTTGGGATAAAGAGAGGGGATTAGTTGACTCTGAATGGCTTATTTCAGTGCTATAATTGTGCTATGTAATTGTAAGTAACTCTATGTAATATACAGTATTTTGACTGGGAATGGTTGGTAGAATGGGACTTGTGTGTGTTGTACTGACCTGCAGTGGGCCATCACAGGATGGCACCAAACGCCGGCGAAATCATAGTAATAATAAATTGGTCACTCAATCCACGACTGTCTGTGGGACACTGCGGTGTGCAATTGGCTGTCACGTTTCGCCCACGAAACATACAATCAATTAACTTTACAGTCTATTTTTAATGAAGCACTTTGAGGCGTCTCGAAGACACGATAAGGCACTTCATCAAACGCTAGGATTGTTTTTCTAAGAGAGAGTGAAGGAAAATGAGAAGTATGCGCATTTCTTTTTGAGGCGTTTCGACAGGATTCGCCTTTCTCTACCCAACATGTAGCGTTATCTCAGCGCTGTCACTCTATGAGCTTGGAGAGCTATCTGGCTGATGGAATGTGAATTTGTTCATGGGCTTTACACTGGCATCATGCCAGTGCCGCTCTCCGTTAAGTGGAATTCCTCCCGAAAACAAATTGCAACCAGAACAATTACTGTTATTCCACAGGGAAACACGCTCAAATCATGTCGCGTCAAGGCTGAGGCAGTGCGGTGTTGATCAACAGCACAGGAGACAGAGTTGCTCCCAAACAAATTAAGGAGCAAAGACACTGTGCGACATTAAGTGGGTTTCGTATTCAATTTGTACCGATGTCAGGTACACCAATGTGCTGCAATTGGCCTCAGCAATAATGGGCTAAGGAGAAGAAAATTCAGGCGACATTTCTAGATTTGTAGGCAAACGCAGCAGCTATTTCCTGCAGCAAGTATTTTGTGGAGTCCTGTAGCTCAGTTGTTAGAGCACTCGCCTTACAAGCGTGAGAACCTGTGTTTCGAATCCAGGTAGTTCAGTGCGAAACCTTGGGCAAGTTTTGCTACTCCACACGCCCAATAATAATCCGTCAAGATAAAACTATAATAAATTGGTCTTTTCAATCCACGACTGTTTGTGGGACACTGCTGTGCGCAATTGGCTGCCGCGTTTCACCCACAAATATACAGTCAATTCACTTTACAGTATATTCTATGAAGCGCTTTGAGACGTCTAGAAGACGTGAAAAGTGCTATATCAAATGCAAGGATTATTATTATTATTATATTTCACACACAGCAAGGCCTCAATGATAGTTAGAAAACAAATGGCCAATTTTGTCTGGGCAAAACGCGAGCTCTTGTCTGGACACTGGGCAAAACGCACTTCTCTTTTTCGAATAGAGCGGTGAGTGGTGAGTAGAGTGTTAAGATTCCACATGTTATCAAACTGGACAGATTTTACCACAGCAAAATCTTGAATTACCGAGATTACAGAAGAGGTGCACTGTAGATTGGGAACTTGATTGATTCCGAAAGCAAGTTAACTTTGATAACCAATGATCAAACTCCATGACGGCCACAATCTCTTCAGAATGACAGGAAGCGGGAACGAAAAGCACGGAAAACTAGTCTTCTGACCTGTTTTCCCTTCAAGCACTTACTTTCAGTCAGTAGTTTGCAAATTGGTTTCTGTTTTTGCAATGTGCTCCCAGAAAACGTTCTGTGATGATGCAAAGTTGTCATGGCATTTACAACACACAGCATGACATCCATGCTCACCTTATGTAAATGATGAAGTCATGGGGCATGGTATAATAATGGTAGTACTGTATCATTTAGATGTGGACTCCTGTAGAGTATTGATTAAACCTCTTGTCTCACAACGAGAGGATCGAGGGTTCGATTCATGGGCGGGGTAAAACCATGGGACAGTTTTATTACTCCACATGCCCCTGTTTAACTCACAGTAATTAGGAACCTGGTTGTTAGTTGATTAGTGGATCACTCTTCCGGAAGTAATAATCTTTACAGAGTTATAATAATAATACTTGCATTTGATACGGCGCCTTATCACATCTTTGAGATGTCTCGGAACTCTTTACAGAATACTGTATACTGAAAGTGAATTGATGGTACATTTTAATAATAATAATCCTTGCATTTGATATAGTGCTTTTTCATATCTTCTAGACTTCTCAAAGCGCTTCACAGAATGTACTGTAAAGTGAATTGACTGTATATTTGTGGGCGAAACGTGGCAGCCAATTGCGCACAGCAGCGTCCCCACAAACAGTCGTGGATTGAAATGACCAATTTTATTATTGTGTTTTTGTCTGGAGGGATTATTAGTTTGTTTCTGCAGAGCGTGTTTTAGGACAATACATAGAAAGGAAGAGCAGAAAAAAGGTCTAGATACACACTTGGCTAATGTCCCTCCATTCCACCTCCTGCCCAACCTACCAAACCTACACTTGTCTTCTGTTGACAGATCCTCAGTTCCCTCCTAGGGGAGGAAGAAAAACAGAGAGAACCAAAACACCCTAAGGCTGATTCTTCCATTTAGAGTGTCAGCTCGGAATCGGGATTAATTAGACCTTGAGGGCATTTTATTTGAACAAAAATTGCCTTTTTTGCTTCTGCTGCTCACCAGAGGTCCTTCCCGAGCTTTTAACTTCACACTTCTAGAGTCCAGCACCTTCTTGTTGGGAAACAGAACTCATCCAACCAGAGTCATTGATCTTCTATCGTGTACTGGTTAGAGCATTCGCCTCACAAGCGAGAGGACCCAGTTTTGATTCCTGGGCAGGGCGTAACTTTTGGCAAGTTTCCTTACTCCACACGCCTCTGTTTACTGAGCAGGAACCCAGTTATTAGTCGATTGGCAGATCGCTTTCCGTGGTTAATAATCCCTCGAAAACAAAAGAAATGTGGTCATTCAATCCATGACTGTGTTTCGCACACAAAACGCACAGTCAATTCACTTTACAATACATATTCCGTGAGGCGCTTTGACACATCTCCACAGTATGATAAGGTTCTTTATCAAATGCGAGGATGATTCTTTATCGTGAGCTCTGAGGCGTAAAATGCAAGGATTATTCTTATTCTTATAACATTTGAGATGGAGATACCTAACTTCGTCAAGGTGAGCAACTCTGTGATTCAAAGCGATGTTGGTGACCAACTGATCAATGGCACACAGGCCCACTTGAAAGGCCCCCCACCCCCACCCTCCCCACCTCCTCCTGCAGCATTCTGTCTTCACAGCTGCTTAGTCCTGATGCCACATGACATGATATCAGGTACATCTGTTCTGCACAATTTACCCAGCAGCAGAGTTTGTGGAACCAGCTGTGCAGTGGGTATAACACAAACAGTGATACACAGACAAGTCATGGGTAACTTGTCTCATCTGTTCCTTGAATTTTAGCTTTCGTTTCTTGAAAAATCCAACTCTCTAATCCACTCTAAGTTCCCTGAGAAGCAACGTTTGCGAATAAAGCACAATCAAAACTCGGCGATAGATTTGCTCTTGAGTGAAAAGTCTTGCTTGCATAAAGGCTGCTTGCATCAGCTACCTATGCCTTATGGGGGCTGTTGTATTTGCATCAAAGATTGGAAAAGATGCCAGCTTTCACTCGATCTCTCCCCACTGCCTCCCTTGCTGCTGGGATGATGTACAGATAAAGACAGGCTGGAAATAATTCAATGAAAATAAATAAGTAAGTGAATAATATCAAACTGCTATCTGCCGTATTCCTAAGGGTTTCTGTAACCTCGGTTGAACCATTGCCTCAAGTGCAGGACAGTGTGTTTCTCTTGTCACTCTCATTAATACTAGCCTGCAGCTGTCTGGCAATCTCACTGTGCAAGTTGACATGAGATAACATGAAGGCCTCTCCAAGTCCCTTTCTTTTGCTCCAAAGTAGTCTGTCAGCTGGCAAGCCCCTCATAGACACTCTGAACTGGGATTTAATTCTTTCAAGATTGTTGTAGATTTCCTGCACCCAGTGGTTAAATATGACAAAGTTAGCATGTTTTGACTTATTTATAGCTGAGACCTTGAAGCTTTTTGAAAGGCTTGACAGTGGTGTTTCAATATCCTGCTGCTAAATATGACAAGGTTAGCATACTGTATTAATTCAGACATTGACATTGCCATCCAGCTCTTTTTGAAGCCTTTACTTGATATATTAGCGATGATTTATGCAGGAAATAATGCAAGGGACGAATTACTCCATTGCATGCATCTGTTTTCAGAGCGTGGAATTTCCATTGGCGACTTTCAAACTTGCAGTCGACTGAAAGCGAGATCTCGCGATCCCCCAAACGACTGAAATTAAACCCGGTTTGTGAAACCGCGCAGAGACCACTCATTATCTCCGCCAGACGTGACAATCTCAATCCAGATATTCACAAAAGGAAGGTTGCAGGTTTCGTTCTCAGTTTGCTGCGGAGTTAGCTGACCTCAGCTGGTCCAACAAATGGGGCCCTGCAGATGGCCTGAAAAATCTTATACGCCTAGGAGGGAAAAAACAAAATCCAAGCGACAAAAACAATAACAGCAACGGGCATTTATTTAGCATCCCCTCACGCAGGGTAACATTTAACCAAAGCTCCCGCACCTGATTGCTATCGAGTGTTCATTGCTGAAAAGGACGCATATTGTGTCGCTGTCAGGAATTTGGGCCACAAGATATACAGTGAATTCACTCGACGGCACATTCTACGAATTGCTTTGAAATGTCTTGAAGACGTGACAAGGCGCTATATCAAATGCATGGAATATCATTATGATATCATCCCGTGAGGAGCCATAGGAGCCACAAACATCCAATCGAAAATGACCTGTATGTTTCTTTCAGGTGCTA
Source organism: Hydrolagus colliei (assembly GCA_035084275.1). NCBI lineage: Eukaryota > Metazoa > Chordata > Chondrichthyes > Chimaeriformes > Chimaeridae > Hydrolagus > Hydrolagus colliei. The sequence goes on along the minus strand of CM068762.1, from coordinate 9,014,945 downwards.
ATGGCCGAAAACTGTCATGAAAGCTCCATGTGTAAATTGGCTACCGTGTTTGCCTACAAAATATACTTGGTGCACATTGCAGCGAATTCTGTGAAGAGCCTTGAGACGTCTTCTTGATGTGATAAATGTGAAATCAAATTCAGCTATTATTATCTGTAACAATATTTTCAAATAGAGTATATGAGACGGTAACCACATGTGAGCTTTAAGAATGATTACTCCCAAATCTAGGCTACGTGGGAGCTCATCTTTGTTCCTGAGTTAGCTTGGTGCATATCTGGCTATCGGCAGCAGTCACAATTTGCAACCAGAAGAGTCGCATTGCACAGTGTTCGAATGCAATATCTGCGCTATTTGCTTGAAGTTTTGAGAGAGCAGGCAAAAAGAGAATGGAGACTGATTAGATTTGCTTTATCTATCTGTGTAAGTTTTAAAATGAACCACGGCCACCACTCTTTACGCTGAACGGTGTCTGCAAATGAACAGTGCTTTTCTCAGCAAGGCTAGATGTGGAGTCCTGTAGCTTGTCCACAGAATATAGTCAATTCACTTTACAGTATTTTCTGTGAAGCGCTTTGTGACATCTCGAAGGCGTGATGAGGCGCTATGTCAAACAAAATGAATGTTATGCTTGGTATATATCGTAAAAAGGTTCAATATTTCACATAGTTAAAACCAGAAGAGAAAAAAAAACCTGGTCATTCACCCGTGCATTTAAACAGCACCTACAAGAAATAATGCAAAGCTAAGTTTTAAGTGGGTGTCACACAGGAGCAAACTGAGTCTCACTAGAATGGGGGAATTCACACCATGATTTCACTTCCTTAAACTGTTTTTTGTAAAACTACCACCGAAATCCTCATTTGCCTACATTTTGGAGGGCTGAAACAATAGAAAATGGGAATCTATGTTCCTTGCTCTCTTTGCCAGAGGAAATTGTGATGGCTGAAAGGGATTTATTTCCCAATACTCATCGTCCATGTTGTAATGGTTGCAGGGTATAACCATGGCTGCTATGTGAAATACTCCTGTCTGCTGGGAGAAAGTAGAAACTACCTCCGAGGGGTTTGTACGATCACTCAACCTTAATTTCCTGTAAAATGACAACTAAGATTATGACCTACGTCTGGAATGAACACTGCTGTGATATTTTCAGCCAGCAGATTTGAATCAGTCTCTGTATTTTTAAAGCGTGCAGGGCAAAATGTCGTACTCATTTGCATTGCCATGAAAACCCCCATCTCTATGACTGTTACTGACGCACAGTGAAACCCCGCAACTGAATTTATTCCTACTATTTTCATTCGTACCATTGTTTCCTAGTCGAGGCTAACCTGCATACATACAGCGTCTGTTTCCACACAGCCACTTCACTTCCTATGATCAAATGTCTACCAGCCGATTTAAAGAGGAACCCCGTAAGAAATTGACTTTATATAGTCAGTTTCCTAATGTAGGCCAAATTAAACATTGTTTTAATGAAGGTTGTTAACCTGGGGATGGATTACAGGTAAGAGTTTAGTCAGGAATGGTGGGGCTAATTTGGGATAGTAATAAATTATTTATAAATAATAAATTTGGCATAGCACCCTATCACATCATGAAACGTCTCAAAACTCTTCACAGGATTTTACTGTACTGTAGTGACTGTGTAACTGTGGGCAAATTCATCAAGTCAATTTGTGCAATAGCAATATCCCACTAATTGCCATGAAATGAAGGACAAATTCTACCTGAGGGATTGTAAGTCAAGACAGTGGTAGAAGTTGCCTACACTATTTCTTTAGTGTCCACCTGAACAGACAGACGGGACTTTTGTTTGAACATCTCATCCGATGGATGGTAACTCCACAATGTGGTGTCCCCCCCACTGTTAACCCTATACTCAATACACTGTACAGTGTATTGCCTGGCAGCTACACAACGTTGGGTTGAAATAACACCCGTGTACCTCTGGGGGGGTAAGATCCTATAGGAAAGCATGAAAACAACGTGGGATCCTAGGTAGCAGCTGGGAAGGAACATAGTTGTTTTTAGGTCAGGCCAACCTAAATAATTTAATGATGGATTGTTACGAAGGGAAATAAAATGCAGGAACACAGCTGAAGAGGACACTTATTAGTGCCACCCTTCACCTCTTTCACCTGGGTTGAAATTCACCCTCGAACAAGATGAAAGCCTCCTCTCGCTGACAGCTGTTAAGGATAGTGAGTGAAGAGACATCTGGCATTGGCAGTGAAGCCTAGTTAACAAGGATCAGGCGCCCTCAACACAAGCCTCCCTCCGACTGCCCTTGGGCTTTGCTCAAACTGCCTACGATGATCTTACCACCATCCCCAGATGTAGATTGATCCGAGCTCCGATTTCCACCCTGCGCACATCCACTGAAAAGGCAGGCAGGGCACGTATCTTTACTTCATTATCACTGTGCTCCACTCAGCTGTATAAATATTGGCCATGAATTCTGTAGATGACAAGGGCTAGAGAATTTTGGGGAGGAAAACTTGTCCAATGCAATTAGCCAGATGCAGTATAATTTGATGCTGCGTCCTCACTTCCACCTTCTAACTCCCCCCAGATGACCTAGATGATAGTTGCGGAATGTTTAGTTTAGGTTACTGTACTTACCCCTACAAACAGCCTTTGATCTCTGTACAAAAAAAAATAAATGACGTGTAACATTGGCTCAGGCTGTCAGGCTAATGACTTCTTGCACACACCACACCGTTTGTGCACAGATTTACAAGACTACAATAGTTCTTTTTTTGTAAAAAAAAGCATATTTCTGTATTTCCGATTCTAATGTACACTTTGCAGCTGAAATTATCTTTCGCAGTGGTGGTGGTGATTATTATAATAAGTTAAATTTGATACAGTGCCTTATCACATCACTGAGACCTCTCAAAGAGCTTCACAGAATATACTTTAAAGTGAACTGACTGTTTATTTGTGGGCAAAAGTTTTTTTTTTTAAAAAAGAACAATTATTGTAAGAGTAGATCGAGCCAGGATATTAATTAAAATGACTTGACTTAAATTTTTGTATAGGATTTGGGTTTCATAAAATTAATAATAATAATATTTGCATTTGATATGGCGACTTACCACATCTTCCAGACATCTCAAAGTACTTCACTATATGTATTTAAAGTTAATTGACTATATTTTGTGGGTGAAATCTGGCAGCCAACGTCACACAGCAGTGTCGTGCAAACGAGGGAATGAGTGACCAAATTATGATATTTCACAAGATCAATAACAAAGACATTTAATTGCCCACAGAATATACAGCTAATTTGTATGTTTCGCCCACAAAATATACAGTCAATTCATTTTACAGTATATTCTGTGAAGCGCGTTGAGAAGTCTCAAACACATGATAAGACACTGTATCAAAATGCAGGGATTATCATTAATATCTTCCTATCAAGTCGAATGAACTCTGATGGGAGAAGCAAGTTTATTATGGTGAGTGGGAAACCATAATTAGGTTGGTCTCAAAGGCAGAACATTTCTGCTTGCTGAACTCTGTTGATAAAAATTGCCTTATCAAGCCTTGAACCCGCGCCACCAGCTTTGTTTTGTTGCCGTTTCCAAACTCATTTTCTTTGTCTCAGACGGCCTGCGTGATCCGACGCACTGTTTCATGTTAAACTACAAACGTGCAATTACCGCCGCGTCAAGTTCAACCCGGGAACAAAAAGAACGGCAACGCAGCCCGAGTCAGTGCTGTCAGGAGGGAAGCAGAGAGATTCGGAGGCTGGAAACCAGAGCAAAAAACAATTAAAAAAAAAATAGGCTTGTGTTTCACTGGGCTGTGCCAGCAAAATGGAAAGGAGTGAGGATTTCTAACAACCCAATGTTGGAATTCACCAAACAATCCTCCCTTCCAATGCTTTTTTAATAAGCTCGCAATTAAAACAAAAGGAGAGTAAGATAACAGCTTGATTGATACTTTCCCGCCATAACCTTTTACTGGACTCGGTTTGTTTAACGCAACTTTAAGTATTATGACAAGGCTGCGAGGAGGTGATTTATAACGCAGCCTGTTTGTTCTTTCCATTTGAAACAATGGAAATGTGACCCCCAACAGGGTAGTTTTATGTTGCCCGGTCACTACGACTCTCACATGAACAGTATCCACCCAGTATTTTCCGAGGGATCAGCAACTGGGAAAGGAATCCTGAATGACTACAAGCAGCAAGATACATGACTGTACTGTAAATACATCCACAACCGTTTGTGGGACACTGCTCTGCACATTTGACTGCCGCATTTCGGCCCAAAAAGGCACAGTCACTCACTTTATAGTAGATTCTGTTAAACACATTGAGATATTTCAACGCCATGAGGTGCTACTTCAAATGCAATAATTATTATTAGTAGTAGTATTATTAATATTATTATATGCACACAGTTGGTTTTACGCGACAGCTAAGTTTTGATGACTGATCATTTTAAGAACATATATTATCAGGAATTTCAAGGATTCTTTCAAGCTTTTGTTTTAAAATAAATTCTTCCAAGCCAACTTTCTCTGAAAGGGATTTTTTTTACTCTGTTTTATTTACTGGGCCTTTTGGTTCCATGAATTTCAGGCACCCAACCATTAGCTTGCCCCAGTGATCAGTACTCATGTCAGAGCTTTAACAGTGAGCGCTGGCTAGCTGTTTGACTATGGAGAAAGGAAGGGAGTTGAATCCCTCACTATCACGACACACATTTGAAGAATGGCTTTCTCTTTGAGGTACTGTATAAAGAAAAACTGAACTTACATTTTATAACGCTTGGAAAATAACAAAAATGAATAAATTTGTACATTTGATATCAGTCAGCTCCAATTTCATCATTCACTTCATGACTGTTTGTGGGGAATTGCCTTGAGCAAACTGACTGCTACATTCACCCACAAAACACACACTGTCACACCACTTCACACGTATTTCTTACAAAGTGCTTTCAGATGTCTTGCAGACGTGATAAGGCGCTATATCAAACGCAAGGATTATTATTGTTAATAATATAATCCTACATCGGAAGGACATCTCAAAGGTTGAGGCCGGGAGAATTTCCAGACTCGATTTTGTTCTATAGACAGGCAGCAAGGAAGGCTTTGGAGTTCAGTGGAGAATGGGTACACAAAGGCATTGGAGGTATTCAGGGATAGAGCAGGGAATTAGAACGAGGATGGGCAGCTTCTTGAAGAAGGTGACGCCAACATGAGAAATGAGACAAATGGACAGGCCACCAATATTATTTGTATGGTACTATATCAACAAGTTGTTGTTGTTATATCAAATGTCTGTATACGTTTTGAGTGCACCAAAGCGTAATCCGTGGCCCCAAACGTGTGAGTTGCCTTTGGAAACAACAGTGGTACTTGTCTATGGCTGTGTGGGTGGTATATCGCATCAGGGGTCAGGCATTCCCAGCTGTCTGCTTGTTATACTGGGATGGGTTTTACTGCATACTTTACAAGGGCTGGGTGGAGGACCTCTGGGTGCGAGCTGGGACAGAGCAAAGAAATAACAAAAGCCGTCTGTCTCGCTCAAAAAATACAAGTTCTGTTGACTTACCATGTTGGCTGAGGATTGAAGAGATTCATATCTTGGATTATATCAACTGGAAGATGCCATTATGGATCCTTTATCTGTGTTCCCGCCTTGTTAGACTCTGCTATCAGTGATTGCCAATGAATACACATTTGTGGGCAACCTTCTACCTGATCAACTTCAGCCATTCCCTTTTTCTTCTCACTTAGAGAAAGTCCGTTCAGTGTGAATCGCTGGGAGTGGAGAGTTCCCAATATCATGGGAACAGGGAGCTGTCTTCTAATTGCAACCGGCCTACACCATGTCTCCTGCTCGACCTGACCCTACGATCATCGGCCGGGCCTTCAGCCTTGCCGCCTCTACACTTTGGGACTCTATCCCGCAGTCCCTTCATCTTGTTCCCTCCCTCGCCTCCTTCAAGGCTGGTCTCAAGGCCCTCCTTTTTGCCCGTGCCTTCAGTCGCCTTCCCACCACTCTTCCCTCCCTCATCCCAACCTTGCCATCTCCCCACCACCGCTTGCGTCCCGACCACTGACTGTTCAGCGCCTTAGGACGTCCTCCCAATGTGAAAGGCTCTCTACAATAGTAATTTTGTTGTTGTTGTAGATATTACTATTATAGATAATAAATAATAATAACGATGAATTTCATTTTGTGATGGGGGATTGTTGGCCAGGACGTCGGGAGAAACTCCTTTCCATTTTTGCGTAGCTTTGCGGGACCTTTATCGACCATCTAAAAAGGCTGTTTTTCTAATTTAGAAAAAGTCCGATGAGTATTAAGTGCCAGAACGTAGTGTGGGAACACAACTCAGGTTTTGCACCACAGAAACAACCTTTCATCTTTTTGCTAAACTCGTGGTGCATTTCTATTCAGAATAGTCCCAGGGACGCCCCCATTGAACCACCTCACCTATTTTTAAATCAACACAGCGCTCCTTTATTCCCTGCTCCTGCCGGCCGTAATCTCTCTGTACATAACTAAATCCATTTCAAATGCTCACTCGTGCCTTGATCAGCGCACAAAACAGACCAACATGCAGACTTGATAATGGCGCTGGTTTACGGAATGAACGCGCATTACTTTTCAATCACAAGCTCTTTTCGGTTTGTGTGGTAATCGCTTGTTTTTCAGTGCTGGACAGTCATAAACACACTGCATTTTGCAGCTCTCATCTCCAAACCAGACAGTAGCACAGCAATGCTCGGCAGATAGTGTGACAAAGGTCACCACAAACATGTGGTCAGCCCCTTGACAGGCCCCCTGCTCTGTGCGGACAGTTCCCGTCACACGCAGCACAGAGCTGCCTGAATTCCCTGAAATGCAACCACAACCCATCCCCCCCCACCACACCCACAACCTGAGCTTCGCGTTAAAGATCATGCCGATAAACGGGATGCTTAGCCTCTCGGTATTCTTTATTTACAACGCTTCATAAATAGCTAACGTTTAAAAGAATAGATTGCAGTTTCAGAAAGATACCATTTGAAATTGTTGCTCATTTTTCTTCCATTATTATTACAGTAGTAGTAATAATATGACCATTGCCACTAATAATAAGAATAAGAATATCCCCGTGCTTGGTATAGTGCTTTATTATGCCCAGTCATAAAGTGCTTTACAGGATTTACTGTCAAGTGTAGTGACTGTGTATTTATAGGCGAACGCAATCACACCCCCCACCCACCACCACACAACATTCTCTTTGATAGCTTACTCTACATCTTTGAAGTGGCTTTCCTTCATCTGTTGCAATGACGCTTCACGAGATAATGGTTTTTAATTAATCCTGTATGTGGTAAAGTAGGACAAAGGACTGTCCTCCACTGAATAACAGCAACAACAATACAATCACACTTGTATAGCACCTTACAATGGCTACCCGTTAATAATAATAATCCTTGCATTTTGATACAGCACTTTTCACATCTTAACGACGTCTCAAAGCGCTTCATAGAATACACTGCAAAGTGAATTGACTGTATATTTGTGGGCGAAACGCCGCAGCCAATTACGCACAGCAGTGTCCCACAAACAGTCATGGATTGAAATGCCAATTTTATTATTGCGTTTTTTTTGGAGGGATGATTATTAGGCGTGTGGAGTAAGGAAACTTGCGCAAGATTCTGATATTTTTGCGCAAAGATTAGCAGTTTTCCTACAAAATACACAGTCTATGCACGTTACAGTGAAATCGTATAATGTACTTTGAGACACGATAATGTGCTATATTAGATGCAAGGATTATTATTAATAATAATTTGAAACCATGTGTTTTTTTCAGATCTCTTCAAGGGCTGAGCAGCTGTTGTCATTTTCTTGTCCACTCTTTCAGTTTGTGTGTTAATTTTAACATCGCAAGCTACCTTGCGAGGAAGGATTCTTTAAGCACTCTTGAAAACATGCTGTTTGTTTTCTATTGATTTCAGAGTCCACAATTTCTTCACACCTCTTGCAACAGATCCCTCAATGACTTGGCGCTTAATCCTTCTTCGTCTTTCAATGCTCTTGGCCTCCACATCTTTTCTATTGTGAAATCGACCCAGTCAAGCAGCCTGACTGTTGCTTTCTTGTCAGTTATTTACTCTTTGCCGCAATAATTTGTTATCATCAGAGGGAATGAAAGAACAACTTTCTACCCTTTGTCCATTCATCCAAACATGGCTCACTGACTACCTTCCCCGTGTTTAACTTTGGATTTTCATAGATCAAATGCACCCAAGATCTTACCCTTATGCTAATTTCAGACTTAAATTAAGACTAAATTTGAGAATTTTCAATAACATGACTTGACTAACTGTTCAATGCCTTGGGTTGTCCTCCCGACGTGAAAGGCGCTTTATAAATGTAATTTTGTGGTTGTTGTTGTTGTTAAAGGCTTTTGAGTTACAGCTGCCACGGTCGCAATAAAGTCGCAACTTTTTTAATCGAATGTGGATGGTGTTAAGTCTGCACTCTGAAATCGCAATAAACGAACACCGACAATTTGCACCTACATAGCAACCTCCGTGCTGGGTGGTGTCTCTGAGCACTTAACAGTGGTGGTGCCTGACTCTGTGAATAATTTTGAGACATTTTGTCGTGTTCAAAGTGTTCTATCAAATGTAATGATTATTAATAATAGCGGGAGGATTAGTTGCAATTGTATTACGCCCTTTACGTTGGGAAATTGCTTGAAGCGCTTTTAAATATGGAGACCTTACCCTTTACTCCCCATGCAAACCACGAACACCTCAGTTCAGAATAAGTAAATTTCACTTTACATTCTGTATATTCTGTGAAGCACTTCGAAATGTCTCGAAGATAAGGCGCTCTATCGAATCGTGATAATAATTCTTGCAGTTGATATAGCAAGATGTCTCAAAGCGTTTCACGGAATATACTGTCAAGTGAGTTGACTGTATTTTGTGGGCAAAAAATGGCAGCCAATTGCACACAGCGGTGCGCAAACAGTTGTGGGTTGAAATGACCAATTGATCAAACCCAGGTCGCACGCTTGCAAGGCGAGCACCAAGATTATTAGTATTATTATTAGCAGTAGTGTAAGTTCAAAGATCTCTTCCGTCAAGCACCTTCCCCATCAGCAACTGATATCCGCAAACCTATTGGAATCCACTACGTTTAGACTCCCGATGTCTGTGTGTTTCAAATGATGAAGATAAACATCAAATGTGACCTTCCCTCAGCTAGACATCTGAGCTAGAATATTGCCTCCCCAACAGATGTTAGGGTTAGCAATCTGCAAAACTGAGCAATTTTGTTGAGGCTGTGCTGCCAAGTATTCTCGTTCACTGGACCAAATGTGTTTTCTTTCTCAGGGTTCATGTGAGGAAACTCCTCCATTATTCAACCTCCATCACTTGTGCGAGCAAAAGAGAGTAAACCACACGTCCTTCTTAGAAACTCAAATTCTTTGAACTGCGTTTCCGTGGCTTGCTTCAAAGAACAGGAACACATTTCATCACGATATTCTGAAAAGGGAAGAAGAGAGGAGAGAACGTCTTTGAAACGTGTGACAGATAAATGATGCGGAATGATATGCTGCTGTTTGCTGTAAAGGAAATTCTGGAAATGCTCATTATCGGTTTGGCACGCACGCCTACCTTATCATTTTAATTCATATTTCGAAGTGTTAGATGTACTCGTATGGATGCAAAGAAAAGCACTCTCTATGCTAAATCACAGTGACTTTTGACCTGCTCATGAAACCGTTTTAAAAGGTAAATTATCTGCTGGAGGGCAGTCTGATTGATTTTCAAACACGTTGGCCTTTTTGTGTTGCTTCGTTTTGCATTTTACCACCTTCAGCGTATGTAATGTTGAGACCTTTTTGTTGGTTTGTAAACATTACTTGAATGTGCAGTAATATTGGCTCCGATTGCGTTTGATAATTCAACAACAACCACAACAAAATAACATTTGTAGAGCGCCTTTCACGTCGGGAGGATGTGCCAAGATGCTGGCCAGTCAGTGTTTCGGACCCAAGCTGGGAATCGGGTTCAGGGAGGGTGGTGGGCAAGGTGGTGAAGGAGGATGATCGGAGGTATGGCCACACACCTAATAATAAACCCTCGGAAAACCCCCCAATAATCAATTGGTCATTTCAATCCACGACTGTTTGTGGGGGACGCTGCTGTGCGCAATTGGCTGCGGGATTCACCCACAAATATACAGTCAATTCACTTTGCAGCATACTCGAAGCGCTTTGAGACATTGAGAAGATGTGAAAAGCCCCATATCAAATGCAAGGAATAGTGTTATTATCATTCTTGTTCGTCATGCAATCCAGTTATCAATGCCTCCATCTCACACAGACAACTGTGCAGATTCCTGTTTCCCAAGAAGCAGGTCTTTCACTTTAACGGAGCTGGTTATTGCAGAGGAACAAACTGTTATTTATTTATCTCTCTTGTGGCCTACAGCCACTCACGTTATCGTGAATTTCTTGTCGCTTGGTATATTTCTCAGTGTGAGTGTGAGCGATCACACTCTACCCCTTTCCAGCACACGAGATCCATTTTACAGTAAGCAAACTCGGTTTCTATCTAAATCTTCTGTCGCTTTGCATAATGCGAAGGGAGGAATTGTGAACACAACAACAATAATTTGCATTCAGATAGCACTGTCCCGCGTGAGGGTGCTTTCCGAACGCAAGTTGTTGTTGTTGTTGTTGTGTTCACAATTCCCCCCCGGGTACTTTATGAACACGTCAGAAATATCCTAAGTCTTTCATTCCCCGAGCCTCGGGACCATTGGACGGCAGCAAAAGAATCTAGGAAAATATTTCCGAGAAGCCCCTCAAGTAAACAGAGAAGCAGAATAATAATAAGAAGAATAATCTCGCAATCCTGCAGGAGGAAATGGGACTGTAAGTCCTCAAATAGCGGGGATTTCAACTGAATGTTAATGGTCTGAGCTCGTGAAGGCACACAGGGGGATCTTCACGAGTCAGAGTGTGCGTGAGCCGAGCGTGCCGTTACAGCAGGACTAAACGATCACAACACCTTGGGCAGGTTCTAGCTTGAAACCAACGCCGTGCAGTAGAGCAACAAAATTGCTGCAGCTGCGGCTTATTAATAACCTGCACAGTGCAGTGGGAGGTCAATTAGTTAGCGACAGGTGGATTTTAGTGGAAGCGGTAATTCTTCGAAAACCCCACCGAATCTTGCAGTTGTTGTGCTTACCACGTTAGTGCTGGTGTCAATCAATCTCTCGAGATCCCCCATTGGCCACCCTCGCAAAAGTGACTCAGTAATTTCTCGTCCGTGACACGCAAGGCGCAGGCAAAGGTCAAAATGATAAAGGGCAAAGCGAATGAGAATGGAATTGAGCTGCGTGATTGTATCGCACTTTAAACCTTCTTCGACCGCATTAAATAACATTTCAAAAAGTCGCTCTCTCTCTCTTTTTTTAAAAATCGATGATAATTTTGAAAGGTGGCGGTTTTGCTTAGAAATTCACAGATCGCTCAGCTTCCGTCAAGTAAATGATTGCATTTGAACGCATCTGTTCTTTGACTAAATAAAGTTCAAGGCCACTGTTGAGCATAATAATAATCATAATCCTTACATTTGGCATAGCGCTTTTCACATCTTCTAGACGTCTCAAAGCGCTTCACAGTGTAACTGTGTAACTGTAAAGTGAAATGACTGTATATTTGTGGGTGAAAAGCGGCAGCACAGCCATGTTCCACAACCAGCCATGGATTGAAAGGACCAAATTTTTTAAAAAGGGATTATTATGAGGCATGTGGAGTATGGAAACTTGCTTAAGGTTTCGCCCTGCCTGGAATCAAACCCAGGTCTCTCACTTGCAAAGCGAGTGAGTGCTCTAACCACTGATGTACAGGATTCCACAATGAACATTAATGATTTGGACTCGGATATAGGAGACATGATTTTGAAATTCACGGAGAGCACAAAACCTCAGGGGTATGGAAAATGATGAAGAAGATTGCAAAAAGACCCAGAAAGACATAAAATGTCTTGCAAAATTGACAGACAGATAATATTATTAATAATAATAAACCTTGCAATTGATATAGCGCTTTATCATGTCTTTGAGACAGCTCAGAGCGCTTCACAGAATATACTGTAAAGTGAATTAACTGAATTATGGGTGAAATGTGGCAGCCAACTGAGCACAGCAGTGTTCCATAAACAGTCGTGGAGTGAAATGACCAATACATTATTGTTATTTTTTCGATTAATTATTGCCACTGGAAAAGCGATCTGCCAATCAAATAACAACCAGGTTCTTACTTACTACAGGACTAGGTAAAGAGAGATGGTGGAGTAAGGATCCCTGTTGGGAATCAAACCCATGCCGTCTCGCTTCCGAGATGAGTACTCTAACCGCTGAGCTGAGGCCTCCACAGGTAAGTGTTAGATGAAGCATGAAACTTGATTCAAGCTTGAGGGAGAAGGCAATGCAAGGCAATAAGGAGAGCAGATCAGGTTGAGTGAGGCTCATGTTAAGTGTAAACATCAACATGAACGAGCTAGGTCGAATGGCCTATTTCAGTGTTGGAGTCTTTGCAATACAGTGTAATTTGAAGTAGTGCATGAAGATAGCCTGAGACATTTCAGAGCCTATGTGGTATTGTCAGAGTAGTGGCTTGGCTGTCAGTCCTTCACTGTGTCACAACTCAAAGCACAAGAGTTAGCACTAGTTAGCACTAACTCCAGATGTCTAGATTACAAAGAATGCAGAAGCTGCCTCAGTTGAAGTTCAACCATCCACATCAGTCAAAATGTTTGACGTGCCAAAGTGGCAATGCTGTAAGACACCAATTTCTGCGTGTGGGATTCTACCCCAGAGACAGAGGCGTTTTTAACGTCGGTGCAATCGCTACAACTCACCGACGAGCCCCGAGGCATCGCACCCGCCTAGAGAGGCATTGCACCCGCCGAAAGTTCATTTTTGCATAAAATTGCGCATGTGCGCGCCCTTACTAAACTTACCGTCAGTGGCAGGCCCCCTGAGAAAATTGACCGAGTAGTTTGAAGTCTTAAAAACGCCTCTTCCCAAAGAGTGTACTTACTGTAGGCAGAAGATCAAATGCCAGCGTTAACCTTCGTTTACTTAAAACAGGGCTGCGTGCATTGTGCTGTGTGAGATTCGTGAATTAACCCTCGGTGCTCCAATGCAATTTCTTCCATGTCTTTTTGCAGTCCCAGCAATCGTCTGGTTCAAATACATGGCGGGCGCCTCCAGCTACATCTCATTGTTATTGCCACCTAAAGTACAAAACTGCATCTTGTTCAGAACACGCTGATGGATTTGACCACCATTTCGGTGGAGGCAGAATTAAAGTTATCAGCGTTGCCAAGTGACAAGCAATACGTCCGTCAGGTGAACGCAGCAGCAACGGTGAACTTGCAGACATCTAAGTTTCTGTTCACCTCGGCCGTCTGGCTGAGAGTAAGTTGCGTAGAAACTCGAGACGTAGAGAGAGAGAGATGTGAAATATAAATAGCCCTCGAAAGGGTTCAGCGCTCAATCGCATTACTTTGTCAAAGCAAACCTATAAACCACCCCCCCACCAAAAAATTTTTTTTTACAGACTAGTTCAAAAGAAATAACTGCTGTGTCGTTGTAAAAAAAAGTAGTACCTTCCTCTTTGTTCAAGTTGGTTTAAATTACTTTGCACAGATGGTTCATTATCCTTCAAGAACCGACTTGGAACAAACAGAAGGGTGCACAAGAGTAATGGAATTGGTTGCAGGTCGAAGTGGTTTGGGCAAAAAAACAACCGAAGCACTTGAGTTCGGTCAATTTGTGCACCTGAACCCTCGATCAACTCGATTTCAGTTGGGCTCAGAGTTTTGTGTGGCAGAAAGCAATACAATATCTAGAGTTCCTAAAGCCACCCAAAGCTGAAAAGGCAAGTTTTACAAAGTTCATATTTTGCTTCATTGATGTTTCTCTCAGTGTATCAGTTTAATTGGAACTGAAATGAAAATAATAATCCTTACATTTGATCTAGTACCCTATCATATTTTTGAGACGTCTCATAGGATTTCATCGGATATACTTTAAAGGAACTCCCTCCTTGTCGGCCTCCCCAACACTTCTCTCCACAAGCTACAGATTATCCCAAACTCTTCATCTTGTGTCCTTTCCCGCACCAGGCTCCACGATCCCATCACTCCCACCCTTGCACGGTTCCACCGGCCCCCACAGCAGATCAAATTCAAGATCATCATCCTCATCTTCAAGGGCCTCCACGGCCTTGCCCCCTCCTACCTCTCTAACCTGCTGACTCCCTATCAACCTGCCCGCTCCCTCCATTCAGCGGGCTCTGTCCTGCTCCATGTCTCTCACCCGACCTGCCCTACCACCGGTGACTGGGCGTTCAGTCTCTCTGCCCCCACACTTTGGTACTCCATCCCACAATCCCTTTGCCTTGCTCCCTACCTTGCCTCTTTCAAGGCCGCTCTCAAGACCCACCTCTACAACCGTGCCTTCAGCCGCCATCTTACCTCTCTGCCCTCCCTCTACCCAACCTTGGCAACCCGCTCCCCCATTCTCAGGTCCTGACCCGTGACTGGTTAGCATCTTGGGATGTAATTTTGTTGTTGTGGTACATTTTCGTGGACAAAGTTGATCCGCTCCTTCCTCCCACTCCATACTCTTACATTTGAACAAGTCAACCAAATATGGCCACAAAAAATGTTATATAGCCATATACTCAGTGCCTTTGGGACGTCCTCCTGACGTGAAAGGCGCTCTATAAATCTAATTTTGTTGTTGTTGACCTAATAAACACCAATTCCTTAAGAATATGCAAACCATTTAGTGGAGGGTCAAGTTGCTTCCTTCCAAGTATTTTGCATTTTTTTAAGCATTCAGTTACATAAATGTTACACAAACAATGTAACGTACACATGGGAATAAAAGCAAAGTAAACACCGCGTAATTAATCACGCAGGTAGCAAAGCCTTAATTAACCTGTATGCAGATAGTGCCAGCATTCCTTACAACGCACGCCACTTGTCAGCTCATTACATTCTCGCCACATACCTCCGTGTGCACTGCTTTTGGTGAACTAACACAATTCCAGGAATTAAAAGAAGCTTAGGAGAGAATGTACTAAAAATAACACAAGTAGATCTATTTTAATCAGGACTTTATATGCACGAGACACACGCCAAGCCCCAAACAGATTAGAAGTTCCTGACTTGCAGGGATTTCTGCACCTTCAGTCTAGGTGCAGACTTCTTAATTGATGTCAAGATGTTTCTATTTTTAAACACTCTCTTTAAACCAATTATTTTCTCCTGCAATTTTCTCCTCTCCTAAAGATATTTGAGCCCCTTTTCCCTGCACAGTGGTATCCTTTAATTTGTTGTCCTTGTCTTTATTTGTGCGAGAGCCTTGACAGTGAGCACTGGCAGGTGAACCTTGACAGTGAACATTGCCTGGTCATTAAATACAGAGCGAAATACAACTGAAACCATTTACTTCTCCACCTGAATCCCATGGTTGCTGATTTTCCTGACTGATTTTTCCTTCCCTAACCTTGTGTTTTGGTAGGTGAACCTTTCCAAGTGTGGCCGAGTGTCGTTTTGTTTCTTTTACACCTATCCCTCTTTCAAGACACATCTTGAAACTTACTTCTTCGACTGACCGCGCCTTCAGCCATCTTTTCCTTCGAAGTCCATCTTCTCTCCCACCTCCAGGTAGAATGCACATCCAGCATTGTTAAGATCTTTGAGAAATCCTCCCGAAGTGAAAACCACAATGTAAATGTAACTCATATTGTATAATGCTAAAGTGGCCAATGTCCACTTGCTTTTCCCTCAGAGCCTTAACTATCTGTGTAAAGTCTAACCTGTGTCTACTTAAGGCTGTCAAAATGCAGCTGATGGACATTAGGTGCAATACAGTGGAAGCTTGTCTGATTTGCTTTGCAAACAGTGAAATTGCTACTCTGCATTACTCAAGAATTCTAAAACTCGAGTCCCAAAGCATTATAAGGGCAGCTAAAACAGGTCTTATAGAGATCGTATAGGGAAATGACTGTCATGATCATAAGATTTCTGGTTCTGTTAATTGCCGACTGTACTGTCTTCGTTTGAAAAACTGGGTTAGAGCTAATCTAATCTATCCCTTGCAAATTCTTGTTCTATCTTCTTATACCACGTGGCATGTTCTGAATCAGATCCATAGATAAATCTGGAAGGATATCCTGGGATTGCGACTGAGTGCTTCTTGCATAAGGTGTCAGTTTAGCTCAGTTCATAGCCTTCCAACCTCTAGATCGGAAGCATGGGTTCCATGATTGCATAGTTTGTGGAGTCCTGTAGCTCAGTGGTTTGGGTGCTCGCCTTGCAAGTGAGAGGACACGGGTTGGATTCCAGGTTGGGGCGGAAAGGCAGATTTCTTTGCAACACACGCCTCTGTTTACTTAGTAGGAACCTAGCAGTAAATAGGAAAGCGGGTTTTAATCAATTGGCAGATCGCTTTTCCGGGGGTAATAATCCTTCCAAAAAATAATAGTAATAATTTGGTCGCTCAATCCACAACTGTTTTTAGGACGCTGCTGTGCGCAGTTGGCTGCTGCGTTTTGCCCACAAAGTCAATACACTTTACAGTATATCCTATGAATCACTTTGCGAAGTCTCAGTGACGTAATAAGTTGCTGTATCAAATGCAAGGATTCTTACACAATTAATAGGCCTCGTGTTGAGACTTGCAGCTTCCAAAGTCTAAAATGACAATGTAGCGTAAGTCTTTTGAAGCCACGCATTGTTGTATCTGGGAGGTGACACCTCCATCAATGCAGGGCTCCCCCCCCCCCCCTAGCACTGTATTGGAGTGTCAGCCGGGGCAAAACGTGAGCTCCCTGCATGGAACTGGAACTGACAACCTTCTGACTCAAAGCGAGTCAAAATGACACCTGATGTGGTCGTACAGATGATGTTCTTTGTAGGGAATTGAGATCGATTTGCAGGTCCTCTCTCGCTTTGGCATTTATTTCAACACCGACTCCTCCACCTTGAACGCACAGTTGTTTTCTCTCTGGCACAGATGTTTCTTTTCCCCCCCTCAGCCAGTTGAGGCCAACCCATCCTACCCCCTCACCTGGGCTGCATTATTTTACTGTGTCCTGTAGCAAACAAAATCAATGTCAAAATGTCTTCCATGGAAATGGGCAGAAACCAAACCCTTATGTGTGTTTTTTGTGTGCGCAAAGTTGCGCCTTCAAGTTTTTTCTTTCAGCAGCAATTTTGAATCGAAGAAGGGAACGCAGAGATATCTAGCCCGTTGCCCCCACGTTCAATGGCGCTTGCTGAAACTCCACACAGCATTAATCATAAAGCACGAGCTGTGAATGATTGGATGAGATAGGCGTTTTTGTTTCTTTTTGTGCAGTCAGATGGAACCAGTCAATGGAAACAGCATGTACACTTTGACCTTTGATGAACCGCGTTCCAACACATTGCTCTTCAGAGGAGAAGGATGCTTGACACTGTGTCTATTGCAGTGTGTTTATGCAAATGCCTTTATCGGATCCAGATCAATAATGGACACCGATAGGCTTCAAATAAAGAACGCAGGCTCATCTGAAACTGTTTTGCTTTTAAATTATATATGCAATGATAATGTATCTTTCACACACACACACACACACACACACACACAAGTTCTTCTGCCATTACAATTTACATGTCCTTTTAGCATGTCCTGTGTGAGTGCACGCTTAATGTTCAGGCATGACTGAGCACCAGACAGAAACAATCTGGGTGGAATAAATCATAGGACAGCTTTTAAGGATTGGCTATGTTCCCCAAGATGTATCCCCATTGTATCATTTTATGATGATAATAAAATGATGCTTGCGTTTGGTATAACACCTTTTACATTGGGAGCACGTCTTAAAGTGCTTTAAGGGAAATATATATGCAGTATTGTGCACCGCAGTGACTTTTAATTTTTGAGCTGTTTGGGAGACGTTCTAGTGAATCTCCTTGATTCCTAAACACTACCTCCACAACTCGGTGGGTAAATGGACTGACTGATGTGGCACCGAGCTTTGGAGGCTAGGAGGGTCCAGCTTTGACAATTAGCCTCTACTGAACTCTGTGGAGGACGGTGATAGGAGTAACAGAGTTTATTTATTTCACCTTTTGCCCATAACATCCATGTTAAAAAAAAAATTGGGTCACTCAATCCAAGACTATTTGTGGGGCCCTGTTTGTGGGTAATAATTCCGGCAAAATCAATTTATAAAAAAACTAATTTGGTCACTCAATCCGTAACTATTTGTGCAACATTCTGGTGGATCATTGGCTGCCAGGTTTTGCCCACAAATATACAGTAAATTCACTCTACAGTATATTCTGTGAAGCGCTTTGTGACGTCTCGAAGACGCGATAAGGCGCTATGTCAAATGCAACGATTATTATCATCCAATGAATCTGGCTGGAAATCAGAAGCCAGGTGAGAATCACAATTGGGTTCGGATGTGATGCGATACCCGAGCCACACAGCCCAATACCCTGTTGATATCTGAGTTCAGTCGTGAACATTAGCCATTCGGGTGAGACACCAAAGGGTGCCCAATGGTTAGCGTCAAAGTCTCTCTGGTCACTTATGGGGCAATCCATTATTTCATTTAGCCAATGACAGAGCAAAGATGTCTTGACATAATCTCTGATAGAGTGAGGGCTCTGCTGAGATCAATTGATGTCAGTGATACTTTATTTTCGTCCGAATTCATTTACGTCCATGATAAAGATCTCACAATCAAGCCGGGTTTCCTTTTGGCAAAACAAAAAAAACAAAAAACTTTGAATTGTAAGCCGAGGAAATTCAAACGATATTTTGGGTGGGGATTGCGCAAAGCAAAATCATCTGGGATATGTTAAAAAGTGCATGTTGTCAACCACATCAGTAAATCGACTCTGTTACTCTTAAATCAGATGTGATCTGAGCAGTCAGTTTGATTTTTACAGAGTGAAATGAATGCCAGTAAATAGGTCAACAAACTGTGTACGAGATAACGTGTACTGGAACTGACCCAGAGGACAATTTGGTTTGTGCACTGAAGGAACAAGCATGATTACACACCAGGACACTCTGTCTTCCACACTATTCCAGTCCTTTCTCAAATGACTTTCCGAAGCACCATTACAGGAACAAGTGACTCGGCTAAGTGGAACAAAATGTGAATTCCAACCCATGTTCTCTTTTCAAAAGAATACGCTGGGATTAAGTTGCATTGGATACAGCTAAAGTGCCAATAGGGTGAATAAACCGAACAAAGCCCAACAAAATTATTCCACTTAGATCACCTTAGTAAATTCACCTCACTTCTTACATTGGATACGGTGCCTTTCACGCCAGGAGGACATCTCAAAGTGATTTACAGGATTCAATGTCTGTGCATTGTACAGGCAAATGAAGCACTTTGAGACATAATGTAAAATGAAGATTGAGAAGATGGGATATGCGCTATACCAATTGCAAGGATTATTATTATTATTTATTATTATTTATCATTATTATTAAATGTAGCAGCCAATTTTGTGCACAGAAATGCCACAAATAGTCACAAAAGGAAAAGGCCAATTTCAACTGGGGGATTGTTTGACAAGCATCGAGAAAAACTCACTTTTCCAAGGATAGAAAAGAACAATTTTAGGATCAGTTTCCAACACGAGAAACCAACTTCAGCATGAGTTCCTGTCTTACAATAATCACTAGTCACAGTTTCCATTTCACTTCAAATACACTCGGAGAAACTCCTCTTTTCAAGTAAAATCCCAAAGGATCTTTAATGTCCCCCTGAATAGGCAGACAGGACCTTGATTTAACATCCATCAGAAGGAAGGCACATCCAACAATAAAGTTCACTCCCTGCACTACACTGGAGCCAGCGGAGGCTATGCTTAGCCAAAAGCAACAACTTGCATTCATAGAGCACCCCTCACCCAGGGTACCCTCCAAGACCATTTAACAGTAATAATAATCCTGGCATTTGTTATAGCGCTTTTTGAAGGATTATTATTAGGCGTGTGGAGTAAGGAAACTTGGCCAAGGTTTCGTCCTGCCTGGAATTGAACCTAGGTCTCTCGCTTGCAAGGTGAGTGCTCTAACCACTGGGCTACAAGACAATGGCGCAGCATGATGCTGAGTCGGAGGGAGGTGACCTTAAGTACGGTCAAAGAGGAAGGCCTTCAGGCACGACCTGTAGATGGAGAAAGATGCAAGGATTCAGGGAGAGTGATCCAGAGTTTCAGGGCAAAATTGCGGCTGAAAACGCAGCCACCGATGGTGGAATGGAAGGCATCAGCTACAAGCTGAACTAACGTTCGCCTCGAGTAAGTTTACGATACAATCGTTGAAGAAAATAGGCTAACACACACACTGCAGTTCTGACGAACAGATAGGCCAGACGGTATTTGTTTCTACTCCTGTGCAATAAATGGCATTTATGGATGATCCCTTGTCCTCCAACTGGTAAATGCTGTGCTGTCCCCATGGGTGAGATTACATTGCTACTCCACATGGGAATCTGTGCAGTTGATTGAGTGATAATGTTAATTAGTTTTCGATTGGTGAGCGTTTCTAAGTATTGTTACTATTGCAGTTAATACAGGAAGTAACCGATTCACTTTGCTGGGATTTTAGCCTTGACGTTGATGGCAATACAGACTAATAAGGATTAATATTGTAATGTTCAAGTCGATCTGCCATAGATAGACATACCTTACTTAATGTCTACAGTTTTCTGAGGGAGCTAGGAATTCTTGATAGCGACCAATTTGGCTGCTAGCGACATTTATAAGTAATTAATTGAGTGGTACCCCCAGATGAGAGATACATGGGACATGCACACAAATCTTGATTGACATTTAAGAAACCTCTGGAGCAAACAGATAAAATTGACTCGCAGCTGGTGGTATTGCACCTTTTCAGAATTGGTAACATATTCTGTTTTGTTTTGACAAAATCAATGTGGCCATCGATTGTTTGCATTCTTTGACTCGCGATCTGGAATGACAAGTCAGTTCCAGACATGAGCGAGCCTTTAGAAAATGCGGTTTATTTGAACTGTAGCAAAGGATGAGGTCAAGAATCCGAAAGAAAGTTATTCATAATACGGTAAATATAATATAATCCTTGTTTTTGACATAGCGTCTTATCACATCTTGGAGATATCACAACACACGTCACAAATCTTTACTGCGAAGCACATTTTTTTTAGGGAAAATACTGCAGCCCATATGCACACAACAATGTCTCACAAGAAGCATCCAGGAAGTGAAAGGCCAATTTTATCTAGGTGATTGTCGGCCTGGACATTGGCAGAAATTTATCTTTTCAAATAGTTTTATGGGACCTCTAAACATCTGAACATGCAGATAGGACCAAAGATTAATGCCTCATCCATAGGATGGCATTTCCACCACTCCAACATTGTGGAGTCCTGTAACATAGTGGTGAAAACACTCGCCTTGCAAGCGAGAGGACCTGGGCATTCGATTCCCAGGCATGTGGAAATGTTGGGCAAGATTCCTTTTTCCACAAGCCTATTTACCCCAGCAGTAAGTAGAAATCTGGTTGGTTGTCAATTGGTGGATCACTTTTCTGGAGGTAATAATCCCTTCAAAACAAAAGAAAAGTTTAACAAATTAATAATAATTTGATCACGCAATCCACGACTGTCTGTGGGACACTGCTCTACGTAATTGGCTATCGGGTTTTGCCCATAAAATATACAGTCACCCCTGTATATTCTGTGACGTGCTTTGAGACATCTCGAAGACAAGATAAGATACCATATCAAATGCAAGGATTATTATCATTATTATTGTTATTATACTTGAGCCCGGTTTCTGTACTACTCTAAAGTGTCATCCTAGATTGTATTCGCTTTATCATTGCCAATGGAAAGGCTGAGCATATCCAAGGAAAGTGAACGTGGGTGGTTGAGGTATGAATTGTGGAAGCAAAAACTCTTTATGAATAGATTGTGTAGGAAGTTGAGGTGGGTAGTTACTTGATGGAAAGAGGATGTGGAGGGCAAGGGGGAAGTGTGGTGGAGGTAAATTGGTTGCACCTTTCTTTTTCTCAACCTTTTCCGTGCTGGATTAAATCATTTTTTGGTCTATCCCAGTTCATTACTCCCCTCTTGCCAATATATCCCTTTTATATCAAGTTCAAACACTACAATTGTTTATTCCAAGTAAGATTCTGACCTAGTTGCAGCAGAAGAAATTAATTATACTCTCCAAATAGTGAATAACTTCACTTTTTTTATTATAGGATCCTGATGGGAATTTTTGTTTGGTCAGCCAAACGGGGAAATCCATCATCGGGTTTATAAAGAGGCTTCAAACCAAACTACTGCAAGTTCCACATATCCATGGTTTCTATTTGTCTGTTATAGATTCAGGTCCCTCTCCTCAGATGGATGCACCCTAGTTATTGAGAGCCGAGTGTGCATTGTGGTATTGTTGGAGTTTAATCAAGTTATACCATGCATCTAACCATTGCAAACACTGATAAACTTCCCCATTGCTTGTCAGGCTAAGACCACTTTACCTGGTTAAGGCATTGGCTTCCAGGGTTAGTAGGAATCAAGTAGAGTGAGAAGAATACCAGCTCCCAGTGATTGGTTTGCTCTTCTAAGCTCTGCTGATCGGATTGCTGTTCCAATCATCTGGAGGAACTAAACTACATGTAATAAAGTAATGAAAAGGAAAAATTCCCTATTAAACCACTTTTCCTTTCAACACTTTTTTTTAAAGAACATATTATTTAACACGTGAAATACTGTATATTTTTATTTTGGACAAAATATTAGGATATAGACCAGTTTATTATTATTACTATTGTTAATAATAATTATTGCTAGTATTGCATTTGTTTATGGCATCTTTCACATCAGGAGGATATCTCAAAGGATATGCTGTCAATCGTAATGACTGTGTATTTTGTAGGCGAACGCAACAGTCAATTTGTACACAGCAACCAGCCATGTTAGAATGACACCGCATAGAAGGAGGTCATTTGGCCCATCGGCTATTTGAAAAGAGTTATCCAAAGCAATCCCACTCCCCCACGCTCTCCCCATAGCCATGAAGTGAAGGAATTTTTTTCCGGGAATATACAGAACTAGGCTAGGAACATGGGGAAGGAGGGTTTTGAGATATGTGAAGATGTGAGCACGTTGGCAGCCAAACTCAGTGATAAATTCAGCATCTTAGACTTGGAGTGTGAGCAAGTGCATTGTCTGTAATAGGTCAGCTTTGATGTAAACGAGAGGCCGGTAGTGAATGATAATCAAATACTTAGTCCAGGCTCCATTCAGTGAGCCGCGACGGCAGCGTTTCCCAGTGGTTGCCTTCATTCGCGGTGAACGTAGAACCTGTTTGTGTGTTTCCCAATGCTGCAGAGAATCAGTGGAAGAAAACTGGCAATCACAACGATCAAAGGCAGAGATTGCTAGACCCCGGACTGGTATTGACATTGAGTAGCGGGTGTAGCATATTTGAAGTCCAGGTGAATCAATAGAGTGTGTCATCACTTCAGATCAACAATGTATTACTAAGGAGTGAGCAAATAAACCTCATCCTTGGTGGCTCCGAGTGTAAATATTGCCAGAGTTGCCTGTCACCTTCTTTCCAGTAACAGTGATGGGTTGTACCCTTAACTCCTTTAACTAGAATAATTGTATGTATATCATTGACAAAAGGCCTGCAGGGCAGCATTAAACCTCTGCCTTTATGTGCCTAAGTGTGTACGCTCCACGTGAATGTGCTGTATATTTGTCAAGATGACACCAAAGATGATTAAGACATACGGCTCTATCTGTAATGATTTCACATCCTTTTCATTGCTGTTAATGCCATGTCAAAGACGAACAAAGGGATTCTATATAATCTCGGTCTTCCAGATCAGTTTGGGTTTTAGGGCTCTGAAATGGTTTTAAGTGCCTAGTCAAATGAATGTATCAATCATCTATTAATCCCATATTTGTATTGCTCCTGATATGGGAGCCAGCGTTCATTAAACTAATGGGAGATCAAAATACAATGAAGTAATTTAGCATGTGTCGCTGTACCGGAGTCATCCAGTTCGTTTGAATAAATTGATGTGATAAATGCACAGTTCTCCTCCAAAGCACGCAGTCACTACACTTTATAGCACGCGTCAGCCTCAATCAATGATGGCCTTTGAGTCAGACGATTCTAGATCCAGGTCTCATGTTGGAATTTTAAATTCAGGAATTGTCGTCCAGCAGTGTTGATAATCGGTACTTCCATGCAGTGCTGGGGGAATGGGGCATTGTTGGAGGTGCTGTCTTTAGGTGAAACGCTTCCCGGTTTGTTTGTGCGACTTTCCTGTGTCCACATTGACTACAGGAATATGCTTTGAGACGTGTTGACATGATAAAGCTCAATATCAAATGCAAAAATACTTATCCTCCAGTCAGCAGCCAGAACTATGTCCATTAGACAGAGTTTCTGCCATTTGGAGGTGATTAGCTTCTGTTGATTGCTTAACACTGCATTCTGACTATGCGAATGCAGTGTTATTCTGACTATTCTGCAAACGCTGGATGCAAGACCACAGTGTTTAAGCAAAGTGTTAAAATGTACAGCAGAGTGAATCCTAAACCTAATTATAATTGTTCCTTTGAAGTGGGAACATTTGGCAATTATGTAAAACATCTCCGCTGAGCCCTTGTACCAGGGAAAGTCCCTTGGCGCACAGTTATCAGAATTCCTACTATTCTTTCAATAACGGTTATTTAAGTTAGACAATTTTGAGATGCGGTTGCAGAAACAGACATTGTGATACCTGCACTTATATATTCCGTCTCTGTAGAAAGCTTTGTGTAGTATACAGCTGTACTTAAAGATACGTTGATAGTCAAGGTGTTAGATGTATGTTTCCCTGATACAGTTTTGGTATTTATATTGTCATTAGGCTGACACACCAAAGCAGTGCCGGGAGTTTAAGGTTCAATCGTTCAGATTAGATGGTCTCATCTACTTGTTCCAGTGACATTAATAAATCCCATGGCACTATTCGAACAGACAAGGGACTTTCCTCCCTGGCCAAAGTTGGTAATTGAATTCAATGCTGTCTGTGGGTCATTGCTGTGTGCAAATTGACTGCTGCGTTCACTCACAAAATATGCAGTCACCAAACTTGGCCGTATACCCTGTGAAGCGCTTTTAGATATACTCCCAATGTCAAAGGTGCTGACTCAAATGGGAAGATAATTATTATATTTTAATATTCGAATTCTAAAAAGTTAAAAGTGTTTTTAATGCGAAAGTGGGTGGCAAATGTATCAGTAAATGTCATCTATTGCAAAGCTGAGTAAAAAAAAAGGGGAAAAATAACACAACTGCTCACAAAGATAATAGCTAGCAAATTGGAAATGTGCTGACACAACAAATATGTCACTGAGCTGCGAGGTTCAACTGAAAAGCCTTTGTTAAGGAAACATTTCTGAAACGCCTCCATGATTCATGAAGACAATGCTTTACAATGGTTTGGGACCTCTTTAGGGTATACTATCAATGCACATCACCCCAGCAAGCTTATTACAAATCCATAACAATGTCGTCATTTGAAATACCTTTAACAAACTTACTGGACAAAAAGATACACTAGCATTGTTGGATGAGTGCTTCAAACTTTATTGAGATGAAGGTATCTCAGTTGGATTGCTCTGTTCAGTCCCTATAATTGTGCTTGACCTTTCTATCGGAATACATCTCCTGCGGAGTCCTGTAGCTCAGTGGTTAGAGCATTTGCCTTACAAGCAGGAGACCTGTATCCAGGCAGGTCAGGGCGAAATCTTGGGCAAGTTTTCTTACTCCACACACACTCCTAATAATAATCCATCCCCCCAAAAAACCACAATAATAAAAATTGGTCATTTCAAACCACGACTATTTGTGCGGCCACTGCTGTGCGCAATTGCCTGCCATGTTTCGCCCACAAATATACAGTCAATTCACTTTGCAGTACAATCTGTGAAGCTCTAGAAGATGTGAAAAGCGCTATATCAACTGCAAGGATTATTATTATCATCTTAGTCAATAATCACGTTGAACTCAACTTGAGAGGTTTACTTTTGTCGGCAGAAGAAATGGACCTACAGTCTCCCACAATGTGCATCTTAGTGTGTGTTTTTGTTGAAAGATGCTGCATTGCAAAATGGAAATGGATAGCAGCAGGTAATTTTGACTCTATAATAAATAACATATATTTTACATTAAGCGAAATGCCAATCAGCCCTACTAGTGCTGTTGTTTATACTCTACACTAGTCACCACCTCTCCCATTCTCCTCGCCGATATCCTTCTATTCCTTTCTCGCTAATCCTTCACTTTATATCATCAATGACATCAAATAGCTTGTCCCAAATGACTCACGGCCCTATCTGAACAAGTCCATGCGATCTTCAACATCTACCAAAATAGGCAGAGGGGATCTCGGTTTAACATCTCATCCAAGCCATGGCACATCCAGCAATGCAGCGCATCCCCAGGACTGCATTGAGGGGTGTCAAGCTGGATCACGCAAGTCCAGACTGACGGGCGGATTGAACCCACAATCTTCTGACTCAGAGTTTTATCCCCTAAGCCAGACTGAGCCAGGCTGATGCTTTAATGTAGGTTTCGACGAAACTGTACGAAGTTCAGAGAAAAGTTCGATTGAATATCTTCCACATTATTGGTCTAGCGTTGAAACCAGTGTTTTTAAAGGCGAAACCTTGCCCTCAATGCGCCTCTTTAAAAATCCTTTGCAAAGAATGGAGACTGACTTCCTTTTGTTCTCTTTATTTCCGTTGATTTCTTGAATGTTTTTGTTTAAGCACTGTGTGGCGGTGACCTCATTGGAGCAATGGGCTGGTAGGAATTACTGAGTCAGACAGCGTTAGGGAGGTGAAACAACATCAATACATTCAATTGTTCACTCAGAGTGCTTCAACAATTGTGTCATTTCAACTGTGAATGTTCAATTTATGCAGACTATTAGGCTCGGTATCTCCCCTGATCCTGTTCTACCAATGATGTCATGGAATGTGTTTTTAAATTAAAACATTTTTTTTCCACATACAAAAGTGATATATTTACAACGGTTATTAATTGTGACTCATCTTTTTAAAAGACAAGCTTCCTTTTAAAGGTATTTTTCTTGGCTTCGAAGGAAACTGCTCGTATCCAGGACTCTATTTAACATGGCAGCAGACATTAGATTAGACACTGTACAAAGCAGAACTTGAAAGGGATTCATGGAATAAAAGAAGGATTAATGCTGGTTTTAACTTGCAGCCCTGCCGTCTGTTATAACCTTGCTTTGATGGCAACGCTGAATTGCACGTGATAACCAAACGCTGTGCTTTACCAGCAGTGTGTAAGTCGGTGAATGCGGATAAACCCAAACCATGGGAGAAATAATAATAAGAAGAATAATCCTTGCATTTGATATAGCGCCTTCCCGGGTCGATTCATCAATGCACACTCCACCTCACCAAGCTCAGTCATGAACCTAGGCATCTCGTTCGAGCCTCAACTATCCTTTCTCCCCCACAACCGTACCATGGCCCATTCTACCTTTCCCCACCTCGGCAACATTGCCCAACTCCTCCACTGCCTCAACCTTCAGGCACCGAAACCCTCATACGTGCCTTCATTACAACCAGGCTCAGCTCCATCGGCCCTCGCAACCCTTCCTTCCCTCCACAAGCTGCAGATCATTCAGAGCTCTGCAGCTTGTGTCCTCCTCCTGCACCAGGAACCGTGACCCCATCTTGTCCACCCTCACCCGGCTTCACTGTTCACCATCTCTCAGAGGAGAGAGTTCAAAATTCTTGCCCTCACCTTCCATGGCTTTGCCCCCTCTTACTTTTCTAACCCTTTCTAAAGGGCTGATAAATGGACCCTTTATCAACTGCCCATTCCCTCAAAAACCCTTTATCAACTGTCCATTCCCTCAAAAACCCTTTATCAACTGTCCATTCCCTCAGCTTAGCAGGATCTGGGCCTCTCTGTCTCCACCCTCAGGAACTCCATCCCATATTCTCTTCACCTTGCTTGCCTTCTTGAAGGCACGCATCAAGACCCCCCCCTCCCCTCTTCGACTGTGCCTTCGGCCACCTTCAGGTGACCAGCACCAAAGAAAACCAAAGCTGAAATATGAAGGATAAACCAAATTTGAAAAGAGCTCTACCAAATTGTAGATCAAAACCGAAGACATTCGCAGTAACAATCAGCCTTTGCAGAATGTGAATATGTTCTTTATGTGGAAAATCCTGTTCATTACTGAAGACATGAAATCCCAACAGAATTTCCCCCAGAACTATCTTGCCGGATACATTCTCAATAAAGAACATTTCAGCGAGGGATTAGACTCTCATTGTTTGGGCCTCTGTGTTTGTGTGAGAAAGCAGCTTATAATCATCTTTTCTGCAATTTTCTCACAAAAGACCAATCGCGTCGGCAAACGTAGCTGGTTTCACGCATTGCTACCTGCGCTCCTCCAGGAATCTGATCGGCTATGAAAAAGCCACTGAGCCACAAAGCTGCTGAGTTTTCAAAAAGGATTTATGAAATTAAATTAGTATTGAAATCTACTTTCCATGAATCGGGATGAACTTGTGATTCTTGGAACATGGGTGACAGCCTGGCTCAGCGATAGCGCTCTCGCCATTATGTCGGAAGGTTGTGGGTTCAACAACACAGCAAACCAAAATAATAATAACCTTGCATTCGATATAGCTCTTTTCACGTCTTGCAGTCGTCACAAAGCGCTTCACAGAATATACTGTAAAGTGAATTGACTGTACATTTGTGGTCGAAACACAGCAGCCAATTTCACACAGCAGTGTCCCGCAAACAGTCGTGGATTGAAATGACCAATTTTATTATTGTGGTTTTTTTGTGTAGGAATTATTATTTAGGCGTGTGGAGTAAGGAATCTTGCCCAAGGTTTCGCCTTGACCTGCCTGGATTCAAACACAGGTCTTGTGCTTGTAAGGCATTATATTTATAGAGCGCCTTTCACATTGGGAGGACATTCCAAGAAAGAACATTATCCCAACATTATCCCAAGGTGCTGGGATAAGTCCAACGTCAGGATGTGGAATCTCACAGTCTATGCTGACACTCCAATGCAGTGCTGAGGGTGTGTTGCATTATCAGAGTTGCCATCATTGGATGTGCCATTAAGGTCCCCATCTTGCCTGTTCAGGTGGATGTTAAAGATCCACGGCATGATTTGGAAAAGAGAAGGGAGTTTTCTCCTGGTGTGGTGAGCAAATAAAATTGGTCTCTTACTTCATGGCTCTTTGTGGGACATTGTGCTGTGTGAAAACTGACATGTTTGTCTGCAAAGTTCACTTTACAGCAAAAAACATGCGAAGCTTTTTTTGACACGTCCTCACGGAACGGAAAAAAAAACTACCAATTTGTTATTATGAACCTCCAGTGAATCATGAAAAATAAAGTCACAGAAGGAACACATTGTTTTCAGTGTAATCCAGTTCTTAATGTTCATAAAGTGCCAAATGAAGTCCAGAAATAAAATATTCTACTGACCAATAAATATTGTGGTTAATGAAAGTAGGTTTCCGTGGCAACATTATTAAATAAATTCACCCAACTTGCCAGGTTTGAAATGTGGCCACGCTCTGTTCTGCATGATCGCCTATCTAAGCGTGTGTGTCTTCGTGCACTGATCATTTGCGCTCACGACCCGGTGTAAGATGACATTTTGATGCATTGCTGAGGCAACTGTCAAAGTTGACAACCTGCAGATAAAACGTCAAACCATTAACACACTTATAACCAAGGCCTAATTCATACCTCTTGCTCTTCATTTAAGGCGTAGTCCAGAAGTTCCTGTGAAGCGCTTTGAGACGTATCAATGCGATTTTTAACATGGTTTCCACAATGTGATAAGGCGTTATACCAAATGCAAGGATTTTTATTATATAAGCGCTCCGAGACACTACCTGTAAGAAAAGCACTGTATAATTGTACGCTGTTTCACCGTTGATTGCAATGCTTCAGGGAAGGTTTTAAAAGAAAGTTAATACCTGATTTGAAAGTCCAATTATTGCAAGCGCTTGGAAATCAATACAAAGGAAAGCTGGGGTTACTATTAAGGAAGCATTTCGGATCAGAGCCTGAATAGAATCACATCTGCTGGAATCTCTATCCCGTCTCCAGCATAAGAGCTCTGTGGAGGCCTGCAGCTCAGTGCACTCGCAGTCGGTTAGAGCACTCGCCTCACAAGCAAGAAACCGTGGTTCGATTTCCTGCAGGGCAAAACCTTGGGCAAGTTGCCTTACTCCATATGCCTGAGAATAATCCCCCAAGAAATAAAATTCAAAGAAAATAATAATTTGGTCACTCAATTCACGACGTTTGTGGGACAATTGGCTGCCACGTTTCACCCACAAATATACTTTGAATTGACTTCACAGTACTGTATATGATGTGAAGCATTTTGCGACTTCTAAAAGACGTGAAATGCTCTATATCAAATGCAAGGATTACTATTATTATAAGTTCATTACTATGTTATGTCCCACTTCTTGGACCACATTAACATTCATTTTAAACCAGATAAAACCACTCGTAAGCTTGGCACACTTTGAAACAAGCCAGTTCATCATTTCTGGAGCACAATCAATCACGTCTCCTTAGAACTTGTGAGGTGCTTACTCTCCAGTGCCGCTAAGTGAGTTATTTCTCTGCAGAATTCTCCACCCTGTTATTTGGTCCTCAGTTTAGAGGGTAGCAAGATTTGGAACTCTAATTAGAAAAAGTTCAGAAAGTACTAGTTTGCAATGAAGGAGTGTACAATGCAAGGCCTAAATAGAACAGGAAGTGGTGCAGTTTATTTGCTTCGGTTTATATAACCGGTTGATATGAAACTACCATGTTTGGTAACAGCAACTCACGTTCTAACAGATTTAGGTTTGTCAAATTCCCGTGGAAATCAGAATGTAGGCTGGTGAGTTGAAATTTCTGGGGGCAGGAGGTGAGGATTTAATCCCAGTTGCTATGTAATTCAACGTGGAATAAAACCTCATAGCAATTATTGCCACAACCTCTATCTTCATACAAATGGTGTGCTATTTATTTGAGCGGAATTTGAGCTTTTTCAGATATTAATGTCGATTATACGTTCTTAAAAGAAAAGAGTTTCTCTTAAGTGTTTTGGAGAGTTATCCCCCAGATAGGTTTGATCATTTACATCATGGCTGTTAAATCGTGGGATGTCACTGCGTCTGTATGTTCATGGCTGGATTTGCTCACAAAACACACAGTCACCACACACTTTCTAACACATGAGGTGAGGCTCTTTGAGAAGTTCTGCCGATGTGAAAAGCGCTGTACCAAATGCAAGGATTAGTTTGTTTTATTTACTGAGCTCTGCCCTGAGAGAGGATTACCCATTCCAGTGATAGGACACACCCAAAATGTGAACCTAACTTTCCCTTTTCAGATACTGATCTAGCTGTCGAGACCTCTCAGCCTTTCTCTCTGTGTTTATTTCGAATTTCCGAAAAAAAAATCTGTTTCATCTCGCTGACACCATTCTGATGTTTTCATAATCTCATTCACTGCAGTTTCCCTTATTTATTTAGTCATTTGATTCACAGACTTCCTGTCCATTCTAGTGGGATTGCCCTAGATGCCATTATCTGCTGCCTATATTTAAATTTTGTTTATTGTTCGGCCTTCCTTTTATCCCAGAAGTTGCTCTGATTATCTCTAAATCAAAGCAAGGACCAAAATGGGTCAGTAGTAACAAGTGAAAACGCCCCAACTGCCCAAATGTAAACCGTTTGGGCCTTTTGAACTGCATTTTTAAAATATCCTTTAAGAAAGTACAGTACTTCCTTCAATAACATCCGTACTCCATTTTCTTGATGTGAAAGGCATACTCTTAAAATATGGATTGAGTAACTTGAGGCCATTGTGTGTCATGCAGGAGACTGACAACAAAGTAGCACAATTGGACACATACTAATAAAAAGCTAATATAATATATGTGGAGTGGTGGAGTCCATTAGCTCAGTGGTTAGAGCACTCGCCTTACAAGCGAGGGATCAGAGTTCAATTCCCGGCAGGACGAAATCTTGGGCAAGTTTCCTTGCTCCACACTCCTAATAATAATCCCCCCAAAATAATAAATCGATCATTTTCAATCCACGACTAATTGTGCGACACTCGTGTGCGCAGTTGGTTGCCGCGTTTCGCCCACGTACATTCGGTCAATTCTATTTGCAGTATATTCTGTGAAGTGCCTTGAGACGTCCAGAAGATATGAAAAGTGGTATATCAAAATGCAAGGATTCTTCTTCTTATCATTATATATAATACACACACATACACACAGTAAAAGCCTGTTTATCCGGCACCCGATCAACTGTACCTTTCGTATAACCGGCATTGCAAAAAAAAAGGTCCGCATTCGATTAACCGGAATTTATCCGGAAAAATGCATCAAATTATTTATTTATTTATTTATTTTGCGTTTTCGTCCGAATATCTGTCGACTGGCTCCACCGGCCGGCTGCCAGGTCGGGAGGCCCGTGGCGAGAGGGTGGAGCTGACCGTCCGACACACACACACACAGCTGACTCAACCACTCACTCAAGGCAAGGGCCAAGTCAACAACCCCAACCATGATCCGAACTCCGCCTGACCAGAGTGAACTCCGCTGAGCCAGGCCTGACAGACTCTGACCCTCCACAACTGCCCGCGACCAACCTCAGCAAACAGACACTGACTCCACCCCTGTACTGAACAAACTAGAGCTCGACCACTGGCACCGATAGAAACTGACTCTCAGCCACCAAACTGAGCCAACATTCGCAGACACCACCTCTGGGCAAATAAACTCAACCGACCTTCACACAGCTACTCTACATTCTCCAAGTACAAACAACTTTACTCTCTTATCTCAGCTGAAACTTTTGCAACAGAAATGATTCAATCTAATTTTACACCGTGTAACTAAAGTGCCTAGCCTCAATCTCTGTGTTGCTAGGTTCTGTGTTCATCAATTCTATCCTCAATCTGACCTGTGAGCTCCACATTAACCTAACAACATCTCCCTGGTCCTGTCCCCAGCATACCTCAGATTCTGTTCCTAACAACTTCCCCTCTTGACCTAAAATGTGATCCAGAGATTGGCTCATATGTGTTCAGATGTTGGACATCCTGCATGGAGTCAAACCGCTGGAGTGTAAAAAAGTGCCAAAGAGAGAGAGAAAGAGTGTAGTAGCTTTAGTTGGCACCGTGACATTTCCACTGTTACACTCACCTGATGTTCCACAAATCCCGAGGTGCTGGAGCCACAAAGGAAAAAAAAACGGTGCGCGTTTCAGACGTACCTACGGTTGACGGCTGAGGTGAAGCGCAGAGGTGAACAAGGTCACTCGCAGGCATGGACGGGCTCCAGGTCAACTTTGGAATAACCGAGGAGATCCCAGCCAGGCAACAACCGACAGAAAGGAGCCTCCTCGTCAAACCTCAAAATGATGAAACCGTGTGTGAGAAATTCATTCATAAATAGAACAAATTGTACCATCTCACTCAGAAAGAGCAGTCAACCCAATCCAACAACTAAACTAACCCAACTCAGCCCTGAATCCAATCAACTAACCAACTCTCAGCCCTGTACAAACTCAACAACTAAAGCAACTCAGCCTTCAACCAACGCAGACAGCAACTGACTCTCCGCAGCTACACAATGCCAGTCGCTAGCAAACTGACTTTGTGACTTGCTTCAAACCAGCCGTGACAGGAACCAACTCTCAGCCCTGAACAAACTCAACCAAGTATCGATCCTGAACCAAGTCAACATAAATCCACCAACATCTCTCCCGTCCTGTCCCCATCAAACCTCAGCCTCTATTCCTAACAACTTCCCGTCTTGACCTACAATGTGATCCACAGATTGGCTCATGTGTGTTCAGATGTCAGAAATCCTGCATGAAGTCCACATAATGTAGTCAAACCCACAGTGTGGAAAGATGCCAGAGAGAGAAACAGGTTCCAATTTTATCATAATCCCAGGATCCCACTAGTTCAGATTTACAGTATATTATTCTCAGAGAAGCCCAGGCAGGGCCAAGCTCCACCACCAGCAAACAAACCAAGGAACTGAAACAAAAACAAAAGTTGCCGGGGAAACTCAGCAGGTCAAACAGCATCCACGGAGAAAGGAAAAGGAGTCAACGTTTTCAGTCAGGACTGACGAAGGGTTGTAAATTTTTTTTTACCAATCGCTAAAAACCTCCAAGTTTATAAGTTCAATAAGTGCGCAAATTGAGCATACTCGCGATTGCTGGAATGGGGAATTGCCCCAGAAGGGGGTCGAGCAATCCGGTTAATGGGGTCACGGATAAACAGCCTTCGACCATATAAAGGTATTGAGGGGTGTGGGGCTAGTGTGGGTATGGAATTAAGATAGAAGTTTAAGTTCATCCGTGGCTAACTAGAGCAGTTAGGGAAAGTATAAAACTAAAAGAAAAGGCCTATAAAACTGCCAAAAAGAGCAGCAAAACTGAGGACTGGGAGTGTTTTAGGGACCAATAAAGAAAAACCCAAAAGCTCATTAAGAGTGAGAAAATGGATTATGAGGGCAAGCTAGCTAGGAACATTAAATCAGATTGTAAGAGTTTTTATAAATGCATTAAGAGGCATAGGCTAGCAAACTAAATGTGGGTCCATTACAGGCAGAGACGGGAGTAATTATAATGGAGGATAAAGATATGGCAGAGTCCCTAAATCAATTCAGTAAAAGCCGGTTTATCCGGCACCGGATCAACCGTAAACTTCCGTATAACCGGCATCGCAAAACAAAAGTTTGGAATTTTATCCGGAAAAATGTATTAAAATTTTGTTTTCGTTTTCGGCCGAATATCTGGCATGCGTTTTAACCGCCATTGGCCAGGTCCCGAGGGTGCCGGATAAACGGGCTTTTACTGTATCTATTTTGAAATGAAAACTGCGCATCCAAAGTGATTTATTCTAATCAGAGTACAGGAAGTGTTGTTTTTAAATTAACATTGTAACAACCATCCTTTGATAGTTTGGGATAGATAGCAAACCATATCACAGTGGACCACCTGAAAACCCTGTTAAGGTGTTCTGCAGAGTCCAGTTGTAGGCAGCCAGCGTTTGCCACGTGGGAGGCAGTCGAAAGTACGGTCGGAAAAGGAGGTTTTCAGACGGGACTTGAGAAAGTGGAGAGCGGGGGCAAGATGGAAGGCTTGAGGGAGAGTGTTCCAGAGTTTCGAGGCCGAACGCGTGACATCCGGTGGTGAAGCGGAGGGTGCGAGGGACAAGCGGTCGAGACGAGGCACCGTGAGGTGGATTGGGGAGGGAGGTGGTCAGAGAGGCAGGGAGAAGGGATTTGAACACAATCCATAACTCAACTCATGATGTTTTTGAAAGAGACACATATAGAGCAGAAATCTATTTTTACACACTGTCAGAATATAACCCATAAATACATATTGCTTCTTGTTTTCAAGTTTTTTTTTGTGTGTTGAACTGTGCAACAGCAGGGTGCAGCTGGAGGATACTGTGACTAACTGTTAATGTTTCATAATTTTAACACAGATAATTGCTAGGAGTGCAGAGAGACTTGAAGGAGGCTGGAGACAGGCAGTTGACAGTGAGCAAACTGGAATCGTTACAGAATCGACTGCACGTTAAGCCTGACTGGGCAAGAGATGGGCTAATTCTGCATTGAGACCTCTGCGTATCAGAGGAGTTCCAGGTGACAGAAGGCTCTGTGGGAGAGATTTTCCTTTGGCTTGGGAGAGTGAGTCAGGCTATTCTACTCTGTGATTGATTGATACAGCAGTAACAACGTACGGTTACTGGTACAAACTGGAGGCTTGGTTACCAGCAACTTGTGTTTTGACATTCAGGCTATAATAATAATGATAATAATAATCCTTGTGTTTGATATATCACATGCTCGAGATACCTCAACATTTTTACATTTTGTGGGCGAAAGCGGTAGCCAATTACGCATAGCGGTGTCCTACAATCAGTCTTAGATTAAGGGTCCAGATTATAATTATTATTCATTTTTAATTGAAGGGATTATTACCCCATTTGCCGAGGGTAAATGAATCTTTTTTTCTGGTCAGTCGAGTGTCTGACACACACAACGTCGCGCCTTAGCTGTGCTCAAGAGAGTCCGAAACTGGACTGAGAGAACACCCATTGCGTGGAATGGAATCCCAATGCTTCGCGTATCACGGTAATCGGAAATACAAACAGATAAAGAAACAGTTAAAAGTTCAGGGTCTGCTCTGATTAGAATCTTAAATGAAAGGAAAGTGGAATAAAACAACATAGCCCGGTCAGTATATGTGTGGGGCCTATGATGACAAATGGTCGTCTTGAAGTCAGCCTATATATCTCTATAAACCGCACTTTAACTGACCATCATGCAAAAGCGCTCTCTCTCTCTCTCTCTCTCTCTCTCTCTCGCACTCTCTCTCTCCAGCTGTTTACATAGGAAATCAAAAAGAGAAGTAGCTCAGTGCGAATCCCATCACCGCTCGCTTTGTTTTTGTCTTGTTCTGGCAGAGGCCCAACAAGGCAGCAGTTTCCCTCCGTGTCGCTAAGACTGTGGGAAAGTGACGAGGCTAGGTCCTGTGACCACAGCATTTGAACTTCATGAGTTGAAAACATGGGAACTGAGAATAACAGGAAACTTTGTTACCAAGTGAGTCACCTTCCAAGGCCATCTCTGTCTATTATTAGAGCTGCTTTGGAATGCTTAAGAATTGGAGGCAAATGAACTTTCAGTGTAATAAAGAGACTTCAACTGACCGCAGCTGGCTAACAGATCCGAAGGCTCCTATTTTTTTAATATCATTTCTAATATCGCTTGTTTGTTTTCCCAGAGTGAAAATCTTTCTGCTGTGTTCGGTCGTAACGTGCAAATGCGGGGACATTAAGAGACGTCAAGCCTCTGGCAAGCCCGCGATTAAGATGCAAAACACGCAGCATCTTTGGGTTTGCTTCCTGAAACATTCCTGTGCTTTTCTTTTGCCGTTTGGTGGCACTATCATCCAGAAATGTTTTCCGGATGATTCAACGCGCAATTCTTGTGTAGGTTTTGTACTTAATTTCTTCACCAAGATAAGGAAAGAGGAGAGGTTTTACTCAAAGGGCGATGCGCACCAAGTACCGGTTGCCATCTTAAAAAGTCATGGATTGAGTGACAAAATTATCATTGTTATTTGTAAGGATTATTAGCCCCGGAAAGCTATCCTTCAATCGATTAGTAACTATTAGTAATGTTTAGTTATCGATTAGACTACTTACTGCTAGGTAAACAGAGGCATGTGGAGTAAGAAAGGAAACTTTCCTAACGTAGCGAGTGTTCTAACCAATAATCCCCAGGAATCCACGCCCTATCCTATCAGCTAAAAGGAATTCAGGATTATTAGAATTACAGATTGATAGGTGTATTGACAGGATATATTGGTTTAGTGGAGGGGTAGGCAAGGTGCCTGATGATCTGTTCCTGTCTAAAATTGTAAACTTCCTGCATTCCTCAGTTACATTAACTGCCTCCCGTAGATATCTTGATCGTAATTTTCTTCTTGTA
This sequence comes from Hydrolagus colliei, assembly GCA_035084275.1. NCBI lineage: Eukaryota > Metazoa > Chordata > Chondrichthyes > Chimaeriformes > Chimaeridae > Hydrolagus > Hydrolagus colliei. The sequence continues at coordinate 8,977,249 of CM068762.1, read as the reverse complement.
TGATTCCTGCCTCAGTTGAACACTGATTTTTGTTCTTTCCCCCACTTCTGCTCAACTAAATAGCCATAAAACAATCAGTGCCTTTGACACAGCACCTTTCATTGTCAAGAGGACATCTCGCAAACCTTCACCTAATTTGTTGGAGGTGGCAACCAATTTGTGTACAGCAACGTACAAATAGCCATGAAGTGAATGAGCAATCTTATCTGGGGATTGTTGGCCAGGACACTGGGAGAAAGTTGAAATTCCCGACGTGGAATTTGAACTCACAGGCTTCTGAGTCAGAGGTGAAAGTGCTGTCAACTGAGTGAGGGTGACATTTCCTTGCTGACAATGGTAACAGAAAATAACTAACACTTAAAGAGCTGTAACGAGGATGATGATGATGATGATAAATCACATTTAAAATCTAAAGTTACATGTAAATGTTCAAATTTGTTTTATATAATAATCAGTAATTGGTCACTTAATCCACGACTGTTTGTGGGGTATTCCTGTGCGCAATTAGGTGCCTTGTACCTCCTACAAGATATCCCGACAATTCACTTTATATCCTGTGAAGCACTTTGAAACGTCTAGAAGATGTGATAAGGTGCTATATCAAATGCAAAGATTATTATTATTATTATTTTTATTATTATTATTATTGTTATTGTTATTATTATTATTATAGTAGAACACCATTGTAGCATGTTTCATCCTAAAATCAGTTTGGTTTATATATATAATAAAAACAATAATAATCCTTGCGTTTGAGGTCTAACAAGTCAGAAAGCAAGCTGTCCATTCAATCCCACTGCCCTTCGCTATTTCCACACTCCCTTCAAGCCTCTATTTCTCATGTCTTTCATATGCCTGCACTCTGCTATGACCACTTTACAAGGCAGGGCATTCCAAATGTCAACAGATCTCTGAGTGTAAAAGATTATTCCGATACAATCAGGACTTTGACCATTGCTCATTGCACCAATTGTTCTGCAAGGGTGGAACACCATTCAGGTTTGACACGCTATGCCATACATGTAGAGGTGTCATAGAAAAGCAGATTTGCCCTGACAAAGCGTAGGAGCCACACCAGTGTTTGTGCAGTTAACTGCAAATGGAAATTCCACCGATGGGATAATGGGAGTGGTGAGGTGAGGTGAGGTTAATGTGCCACAACTGGCAAGAATCTACTTGCCATCTGTTTCGGTTGGAAATAAACAAACCAAATTGTTTTTGCGCTCTACAAAAGTTTGAGTTTCGAGGTTCATGGAATCATAGAATTTTACAGCACAGAAGGAGGTCAATTGGCCCATCGTATCTGTGCCAGCTCTTTGAAAAGAGCTATTCAAAGTCAATCTCACTCCCCGGCTCTCTCCCCATAACCCTGCAAACTTTTCCTCTCCGAATAACCACCCATCTCTCTTTTAAAAGTTGTTATTGATTCGGCCTCCACCAACCTTTAGGGCAATACATTCCAAATTCGAATAACTCGTTTCGTGAAAACATTTCTCCTCACCTCCCCTCTGCTTCTTTTAGAAACTATTTTAAATCTGTGACCTTGAGTCACTGACACAATCACCAGTGGAAATGGTTATTTCCTGTTTCCTCTATCGAATCCCTTCAGAATTTTGAAAACTTCTATTAGGTCTCCTCGTAATCTTCTCTGCTCCAATGAGAATAATCCTAGCCTCTCTAGCCTTTCCTCATATCCAAAGTCTTTCATTCCTGGTACCATCATGGTAAATCTCCACTGCACTCTTTTCAATGCCTTAAGTGTGGTGCCCAGAACTGAACACAGTACTCAAGCTGAGGCCTAACCAGCGTTTTATACAGGTTACCTGTCAATCAAATCTGGTTAGCATTGGGTGTGAGACCGTTACTGCTTACACCAAAGCTAATAATCCTTCCATTCAGTACAGTACCTTTCACATTGGAAGGACATCCCAAAGTGCTTGGAAGGAAAGTCTAGTGTGATTAATTACTGTAAAAATGTGGGACAATTCTGATTTGCAGTCTCCTCAGTTGAAAATAGTAGAGGTTTGTTTGAGCTTTCACTGAAAACAAAATTGAGAGGCATATGTAAATGTTGAATTGAGAATTGTTCATTTGCAGCCAGGAACTAAGCGTTATTTTCCACTTTTTTGGTCAGTTAAGAATCTCTGATCGACCACGACTGGTTAGGGAATATTTAGAGCAGTGGTTCCCAACCTCGGGTCCTGACCCAAATCAGGATCGCGGCGGTCCTCAGTTGGATCGCGAAGGGTCATCAGAAATTTTTTGTTGTTGCTTTTATTAATGCTGAAAAAGCTTTTTTAACGCTTAAAAAAAAGTGTCCGGGCAACACCGCCGACCAATTTGTATGAAACGCTGTAATTACGAGTTGCGCTGAGGTGTCGGGAGGACCTGTTGGTGGCTAATTTGGGTCGCAGCAAAAAAAGGTTGGGAGCCACTGATTTAGAGGAACAACAACAGGACTTGACATTACCTTGGTGCACGATGAACCTGAGGAGTCATCTCGGATTAACACAGAAGTCACTGGGAACTCGCAGGAAGTTTCCAGCACTTTGCAGTTTGCCTTCTGAGGAATCATCTGCCTCATGGCAAGTAGAGGGGGATTGAATACAAGTGCATGTCCGCTGAGAATGAGCCTTAAGTCGTGTTACATAACAGGAGGAACTAATCAAGGAAACCATGCGTCCCTGAAAGCTAAACCCGAGCTTTGGCTATAAAATAAAGAATGTGAAAGAATTCCCGTACAATGCAATTTACATTTTCACATCGCAAAGTGGTTCGCAATTCTGGAACTTTGCAATTTGAGCCCGGCCAAATATGGGCACCCAAGCTGGGTGGGGGATGATGAGATGAGAGGGGTGAGGAAACCGTAAGAAAATAAGAAATGCTAGGCGGTAAAACAAGCCAGGTCTATTTAGTCTGCCTTCCACCTTCCCGGTGGTCGCATGGACATATGTCCCAAACTACTTGTGGAGCTCCTGTGGCTTTGTGGTTAGAGTTAGGGTTAGGATTAGGGTGTCTTGCAAGCTGGGGAGACCAAGCTGGGGAAACCTGTGTTCAAATCCAGGCAGGTCAGGGCGAAATCTTGGGCAAGTTTCCTTACTCCACACGCCTAATAATAATCCGTCCAAAAAAACCACAATAATAAAATTGGTCATTCACTCCACGACTGTTGGTGGGACACTGCTGTGAGCAATTAGCTGCCGTGATTCGCCCACAAATATACAGTCATTTCACTTTACAGTATATTCTGTGAAGCGCTTTGGGACGTCGATAAGATGTGAAAAGCGCTATATCAAATGCAAGGATTATTATTATTACTTATGTACTATATTCTATGAACCAAGTGTAGTGACCGTGTATGTTGTGAGCAAACATAGCAGTCAATATGTACACACCAATGTCTCACAAACAGCCATGAAGTGAATGACCAATTCTATCTAGAGAATTCAGATAAGATGTTAAACTCTCTTCTCAAAGAGCCGGCACAGGCTCGAAGGGCCGAATGACCTCCTTTTGTGCCGTAAGATTCTATGATTCTATGTTGTCCAGGACATCAGGAGAGAGAAACGCATTTGTCTTTTCGAATAGCTTTAGTGTCCACCCAAACAGGCAGATGGGGCTTTGGTTTAACGTCTTATCTGAATGTCGTCAACTCTACTATTGGATCCATTCCCCAGGATTGTATTGGTGTGTTAGCTCACACAAGTGCGATGTCCTATATGTCAATAGAGTGGAACCATTTCTGTTTTTCAGGATATAATTGCTATTAGAAAGCACAAACATTTGTAAATGTGCGTAGCCGTAGCGTCTTGAACTTCCATCAGGAATATACACTCTGTCAATTTCCCTGTTGTTCTTGGTTAGAGGGAAGCAGATTAAGTAACCATTACGGGCTACTTAACTCAATGTGGAAACAGTTGGAGATGGAATGCTTAAAAACCTGCGATGTTCTTTGTAAGAGACCGAAACAAAGCAGTAAAACTAGAGAGTGTTTGTTTTGGTGATCTGGGTGTCTGACACATGCGGAAAGCCATCACCATCCTGAAGAGTATTCAAATTCAGATTGAGAGTTCCACATGTGTACGCCACCTATACATGCAAATTTCCCTGCACATGGAATGGAATGTGCATTCTTTTCCTAGAGGTGTGTCGGCAGGAACCAAGGCTTGAGGACTTCATAATGTTCATTGGAGATACTGATGACTTTAAACAGCTAAATCCACATAGTTTGGCGTCGTAGCCACAATTGGCCATAAATTACTTCTTAGCGATAGCTCAGGCTGAGTCCGAAGCCTTCAGGCTGATCAGTTAAAAAAAAGTATTTTCCTGGTTTAGGGGAAAGTGGGGATAGAAAATAAAGCATTGCCCCCCAGAGTAAAAACAAAGTGATGTAAGAAACTGAGTGGAGTAAAGTACCTACTTACCTGTGAAAGGGTTCCACCTGTTGTTCCTCAAAATGTTCCTTAGATAAGGAAGGGCACACGTTTAAGTTTACCACAAATGTTGCCGTTAGATTTCATGCAGCCTTCTTATTTGGAAAGAACCAGGGAAGAGAAGGGAAGGGAAAGACTTCCCACATCAAATAATCCATCACCGTCCTTCTTTTCTTGAAGGTCTTTACCAAGTTGTAGCCTACTGTGAGCCAGCGGGGTTCGTGTGGTTTGAAATCCATGCTTTATATAGAGTTTACGATTCAACACCAGGTGAAATCTGGTTTCAATAAACCAGCGGAAGAATTCTCATTTATGCATGAAAATCGACAATAAAATTGCACATTTGGCACAACGTGAGCATTCCCACCGCTAATGAATGCACTCGTTCGTATATTTTCACTGTGGTACGCTAAGTGAATGCTGCCACAAGTAAGTTTTATTAATATTGGGCAAAGAACAAGCACTAATACCACCAACGAAAACAGATGTGAAAACAGCTCGTACCAGTGCAATCCTGCAATGCGCGGAGCAATGCTTCCAATACTTACACAAAATGTTATCTTTTAGGATGTGATGCTCGGTTGTCAGAATACTGCTCGTTCACGTCTCACATCTCTTACCTGTGATTGTCACCTTTTGTGTCACGCTTAACTGGTGGAAACCTTTTAATGCATTGTCAGAATGTATCAATGACAGAACTAATAATAATAATGATAATAATGATGATAATAATACGATAATCCTTGCATTCGAAACAGTGCCTCATTACATGGTGAAGACATCTCAAAGTGCTTCACAAGATTTACTTGAAGGTGTAATTTGTAGGTGAATTGTTTTTTTGTTACGGGTGATTGGCATGCGCAGAAACCCATCACCGTTCTTAAGAGTATCCGAACCAAACTGAGAATTCCACGCGTCACACGTGGTGGAAAAACGGCAGGAAGGTAGGATCAGGGGAGGTTTGCTGGTCACCAAACGGTTTTGTGGAGGAAACGGGTCTGGGTAGTTTGAATGATCTTCTCCTACAGCGCTACGCTAGAGTGTTTCCCCATAATACAGGCATTTGTCTTGCAGTTGCTCGCTTGTTGGTGGAATAGTGCCAGCTTTCAGATGCCCATACACACCCATATAATTGTACCACCCTGCCTACCAAAAGCGTTTTGTTTTTCTCTCTCTCCTGGCCCATTGCAAAGTTTGTACAGAGTCCAGCAAATGGTGGCAGTCCACACACAAGCGCAACTTATAACATAAGGGGAACAGTTAGTTAGAATGCTGCACAGAGCACATCTTGTGCTGCCAACCATTCAAACTGCACCATGCTGAGTCTACTGTTAGCATTGCATCCTCTCTGGCCTCTTTTACCGGACTTTATGTGTGAGGCATGTGGTTGGAGTTCTGATAATCTGCAATGGCACTGACCGGAAATCGCTCTCTCACAATCTATCAAACCCGATTCTAACTTTGTCTGGCAATGCATTCGCAGATGCTTATCTAACGTGTTGCTTTGCAAACAGGAAATACACTTTACTCTTGTGTTTGCTTGATACAATGTGTGAAGCATTACAAAATCTTCTTTTTTTTCTCCCTGTGCCAATTTCTCTCCTTCTGTTGATTCTCTGCTGGGGTTCGATCTCATGAGCAACAGTGCCCACCATTACTCACCCCACAGGCCACTGTTTATATGTGAGTCATGAGTGCGACTTGGCAGACTGTTCAACTGCATGGGGTTATCACAGCCGCACCCAATCCTTCACCAATCAGACGTCAATCACACGCGTCGTTCCTCCAGCAGCGGCCACAGGATCGGGATCAGGAGCTGATTGAGAAGCAACAACAACAACAACAACAACAATTTACATTTATATAGCGCCTTTCACGTCGGGAGGACGTCCCAACAACACCGACAGCAGCAAAATTACACTTGTATACACTTGCCTTGCTTGTTACACTTGCCTTTCAAGTCAGGAGGACAAGACCTGATGTTGGCCTGGCTTGTAAGCAAGACAAGATCACAAGATCAGACCAGAGGTTCAGGTCAGGAAGGCCCTTTGGCTCACTCAGATCCCATGCTTCGAGAATACCCACTCTCCCATCACAGCATTCAGCTGTTTTTCTGATATGGTTCCTGGTCTCCCAACACCCGTCTTTTTGACTTTTTGACTTCCAGTCACAGGAATTCCACATCCTGTCCCCTGGAGGACAGGGTGTTGTATTACATGTGGACACAGAAACACGCCACACTTTCGCCAGAGTTTGCAGGAAATCCAGTGGAACGCGTTGAGATGCTCTGATTCCCTGCTAAGTCTCTGCATCCAATGTAAGGATTATTGTCGGATTATTTCACTCTCCTCCCCCCCGGGAGGTGACTTGCTTATCACCTTGTTACTCCACGTAACACATTCAAGAAGGCATTTTTTTTTTAAAAAAACGTGTGAGCCGAGATGACACAGCTCTCACTTCTTGTTTGCTGGGAATAGTGTTCGAGGCCAGGACACTTGGCTCATGTACAAAGCAGGTTGACGCTGCGATGGGGAGATGGGAGGGTGAGTGTTCTGTATGGATGAGATTAGATGTGCTTCTTCACCTTTTTGGATCATATGGTGATTTTTTGGGCCAAGCTTACCGTAAGCAACACTCAGAGAGAGTCTCTCTTTTGATATCCACACACAGGCATGTTCTAGCACAGCTCATTAGTGTGGGATCTAGAAGACGTGAAAAGCGCTATATCAAATACAAGGATTATTATTATTATTACAAAACTATTCTTCCTATTGTTTATTACATTTACTGGATGTTCGACTCAATCCACGACTGTTTGTAGGACACTGATGTGTGCAATTGGCTGCCATGTCTCGCCACAAAAATATACTGTCAATTTCCCTTCACAGAAATTTTGAGACATCTTGATGTCATGATATCTAATGCAAGTATTATTATGATACCATCAAATGAGTTCACAATCTCACTCTACACCACAGCATTAACGAAATACAATATTCAGCCCAACAGTTTGTGGAAGGGGATCCGAGATGAAAAGTTGGATAGAGTATTGGAACATGAACCTACACAATTTGTTGCTTGTCTTCGCTTGGAATGCTGTGTCTTTGTCAATCATCAAACAAGAGTCATTATCAGCAGACATGCACTACCTCATCGTTACATCTCCTCAGTTAGTCTGCTCAACAGTGCTTATTAGAGCCAAACATATTGGCTGTGTAACTTTTAACAATGCATAGGGTGACGGCTTTGTTAATGAAAAAGCTGCTAAGCTTTCAGTATTAAATACAATATGTAGACTTTTTCGGCACAGGCAAATCAACAACAACAAAATTATATTTAGAGAGTGCCTTTCACGTCCCAAGGCGCCCGAAGATCAAAACAAAGATCAAAGTGCATCTTTCTGTGGCCTTTATTTAAGAAATGATCGCCCTGTTTCAGAGATAGATGTGAGTGGAGCGAGTGTGAACAGATGGCGAGAGATTTCAGGTGGTGAGGGACCACGTCAGTTTGCCTTTTGTATTTCTTCAAAAACGGCATTGAAAGAAATTCTCATTTTTATACCGTTTACCAGCTGCTTTTAATTGAGTCGCTGCTACATTTTGCGCAAGGTTACTCTCAACGTTAGCCTATGTTCGAGGAATCGTTTCTCGGATTCCTTTATTTTCCTTTTGATACTGTTTTGCACCTTGTGCATCTTATCGGCCCGTCTCCACGTAAGCCTGTCCTGAAATTCTAAAATTTGCCACTAATTGAGCTGATGGGTACCTGTAAACATACTCCAATTATATAACACAATAATCTTTGCATTTTAAATACTTCCTTGGCATGTCGTCGGAACATCTGAAAACGCTTCAAAGGATTTTACTGTGTATTTGTAAGTGAATGTGGCAACCATGTTTACGCACAGTAGTGTCCCATAAACAGCCACGACATAAAGACCAATTTTATCTGGGGGATTGTTGACAGGGACATTGAAAGAAGCTCAATTTTTTAAAAAAAATAGTGTCACAGGATTTTTAGCCTGTCCCCCCAAACAGACAAATAGTCCCTTGATTTCACTTTCTGCTCTGAAGGACAGCGCTTTTAACAATGCAATGCTCCCCCATTAGAACGTTAGTCTAGACATAATGAGCTCAAACTCCTAGCATGAAACGTGGGCTTGATCCCACGAGAAAGCCGCAACCTTCTGACTCAAAGGTGAGAGTGCTCACCAACTGAGCCAGGCTGACACTGTTGCTTTAAAACGCTATGGTCAGGCACGATAAATAAATATTTACGGGCAACTGTTTTTAAGTTAATCTATTTAGCCCTGTTTCAAAGCATCTACTTTGCTGACCAAAGCAAAGATTCTGTTAAAACATTGGGATACATTCACTGATATAAATCATACCGGGGGAATCAATGGCTCATCTTCTGAAGATGGAAGTTATCAAGCTATCAAGGTGGAAGTGGGGCTGCCAACATTTCACTGGTAAATAGCAATGTGTCCAGGAACGAACGCACAATTCGTTCCATTAGCTAAATCTTGCTCACTTTGGCATAGGTGTTACAACAGCCCTCACAGAGGATAAAGGCGTTCGTCTGTTGCCAAAGTTGGAACCAGATTTGCTGGTAGACTCGCTGCTTGGGGATTTCCTTTGAACTGGCAAGCAACACAAAGAAAATGTGCCTTTAAATGAAGTGCTACTTCTGGATATTCCTTTTAATTCATACCCTTTGAGTACTGAATGTCCTACGCAGCTTGCTAAACCTCATGTGTGTAAGTAACCTTTTGTATCACATCTGCCAAAAATGGCATAAAACTACTTTTTTAGTGCTTTCACTTAAGCGAGGGGTGGAACAGTAAATTAAAATGTGGTCCAATCGAATATTTATTGCCATTTCTTCCACTGAGAAATTTAGCCAATTCAGCAAATGAATAGCACATTAACAGCAACTCAGAAAGGGATTCAGTACTTTTTATTCACCTACAAACACACAGTCGCTTCACTTTACAGCAAATCCCGTGAAGTGCTTTGAAACATCCTCCTGAGATAATTGGAGCTATATCAAAGGTAAAGATTATTAATACTTCAATGTGAGGCTGGAGATAAAGTTCCTTTAATATACATTAACAAAGCAAATATCATACGAATTGAATATCTTGGAATATCTATAGACACAACACATATTCTTAGCTGCCCACAACTCTTATTTATGTTCTCTGTTGATCTTTATTTCAGTGCCTTGGGACACCCTCGCGACATGAAAGGTGCTATACAAATGTAATTTAGTTGTTGCTGTTGTTGTACATCGTACCATCTACTGCGCAGTTTGGAGGGGTTTACAACGTAGAGAAATGTTGAGCGACTGGAATGAAATCTTGAACCAACGTGTGTGTAAACATGGCTGAATCTAAGTGTCTGTTGTGAATATTATTATTATATTAGGTGTAGCATTTTCACATTGGACATCCCAAACCGCTTCACACACTTTAAAGCGCAGTGAATGTGTGTGTTCATGAAGGCAAACATAGTCGAACACTTGATCTTCTCAACCCACCTCATCCTATGGTCCATGATCTGAAGAGGGCTGATAGGGTGGACTCAATATCAGCATTTGGCTGTTGACACCACATCCATTCCGCTAGACTCCAGCTCCTACTTCTGCCATCAAAGGGATTTGTAGAGGAAATTTGAGCAAAATATGGGAGAATAGTATAATAATATATGATTGAAGATAAAGGGAATGGAGCCACCTTTGGCATTTCACATAAAGTGAAACATTTAGCGCTTCAATAAAAGTGTGATACTATTTGTACTATTTATGTTTAGCCTGTCTCTACTTATATTTAGAGAGTCATATGAAAGCACATTCACAATTTGCAGGTCTCTCATTCGATCCCGTTAAGTAAATTCTGGCACAGTAACACATGTAACACTAATTATGAAAATAATAATAAAAATGATCCTCAAATTTGATACAGTGACTTACCACATTGTCTTGAAACATCTCAAAGGATTTACTGTGTTGTGAATGCATATTTATTGGTGAATGAAGCAGCCAATTTGCCCTCAGCAATGTCCCACAAACAGTCATGAAGTGAATGACCAATTTTATATGGTTGGCCCAGAACACTGTTAACTCCCTTCTCTTTCTGAAGAGTATAGCGGGATCATACTAGTACTGTACAGTGAAGTCCTGTAGCTCAGTGGTTAGAGCACTCACCTTACAAGCGAGAGACCTGAGTTCAATTCCAGGCAGGGTGAAACCTTGGGCAAGTTTCCTTCCTCCACACACCTGCTAATAATCCCTCAAAAAAAAACACAATAATAAAACTGGTTATTTCAATCCACGACTGTTTGTGGGACACTGCTGTGCGCAATTGGCTGCCATGTTCTGCCCACATATGTACAGTCAATTCACTTTACAGTATATTCTGTGAAGTGCTTTGAGACGTCTAGAAGACGTGAAAAGCACTATATCAAATGCAAGGATTATTATTATGATTATTATTATTAACACCCAGCCAAACAGGGAGATAGGGCTTTTGATAATTCAACCCCCCCCCCCCACCCCACAGGGCTGGGCTGGAGTGTTAGCCAAGATCATGTGAGTTTAATCAGTTTCCCATACCAACCAGAGAATGGGAGTCACCAACAATTACAAGATTACATTTGTACAGCTCCATTCACGTTGGGAGCACATCCCAAAGTGTTGAGTTAAGCTACAAAAGGGGTAGAACAACAATCAATGATCTTAAAATTTTACAGTGAAATTTACCAAAACTAGAAACATCTGAAGTTGGAAGATGTATTGTCCTGTTCGACCCCAAACTATCCTTCCTGAAGCCACATCACTCCCACCTTCGCCCATCTCCACTGGCTCCCATCCACCAGAAGATCCTCGCCCTCACTTTCAAGGCCATTCACGGCCTTGCCCCCGCCTATCTCTCTGACCTGCTGTCTCCCTATCAGCCTACCACGTCTCCTCCGTTCAGCAGACTCAGGCTTGCTCAACGTCGACCGCCCTAACTGCCCAACCATCGGTGGCCGGGCTTTCAGCCTCTCTGCTCCCACACCGTGGAACTCCATCCCGCAGCCCTTCCACTTTGCTTCCTCCCTTTCCTCCTTCAAGAACGGTCTCAAGACCTTCCTCTTCAACTGAGCCTTCAGCTCCCCCACTAATCTTCTCCCTCTCCTTCCCCCTACCCCGATCCTCCCCCTCCCGCTCGGATCCCGACCTGACTGTTCAGCACTTTGGGATGTCCTCCCGACGTGGAAGGTGCTATACAAGTGCGATTTTGTTGTTGTTGTTATATCGATTTCAGTAGGAAAAAGTGTTGGAATTATCCAACTACTGTTGTAAGTCTTACCTATGTAGCAAAGCATAGAACATATATGGATCTTAAAATCCAAAATCTTCTCATTTTAATCCTAGAATTTCCAATACATTATTGATTTCACACAATGATGAGATCCAGATGGGAGCTGCAATCCAGTTGTTATTTACAAAGTCATGCAGGTTATAAATTACTCTGAATTTAACAGCATCCGCTGAGTGAAACAGACCTTATTGTCTTCAAGGTTATGAGTGAGGGAGTGGTTGGAATTAAATGAGTTGACAGGATGGGTCGGTCGTGTTGAATGACAATAGTGCAAGCTTCTCAGGCCGTGCTATTCTCCCTGGCTGAGAAATCAATGTGCTTGGAAGTGAGCCTGCAAGAGAGTAAAAACAGAAGAGAAAATATAAAGTAAATAATGAATATCACACAGGCCCCAGTTTCAGTCCACCAGCATCTGTGGCCAATTAACTGATGTAAAATGTATTTTTGTTTTGGTCAGCCTGGTGTCTGAAACATGCGGAAACCCATCACCGTGCTTAAGAGTATCCAAACCAAACTGAGAATTCCATGCATCCCACCTAAACATGGATATCCCAGAGATAGATCGATGGAACGGAATGTGTACTCTGCTTATCCAATCTCAGGTGTTGGGGAGGGTGGGGTGGGGGGGTGTGTGTGGGATGGGATGGGTGGTGGGGGTTAGAGTTTTCGAGAAGCGTAAGATACAATATTTCAGAACAGATTCAAATTTCTCGACAGATTCGCCTTCAAGCGACACATTGTAAAATCTGTTGAGAAACATTACATTTTTCACCCCATTGCTTCTGGACAAGGTTTGGGATTTAAATGATGTACTCATAAAAGCTACGCCAGAAGAATTGAAGGGTGGTGCGGTCGATGTGGATACCTACCTATCTGTGGTGTTCTTTCACCAATCAGCGGGAGTCACAATTGAGAGTGGATCTAAGACCACTTAGGGGGCAACCTTAGAAAAGAACAAAATGACCAAGTATCTAACCAGCGAGAGCTGGCTGCTTCTCCATGAAGTCGAGTGCGCTGACTTTGAAATGTGCAGATAAAACCAGTAAAATAAAAAGGAATGCCAGCAACGAGGTATTGAAGACGTGTTGTGTGGATTAAACAGCAGTCGTTTGGATCCCAATGAGTCAGTTTAAAGCTACAAATCAAACATAGTACCACTATTTTCTTCTTTAATCTCCCTCCCACACCCCCGCCCTCCCCCACACCATTTCTCCACCACTCCCCATTCAAAATACTTTTATGGGAACAAAACAGCCTGTGGAAGTGAAATGATTTTGTTGACGGTGGCATAATGATAATTAAATGTGTACATGTTGAACTAACCCTGGAGGTGCCTTCCCTGAATTGGTTCCTGCATAAACTGTGCGTCTCAGCACAGTGGTAGATTGAGTTAAGAGTTGCTTTAAATTGAAAGTGTAAACGTTATATACCACTTTGTTTAGAGCTGCGCGCAGAAGCCAATCAGCCGCCAAAGACGGGAAATCTGACTCCCGTTGGTAATCAGAAGCACGTTGTGAATAATGATGGAATCAGACTGTACAGTAACCTTTCAGCACACAGAATGTTTTACATACTCAGCTAAAACCACCTTATCCATTGAGGCTTTGGCCTGCAGAGCTAAGCTACACTTTCCAAACTCATTGTGGAGTCTTGTGACATATTGGTTAGAGCACTCGCCTCGCAAGCGAGAGGTCCCGGGTTCGATTCCCACGCAGGACCGAAACTTTAGGTAAGTTTCTTTACTCCACGCGCCTCTGTTTACCCAGCAGTAAGCAGGAAGCCGGTTATTAGTCGATAGCTTTTTCAGTGGATAATCCCTTCCAAAAAATTATTATAAATTTGGTCACTCAATCCACAAGTGTTTGTGGGTGGAGTAAGCAACTTGCTGACAAAAAAAGGCAATCACTATGCTAAGTCCCATAGCAGAATCCATAGAACCAAAAAATATAACCTTAAGACATATTCCATATTATCCGTATTTATCTGTCCTAGCTGCTCCATCCCCATCCACTAAATCTTTGAGTCCAAGTAATGTTGCCAGATCAGTATTCATATGAATTCCATGACAGTACATGATATCCATGTCAATGAACTATAAACAAGTGCCTGGTTTAGAGTTTCCAAACTATGAACAGACTTTTCCTATAAAATAACTTTATTTGTGTGTTGTTTTCAATGATTTCCCCCCAAGTTCCTGTTTATGTGCCCACCAAAGTAAAACGTAGCCAGATAAACACAGAGGTAATTAAACACTGATGGTTTTCTACTGAACAGCGGAATAAATGCTTCAGTTGCACGTACTACGAACTGGTGTGGGTCTCATTAACCTATAAATTGCTCCCTCCAAAACATACGTTGGTTGGTCGCGTTTGTATCATCAAGTTGTCATTTGGCTAATCATGTCTGCTGGTGTTTGTCTGCTGACTGGGCCTAGTGAGTGTGGGCAAGTGAATTCTGAAGAAGCATTTGTGATTACTTCTCCGACATAATTGTTTATTGAAAAATAGCTGACATTTGATTCCGCATCTCTGAAACTCAAATTTCAGGGTTTTCTGCAAGCTGAGGTGACTGTATTTGTGGACAAACGCGGCAGTCAATTTATGCACAGAGATGTTCCACAAACAGTCAAGGTCAAATCGGTACTTATGGACATTATAGGGATTCTCCACACAGCTATCTTTCATGTTATAACCTTTTCATCTGCAGAAATGTTCCCAGTTCCCTATAAAAAAAAACTTTAGCAATCTAGGTTCCACCACCTGCACTGGTTTTATAGAAATGTCCCTAAGTATAGGTTTAGCTGGGTCCATCTTTCTTCCTATAAAATGTCTTCTGTAATATAGAGAAGCTTAAGAGGTGAGATGAAGGTGTGTATTCCTTACGCATTATCTGATTGCACCGTATCTCGGTACAGTATTTTGAAGAGATGAACTTGTATGTTTGAGTATTTTAATACAGTTGTGTCTGTTGTCACTGCGTGCAAGATGAAAATGGACATAATCAAAGATGAGTGCTCCAGAGGTAGACATTTTCATAGGTGTGTAATCCCGTAGCTCAGTGGTTAGAGCCCTCTCCTTACAAGTGTGAGACCTGTGTTCGAATCCAGGCAGGTCAGGGTGAAACCTTGATCAAGTTTCCTTACTCCACACGCCTAATAATAATCCCACAAAAAAAATTGTCATTTTAACCCACGACCATTTGTGGGACACTGCTGTGTGCAGTTGGCTGCCATGTTTCACCCACAAATATACAATCAATTCATTTTACAGTATATTCTGTGAAGTGCTTTGAGATGTCTAGATGACGTGAAAAGCAATATACCAAATGCAATGATTCTTCTTATTATTATGTGCCATTGGTCTCCAAGTATGAAACAAAATTACAGCAATCTGCAGGATCTAACCGTGCATCTATAGATGTATTGCAGACCATATTCCCTGAACGCATTCGACTGAAAGACAGTTTGTGGTAGGCAAAACAATTCCTCTTCTTTCCAATTGATTCAGCGGCGCTCTTCTACAACGCCTTCCATACCCTCAAGTGGAAACGCTCAGAGGTCTGAGTACTGAACTGCATCAGATATTTTGCATGGATTTTGCTGTATTGTGGCAATTGTTCATAGCTGTTGCATAACCAATTTACACAAGAGATTGGGTTTACAGTTACTGACGTGTGTTACCTATTGCGCTTGTTAGAAAAAATACTGACCCTTTATGTTATTCTCAAAGACTTAGTATCTAACAAAACAAGACAGTGTGCATTAACACTGTCAGTTTGTCATTATGGCGATCTACAAACGTTTTTTTGGGGATTAAAGAATTAAGTCCCCTAATTCCTGTTTATTGATACACACACAAAATCCTACCCCTTCAGAAGGTCACAATGAGCCTCTAAATAGTTAGTGTCAGATTTGGTGTTACCAATGTTTTTCCAATGTTTCTCCAATCACTCATTGTACAGTACAGTACTTTACTTGCTAATTCTAACTGATAAATGATTGATAGTTTCCAGAACAAATATTCTTCTCATTAATGCCAAAGAGCGGGGAAGGGTCAGTAATTTCTGTTCTGTAATGTTTGGATATAACAGTTTACTACAACAACAACAACAACAACATTACATTTATAGAGCGCCTTTCACGTCAGGAAGATGTCCCAAGGCGCTGGACAGTGACGTGACAAGGAGCTATGTTAAATGCAAGGATTATTATTATTATATAAAATTTGCACAAGAGAAGAAGCCACTCATACGAAAAAGGAAAAAGAACTGTTATTTTGAAACTCGGTAGAACGTGTGTTCAATGTGCCTGTTGTTACCAGTAATGTAAATTGGGAATGAATTTTCATCACGTAGGATTCGTGACGAGTTGCTTGGGTTTGGAAAGTGCTTTGGTCACAAAGCTGGCAGTTAGCAAGAGTATAACACAGAAATCAGCAATCAGAAAGTTCAAGGTGCCCTGACTTGTAACAGTGTCAAAGAGCTCCTGTGGCAGAATAAAACTGCAAGTTATATGAATAAAAAAATAATAACTCACATGAATATAACACCCTTCATACAGTCTCAGAGATAAAACAGGAAAATAAAAATAATATTAATAATAATCCTTGCATTTGAGATAGCACCTTATCACATCGTCTAGGCGTCTCAAAACGCTTCACAGAATATACTATAAAGTATAATGACTGTATGTTTTATAGGTGAACCTCAGCAGCCAAACCTGCACAGCAGTGTTCCACAAATAGTCATGGATTAAGTGACCAATTTATTTCAATTATTTTTGAAGGTATTATCACTCCCGGAAATGTGACCTGCCAATCGACTAGCAACTGGGTTCCTACTTACTGCTAATACTGCTTGTGGAGTAAGGAAACTTTCCCGCCCTTTCGCAAGGTCGGGAATTGAATCCAAGTCCTCTCAATCGCGAGGCGAACGCTCTAACCAGTAAACTACAGCACTCCAGAACATGTGATGGGATAATCTGATTTTTAGCCGATTTGCTCAACGGTTTTCAAAACAGAAAGGATAGTGGTGCTTTAATTCCACTTGGTTTACGAGGTCAAAAGCTTCAGGAGACACCCCCATTAGTTGATTGAAAAATAACCTTAACACGTTTGTTCATCAGCGTCACAATCGGCTTTGGGAGTATTTGATAGCTGAAGTTGGTAATCGCTTGTGAGGTTCCTCAAATGTGCAAAGGAGAGTGCTTCAATTGCAGAGTTTCCGACTGTCTCTTCTTAAAGCACAGATTTTATTGACGTAAAGGCTTACTTTAACTAAGAAATCTATTACACATATCACAGGATAGAAACCATGTACAGTACATTCCGTGAAGCGCTTTGAGACATCCCTAGAAGATGTGAAAAAGCGCTATATCAAATGCAAGGAGTATTATTTATTATGTAGTGTATGTGTTACTGATACCTATCACAAGCACTGGAAATGTCACAACCCACTGCAGAAATCACTGCATTTGGAATTGCAATGTTGTCTAGCTGATCAGATATTACATTTAAGGTGTGAATTCACTAACAATCATTCCAAGGTTGCTAATTTGGCCAAACATTATCTTGAACAAACTAAGAATAATAATAATAATCCTTGCATTTGATACAGCGCTTTTCAGGATAGTGGCTTATCCCATCTTCAAAACGTCTCAAAGCGTTTCACGGAATAGACTGCAAAATGAATTAACGGTCGATTTGTGGGTGAAACGCGGCAGCCAATTGTGCACAGCAGGGTCCCACAGACAGTTGTGGATTGAAATGACCAATTTATCATTACTTTTGTTTGAGGGATTATTATTAGGCTGGTGGAGTAAGGAAACTTGCCCAAGGTTTCACCCTGACCTGCCTGGATTCGAACTCAGGTCTCATGCTTGCAAGGCGAGTGGTCTAACTACTGAGCTACAGGACTCCACGTTAATCGTGAAAGGCAAAGGTTCTAGCTGGGTAGGCCTTTCATTGTCAAGCTATGCAGTTTTAACTGGTTATACTCCAACAGTACCCCACCCAGAGTAATTATATTATATGATAAAACCATCTGCTATGATTTGAAGAGCAATTATATTAACAATACCTCTGCTCATCATAAAATTAGCAGATGCTCAGTAATGAGAGCTGCTGCTTTAGTTCCAGTTCCGCGTTACAGCCAACAAAGAATACAAGCATTGCCTGATCCAGGAACAATATTTGACAATAAAACATATCTAACACAGAAATGATTACCAAGTGTTAAATGCATCAATGTGTTGAGAAGAGAATGCTTGATGCATACCGTGAGGGTGAAGGGAATATAGAGGTAAGGAGACAGAAATTGAAGGAGTAGAGGTTCAGATGGACTATCATAATGATTCTTGTATTTGATATAGCACCTTATCACGTCTTCGAGGCGTCTCAAAGCGCTTCTGTAAAGTGAATTGACTGTATTTTGTGGGCGAAACATGGCAGCCAATTGCACACAGTGGTGTCCCACAAACAGTCATGGATTGAGTGAGCAAATTATTTGATTGATTGATTGGTTGATTTTGGAAGGGATTATTAACCCAGGAAAGCAATCCGCCAATCGACTAACAACCATGTTACTTACCGCTAGGTAAACAGAGGCGTGTGGAGTAAGGGAACTTGCCTAAGGTTTTAACCTGTATGGGAATCGAACCCAGGTCATTTTGCTTGCCAGGTGTGTCCTCAACCAATATGCTACAGCATTCCACCAGCCATATCAAAAGGGAGGATTGTTATTTATTTTCAAGAGAAGTCAATTCTCCAATCCAGTGGTTGTTTAGTCTATGGAAAGAATCTTCTTTGTACAGACTGAACAAGACAAGACCTTAACTATATTGCCTGGAAGGCAAATAAAGAGAAGGGGGAAATAAACAAAATCCAACAGACATATTGGTGTATTCTTCCTTTGTCAAATATGGAATTTCTTTTTTTTTCCCAAGCATCCAGCTTTCAGCATTGTACTGTATTTTACAAGCGACATTTACAAAGTGCATCAATTGTTGAAAATCACCATCGCCGAGAACAAAAAGCAGCAGGTAGAAGTGGGGTGGTGGGCGTAGGAAGAGGGAAAAGGGAATGATTATTAATAACAAAACTATTCCAGTTCAAGAAAGATTGCTCACTCTTCGTTCAGTCCGCTTGTCGCAGAAATGCACTGTATTTTGTGACCTACTTGGCACAAACGTGAAGGAATGACCCATTTCCATTGCGACGTAATTACATTGATTGTTTTCTGGTTGCTACCTTCACAGTTGAAAGGGTTTTGAGCAAAGTGTCTGCTACCCTGGAACTTCCTGTGGGTATTTAACGCAGACAAATGAGAGAAGATTAAAGGTAAATAACTTTTAAGGCTGCGTAAACCCCTTGTGGAATTGGCAACTGACTAACTGATCATTAAGCTTCAGCTAACTGCTGGTTAACCGTAACTATCCATCAGAACAAGGTGTCCCTTGGTGGTCAGTCAAAGATCAATAGTGAAGCAGCGGTACGTGGTGCAATTACCTCTCTACTGTTTCTGGGATGGAACTTCAAACGAGAAAGGGAGTGTTTAAAAAATATACCTTCCTTTGTCTTAAACTGAAAGAAAAGGTGCGAAAATGGTTACCCAACTAAAAAGCTTGTAGCCACAAAACATCACAGAAATACTCTGCGGTGTTACAATTTTTTTTGTGTGTGTGTGTGGAACGAATGATCATAGGCTGTTGTTTAAATGCATTGCAAGGCCCTGAATTTTTGCCTGGTCTTAGCCTTTGAGAGCCTTTGGTGTCTTAAAATTGAAGACATTTTATCTGCAGTAGTTAAAACATCAAAAATCATGATAACAATCTCTTTTTTTGGATATTGCGTCTTATCACATCTTTGAGGCATCTCAAAGCACTTCATAGAATGTGCAGTCAAGTGAATTGATTGGATACTTTGTGGGCGAAACACGGTAACCAATTGTACACAGCAGTATTTCCGTTGAGGTGATCAACTTATTGTTATTACTATAATTTTTTTGGAATGAATTATTATCCTCGAAAATCAAATTGGCCAATCGACTAACAACTGGGTTGTTGCATGCTGCTGGGTGAACAGAGCTGGGTGGAGTAAGGAAACCTACCCGACATTTCAACTTGCCAGGAATCGAACCCATGTCTCTCCCTCGCGGCGAGTTCTCACAGGACACCAGTCGATGTCCTTATAGCCAGTCAATGAACAACACAACAGGTCGAGCGTACTGTGGGACTGCAGATTGTTCATTTGTTTGCGGGTAACGGTGGGAATCCGACATAAAAATAACATTTTGCACCAAGATTGTTACAGTGTGGGAATGAATTCCGGTGTCTTGTGGTTATCTGATGGATGTTACGAGCATGGGAAAGGAAAAGATGTGTCTGAAAATGCCTGGGAGTTAAAGATTGGGTTAACTGTGTTACAATGTCTGATCCGAGAGATAATAGATAAGCTGGCATTCCTGTTTGCTTTCCACGCTACTGTTGACATGTTTCCCCTCTTAAGGCATGGTCAAAGGAGTGACACTGATGTGCTGGATATAGGAGAGTTTACTAGTAAGTAGATTATACTGCATATGTATCTTATTTGTACTTCTTTGTTTTCTTCGCCTGATTTAAAATGGTGTAATTTTCCTCTTTTGACAAAAGCTGCAATTTGTGGAACATGTTCCAGTGCGAATGGTTGCACATTGATCAGTGTGTTAGCCTAGCTCAATTGCCTCGTGCCTTCAAGTCAGCAGGTCGTGGATTCAAACCCCACGTCGCGGTTTTGCACTCGTATAATCGTTGTGGAGTCCCGGAGCTCAGGTTAGAGCACTCACCTTGCAAGCGAGAGACCTGGGTTCGTTTCCAGACAGGATGAAACCTTGGGCAAGTTTCCTTACTCCACATGTTTCATGATAATCCCTCAAAAAACCCCCAATAATAATTTGGTTATTTTAATCCATGATTGTTTGTGGGACATTGTTGTGAGCAATTGTCTGCCCCGTTTTGCCCACAAATATAAGATCAATTCATTTTATGGTATATTCTATGAAGTGCATTGAAACATCTAGTAGACATGAAAAGCACTATATCAAATGCAAGGATTCTTATTATTCTTCTTCTGTCATTCTTCTTATGATGAATATTAACCCAGGTTGATATTCTAATGCAGCGCTGGGAGTGTGGGCTGGGAGTGGGTGCCATTGTTCAGATGAGAAGCTAAACCATATTCAATTATTATCAATGAACGGAAACCCAGGCATTCGATATCGCGCCTCTTATTTACAGGAGGACGCTCCGAAGGACAGAGGTTGTAGTGCGAAGTCGAGTAACTTTCCATTTTGTAGATAGAATGATGGAAATTAAATTTTACCTTGAACTAACCCTGGAGGCAAGAAGTCCAATTGTAACACTTCAACGAGCTGAGATCAGCTTAGTCAGCACTGACCAAAACTCACCAGCTGCAGCCACGCATAGCCCTGCAACCGAGGATATCGTTCCCCGCCGGCCGTCAGATAACTTTTGACGTTCGTACTTTCTTAAAGGAAATGCTGTAGCTGAACAATAGTTTGATTTGGAAAAGGCTTGATCCTCTCTTTATGTTGTCAGTCACAGATTGGATGTAATGCTTCAGCTTGATGTGAAGACTGACAGCACTGTAATAAATAAAACCTCCGCCAGCTAAACTGGAGCCATGGAGCCTATTTTGTCTCCAAACCTCAATTTCCACTGACACCAAGAGACGGATATGATATTGTTAGGACTGGCTCCGTGACAATAGAAGATGAAGCATGCAGCAAAGCTCATCTTTGGGTTTTAAGGTGAGATTGTCCAGCAATCTCATGGTATTGTAAGCATTTTTCTCCTGCTTACCCAAAGAGAAATGAATAGGAGCTTTTCAACTCCGAGCTTCAGTGTCCAGCAATCAACCATACATCCTTTCAATCCATTATTGTTGTTAATTACTATCTGGGTAAAGAGCAATTTCCTGGTACCTGTCCTGAAATTACCCCGTTGCTACTCTGACCCTCTAAACCTCTTGTTCTTCTGTATTAATAATAATAATCATCCTTGCATTTGTTACAGCGCTTTTCACGTCTTCTAGACATCTCAGAATATACTGTAAAGTTAATTGACTGTATACTTGCGGGCGAAACACAGCAGCCAATTGCAGTGTCCCACAAACAGTCGTGGATTGAAATGACCAGTTTTATTATTGTGTTTTTTTTGGGAGGGATTATTATTAGGCATGTGGAGTAAGGAAACTTGCCCAAGGTTTCACCCTGACCTGCTTGGATTCGACTACAGGTCTCACGCTTGTAAGGCAAGTGCTCTAACCACTGAGCTTAAGGACTCCACAGGACTCTTCCGGCATCCCAAAGTATTATTCTGGGTTTCATTTTCAAACCAACTTTACAAAATTGACACCGTATAACATACCTTCAGAGATGGTCTTCTCTCAAGAACAAATGAGATAGATTTCTGTTAGAAAACAGTATCTCGGGATACTATATGGTGTATATTTTGGAATTAACCTGTGAGCGTGACTGTCAGGAAGATGGAAGGTGAACTCAATGGACCTTGATCTTCTTTCATCCAGCAATTCTTATGCTCTTATGTTCTTAAGACTGAAATCAATGCCAGTCAGAAGCCACTGTCCACTCTCCTTCCGTTGGCCTTTGCTACACAGATGTACTTTTGTTGTTGTAATTGTTGTTGTTGTTGCAAGTCTCGCTGGTCTTTCAAGACTCCACCGTCCACAAAATCCCAAATATCTAAACTCCCCTGAAATCCCCCCACTCTCCTTTTGCTTGGCATCCAATCTGGTCTTTGTAAAGTTCTCCGAGACATTATCCTATGTGAAGGGCGCTATATAAATGCGAGTTGTTGCTGATGTTGCTGTCACGTGGTGCCGACTCAGTCGTAGGAACAGTAATGAGGATAAGCTCAAGTTGAATTTGTTTCTATTATCTTCAGGTCTGATCTGTTTTATCTCTCTCTTCTGTTTATAGTGGTATCAGCCAAGTGGGTTCGATGCAGGTCTCAAATCAGTTAGCAACAATCTCAAAAGCATTTCTCTGAATCGGAATGTGGGTTGAAGCCCCACAACAAGATTTTTGAGATCAAAGATGAGGCCGACCCACCCATCCCAATACCAGGGAGAGCAGTGATTGTCGGACCTGGCCTCCTTCAGATAAGACATTAAACCAAGGTCCTGTCTCCATATTCAGGCGGACGTTTCACTTCCTAAGGCACTGTTCGTGAAAAAGTAATGATAATAATCATCCTTGCATTTGATATAACGCCTTATCACGTCGTTGAGACACCTGAAAGTGCTTCACAGGATATTGTGCAGTGAATTAACTGTGTATTTTGCGGGCAAAATGCAGCAGACAATTGTACACAGCAGTGTGCTACAAACAGCCGTGGGGTGGGTCATAGAGTCATAGAGTCATAGAGTCATATAGCACAAAAGGAGGCCATTCGACCCATCGAGTGTGTGCCTGCTCTTTGAAAAGAGCAACTGAATCCCACTCCCCAGCTCTCTCCCCATAACCGTGCAAACCCGTCCTCCACAAATAAATTTCTACCCACTCTATTTTGAGGGGATTGTTGGCCAGGACAAAGGAAGTGAGAGAAACTCCCTTCTCTTTTTGAAAAGTGCAATGGGATCTTTAACATCCAATGCGAACAGGCAGATTGGCCTTTGGTTTAACATCTCATGTGAAGGACGGCACCTCCAACAATGCAAGTCCCGTCTCAGCTCTATACTGTTATCTTAGACAATGCGAGATGAGTCTTCATAAGACATTGTGCAATATAAATTGCCTGCAAATACATAGTCACCACGCTTTGCAGAAAAACACCGAAGATCTTTGAGACATTTTAATGGAATATGTCAGAGACAAGAATTAAGGGTGAAACTTTGGTCACGTTTCTTTACTCCACATGCCTAATAATAATCCACCCCCCAAAAAAACCTATAATAAACTGGTCATGTAAATCCATGACCGTTTGTGGGACGCTGCTGTGCGCAAATGGCTGCCGCGTTTCGCCCACAAATATACAGTCAATTAACTTTACAGTACATTCCGCGAAGCGCTTTGAGACGTCTAGAAAACGTGCAAAGTGCTATATGAAATGCAAGAATTATTATTACTATTAATAATGGGGTGGGGGTGGGGCTTCCACAACCAGAGGGAACCCTGAGCTGACAGTTCCACAGGTTTCTGCGACTTTGGAATTGTTTTTTGACGGAAGCCCACTAAACGGGGTGTGGCTCGCCTGAAGACAGGTATGAGTGAGTCAGCAAGGTGTGCTTGCCTTGACTGCCGGCTATCACAGTCAGCTTTTGTGTTGGAATAAGGGTTCAGCAGCAGAGATGTGTCACAGATCGTTTCTAGAATAATCGTTAACAGAATAATCGTGACTGCCAGGGCGCAATACTACCTTCACAAAGGGGTAAGGCGTGCCACACTGCACAGCCCTCAGGCTGCGTCACAATATACTGTGCTGGGAAGTTTGTTTGTTTGTTTTTAAAAAGGGTTCACTTCCCAACCCAAAATACAGTAACCAGCTACCATGGGAAAGGGAGAGCTTTCAGCGCTCTCTCATTCAACACCCGAAACTTGTGCTGTCACGAAGGTTTGCAATCCACTGACAATGCAATGAGTCTGAATGGCCAACCGATTGTTTTTTTTTATTGAAGAAGTTTATTCTAAACGCCTGCGAGTACGGGCAATCCAGAGCTAAAATGATAACTACAATAATAGTTCTTTGCATTCGATATAGCGCCTTGCACATCGTCGAAATGTCTTAAATAGCTTCGCAGCAGCAGCAACAGCAACAAATTACATTTGTGTAGCGCCTTTCACATCGGGAGGTCATTCCAAGGTGCTGGACAGTCAGGGAATTTTGTGATAAAAGGCAGTGACTGTGCATTTTGTAGTGTAACCTTGAACAGCAACAACTTTTGCTTATATAGCGTCCTATACAGGACAAGGCCCCGAGCATTTCACAATGATGGATTGGACGCACAGCAAGTGAGAAGGTACCCTCACCTTAGCAGAAATGAAATTGCCTAATTTTCCCTGATTAACTTTGCTTATTACTGCAAACTTTACGAGATAGGTGAACTTTTGAAAGCTAAAGATCACACACAGGTTGAACGCTGATAATTAAAGTCCCGAAGCCCAGTGGTTAGAGCCATCGTCTTACAAGCGAGAGACCTGGGTTCAAGTCCAGGCAGGGCGAAGCCTTGGGTATGTTTCCTTATTCCACATGCCTGATAATAATCTCTTTAAAAAAAAACAATGAATTGGTCATTTCAATCCACGACTGTTTGTGGGACATTGCTGTGCACAATTGGCTGCTGAGTGTCGCCCACAAATATACAGTCAATTCACTTTACAGTATATTCGGTGAAGCGCTTTGAGACGTCTAGAAGAGGTGAAGAGTCCTAAATCGACTGTAAGGATTACTAATATTATTTACTATTACTCAAATCACATCCAACAAGCCAGACAGTGTACCCTCGATCAATAAATGGTCATTGTGAACCCTCATGAATGAGAAGGTGGCGAAACATCTTTTCAAACCCAAGACACACTTTACATTTCCCAGTTAAATACTTCTAGTAATGAAGTGCTTTTTAATTTCTGTCACTTGTAGGTCTTTAAAAGTGGGGGCGGGTGCCTGGGAGAGACTGTTTCTACCAGTTTCTGAGTACATTTTTTGTAGAGTTTCACTTATTGCAATTGCCATGTCTGCGGCCTTGAGCCTAGCAAAGGGATTTCCTGACAGGCTTAGCACTTCATTGTAGAATAATCAATCAGGAGTTTAATAATGGCAATAGCCTGAAGTGTTCGCCGGCAGTAAATAAATGGCAGTTGCCATGACATTATGAGTAATTACAAAGGAAAGAACATTGCACTCCCCGACCATAGCAACTAACTGATTTCCAACTTAAAACCAAACAGGGCGATTGAATTGGCTGGTCAAGATCATGATCAGTTTAGACTTAATTAACGGTGGATTTGGATGTGTCTTGTTTTCCACAATTCAGGATCCATTGAACGAGGTGGAAGAATGAGCGAGTGAATCCCCCAGGTTCCACAAGCAGAACATTCGGCCTGAAATTTCACTTTGATTTAGTCTGTTTCTGTCTTAAAATTAAAGATGGCATGGAATTAG
This sequence comes from Hydrolagus colliei, assembly GCA_035084275.1. NCBI lineage: Eukaryota > Metazoa > Chordata > Chondrichthyes > Chimaeriformes > Chimaeridae > Hydrolagus > Hydrolagus colliei. The sequence continues at coordinate 8,951,277 of CM068762.1, read as the reverse complement.
GGAAAATTCTTAACGTCATTCTGATAAAAATTTTAATGAACTTCAGGAAACCATCTTTCACTCTCAGCTGAATTTTAGGATTTATTATGGTCCACCAGGATACAAGAACCCTTGCATTTGATACACTGCCCTATACAGCATTTACTGTAAAGTGAAGGGATTGGATGTGTTTGGTGGGGAATCCGTGCATAGCCAAGTGATGCACAGCATTGTCCTGCGTAATGTTTAGGCATTAAAAATTTCTAGGTTATGCGGATTTTACGTATTAGTGATATGAGTGATTGATCCAAACTAAATTGTTGACGTAACAACAACTTGCCTTAATAGAGCGCCCTTCACGCCTGGCAGCATCTCAGAACGCTTAAAGATCATACAATAGAGCAAATCTACAAGACAATCCAAACAGCGAGTTTCAGCACTGTAGAAACCTTCCATCCGGTCAAACCAGAGGTTTTCTGTGATACGAGCACCTGTACAGTGCGCAGAGGAACCTAGCCCAGTTACAATGAGGTCTTTTGCTCAATTTCTCCTTTGTCTGAAATGACAAGCGATGTTAGGTTCGTCATCAGAGTGCTGGGGCCAGACCTCCCTTTAGCATTATAAATTAGGCAAAGTTTACGTTCAAAGGCAAAATGGTCCCACTTTATTCATGGCTGTGCCAACTTTGAATGTGTTCATGCACTTGGCAGCAAACTTGTAACCAAGTGCCCCCTACCAGCCCATGTACTATTTCCACAGACAGCTGTTGGATCTCGAATGTATTGTCTGCCATCTGTTCGCACTGGCATCTCGTTGATTTCTTTCCTGTTCCAAGTAACGTGCTGCTCTCACGTATGCCTTACAAGCAAGAGGCCCGGGTTCGATTCCAGGCAGGTCAGGGCGAAACCTTGGGCAAGTTTCCTTACTCCACACGCCTAATAATAATCCCTCCAAAAAAAAAACTGCTCAACTCAATCCACGACTGTTGATGGGACACTGCTGTGCTCAATTGGCTGCCACGTTTCACAAATATGGAGCCAATTCACTTTACAGTATATTCTGTGAAGCGTTCTGAGATGTCTAGAAGATGTGAAAAGTGCTGCATCAAAAGCAATTATTATTATTGCATATTAGTATATATACATAGTACTTAAGGAATCACTGAATACGAGTACGATAACATAGAAAGGCCAGTGGTATAAAACAAACACATGTACTTGAAATCAGCCCATTCTCAGCATAGGATCCCAAACTAGAGACTAAAACTAGATTGAACAGAAGTAAAACGAATTGTAAATTCAGTGCTAATTTGGAAGCACATTTATCCTACAAAATAATATTCCAAACTAAGAATAAATTCATTCACTCATTTCTGGTTGCTGTGACCTTAACTTTTAAGGGAAATTGGCTGAGATTAGATTGAATGTTGGACCTTAGAACTTGGTGTAATGGAATAAGATAACAGATAAGAATTGTTGCTGACAGAACCACTGCTCCTCTCACAGATTTGATTCCAACACGTTTAACACTGAAATTGGCAATTGCTGGATGAATCATCCTATAACTTCAAAATAATATTAAAAATGACAAATTGTTCACTCAATCCACGACTCTGTGTGGGACACTGCTTGTGGGACAATTGGCTGGCAAGTTTTGCTCCCAAAATATACAGTCAATTCACTTTACAGTCTAAAGCGCTTTGAGACGTCTCGAAGACGAGATAAGGCACTATATCACGTGCAAGGATAATTATTATTATAAGTTGCATGAAAAGCTACTGTTAGTGAATAACATGATACGGCAGGATCTCTCTGCTAGGCCCTGCCGGAATCTTGTTGATTGTAAAACTGCAAGAGATTTGATCTCTCAGCAAAGTACCTTCAGATTAATATAAAACTGTTCACATTACAGAAGACCATGGCTGATGTTGTTGTGTGGCTAGCAGAGAACACTATAACACAGCGATGATACAATCAATACTTGTGACCCTTTTGAAAAGCTGAGGACGTTCTTAGTGCCTGTGAAACACATTCTGTCAAGTTCTTTCCTGATGGATTATTGAACACTATCAATAATGATGTACGCTTCACAGTGTTTCTGATGGATATCTGAGTTAAGGGAGCGAGAGGAAAGTTCTTCCAGTAACTGAAGGCACGTCACGTGCATCAGACCAACTCGAGGGATTCCCCTGTGAAGCCACATTGAGTTGGGACGTCATTTCCACGACTCGGCATCGTGGGCTTACTGATTAATTAAAAAATTGATTAAATAGTTAATTAGTCTAGTTCTTAATTAATAAACACCGCAGAATAATAACTTGTACGTTTGGGAGAGAGAGAGAGAGACTGTGAGACAGAGAGAGGGAGACAGTGAAAGAGAGAGAGAGAGAGAGAGAGAGAGAGAGAGGGAGACACTTAGAGAGAGACACTGAGAGATAGTGGGAAATAGATAAGTCCTGTAGCTCAGTGGTTAGAGCATTTGCCTTACAAGCGGGAGACCTGTGTTCGAATACAGTCAGGGTGAAACCTTGGGCAAGTTTCCTTACTCTACACACACACACACACTCCTAATAATAATCCCTCAAAAATAATAATAAAATGGTCATTTGAATCTACGACTATCTGTGTGGACACTGCTGTGTGCAATTGGCTGCCGCGTTTCACCCCCAAATATGCAGTCAATTCACTTTACAGTATATTCTGTGAAGAGCTTTGAGACGCCTAGAAGACATGAAAAGCACTATAACAAATGCAAGAATTATTATTATTATCTCCTTTTGATAGGCATTCCACAGCAATAGTTTTATCCCCCCTCCCAGCCCCATCCATAATAACGTCTTCAATTCTGACCTTAACTTCTCCCGCGCTCCACTGTGCAGATCAGACCAGATAAAATAGCAGCATGTCACTGAACAAATGAAGGCATTAATTTGTTGTCATTTTATTTGGAATAAAATACGATGAGTGTAGTTTTCAATATCTTTTATATAGAGTAAAAAAAATTCTGCTCTTCGAGACATACTCCAAACGTCAAACAAATAGGTCCTGCCAACTTTAAACAAGGAGAAACGCCCGAATTGCTTATAGTTTTACAGTAAAATCCTTCTCTGTCGTACTTGGCCGTTTTTTTTCTGTAGCATGTTTAGCAGAATTCACTGCCACAAAGTACTCAACTGACCTGTGTGAAAGCCGCCTGTTGTTTGCAAATGGTGAGTAAAGTCAAAACGGGGTCCGTTCGGGGAAAAAGGCGCCACAAAAGAAAATAAACGGCCGTCACACAAAAAAACACAATATTTCCTTCACGCAGACGACAAAGTAGTACAGAATGACACCCGCGAGACTTTAAAGTGATAACTACTGTGTTACCCGGCCCATCGTCTCTGCAAAGTAACGCTAACGATCCTTACGTTTGATACGGCACCTTTCACATCAGGAGTGATATCTCGAAGCGCTTCACAGAATAGACTGTAAAACAAAGTGCGGTGACTGTGTATTTCGTAGGCGGATGCCAAGTATCACAAATGGCGTTCATTTATTTTCAACCGGATATGTGACGGAAAACTTGCCAAATGTCCGTGAAACACCGTTCTCGTGAAATCAGATATTTTCTTCCTAAATTGGGACGCAAAGCATTAAAAGGCTGAGCTGGTGTGAGAAATTGCACCTGGGCTTTTTTAAATCTATGTTTACAAGCATCCGAAAGCATCCAAGAATCTGGCAAATGGTTGAATTTAGCTTTAAGATGGTTGTCTGAAATCTGTAAAAAAGACATTGCAAAAATAAACGTGATGGCTCAAGAAAAGATAAGAAAGCGGAGTGAATTGGACTGAAACATCCCCACTCCACAGGTTTATCGAACCATATAATGATAATAGTAATCCTTGCATTTGATATACTGTTTTATCACATCGTTGAGATGTCCCCAACGCTTTGCGATGTCCTCCCGACGTGAAAGGCGCTCTATAAATGTGATTTTGCTGTTGTTGTTGTTGTCTCAAAATACTTCACAGAACGTACTGTAAACTGAATTGATTGTATTTTGTGGGCGCAAAATTGTGTAGCTGTATGAGAGCATTTGCTGGAATGTTTACGTGTCACAAAGTCTTCAGCACTCAAGCAAGCCCACGCTCTTGTTGATTAAAAAAAAACTCCTCAAAGAGCAAAGTATTCTTCCTGTCCTTGCTAAATAAACCCCACTCTTTTATTGCAAAAATGTTTAGAAGAAATCACCATAACATAAACCATATGTCCAACTTTGTTACAATTCCAAGATTTGTTCTCTTCAGATGCTGCTTCAAAAATATTGCAACCTGTTGCACACAGGGTGAACAGCATGTGTGTGTGTGTGTGTGCCATTTTCTACGTCACAAATTCATTTCTCTAATTCAAGGGATTTGCCGAATATAAACTGTGTATTGCAATTGCATTATGGTTAAAAGTTATGTCAGATTGTCTTTGATCTTTCTTTGAGACTTTTCAACATGATAAGATACTTAATTAAGGTCACATGTTATTTTCCTAATTTTGGGACGTATTCATGAAGAAACTGAAAGTGCAGTTTAAAAAGATATTTTTATTTTAATATATAAATGTCACGCCACTTTCGGCCCTCTCCATGAATACTTACATACCATTGTGTGTTTTCCATTGGACAGCGGATAAGGAGAGGAGCTGGCAGTGAATATCACATTTGTGGTGACGTCCCTTCAAAATATGTATTCAATATAATAATTGGGTCACTCAATCCACGACTGTTTGTGCGACACCACCCTGCGCAATTGGCTACTGTGTTTCGCCCCAGGAAATATGCGGTCGACTCGCTTTACAGTGCATTCTGTGAAGCTCTTTGTGACGTCTGGAAGATGCAAATCAAGACGATGCTGCATCAAATACAAGGGTTTTTGTTATTACAGTATTATCATCATCTCATAGTTCAGTTCACTGTAAATGGACATGCCTAGAGAGACACGGATAAACATCAAAGCAAAAAATCATATATTTGCGTGGCCTTTCACATCGGGAGGGCGTCCCGAGGTGTTGGGACGGTCAACTGGTTGAAACTAACTGGTTTATTCTGGGGCAGAAGCAAAGGTAAGGTAAGGCATCAACTGGGCACAGCTGAAACAAGGCCTCTTAAGTGATGTGAGGGATTTTGAATGCTCCTTGCCTCCCCCTTGATCTGGCAGCTGCCGTTTTGTAGCTGCTCTTGCAGTCGCCTGCCTTGGAAACGGTCAGTGAACCCCGGCGGTGAGGGAGGTCACCTCTCAGCTGCTGCAGCCGCGCCACAGCCGCAGCTTTCTCCATCCAGCCAACAACAAGTCAACGCGGAACCTCTAACAGACCACTCAGTTTGTGCACCGTTGTTCTGCCTGATGAACTTTCCCCCAGACAGTGGAGTCGCCTGGAGAGCCTCCCTTGCTCGCATGGATTCAGGTGCGACGTGAGCAATCGCACACTGAAGAGGAGGCCGCTGGTCAGAGACGGGAGTGCATCGGCTGGTTCTTTGCCAATTCCAACCTCCATCCATCCCCCTCCTCCCCCGTCCCGCCCACCGTTTCCCCCACAAACGTCTCTGACCTTTCATCGAAACCAACCAGGGTCCGTTCTATTAATTGCCACTGCTCATCCCTTCGTCCCTACAGCCTGACAGTCCCAGAGTCTGGGGCCAGAAGATGACCTACGTTCTTTCGCCCTGAATTAAGGTGAACGGGGTGAGGCGTTAGATAAGTTCAAAGGTATTAAAAGGCTGAGCACTAATACAGTAATCCTTAGATTAGATACAGCGTCTTTCACGTCAGGAGGATGTCGCAAAAGCGTTCCATAGGATAGACTGTACGCTAAGGGTAGTGACTTGCGTTTTGTGAGAGAATGCGACTGCCAATTTACTTACGCACAGCTGTGTCCCAGCAACAAACAGTAGTTACTTTTCGCCCAGAAAGTACACAGCTAGTTCACTTTACGCTATATTCTGTGAAGCGATTCGCGACGTCTCAAGGACACGACACGGCACCATATCAAATGCTAGGATTATTAATATAAGAAGAAGAATTGGTCTGTTCCTTTGTTCTTATCATGCAATGGCAGGCATGCACAGTACATTTCATTCCTTTTCAAACCGTGTGCTCGGAAGCTTGCAACATATATATTCGGGGAAAAGCTATTGCATCATGACTTGTTTAGCAACATTGTTCTAGGATGTATTTTTACTTAACTGTTTAATGCTTTGATTGTGACCACAGCCCAGCCTGTTGATGTTACAGCAATTGGATCTATGTTTTTTTTAAACAAACGCAATTTTATTGGATTTATTATCCCGACGGAGTCAACGGAATCAATCTTACAAGAAAGAGAGATGGAACCAGAGACTTGAAGCAAGAGGAAGTGCTACAACAGGTGTCGGTCTGGCTCGGTGACAGCTTCCTACTGTCGAATATTAAGACAAATTAAAGGAATTCAGTAACAAGCACAAAGGTCAAGTTCAAATGAGCAAAATAGAAAACTGGTGCAAAATTTCGACTGAAGGTGCAGTCTGGTACAAGCGAATGTAGCTCCAAAACAGATGGTGAAAATTTTCGACAGCGGATTTGTAAATCCCTCCTTGCTTTGGAGCCAAATAGGCTAAAAAAGTTACAGATGTCGAAGATTTATCCCGAAAAAGAAAGCTTCTCAGATGGCATTGATCTGCAGCGGGGGAGGAACTGTGTACATACGGGAAAGTTCAGAGGCAATTGCTCCAAAATGGCCATATTTTAAAAGGTGTAAATCACTCAAAAGAATGCAGCCACGGTCTCCCTATCTCTTGATGTCCCTCGGCAATCCAGCCAGCTGTCCTCCAGGTTAAATTGGTTATGCTTTTAGTGGCTGGTTATAGCACAATGCTGTGCGCAAATTGGCCTCTTTCATATGAGGAGAGTGTGTCAAATTAGTGAGTTTAAGAGACCTGGGTTTGATTCCAGGCAGAGCGAAACATTGGGCAAGTTTCCTTACTCCACACGCCTGATAACAAACCCTCAAAAAAACCAATAATAAATTGGTCATTTCAATCCACGGCTGTCTGTGGAGCACCGCTGTGTGCAGTTGGCTACCAAGTTTTGTCCACAAAATATACAATTGACTTTGCAGTACATTCTGTAAAGCGCTTTGAGATGTTTAAAAGACGTGAAAAGCGCTATATCAAATTCAGGGATTATTATTATCAAATGCAAGCATTATTATTATGAAACGTAACTGGTTAGAAATGAAAGCAAATGTTGTAATGTACTGTATTGACCAATGAACTTTTATTTAATCCATATTGAAACCAATTTTTTTTTACACATTATATAATAAGAATTATTATATATATATTTTTAAAACTTTGGTTTGAAGATTGTTTTCTTCGGTACATTTTAAAATTGAACCCTGTATAATACCTTCTTCCGTTAAGTTAACCAGCCACAGCATGCGCATGGCTGGTTCACAGACACTGAGTACAGTTCACCATAGTCTGGTCAGATTGGTGATGAAATGCCACATATTTCATTCAGCTCATTCATCACTCTGACTGCAGTGAAAATAACACAACATTAACAATCAGAGTATTTACGTTACACTTCCCAGACACTGGTGTGTCTGTCACTGAGGTGTTTGGTGATGTATCTATGAAGCATATCGAGGTGCAGATGAATTCAGAAGTCAAAGCTGGACTATCCATTATTACAATTGACACACTCCACTGGTATTCAAATGCATGGATTGACCCGAGGAGAGTTTGCCAATCGAGTTTGCTTGAGGTCCATCCCTGGGGGGTGGGGGGGGAGGGAGCAAGAGAGAGGCATTCCAGTTAGTTGTCTTGCAAAAGTTTCTGCAAATTGCTTCACACTGCTGGTTTAAATGCCAAATTCGACACATTACATACTTTGAAATAGAGGGAGAAAACGGTCATTGTGGCAATCCCTTCATCTCAGACGATGCTCTAATGCGCTGCTGGATTGGGACGAGGTGTTGCATGTTTGGAGGTGCCTCCCTTTGGATAAGATGTTTAAAAATCTATTCCCCGTTCCAAAAGAGAAAGGAGTTTCTCCTGGCCACACATAAAATTGCTAATTTGTTTCATTGCTGTTTGTGGGACATTGCTGTGAGGAACTGAGGTGCCACACTCACCTACATACAAGTGCACAGTGGCTCCACTTGACTGTGAATCCGCTTTGAGACGTCCCACCAAAGTGGAAGGCGCTAAATCAAACGCAAGGATTATTTTAACAGGTGAAAACGGTTGACCTTGGATGAACAATCCAGAGGTGGAACGTTAAAGATCCTGAAATTGTACAGCAGTTTTAGGAGTGAACAATTGGGACATGTATTGAGCTGGATAATAATAATAATACTAGTAACACATACACTTTATGATTGACAGCTTCCTTTACCCAGCAAATCATGACAAGCTTCGAAATCCTATTTACAGGAGTCTGATGCATAATTTTTGCAACCACTGAGACGTCTCGAAGATGTGAAAAGCACTATATCAAATGCAATTACAGTGCTGTATTATATTATTATTCCACGTTTAGATTGTTGACCTCTTCATTTCTGTGCACACATCAAGGTATTTGTCAAAACATGTCCCTTTTCCAGTGTGGAGTTTTTTGTTGCCGTGCACGTGCAAACTGACTTGGACTGTTAAACTGTTCCACACTGGAGGAAAGTGTTGTAAATGTTGTTAGCTACCACCTAGGCTTTACTAACCTGAACCTCTGCTGCCCACATCCATTCCAAACTCTGTGCTTAGCCCTCGCCTGTCTCCCTGGCTCATAGTCGATCAATTTCCAGGTCTTCATCCTCACCTATAAATCTTACCATGCACTCGCACCACGGCTAACGTTCAGAATCCACACTATCCCGCCTCGCTCTACCATCCAACCTATCTCTCCGACTATGCCTTCGACCTCCCCACTACTCCTTCCGCCCTCTCACTTGCTCCGTGTTTGACCCCGTCCGTCTCTGTAAAGAGCTTGGAGACATTATTGTACGTGAAAGACGCTGTGCAAATGCAAGTTGTTGCCATTGAGATGGGAAAACGACTGGGTTATTCTGTTAGATCAGGCAGGGAAGTCAGTCAGTGTCATGTTGTCATAATAATAATAACGATGATAATAATCCTTGCATTTGATATAGCGCTTTTCACATCTTCAGGACGACTCAAAGCGTTTCAGAGAATATACTGTAAAGTGAATTGACTGCATATTTGTGGACGAACAGTCGTGGATGGAAGTGACCAATTTATTATTTTTGTTTCGAGGGATTATTATCAGGCGTGTGGAGTAAGGAAACCTGCCCAAGGTTTTTCCCTGCCAGGAATGAGACCCAGGTCTCTCGCTTGCGAGGCGAGCGCTCTAACCACCGAGCTCTTGGACTCCACATGTTGCTTTGAACATTCACTATGTGTTCTGAGGCTGGAAGCGATAGTAATTTATTGTAATGGCAACTTTCAGCCACAGTGCTCACCAAGGGGACAAATCAATGCTTTTTAGAAGAAGACAGCAGAGAGTTGGAAAGTTGATCTGCTTAAGTGCTGCATATAAAAGGGGCTATTAGCAGATGGACTTTCCGACCATCTGGTCTGAATTTGAACTCTATACCAGCGTGATAGAACTGAATCCTAATACCTTTCACCCCGCTCCCCCCATCTCCTCTATCCCTCACCCATCCAACCTACCCACCCACCCATCAGCACACATATCTTGTTAAATAATAAACTGTGTTTTACGCCTGTGATTGGTAAAAATTGCATAACTGTCCACCGCGGCTACAACCACCAGCAGGAATTATAAACAAAAGGTAGTTTCACTTCAAATATACGTAAGGTTTTGTTCCTCATTCTTGTAAATGAAACATTTATTAGCCTTCGAAGCTGTTGCCACAGCAACGCGCCGTCTCTGAACATGCCCTGAAAACTGTACTGGGCGCTGAGGAGAATAGTGTAGCATTTAATAATGACCCATGTTTTGCTGACTTTTCGATTGCCTCCACCGTTCCCCCCCACAACAAGTGATGTCGTGTGCCAGCCTGGTCCCACTTCTGAGCAGTCAGAAGGTTCTGGGTTTAAGCCCCATGGCGGGATTTGAACTTACACAGTCTAACCTAACGCTCCGCTGTAGTCCTTGGGGGTTGGGGTGCCGTCCTTCAGATAAGTCGCTAAACCGAGGTCCTGTCTGTCGCTACAGGCGGATGTTCAAAGATCTCGTAGCACAATTCGAAAAGAGATGGGAATTTCTCCTGGTGCCCTGGCCAGCAATCCCCCCACCGCCAGATAAAACTGGCTTGGTTGCATTTTGTGGGACATTGCTGTGTGCAATTCGGCTGCCATATTCATCTACAGGTATACAGTCGTTCCACTTACCACTCAATCAATCTTGCGAATCGCTTTAAGACGTCCTCCTGACCTGAGAGGTGTTATACTAAAAGCAACGATTATTATTATTTCAATCCACGACTGCTTACGGGACGCTGCCGTGCGCAATTGGCTGCCGTGTTTTGCCCACAAATACACAGTCAATTCACTTTACAGTATATTCCGTGAAGCGCTTTGAGACGTCTAGAAGATGTGGAAAGCGCTATATCAAATCCAAGGATTATTATTATTCCTATTATAGTATTATTAATTAGCTGCATTCCACAAACTATATTGCAAAACTCTGTCCGTCCTCTTCCCAATTCACATGTTACTCAAAGGAATCAAAGTTTTTTTTCCAGATTCCCTCTTTCCTCCCCCCCACCCCTCCCCCCCCCACCCCCCCATTCAGAATTCCTAACATTTTTGGACAGTTTCAAATTACAAGCCGGTGCAGAAGAAAAAACCCTTTCTGCTTTGATCTGACGGCATGTTAGAGGCCTTGCCTGTCGGTTGCTGTTTGCTGGGCACAGAACAGAAGGTAAAAGGGTCCAGATGTCCAGTGTGATGTTAGTCCCCCTTTTAATACAACTTCCCATGACCTGCGCCATCATGCAAACAAACGATCAAGTGTCTATTCCCTGCTGGTAACAGGAATCTGCTGTTGGGTTTAGAACCTCATCAACAACGACAACTTGCAAGAACATATACCAGAACGTGTACAAGGACAAGAACAATATACAAGAACAACAACCCAAATCACATTTATAGGGTGCCCTTCACGTGCGGTAGGGTGAAGTGAGAGCAGCGGAGTCTGACTCCGAGCCAGTGGGAGAAGGGATTTGAAAGTGTTACCGTTAGTACAATCAGAAAGGGGGGTCTTTTGGTGGGATTTGAAAGTGAGGAGGGAGTTCTATGGACTTGGGGCGTACTGACTGAAAGCACGGCTGCCAATGGTGGAGGGTTTATCACTTTTTGTCCGTGTGTAAACTTCTGGTCAGCTCGCATTATAATCTGCAAACGTAGATTTTGAGGGGGGAATAAATAAAATAATGTCCAAATAAGTTCCCGACCGACTGACTGACTGACTGACAGACCCACTCATTAAACTAACTGATTAACTGAATGACTGACCAGTCTGACATTTCTCCCTTTCTGCAGAGCACAGATGTTACCAATCCTCTGCCCTCCCTTCCACTCCCCCCTCCCATTCATTCCTACCACCAAGGCCACACCAATATGTTATATGTCTCCTATTCCATTTGCTTGAGTGCTGGTGCGCGCTCACTATGAAAGTCCACACACTCTGTTTTGACAATAATTATCTTTGCAATTGATATGGCGCTTTATCAACTTGTTGAAACGTCTCAAAGCACTTTGCAGAATAAACTGTAAAGCGAATCAACTCTGTATTCTGTTGCCGAAACGCGGCAGCCAGTTGTAATTCAGGACTGAATTCTAGTCCTTGTTTGATGTCTTGTTCAATTCCGAACTTTCCCTTCTCACAATTAGCTCGGTTATAATAATGATGATAATCCTTGCTTTCTGATATAGCGCTTTTCACGTCTTCTAGACATTTCAAAGCGCTTCACAGAAAATACTGTAAAGTGAATTGACTGTATATTTGTGGGCAAAACGCGGTAGCCAATTGCACACAGCAGTGTCCCTCAAACAGCCATGAATTGAAATGAGCAATTTCATCACAGGTTTTTTTTTCGGACGGATTATTATTAGGCGTGTGGAGTAAGTAAGAATTTGCAGTGACCTGCCTAGATTCGAAACACAGTTCTCAGGTTTGTAAGGCTCTAACCACTGAGCTACATTCCACAGTTCTGAGAAGCTGAAGTCAGGCTACTGAAACTATACCCAAAATAGAAAAAATTCCCTGTCACTGGCCTGACGCAAAGTTTTAAAAGAATATTCACTCCAGGTCCCAATGGGGCTGGTAAGGTTGATACTCTTTGTCGCCGAAACTCCACAGCACAAATACCTATGGGGTTACAACGACAACAACAACAAAATCACACTTATGGAGGGCCTTTCACGTCGGGAGGACGTCCCAAGGCACTGAGCAGTCAGGTCGGGACCCGAGCAAGTGGGAGGGGTGGGGGGGAGGGGAGGGAAAAAGTTTACGAGGGGAGGGTGAGAGTTGGGAGGGCAGCCGAAGGCACGATCAAAGAGGAGAGGTAGGGTTAGGGTGCAGCAGCATCTAGTACCAGCGACGCTCACAGCCTCGATAGAAATTGATACTGACCAACTCCCACTGAACAGTCATAAACAAACAAACAAGCAAACAAATAGGTTTATAAATATATATATATACACACTGTTTTGCAATATATCAACAATGATATTTTAAAAATATTCCTGCACACAGTGCCTTCTTTGTCAGGAGGACATTTCAAAGTGCTGTGCGAGATTCTACTCTAAAGTCCTCCTGATGTGAAAGGCGCTATACAAATGTAATTTGTGGTGGAAAGTGGGCATGTTTTAAGCATTCGGAGATGCTACCCGCTCGCGAAAGGCACTGTATCAGTGCGAGTTGCCGTCGCTGCTTTGATCTCAGCAGAAAGTCAGTGTTACTGCAAGAGCCAAAGGTTAACTCGTGCTAAGAGCAACTAACAGTCAACAGTTTAGTGACTGTTTCTTTACCTGGACCCCACTCGCCGTTAAGATCATGTTTTTCAATGAATGAATGAATGCCAGCAGACACTCCAAAATACGGACGTTTATACTAAAGTCACAGTTAGTGGTTTGAACTCTGCTGACACACACACACACACACACATAGGCTTGAAGTGTTTGATCAGATGACTTTAATTCATGCTCATACAAAAGAACAATTTAGACAAAAAGAGCTTTGCTATATATAGAGTATGTTATATAACAATATCTGCTTACGCAGCCCCTCAACTGGCTTAGTGCATAAAAGCAGAAATAAAAAGAAAAGTTGCATATTTTGTGTCCCAGTCTGTGTCAGCCGAGAGGCCAGAAACAAATAGTAATAATTTGGTGACTCAATCCATGACTGTCTTTGCCGCTGTGCGCAATTGGCTGCCGCGTTTCTCCCACGAAATATGCCGTCAATCCACCTCACAGTGTATCCCGTAAAGTGCTTTGATAAGGCATGATATCAAATGCGAGGATTATTTTTATTATAAACAGGATCAGGGTTTGGAAGGGGAAATTTCAGGACTGAAACCCGGACGTTTTTCGTTACCCAGAGGGGAATTAACGAATGGAACAGTTGTTGAGGCCAGGACACTGGGACTCATCTTTTTCATTATTATTTAAAGCTAATGGGAGGATGGTCGGGTGGATATTCTGCAAAGGATGAGATCATTGTCCAACAATCGGCAGGATAAATTGGTCATGCACTCGTACACTTTTACCCATTTGTTTGATGATTGCTGTGTGTAGACCAGCTACAAGTATATGATCCCCAAATTTAAGATGAATGAAACCCTCAGAGACAATGTCATTTTAACACAAAACACGAGACTTGAGAATTCCAACAACAACAACATTACATTTGTACAGCGACTCTCACATTGGGAGGACCTCCCAAGGTGCTGGACAGTCAGTGTTTTGGACTCTAGTTAGGGTCAGGATTGGGGATGGTGGAGGGGAAGGAAAGGAAGGGAAGAGAGCGAGGTGGAGGTATTGTGGGATGGAATTCTAAAGGTTGGGGGTGGAATGGCTGAAGGCTCGCCTGCCGATTGAGGGGCAGGTGGATCGGGGGACATGGAGCAGGCCGGAGCCCACTGAGTGGAGGGAGCGGATGGGTTATTAGGGGGTTAGGAAGCTGTAGATGTAGGGTGGGGCAAGGCCATGGAGGGCTTTACAGTTGAGGACCAGGACAAGCAGGGCGTTAGCAAAGTCAAGCCTGGATGCGATGAAGGCATGAATGAGAGTTCCAGCAACCTGAGGGGTGAGGAACTGTTCAATAGATCCAATCTGGTCTATTGAACAGTTCATTTAGTGTCATAAGGCAGTAATCAGCAAACTATGCTCTTCTTTTGCCGCTCTTGCTTGGGGAGTTGTGAAACCTGACCTCAGAGGAGACAAGCAAGATAGGTTGAGCTAATATACTTAGTACTCGACTGCCTGTTTTCTGAGAAATCTAATTGTGAGAGGATATGCTCAGGAAGCCAGAGGTGTGATGCAAGATAAGGCATTTGTCAAATGTGCATTTTTCAAGGCTTCTCTCTTCTGCTCTGACAGTGCAATTTGAGTTACCCTCATTTGTGTGTGGTTCAAGCCCTTCATTATTCCTGCCCAGAGTCTGAAAGTAAAACAAACACTTTTGCTCAAAGGAGCATCATTATACAATATTCGGTTCTGAGCAATTTCTTTGATTTCAACCCAGTGCCAGTCTGACTCGGTGGCGAGCACTCTCGTTTCTGAGCCAGAAGCACTGACCTCATCGTGACACTTCAACGATGGAGTCCAGTAGCTCAGTGGTTAGAGCACTCGCCTTACAAGCGAGAGACCTGGGTTCAATTCCCGGCAGGGCGAAAGCTTGGGCAAGTTTCCTTACTCCACAAGCCCAACCATAATCCCTCCCCACAAAAAATCGCACAATTCATGACTGTTTGTAGGACACTGTTGTGCGCAAAATGGTGAAAGGCGTTCTATGAATGTAATTTTGTTGTTCTTGCTGTTGTCGCATTTTGCCCACAAATATACAGTCACTATGCAGTATGTTCTGTGAATATACTATACAGTATATTCTTTGAGACGTCTAGAAGACATGAAAAACACTATCACATGCAAAGATTATTATTATGGTGCTGAGTGGGGGTGGCTGTGCTGTCAGAGGTAACGTCCTTCAGATCAGATGTTATCCTGTCTGCTTCGTCAGGTGGATATTAAAGGTCTGATGGCACAAGAAAATAATAATAAAAATAACAATAAATAATCCTAATAATCCTTGCATTTGATGTAGGGCCTTGTCATGTCTTCGAGATGTCAAAGCCCTTCACGGAATATACTGTAAAGTGAATTGACTATATGGACTGGATGGAAAGCAGTAGCCTATTGTGCACAGCAGTGTCTCACCAACAATCATGGATTGAGTGACCAAATTATGAGAAGGGTATTTTTTCTGGTATTCTGGTGTCCTGGTTTACAATCCCCCATGCTGTATTATTGGCTGTTTGTACAGTATGTGAACAAATTGGCCACTGCGTTCATCTGCAAATACACAGTCACTGCACTTCAGGGTAAAATCCTGTGCAAAACATTTCATTGATGATGTGATAACGCCCTATATCAAATAATTACTCATCTTACTGTTTTTCGCCCTGTTGTGACTATTATTTTGAAAAATACATCAAATGGAAACAAGGCAACGTGGGTTCTCATACAGTTTACGAGATCGCAATATCAAGCAGACAATATTTTTAGGTGACTCTCCTCTGCTTCTAAGGCAAAATAAAATCCCCATGAATTAAAGAAAATAATGTCACATTCTTCAATTGCTAAACGTTGACATTTATAGGAGTGCTGCGAATACACATACAAAAATAAAGCTTGGGAAATGGACGCTACAAGGAATTCCTGTTATTCTGCCAGTGGTTATGTTTAGTATACACAACATCAGGCCAGCCTCACAAGAATTACTGTGTGATGAAAAAACTATTGTGTACCTCCAATACCACTGACAAGTGCTTCCTTCACGGAGTGTTGTCTTATCCTGCCACCTGCTGTAAGTAAAGTGGAGCCGATTACTGCAATCTGAATTTGCAGCTGACGCAAAAATACTGTACCACTGATCTGGTCAAATTGCCAGGCCAAGATTGTTGGGGATTAACTAGAGTTGAGTGTACAGTTTTTAAACAGTGCTGCAGTTTTATGGTTCCAAATTGCAATGGCAACATCTGTTGCTGCTCTGTTCTTATCAGCGACACAAACGGCGAATTAATTATTTAATTATTTGTCACGACATCAATACGCACCTCACAGCGTTTATCGTGAAGCGTGGTTGACCGTGCGTTTTGTAGAACAAACGTAACAACGGCCAGTTCGTGCAGAGCGATGCCCCACAAACATCCGCAAAGCGAACGAGCAATTTTATCAGGATTGTTGGGCAGAACACCGGGTTCACCCAACGATGGAGTGGAGTCCTGTAGCTCAGGTGTGAGACCTGTGTTCGAATCCAGGCAGGTCAGGGCGAAACCTTGGACAAGTTTCCTTACTCCACATGCCCAATAATAATAATAATAATAATAATCCCTCCCAAAAAACACACAGTAATAAAATTGGTAATTTCAATCCACGACTGCGTGCGGGACAATGCTGTGCGTGATTGGCTGCCGCGTTTCTCACACAAATATGCAGTCAGTCAATTCACTTGACAGGATATTCTGTGAAGCGCTTTGAGACGTTTAGAAGACGTGTGAAAAGCACTATATCAAATGCAAGGATTATTATTATAAAGGTGAAATGAATTTAAGTGCTCTGAGATGCTATACTGCGTGCAGAGCCATCTGTACAGGTTCAACCTGTCGTTGTTGTTGCTGTTGAATTGAATTCAGTTCTGAGTTGGAAATATACTGTGCAAACAGTTTCTGTTTTACGTCTAGCCCGCGCTGCTAGTTTGGTGTGTTCATAATCACTGGTAAACAACACGAC
The DNA here is from genome assembly GCA_035084275.1 of Hydrolagus colliei. Classification (NCBI taxonomy): domain Eukaryota; kingdom Metazoa; phylum Chordata; class Chondrichthyes; order Chimaeriformes; family Chimaeridae; genus Hydrolagus; species Hydrolagus colliei. Next base: position 8,934,294 of record CM068762.1, on the reverse strand, counting down.
TCGTCCCAACCTGTTGAGTCATTGTCCAGCACAATTATTTCTAAATTCGTAACTGAATGCAGTGAAGGTAATTACATGAGTAAGTGAACTGATCAGGAGGTTGCAGTAAATAAAGCGATTACCTCAATCAACAGGATGTTTCGAGGTCCGTCCTGCCTGTCTGAAAGTATATTTAGCAGCGTTTGTATTTCGGGATATCATTGATCCTTTCTGAATTTGGCTCCTCATTCAGAAATCTTCCGCAGGGAATGCTCACGTCACATCCCGTAGTCAGGCTCCATGCCCTGAAACACACCACTAGAAACCTGTAGCTGAGTGGCCAGAGCATTCGACTCACAAGCGAGAAACCCAGCTTCGATTCCCAGGGCAAAACACCAGGCGAGTTTCCTTACTCCACACATGCCTCTGTTTATCTAGCGGTAAGTAGGAACCCGATGGTTAGTCGATTTGGCGGATCGCTTTTCCAGACATAATAATTCCTTGAAAAGAAATTGGTCACTCAATCCACGACTGTTTGTGGGACACTGCTGTGCGCCATTGAATCCTGCGTTTCGCCCACAAAATACACAGTAGATTCACTTTACAGTACACTCCGTGAAGTCCTCCGAGTCGTCTCGACGACATAATAAGTCACTATTATCAAATGCAAGGATTATAATTATGAAAAAAGGATCCCAAAGAGATGAATACGTCTCTTCTGCAATGCATTGCACAACTGATTCCGTTCCAGACCTTATCTGCCGTTGTTTCCATATGCAGAAGTCACCGGGATAACATTTTGAGCTACTTATTCTTTTATCATGTTAATGTGGACCTTGACATTAATGAAGCAGATGTGCCTACAGGGTTGTGGGATTTCAGGCGAACAGCTGCTTAATGACACTTTAACAAGGCGAATCGATGGGACTTAACCAATTGGTGATGAGTTGGACTTTGGTTCTCTTGGGCCAGGACGTGGGAAGGGACAACATCTCTGTCAGGGCCACAGTCAACCCAAATTACACCCCTCTTTGTAGAATACAATGACTCGACCACAAACACTATGGACTGGAGTCGAGCAATTTTCTCACCCCTGAGATGTAATATTTTGCTTTTATTTAAAGGGAATGTCGCCACCTACTGTTTTATCTCAGGAACACTTGTCCTCTTTTTTGCATTTCAACATTTAATATTTTGCCTATCTATAAAATAGTCACTGAGCAAACACACATTGGAAACATTGCTTACTTCTTAACGTCAGCAAAAGGGCGAACCTTGAGCAAATTTCCTTCCTCCACACGTCTGATGATAATCCCTCATAAAGAAAACAATAATAAAATTGGTCGTTTCAATCTGTGACTGTTTGTGGGACGCTGCTGTGCGCGATTGGCTGCCGCGTTTCGCCCACAAATATACAGTCAGTTCCCTTCACAGTATATTCTGGGAAGCGCTTTGAGATGTCAAGCAGCCATAAAAAGCTCTGGATCAAATACAAGGATTACCATTATTAGTATTTCTATCAGGTACATTTTGTGGCATGTTTCTCTGGCATCGATACAAGAGCGAAATACCGCACAGTTCGGACACATTAAGTTACATGTAAGAAGTGCATTTTTAGCTGCTTATAATCCAACTGTACCCTAACGCACACTCCGGGGATTCCTAGCAACCTGTGCCTAACACTCTCTGGAATTCGGTGCATCCCTCCAGGGAGAGAATATGCGTTCCATTCTAACACAGGGAAATTTCCGTGTGTAGGTGGCATACTGCTGTGGAAACTCTTATATGTATATTACTGGCAGGACACAGGGCAGTCATGTCATTGCATATAATAATACAAAGGAGAGTTCTGTCGTTTTCCTATGGGTTGATTGTCGGATCAATAGGAGTGTCGGCAGTTTCGCTATGTGACTATTAAAGATATCTAATAATAATTTCTTCACCCAAAATTTATCCTAATAATTTAGTCCCTTAATCTACGACTGTTTGTGGGACACTGCTGTGCGCAATTGGCTGCCGAGTTACTGCCACCCAGTCAATTCACTTGACAGTACAATCTGCGGAGAGCTTTGAGACGTTCTCGAAGACATGACAAGACGCTACATCAAATGCAAGGATTATTATTATTATTATGAGCTAAACATAAAGGTGGATTTTACACAGTATGAGGTTTAATAGCCTTTGATCTTATTACGTTGTCCTTAAGGCTGCGATACAGGCTTGGAACCGGGGAAAGAGAGAAACCATTGAAGCGTGAAATGAAAATCAAGCCTGAGCTTCCCCCATTCATAAAGTTGCCCAGATAATTAAGTAGTCGTTAATCAATGGGAAAGCAGACATGAGAGAGCAGGTGAAGTAACACTCTGTTAATTACACTTCATTTTAGATGAGGGAGGGAGAGAGTCAGGGAGGTAATAATAATAATAGTCCTTGCATTTGATATAGCGCTTTTCACATCAGACGTCTCAAAGCATTTCACAGAATATACTGTAAAGTGAATTTGCCCATCTTTGTGGGCAAAACGCAGCAGCCAATTGCGCACAGCAATGTCCCCACAAACAGTCATGGACGGACGTGACCAATTTATTATTGTTTTTTCGGAGGGATTATTAATAGACATTTAGGTAGACATTGAGCAGAGCACTAAAGGGAATAGTTTACAAGAGTCATCACTTAATTTCAGATCACCTGTTGCTAGGGGAGCCTATCAATCGGGTTCAATTGGTGGCTCTCTGTTCTCTGAGTCAAAAGCTTGTGGTGCATTGGAACTTTTAACTCACTTTGCTGACACCACAGTTCAGTGAGGGGCGGGCAGTTCTGGATGTGTGGTTGTTCGAATGAGAAAAGTAAGCCCAGAACAGTCCTTCGGAGAACAAGATAACAATGGTTTTGAGTTGCAAAGTGGACAATTTCAGCCCAGACATCTGGATGTTTTGCTATACCTTTACTATACCATATATATATACTATATGTAAGTAATCTCTCGAACAGGTTACCAGGAAAGGCGATTGAGACCAGGACACGTTGGATGCATTTATAGAAACAGATTAACGCTGTGACAGGAGGACGGTGAGTGGATGGGTGTTTCTGGAAGGATAGCATCAGATAGGCTAAAATAGGCCTCATTCATCCAAACCAATCTGGTGATCCATGCTGCTTAAAATACAGAAAGGCAAAGGTTAAATAGCTGTCTCAAAGTGAAATGAAGTCATGATAATAATCCCTTCATTTGATATAGAGCATTATCATGTCTTCAAGACATCTCGAAGCGCTTCGCAGAATATACCATAAAATTTATTTATATTTTGTGGGCGAAACGTGGCAGTCAATTGCGCACAGCGGTGTCCCCACAAACAGTCATGGATTGAGTGACCAAATTACTTTTAATTATTTAATTTTTTAGTGATTATTACCCACCCCCCCCCACCCCTGCAGAAAAAATGTATGAGAATATTAGCAAACGCAGCAGTACAATTTATACATGAAAAACCGCCTTTATTTGTTTCGCCCACAAATATACAGTCAATTCACTTTACAGTATATTCTGTGAAGTGCTTTGAAACGTCTAGAAGACGTAAAACACACTATATCAAATGCAAGGATTATGGTTATTATTGAAGTATTATTATTTGAGGTGAAGCAAAAATGACCAAGGGAACAGGATTAATGCAGCATTAATGGTGGAGAGCGAATTAGGGAGGGAGGGGATGAGACAAAGAGGCTCCTTCCTCTATTAGATTGGCATTAGATTGTTTGATATGATCCTGTACGCAGGGAACACTTTTTTCAGGTAACATGTCTCAGGGACTTGTACCCTGGTCACATTTCCTGGGCTTCGGAATCGATCGCTTCTTCAGCTCCTGCCACAACAGTTGGATCTGGAAAACTGTGAGGTACCTGATGATTTATCACCGCCCAGGCCGATGGTTTCACACGCTCGAAGACAAAGCGAGAGGGGAATGAAAGGAGACAGGGGAAACGGCAGCTGAGCCTTGAATCTTTAATCTTCGGGCTCAATACTTACTTCCCCCCCAAAAAAAAACATGGTACTACTGGTGACATCAAGGATGAAGCGCCCTGTCTCCACAGACAGAGGTAATAATCCCTTCAAAATAAAGTAATAAATGATTAAGTCGTTTGGTCTCTCAATCCATGACTGCTTGTGGGACACTGCTGTGGACAATTGTCTGCCGCAGTTCGCCCGCAAAATAGACAACCCATTTCACTTTACAGTATATTCTGTGAAACTGCTGTGAGCCGTCTCGAAGACGTGATGATGTGCTATATTAAATGCAATCACCCATTCCTGCTAGACTTTACCCGGAGGGTAATTAACGACCGGGACAGGTTTCCACAAAGGTTGCCTGTGATCAAGTGGCCTACAACACAAACGGTCACTACCTTGTACGCTAAAACCCACCGAAGCACTTTGAGACATCCCAACAGTGTATCAAGGCGCTGCGTCAAACGCAGGGATCTCTGTTGTCGTGCTGAATTCTTGTGAGTGAAGCTATTTAATCTGTCCTTGACTTTGAGGTGCGGCATCTTGTGGTTTAAACGGGAATTCCCCGCAGCCACTGAGCGAGACTGATGGACTTTGCTGGTGACAGCCCAGCTCTGAGAACTGAACTTGAACTCAACTGAACTCAACTGAACGGGCCACTTTCTAGACGGGAACATCCATGCAACTCTTACCTTCTCGTCTCGTGTTTCGAAAGTATAAGGATGAGTTATTTTATCCCAAGGTCTCCGCCTCCTCCTGGCTCCTGCAGTTTCTCCTCTGTGCGTGTCTCCGCAGTGCAGAGTTGGCAGCAGGCAGAGTGACAGATGGTACCCAACCTCCAAGAGAGACATCTCAGCAGTTTACGAGATGACACAAAATCACAGCAGACACCTTCGAGCAGCTGAACGCTCCGTTAGCGTCGGTGAAACCCTGGCTCTCGTTGCTTCAACCTTTTTCCCACTTGGAGCCGCTTGTCAAAGCACAGGTTTCTCAGCTCCGGAGGGCATCGTTGCAGCAAGTTGCTGAAGCTATATCTCTTCATACTTCAGCGCTCAGTTATTTCATTCGGAATTATTGACGCTATTAAATGAGCTTCTCCGATTCCATCCCCAACCCCCCTCCCCCCGCCACTCTCACTTTCCCTCCCTCCTCTTCATCTCGTGGTCAGAGGAATCTCTTGTCACACAATCAGACAAGGCTTGCCAGTTCGACCTGTTCTAAGTCGGCTAACTTCAAGCAATGCCCTCAAATTAGTTTGATGGTTTCGGTAGAGCAGTAACAAGTAGTCATGTAACCCCCCAAATAACCCATATTTTCTATTGCCCACTTTCCAAGGGATAACAGCTCAAGAGTGTTTCACTATAACTACAACAGTCAAGGCAGTGGGGAGAAGGTGGTGGGGGGGGGTGACTATAGGTGGAGTCGGAGAGGTTTTTAATGTTGGATTCAAGGAAAAATGCGAATGGGGTGAGGGGCACAAAAGGATTGGCTTTATAGAATCTCGGGGCTGATGAAGACGCCTGGGGTTATTTAGGGAGTACTTAATGCAGGCAATAGTTAGATTGTGGAACCTGCTGCCCGAAGCAGTGGTTGAATCAATGTAGACGCATTCAAGAGGTAGCTCGACCTTCACGTGGAAGAGAGGAAAATAGAAGGATCAGGGAGGGAGGGAGGGGTGGGTGGGTGAACTGGTTAGGACAAGTGGGGATTGTTACTGTGCTGCACAGCCTCAGTAAAATCTTTGTGGTAATAATAATAATAATCCTTGCATTTGACATAGCGCTTTTCACGTCTTCTAGGTGTCTCAAAACGCTTCACAGAATACACTGTAAAGTGTATATTTGTGAGCTAAACACAGCAGCCAATTGCACACAGCAGTGTCCCACAAACGGTCGTGAAATGACTAATTTATTATTGTTTTGTTGAGGGGTTATTGTTTATTAGGCGTGTGGAGGAAAGAAACTTGCCCAAGGCTTCGCCCTGACCTGCCTGAAATCGAACACAGGTCTCAATGCTGGTAAGGCGGCTGTGCTCTAACCATTGAGCCACGGGACTCTTTGTGATGTTGCAAAAGGATTGTTACCCGTCAAATATTTGGTGAATGACTAAATACAAATTATCCCACTTGGCTTGCAGTCCACTGTAGATTTTATTACAAGGTGCAGCGTTGCTCAGCATCACAAAAAAAAACAATCATTTGCAATGCAGTTCAATCCCTGCTCAGCCGTGTCTTAACTCCCTAGCAAGACTTTTTCTTTTTTGAAGCCTTGGCTTCTATCCCTCTGGCAAACAGTTTAATCAACTGGCAGTGGACCCTGCAAAAGAAAAGAAGGAGACAACCCAATAAGGCGAAGTGATAGAACGTTTGCAATATTCATAATAATCCTTGCGTTTGATATGGCGTCTTTCACGTTGAACTTATGTCCCAAAGCTCTTCACAACAACAACAGGATTGCACTTATATAGCGCCTTTCACATCGGGAGGACGTCCCCAAGCACAGACTACGCAGACTTCAGAGACTATATGTGAGTGGGAAGGGAATAGAGGGGTGTAGGAGAGGTGGGGGCTCATTGTGGAGTATCATGCTGTGTGCAATTAGCTGCTGCGTTTTGACTACTAATGATACAGTCAATTCACTTCACAGTATATCGTGTGAAGTGCTTTGAGCTGTCTCAGAGACGTGTTAAGGCGCTGTGGCAAATGCAATGATTATTATTATAAATATCAGTTATTTCTGTGCTATATCGCTTTGCGTAACTTTATGTAAACACTAAATATAGCTAACTGCATTCTGTAGGTGAATGCAGCGGTCCATCCATGTCCCTCAAACAGCTATGAAGTGAGTGACCAATTTTTTCAATGGAATTATTGGCCAGGACTTTGAGCAAAGGAGATAACACCCTTCTCTTTCGTGGCATGAGATCTTTTATCATCTATCTGAACGGGCAGACAGGACTATTTTACACATAACGCTGTTTTATTTCCAACATAAGTGGATCTTTGTGCAAATACTGGCTGCAACCTGATAAGGCTTAAAGAAAAGAAAGCCTTACGACTTTCTGCTTGGGGCTATCCATTTGACAGGATTTTGTTTTTGCCATTTAACTAATTTCAAACGTTGTGTAAATAGTTCATCCCTGTACATTCACTGTTCTTGAAGTGCATATTTTGGATCATGAATAGGAGACATCTGCAGACTTACTCAGTGATTTATGTGTGTATGAATGCCTCTATGTTGACTTGAATTAATTTATGTGTCTATTTTGTGCTATGTTTACATGAAAGCAACATGAAAGTACCGATGCATCTCTCCTGCTGCTTACAGTGCGTTAACAAGAGAGCCCAACTATGTGTCTGTCCTCAGATCAATGTGGTTTCTCTCAGCGTCCTTGCCAGCAATCCCACCTGATAAAATAGCTCATTCACTCCATGGCTGTTTGTGTAAACACCGTGGTGCACAAATTTGGCTGCTGCATTTGCCCGCAAAATATACGACAGTTGCACTTTACCGGCAACAGCAAAATTGGGGAAAGGTCACTAAACCCGCGAGAAATAATCTCAATCAAACACGTTGTAAATGAATATTGGCCCACGGCAACAGCCGTAAAACAGTCCAGTTGAAGGAGGAAAAGGTGAAACAGTCAAAGGAGCAAAGACCACTTACAATTCACATTACCGTACCAGCAGGAGGTACAAATGTGCTGAGGTTTTTTGGATTCAGAAGGTGTGCGGTCTTAATAAAGATACACTCCATTCGTCAGTCATCTCTCCTATTTACCAACAACTCAGTCGAAAAAACTATTCAAACTGGAAATATATTACAGAATACAACAAATGTTTTACACCTATTCTTATCTTTAGCTGTCCAAAGCCTTTCTTATCTGTATGAAATGTCTCAAATCGGATTGCTCCAGGATTTTTGTGTTTTTTTTCCCTTTTGCTTTTAGCACTGTTGAATCGTGATTACATTTCGATGTTTCTCTTCCTGGCCTGTGAAGATTTTCATGTCATCCCAACAGTTTCAGCGTGAGTGCACCAAATCTAGGCAATAGTGAAATTGACCTTTGCTGGGTGAACAAATACTTTCAGAGGCTTATGGCACTTGGAAGAGTCGATTTGAACAGTTCTCTTCTGTAGAAATGTCACACACAATCGGGTGAAACAGTATCTTGTAATGTAGGCTCAGCCTCCATTTGGTACAGAATTTTTAAATCTGTGAAGTATGATTGTACAATGACGCTGACTTTATTGACTTTAGCATTTAAGACAGAGCTGGTGAATCTAGAGTTTGAATCTCGAGGGCACCTCTTCAAGATTGTGCCTCAGAGAGCAAAGGAGATATTTGGAAAGAACTTCTTCTCCCAGATCAAGATCATCAAGGCAGGAATCACTTCCCAGGAGCACTGCAAATGTGCAGAAGGCACAAAAGGACTGAGAAGAAAAATCCCCCACCCGTTGAGAGAAAACACAGGTTAATTGAGGACTGACCTGTAAAGTAATAATAACACTAATAATCCTTGCACTTGATGGCTTCTCATGGCCTCGAGGCGTCTCAAAGCGCCTTACGGAGTATACTGTCAAGTGAACTGACAGTATATTTTGTTCTGCAAAAAGTTGTGGATTAAAAAAGCCATTATTATCCTTAATGTGCAATTGACTAACACGCTAGTTACTGCTAAGCAAACAGAGGCATGTGGAGCAAGGAAACTTGTCTCATGTTTTGTCATACCGGGAATCAAACCCAGGTTCTCTCGTTTTGTGAGACAAGTGCTATAACCAATATGAGAGGGACCACTTATCAGTCGGATGGATGTAAACAGAGTTCAGGTAAAGAGAAGGACTCACTTGACTTCTATGGCTGCCGGCACAACCATCTCTCCATCACTGTTCCAAATACTGCTCCCGCTTCCGTTCTGAGAAGCCTTGCTAGTTGCTCTTGAAATAGATTTTGTCACTGTCAGGTTATTGTTTCCTCCAGCAATGAGGTATGGCAGGAACTTGAACTCTCGCACTCGGTAAACATCCACAAATGGAAAGTCAAACTGCAAGGGAATAAACATTATAAGAATCCTTGCATTTGATATAGCGATTTTCACATCTTCTCGACGTCTGAATGCGCTTCACAGAATATACTGTAAAGTGAATTGACTGTATATTGGTGGGCGATAAGCAGCAGCTCATTGCACACAGCAGCATCCTACAAATGGTCATGGATTGAAATGACCAATTTATTATTTTTATTTTTTTGGCGGGATTATTATTAGGCATGTGAAGTAAGGCAACTTGTCCAAGGTTTCGCCTCGACTGAAATTGAACACACGCTTTACTCAAATTAAAGTATGTTTCACCAATTTCTCCCAATCAACTAATTCGATTGCCTCTCTCCATGGATGCTGCCTGACCAGTAGAAGGAAATTGCTGCTTTCAGCCATGATTGGACACAGAATTAAGAAAGTCTCACAGTTTCTCAAAACAATATTGAGCATTACTGTGTTGGAATAAGCCGACTTTCATTCAATCTAAATCTGCGGCTCATTCCAACGAATCCATTTAATTTTGGTCATTTTGGGTGTTTTCCAACAGCAATACAATACCAATTTACAATTTACTTTTATATAGCACCTTTCATATTGAGAGGACAAACTTGAGCAATGCACTGGTTTGTACACGAACGTCAAAGAAGGACAAAAGGACAGAGTTTTCCTTAAAAGAGAATACATGGACAATTTAGCAAAGAGTTATAAGCTTCAAAGTCCTGTACCTCTGGTTGACCTCGGACTGTAACAATAATAATACTAACCCTTGCATTTGATAGAGCAGCTTATCAAGTTTTTGAGACATCTGAAGCGCTTCACAGAATATACTGTCAAGTGAATTGACTGTATATTTTGTGGGTGAAAGGCGGCAGCCGATTGTACACAGCAGTGTCCCGCGGTCACAGTAAAAAAAAATGTTTGGCTCAGTCAGTACATATTTTTAGATCCCACATCTTAACAATATCATTCTACTCAAATCAAGACCTTTGGCAAAGTAAAGCATGGAGTCATTTCATCGCCGGTCTTGCACTCGTACCTGATCAGCATTCGTGAATTGCCTGCAAAGGTATCGTAGAAAGTTAAACTTTGAACATTTGTGGACCAGGATGAGATCCAAGGTTCCGTTTGCTAAGTGCCCAGAAGGTGAAAGGCCCTTCGAATTACGGAGAGAACTGCAGCTGATACAAACTCCGGTGACGGCCAAAAAGTTCCCTTGCAGCTCTTCCCATTGTGCATCGTCACCTGCGGAATAAGGAGACACAGTTCGGGCTGAATGCATTTGGTCTGACCAAGCTTAAAATGATCGCAATTTATTAAAAGTAATGAAAAGAGAGGACATGAAAAGATCAGGCGAAAGGCAAAATCAGACTTTGGTCTATTTGATCTCATCTTTCTCAACTATTTAATCTACCGATGTTGCGTTGCAGCATTAAACTATTTCCTAAATTAAACCAATTGTTCTGACCTCAACTTCCCACCGATTTTATAACTTTTTGGGTGACAGGCTGGTGACAGTCTGGCTGAAATACCGAGCCCTAAAGCCCTCGAGAACTAACCCTTGGCTCTTAATTTTCTCCACAGCTTTTTTGAACGCAGGCAACACCTGACGTAAAGGCAGGAGCGAAGCTGACAGCCAATCTCTGATTTTGAGCAGTTTAGAGAAAAGTCCAACTCTTAACAGAAATCCATGCTTACAAACAACAACAACTTGCAACTTATATAGCGCAGGGTAGTGTCCCAGAGTACTTGACAATGCCAAGCTGGGGGTAAGGGGAGGTGACCGGAGGCACAGTCGAATAGTAATATCTTCAGGCATGACCCGAAGATGGTGAAGGAAGGAGCATGGCGGTGGGATAGAGGAAGAGAGCCCCAGATTCTCAGGGCATAGTGGCTGAAAGCGCGGCCACCGCTGGTGGAACGGAAGCACAAGGGACATGCAAAGGAGACCGGGGCAAGTCAAGCAGAGGCAGTGGGTAGTGGGTTGGGGAGTGAGCAAGTCGGAGAGATAGGGAGACGCCAGGCCATGAAGGGTTTTTACCGTAAAGTGCTATCAATGTTCAGAAGTCAGTCAGACTCACCGTTATCGTCCCCATTTTCAATTTCACTCAGCTTGCTTCCAATTTCACTGCAGATGGAACACCTGCACAAAGCAAATCGCTCTCAAGGAAATGCCGAACGGCAGAGTGTTAAATTTCCCCCCAACGCTCGTTCAGCCGTGAATTCATAACTTAATCTCTCGTGTGCTTAAAAACAAATGTTGCATTACACATACAGGAGATACACAGGATATGTACGGCACTGTCATTGTTTCACCACAATAACCCTGGCACTCGGAATAAAAACGTGGGGGAGTTTTGGAAAGTCAAGTTCAACCAACGCAAGTTACATTTCATTTCAGCTAAACGTACTGGAATTTTGCCATTTCATTTGAGTCAGTTGACTGACTACAGTGCTGTTTGAAACCTAAGTAAAGCAACGCTATCTGGTCGTGTGTCTCAAGGTCAGGTCTGAATTTCCTGTCGTTTAACTACTTGCACAGCACAATCATACAATTTCATACTTCTACAAGGCCGGCCATTCAGTTTAAATCGAGTGAAAACCCATAAGTGGCCACCTCTGCCTAAAGAAAGCATTTAATTCAGGGACAGGTTAATTGTCCGTGTATTTTAATAGCAAAACTAATTCTGCGTACGATTCAGAATGGCAATGTACTTATGTGGAGTCCTGTAGCTCAGTCGTTAGAGCACTCGCCTTACAAACGTGAGACCTATGTTCGGTTCGAGGCAGGGTGAAATCTTGGGCAAGTTTCCTTACTCCATACGCCTAATAATAATCTCTCAAAAAATCTATTTGGTCATACAATCCAAGGCTGTCTACGGGGACACTGCTGTGCGCAATTGGCTGCCGCGTATCACCCACAAATATACAGTCAATTCATTTTACAGTATATTCTGTGAAGCGCTTTGAGATGTCTACAAGACGTGAAAAGTGCTACATCAAATGCAGGGATTACTATTATTATTTACTTAGGCTTGTTTCTTTGCAGCGCAAACTGATCTGTCACAGGATTAACAGACGGAAATCTTTTACAGTGCAGTACTTTTTATGATCTTAAACAGGCAACATACTGTACAAACAAAGGAAAAGTGTATTTAATATACAATAACAACAAAATTACACTTGTATCGTGCCTTTCACATCAGGAGGATGTCTATAAATGGCAGATTAAATGTATCATCACAATAAATGTGGTATAAATTGATCTGTTAATCGACTAACAACTGGGTTCCTACTTACTGCTAATAACAACAACAATGTGGATTTATATAGCGCCCTCACTCCACACCGGACGGTGTCTCAGAGCGCTTCACAATAACGGATCCTGGGGCCGATCCAGGGGGAGGGGGGGAAAAAAGGTGAACGAAAGCGCGGTCGAAAAGAAAGGTCTTTAGCCGAGACCTGAAAGTAGGAAGAGAGGGGGGCGAAGCGAAGGGAGTGAGGAAGGGAGTTCCAGAGCCTCTACTAGGTAAATGGAAACGTATGGACTAAGGAAACCTATAACCAAAAACAGGCTGTGTAAGCCTAGTGAGTTGACCTCTCCTAAACAGATGTGCTGAGCAGAACTGAATGAAGTAAACAATGTCTTTGCTATCCGCGGTCACCTCAGAACTTAAAAGTTTCTATTTAAGATGTCCCAAAGTTCCAAGTCGGTTCTGTTGGGTTCTGTCACACGCTAAGGTATTAGATTTTCGATAGATCGTTTAGTTGCCCTGAGGAAATGCTAAGCTGATACCTTTTTAATAGGTTTATTTTGTCGTCTTTACTTTATAATGAACACTTCCTCAATCAATTCCCCCCTTACTTATTCGTTGACAGATCACAGCCCTGCTCTATGATCTGGCTGGTTCTTAATCAGTCTGGTGCAATGCACCATTGATTTTAACATCACTGGTGTTGGGCATAATTCAGCAAGTTCGGAACAAGAGCACATTCTCTGCAGAATGCAAAGATACGCATTATCTTCTGAAACGTTTACCCACAGGTGTCAAGCCATGGCTGTTAAGCTACTTGAGACATCATCCTGAAGCAGAAGGCACTATATAAATGTAAATTGATAATGTTTGTTCTCTCTTTAAATTAAGAATGCTATTGTGGTTCCCAATCGAGAGAGTTGAGCAGAGGAGTCAATGAAAAAGTACAGTTCCGACTATTTTGGTGGGAAACAAATTCAGTGACATCTGCATTGTTACTATAAAAAATAGCTTTAATACTTCCACATAACAGGAAGGTCTCATTACAATGCCTTGGTCTGGGGTCAATAAACCCAGATCCCAACATTCCATCTTATTGGTGTCTATCAGAAGGTGTTCACCAACATTTTAATAAGCATTTTTGTTCTTGTAATAGGATTTCTCAGCTGCCAATACCCCATTATCTCAGAATAATAATAATAATAATCCTTGCATTTGATGTAGCGCTATTCACGTCTTCTAGACTTCTCAAAGCGCTTCACAGAGTATACTGTAAAGTGAATTGACTGTATATTTGTGGGCGTAAATGAATTAATGAAATTACAGCAACTACAGTTTTACTGACGGACTGCGAATTAACAGCACCGGTACAGAAACGATCTGTGTCTTGAAGTGAGATATGAAGCAATTGATAATAATAACACATATCTGTTATATAGTGCCTTAGCATGTCTTGGAGACATCTCAAAGCTCTTCGCAGAAACTATTGTAGAATGAATTCACTGTGTATTTTGTAGGCAAAACGTGGCAGACAATTGAGCACAACGATGTCCCACAAACAGTCATGGACTGAGTGACCAGATTTTTTTGGAGGGTTTAGTAACCCTGGAAAAGCGATCCGTCAATCGACTAACAACCAGATTCCTATTTATACTTCTAGGTAAGGTAAGATTGTTACATTTGCTTCTTCTATATACCTCTGTAAAAGCTGCACATATGCGTTGGACGTGTCCTTAAATGTACAAGGTCATTGAACAGTGCAAATTGTAGATTGTCCAGGATATCTTTCATTTGAGGCGCACAGAGCGATTTTGTCCTGTTGAAATGGTTTACGGTTCACTTATCTTTGGTAGCAAATCATGACTATTAAATACTGCCATAAACACAGCTGCTTCGCACAAAACCCTGCTTGCCGCCAACTTATTTCCAGGAAAAGGGACAGTTTTTCTTGTGTCGCCTCATAGCTGCAAAGAAAAACCTTATTGCCATCGTGTACGAGCACTCCACGCGTCAGAAAGAATTACACGTCGGCAGAATTCAAATTGCGTCCTTACGATTGTGTTTACCAATGCATCATAAACGTACCGTGATTGCACAAGTTATTTTGTCGTGTCGAGTGCATTTCATCGCTTAAAGCCTGCTTCCATTTCGCCTTCCTGGAGATTTATTTATGGAAATACTGACAGGCTTTCCCACCTGACCCGTGGGGAAGCTGACTATATAAATGCACATTGGGATTTCCAGAATAATGGCTGGCAGAGCTGAAGGGCTTTGTGATGTAGCTCTGAGGTTCCTTATTGTTAAATCAAAATCTCTAACCCATTGTGCCTTTAGAATTTTAACCACACGGGTTAACGGTATGTGAGATATTTTGCCTTTACCCTGCTAAACAGCGACACTTGTCTCTTGGACTCCCCACTCTCCCAGTTGCCAGTCGAAATGAGATATTCCCCTCGTAGAGCTGGTGCTTAAGGAATATTTTTGTTCCTAAAATCATTTGCAAAGGGTGGGAGGGGGTGGGGGAGAGAAGAGAAAGTCAAAAAATGTTTTGCTCAATAACACATCTGCAATTCACATTCCCTTTCATCTTGCAATACATCCACAGAGCCAGACTCAGTGAGCTACTTACAGTAAGCGAAACGTCTATTAAGGCAGAGGTTACTTCTAACTCACATTAGACCAATGTTCCTTAGGCTACTGTATCATGGAGGCGCCACACTGTTAAATGGTTCAAAACATTATAACAAGCTCCGCTGTCTTTTTTTTTAAAAAGGAAAGGGAAACATATTCGTCATCCAAAGGTGGGTTCCGGTCAAGCGTTGAAGTGCCTCTGCATCACTTTGAAAAACATGAATGCTAAATAATAAATAATAATAATATAATCATCATTGCGTTTCATATAGCGTCTTATCGCGTCTTCGAGACGTCTCAAAAGCGTTTCACAAGATATACTGTGAAGTAAAATGACTGTATATTTTGTGGGCTAATCGCAGCAGCCAATTGCACACAGCAGATAATAATAATAATAATAATCTACGACTGATTGCTGTTCTATAGCTTTTGATGGGAAGTGTATCTATCACATGCGTACAGGAGGAAGCTCAGTTGCAAATGCCTCCGCAATAGATATTCTGCCATTTGGGTATCAGTATCTATAGAAGCATCACAGCCCATAATGTCGTGGTCTGGAGGTGCAGACGACAGGAGAAGAAAATGGCAAACGCAAATCTCTGTGTGGCAGGACAGTGTTCTTTACATTTTGTTGGCAAACTAATTTGAGTTGTCAAAATCATGCGACTTCTTTCCTGCTGCCCATAGTATTCCCAAGGATAGGGAGCTTTCCTGGCCTCGAGATGAAACACTCTGCTGCCATCTAGTGCTCCAGGTGAGAAACACTATTACTGACAATCCTTGTGTTTGATCTCGCGCCTTTCAGGTCGTTAAGACGTCTCAAAGGGCTTCACGGGACATATTGTCAAGTGGATTCACTGTGTATGTTTGTGGACGAAACGCAGCAGCCGTTTGGATGCAGCAATATCCCACAAGCAGCCACGGAGCCACGGTCAGGATACCAGGAGAGAAATACTCCATTCTCTTTTCGAAGAAGCCCAAGAGATCTTTAATAACCACCTGAACAGTCAGTTGGGATATCGGTTTAATATCTCATCCATAGGTTGACACCTCCGAACTTAGATCTGATGTTTCTGCGCATAGACATTACATGCTTATAGACACTAAGCTCTACTTTCACCACAGTGAGCTGAAACATACAGGAGTGTGCCCTTTCTGCTCTCTGCTGCCTTTAGTCAAAGCTGTACCTCAAAACAGTTTGTGCATTATAACTGCGCTATAAATCAGGCATAAAACAAAATTATTTCCATTCAGCTGGTTCAAGGGATCGGCTTCCATATGCAAACTCTTTAGCTACATTGAGGGAAGTTGTTACATATTGCATCAGCTTCTGCGATTTGTTTAGTAGATTAAAAAAATTTGATAAACCAGATGTCTAACATATGTAAACACAGATTATAGAGGGTGTGGAGCATGTGTGGACTATACATTAGCCGTCAATGGTATTAAGCTTCTGCCAATTTTGTAACTAGTGATCTGGAGTGAATTTGAAAAAAGTTTAACATCCATATAACACTAATGTGCGCAATAGGCTACTGTGTTTCACTCACAAAAGATACAGTCAATTCACTTTACAGTATAATCTGTGAAGCACTTTGAGATGTCCAGAAGACGCGAAAAGCACTTTATCAAATGCAAGGATTATTATTATTATAAACTCACTTCTTTTTGTTATTCAGAACTAACTAGTATATTTACACAGGCAGCAGACTTTCCGCCATGTGCCAGGACTTACAAAAATGTCACCCCTGAAATGCCATCAAGTCTTAGCCGTGAATGCCATGAAGATCACGAGAGATTGTCCAAGATTCTAAAATTCAGTCTTCATTCAGAAATATTGGTTTCTTTCTGGAAACCGGCTTGAAAACTGAGACTGAGTTTCAGAATGTTTTACACAATATAAGAGAGGAGAATGGGAGGCTAGTTGGGTCAAAGTGGAGAGACTTGGAGTTATACAGTTATACTTGTTGATCTTCTCTCTAAGCTTTAACATCGAAACAACAGCACACATTCAGTGTTTACTGTATTTAATTATACCCCATTTTAAGATAAAATAGTCCTTCCTGACACCAGGTGACATTTCTGGGCTCTCCATGAGTTGAGAAGGAATTGTGTTTTCAATTCAATATTTGTAAATGTTACATTTCTTTAGCAGCGCCCCAGGTACCTTACTCATGAATTCTTGTGCAATACTGTGTTTCCTACCTGATAAATCATACCTTGATGCCCCCAGCCTACGATTCCTTTTAGCACTTTTCAGAATGTCCCCGTAGAAACCATATCCCAGCAAAGTCACAGAATATTTTAGCAGCACGTTCTTCTGATGAACTGAACACACATCTAAAGGCTGGCAGTCACCTGGTAACAAAAAAAATCAGAGTCACACCTCATTAAGCTCGTGACATTTTCAATGCCATATCTCTCCTGCCACAGCAACAGGAATAATTGGTGCAATTTATGCTCTGTAAGCACTTTTACGCATGTAAAATATATTAATGATATAATGCTTGCATTCAGGATAGCGCCTTGACACGTCAAAACATTTCAAGGCTCTTAACAGAGTTTCCAGTTGATTGTCGCGACTGTGTTTCTGGCGTAATGTAGGACTCGAGCTCTACACCGCAATAGCCATGAAGTGATTGTCTGGCCAGAACACCAGGAAAAAATGTAACAATGCATTTGATAAGGCACCTTATCATTTCTTTGAGACTTTTCAAAGTGCTGTACAGAATATATACGGTATTTGTGCACGAAACACGGTAGCCAATTGCTCACAGCAGTGCGCCACAAACAGCCGCAGATTGAAGCGACCAATTTTTTTTGAAGGAAGTATCACCCCCTGAAAAGCGATTCGCCAATCGACTAACCACCAGGTTCCAACTCACTGCTACGTAACAGAGGCATGTGGAGTCAGGGTATTTGCCCCAAATTTTGCCTGCCAGAAATCGAACCCAGGTCTCTTATTTTATATATTGTTAGAATAAGGTCAAGATACCATGATACCTACCGACAATTATATGCAAGGCCGACGTAACTGGATCACTCACACCAGTTGTTGAATAGCACACAGAGTTAATGGTACCTCGAAAGCAATGAGAGAAATTGCAGAAAAAAAAGCATGCTTTAATACATTTTGCAAAAATATCCCAAACCTTTAAATATCTGATAGCAAGAAGAAAATAATAGTGTTTTTTTTTATTGGGCTGATGCTTCTAGTCTTTATCGATAAATATCACTGTTAATAAATAAATGGCGCCACAGTATAGCCAGTTTAGAAACAGTAATGTAATCATAAATGCCAAGCAGTTGGGTAGCTTTCTATGCAATAGTCAAGGTTGAGTAGAAAATTTATGGGATAATAGTTTGGGATTGTAGGAGTTATTGAATGATAAAGTCACATCTTCCTTGTTACATGGGAGTCGTCTTGTCTCTTGTTTCTTGGCATCTCTTACAACCCGGGTCCCTGGTGGAGCTCCAGTGGCTCAGTGGTTAGAGCACTTGTCTTGCAAGCTGGGGAAACCAAGCTGGGGAGACCTGTGTTCGAATCCAGGCAGGTCAGGGCGAAACCTTGGGCAAGTTTCCTTACTCCACACACGCCTAATAATAATCCCTCCAAAAAAAACACAATAATAAAATTGGTCATTTCAATCCACGACTGTGTGTGGGACACTACTGTGCGCAATTGGCTGCCGCGATTCGCCCACAAATATACAGTCAATTCACTTTACAGTATATTCTGTGAAGCGCTTTGGGACGTTGATAAGATGTGGAAAGCGCTATATCAAATGCAAGGATTATTATATTATTATTATAAAACGTCATTAAAACAGAGTTCTGCTTTTGTTGAAGTTTCACTGAAGCATTAAACTTTATGTCGAAAAATATAACCTAAAAATGCTGTCCAAATCACCAGACTGATACAGTTATGACGTGTTGATAGTTTCAGGCGTGGTTAAAAGAAAAAAAATGTTTTCACTTCTATTATTGCTTTGTGTCTCTGACGTATATTTTTGTTGAAATATTACGTGGTGATTTATATGGTAATGAATCGCTCCCATTGTAGAAATGGGACACATGACAGGATGGGTTTTGGCATTTTCAGGCGTGGTTAAATGGAAGCGATCAAAGTCTAGGTGAAAAATCATAGCGTGGGAGCTGATTAACTTTTAAGACAGCAATGTGTTGCATCCACTTTGAGTGTGTGAAAAAAAAAAAAATGAATCCTAATTATATTTATTGGGCACATTCTGTGGAATGTTTATTGGAGGTTATGTGAGAGATCAAAGATCCTGGCATAATGGGATACTTCAGATGAAATATATTTCGTATTCAATAAATGGGAGAAAACACACGATGATAAGAAGGGTTCAATTGAAGAGGATCCTTGAACCCATTTGAGAGGTCTAGAAGATGTGAATATCAAATGCAAGGATTATTATTTGAGAACCATTCATTATTCACAGGTCACTCATATCAACTCATTATTATTATTTTATTATTAATAATAATCCCTAAAAACATTGGTCATTTCAATCCACGACTGTTTGTGGGACACTGCTGTGCGCAATTGGCTGCCACGTTTCGTCCACAAATATACAGTCAATTCACTGTAAGTATATTCTGTGAAGTGCTTTGAGATGTCTAGAAGATGTGAAAAGCGCTATATCGATTGCAAGGATTATTATTATTGGAAACCCATCCGATTACCTATCCATTACAGAATCAACTTGCTGCTTTAAATGAGTCCAATGTGTCCAATCACTTTCCTGGTAACCCACCCCACTCGTTAATCACCCTCTAAGTAAAGAGTTTCATTCCGAGTTTTAAATTCCTCGCAACTAAAGGCATCTTGTAAAAATTTTACTTTCACAGAGAGTAAAGCTTTGCTTTTCTTCAGCTTTTGACTCGGGGGAATTGTTGAAGTTCAATAATAAGTTTGTTTAAAAATTTTAACAGGGTGCAACAACAACAAAAAATAACTTGCATTTGTACAGCACCCCTCACGAGGCTCAGCATCCCCAAGTGTTTGACAGTGGCAAAGCACGATTTTGTAATAAAATCAATGATAATAATCCTTGCATTTGATACAGAGCCTCATCACGTCTGCGAGACGTCTCAAAGCATCTCACAGAATATACTGCATATATACTGTATATGTACTTTGTGGGTGAAATACGGCAGCTACCTGGGCTCAGCAGCGATCCACAAACAGTCGTGGATTGAGTGTGAAGGGAAATTTCTCTTTCAAATTTGAATGGGATCAATGCGATGAGTGGTGGCTGACATCTCGGCTTGCCTTGGTTTTCCATCCCTTCCAACCAATTCTTACCTGCTGGTATGATGCCAATCCTCACGTGGCACCGAACCAGTTTTGCTTTGGAATTGTTTGGGTTCACTCCAGCCTTAATTTGCGTTCTCCTGATGATTCCATGAATGAGTTCACTGAACATCCCATCTCCTCCAACACATACAATGCTGACAACAAAAGAAGCTAAGTTGTCAAATACATCCAGCATTTGAAAATGAACAGAGGGCATTATATTACTATTATTATTGCTATGATTATTACTGCTATTATTGTAATCAGACCCCTTATTTATAAAAAGATGATATTGTATCACAATAGTAGAATATGCTGTCTCTATTAGAGCAGAATTGGCTGTTGCATTCTCATCTTTGAACAGTTGATACACTTGGCAACTCAATTGCCCAGGCAGCAATGCAAAGCATAATCATTAATTGTATTGTATTAATATTAAAATGACATAGAATCTCCAACTCGAAAGGTGCCCATTCAGTCTAGCGAGTTTTGAGAGATTATTATTAGGTAGGTGGAGCAAGGTAAGTTGCCCTGCCTGGAATCGAACCCAAGTCTCTCGCTTGTTAAGGCGAGTGCTCTAACCGCTGAGCTGCAGGACTCCACAAGTCACAATGGATAAAAGGCAATTTAATTCTCGAAAAAAAATAAGCCTGAGCTCTATTTCGTTTCCTTTTTTTTTATTAACTGCTGCTCTGAATTTCTTTGCCTAAATAATAAATTAATCATAAACATTAAAATCTGACTTTCAAAACAACAACAGCTGTGGACTCAATGCGTGTCTTGGTTGGATCTCTTCCCATTTGTATCTCGCCTGCTCTAGAACGTGATAAGCCACAGCTTTTTACACCATTGCTTAGGTAACTTGAGAAACAGTGAACGAACGGCACCAGACACAACACGACTGAAGGGGTCTATGGTCTTTAATCTCTCACTTAGCAGGCGGCTACCAGTTCCAATTCCCTTCGGTAAAACTTCCCGGCGATCCTAGAATTGACACGGATGTGTAAGTCACGGAGAGTGGCGGGCAAATTGGCACACTTCTCCGCAGCGATGTTCCAGCTATCGCATCGCCATCTGTCCATTGTTAGGGAAGAAGCTTTCCCCTGGCGAGATACACCTGCGCATTCTCCGCAGGTGCACAGATGGGCATTAGAGAAACAGTCAACAGCATCTAGGACACCAGGCAGCGCAACAGTGGTAAAGGGAAGCTTCTCTGGTTGTTTCATTAGGATGTGGGAAGATGACTTAGTGATGTGTCTACTTGAGAAAGGACTTTTGGCACCGCAAGGTGATTGAGTCTACGGTTGTTCTGACTGGGGGTGAGTGAAAGTTGCTGTTTTAGCCTAGCAGGTGAAACACAACGCGAGCATGACATTCTAAATCATCTGGCTTGTACTGTAAAACAGTAACAAATACATCAGAAACTCCCTCCAGCCTCTGAAATTGTAATTCATTGCGAAGGGAAATCGAACGTCGGGCATGCAGAATTTTGAAAGGAATCTATCCGAGTAAATTCACAGTGTTTGAGAAAGGCAGCTCTACAATAAATCGCAGAATATTCTTTACCTGCACAAGATAAACTAGAGTAACTTTTTTAATAATGATCCTTGCATTTGATACAACATATTATCACGTTGAAAATTCTCAAAGCACTTGATCAGTTTTCTTTAAGTGTGTTCACTGCGAATATATCTAATAATAATAATCCTTGCATTCGATGTTGCGCTTTTCACGTCTTCTAGACGTCTCAAAGCGCTTCACAGAATATATTGTAAAGTGAATTGAATGTATATTTGTGGGCGAAATGCGGCAGCCAATTGCGCACAGCAGTCCCACAACAGTCGTGGATTGAAATCACCAATTTATTATAGGTTTTTTTGGATGGATTATTATTAGGCGTGTAGAGTAAGGAAATTTGCCGATATATATGAATGCAGCAGCCAATTTTGTGCACAGTAATGTATTACAATCAACCATGAAGTGAATGGTAATTTTTTTGTGGCCAAATGCAATAATAATCCTTTCAACTAATATAGCGTCTTATCACGTGTTTGAGACGTCTCAAAGAAACTTTCCTCCAATCAACTATTCCAATCTCCCTGAACATCTTGGAAACTTTGTTGAGTGGTCATAATATTTCCTCATAACTTACATTCATTAGATTTCCATATTGTGGACTTGAATGGGGTGATTTCTAACAGATTTGCTTAATTCCTTAAACTTTAAATTGCAATTCCAGTGTCTGTAATATTTAATGCAGAACCATTTATTATTCTCCAGCAATTAGAATAATAATCCTTGCAATTTGATGCAGCACCTTATCACGTCGTTGATACCTTCTCATTACATCTCAAATCTATTCAATTCCATTGAAAGACTCACCCATCGTAATTCTGGAAGTCTGTTGTTAAAATATAGTCCCTGGCATGATTTGCATAATCTGTTTCTATAGGTTAAGAAATAGTCATAAAAAGAAGAAATATTAACGTCAGTTCTCTTGAAGATTCAATATGGTTAGCTAATGACTACCTTTACATCAAAAAGTGGCTATTCATTCCTTCCATCTGCACTATTGAATGGTCATTTGCCAATGCCGTTTCCTTGGTTTTATCATCACAATTGCCATTTCTTCTGCAGAACGTCTGCTTAAAACTGCGACCTGTTCACAACTATGTGTATGGGTATCGTTCTTTTTAATAAAGAGCACAGCATTCACCTTCTTTGCTGAGAATCGTGATTTAGAAATGCATTATTTTGTGGGGCAACACATTTCTGCTAACCTCTTTGACTTTTTTTTCTGCTCTTATTATTTTTTGTTCACTTATGCCTTCTTAAGGTCTACTCTCTTAAATAATGTGCGTCTGCATTTTCTGTGTTCCTCATCATTTCAACAATCTGGATTTACTTTGCCAGAGAGTGGAAATAATGAGCATCAGTAAATTACCACGCGTTACATAGGAAATTGAAAATGCCAACAGCAGCAAAAAGCAGTGATAATAATAATAATAGATATGGGGTAAATTCAAGATTTCTTTATTATCACATCAAATCTGTTATGAACTGTTGCATTTGGTAATGGTAATGGTGTTACTTAAACGCAAATCCAACATTAATACTCACTGTCATATAGGTCCTGTTTTGATACTTGCAAACATTTAATAGCCCAGTAGCTGGACAAGCAAATTTGGGGGTGAAGAATTAAACTAAACTTCAAAGGATCAAACACAGTGAAGTTGCAATTAGTTGAGAGTGAGGAATGATAATCTGCTATGAAAAATCCATGCATTTTCTCTATAAATGCCATGAAAATCATCTTTTAAAAGTAATCCTTGCATTTGATATAGCGCCTCATCAAGTCGTTGAGACAAATCGAAGCGTTTCACAGAGCACACTCTAAAGTGGATTGGACTTTTGTATTCTGTGGGCGAGCCTCTCATATTTAGCAAAGAATAATCCGTCAATTCATTTTCTAGAGATAAGAAAGAGAAAAAAATCCAGCGCATTACCGATAACAACTGTGGTGATCTTTGCCAGTTTGAAGAGAGGAGCCACTTTGAACTTATAGATGTCCACGGCTCGTTGAGTGGCAGCAATGGGATTGATGAACACGAGGAGATGATGTGGTCGAAGAGCTTTGAACAAGACGGAGGGCAAAATCAAATGACGTTTCACTATTAATCCTTCATTAAGCACAAAACCAAGAGACACCATTTCAAAGTTACAACAACTTTCCATTTATATTGTGCGCTTCACCCATAGCTGCATTTTGTAGCACTCCGAAATTAGAGCTATGTTATGATTTGCAATCCAATGTGCAAACAAGTACATCTTCCCGACAGCATATATAAGACCAATGAGAAAATATCAGAAATTATTAGTTGGCAAATATTAATTATAATAATCCTTGCATTTGATATAGTGCTTTTCATGTCTTCTAGATGTCTCAAAGCGCTTCACAGAATATAGTGTAAAGCGAATTGACTGTATATTTGTAGGTAAAACGCGGCAGCCAATCGCGCACAGCAGTGTCCCACAAACAGTCGTAGAGTGAATTGACCAATTTAATTATCGTTTCTTTGGGGATACAGAATTAGGATATTTAAATATTGGACATATACCATTGAATACAGCTTTTTGCTATAGTTCCTACTGTCAATTTCCTGTGTGTGCTAACCTACTTATTATTCATTCCCTTTACATCCACTCTCTTGCAAAATAAATCCAGATTGTTGAACTGCAGAGTCTATAAATCCATTAAGAAATTACATTTTGTTGACTTCTGTTCGAACTGCTGTGATTTCGTTTTTGGGGGTTTCTATTGTACAAAGAAACAGACAATTTCTCCACTTGCAGTCCGTACAGATAATTATTTTCTTATCCTAAGTGGGACTCGAGGAAGGAGGTTTGTGTTTCTCGGAATACCAATGTGATGATGCATAATAGCCACATCACGCTATAAACACTGACCTTTTTGGTGGAGTTGGTCTTCAATCACATGCACCCACCGCTGATGAAGCGATCTCCCACTTGTGCAAAATGTGACAGTGCTGCATAGCCACTGATGTTGCTTTTTCCTCTGCACATAGTGAACTGTGCACAAAACACACTATGGTTGCATCACACCTCTAACAAGATACAACTACTGTACTACTAGAGTTGAAATTGAATACGTTCAGTAGAGTTGTGCATACAAATGGAACAAAAGTCTGTTTCGTTCCATTTATACCCAAGAATAACGAACAAACAAACAAATTCAAAACAATAATAATCTTTGCATTTCATATAGTGTTTTATTACTTCATTGAGACATCTGAAAGCGCTTCACAGAATATATTGTTAAGTGGATTGATGGTGTATTTTGTCATTTGACGTGAGTTGAACCCTAATGAGCTATCAGTTCTCTACGTACTGTATAGTAAAGTAATGTTGTAAAATTAAGATTATACATCCAGAAGATATACAAAAGGTATGAAGGTGTGAATTATAATGCGGATTTCATGGCAATTCCTCAAAGACTAGGTAGGTGTTGAGTGGGTGAGTGAGAGAGGATCAGTAACTGTACTCTACTGACTTGGAAATATATCAAAATTACTGTAAAAGATTAGCTTTGTTTTACTTTCATTCAATAGACTGAAAGTAAAACAATTGTTAATTCATCTTGAAAAGGACTGAAAAAGAACTTATCATTTAGCATTTTTTTTAGTCAGGCACTGTAAAGAAAGTATTTGTATTGTTCAATTAGTGTGGAATGTATGGAATGCCATTACTAACCTGCTTCCGCGTAACAAACCTGAAATTTGCTGTTTTAGCGACATTTAAAAGGAGGACATTTTATCTTAAGGGAAACTTAATAGGAATAGGAAATTTGAGACTAAAAATATGTATTATTTTTACACTGCTCCATTAATTCTTGTAAATTGGCCATGCTTACATTACAGACCAGGTTATGCATAGACATTTTTCAGTGTAACTTTCTGTACACAAATAGATTTGACAAGTGCAGCAAATCCAAGGTAGAGGGTTTGAAAGTGTTAAGAATTATTGCAGTAAGGTAGAGTGTCGGGGTTCATCTGGGATTTCCTATCCACTGTATATGTTATCTCTAGTATTTGACTTTAGGCACTGTTTGCTTAGTGGAAATAAAAATAATAATCCTTGCATTTGATATAGCGCTTTTCACGTCTTCTAAACGTGAAACGTCTCCAAACGCTTCACAGAATATACTGTAAAATGAATTGACTGTACAGTTGTGGGCCAATTGCACACAGCAATTGGCCGTGTTTCGCCCACTAATATACAGTTACTTTTCCTACTATGCTTTATCCTGCCCTGATCCTTCCCACCCTGCTCTTGTCCTACCTGACTGTACAGCGCCTTGGGACGTCCTCTCGACGGGAAAGGCGCTATATAAATGTAAGTTTTGTTTGTTTGTTTGTTAGCAGTCGTGGATTGAAATGACCAATTTATTATAGTTTATTATTAACTATAAAAAAATCCACATGTCTGATGGATTATTATTAGGAGTGTGGAGGAAGGAAACTTCTCACATTTGTAAGGTGAGTGCTCTAACCACCAAGCTACAATGAAGCAATCAAAGACTGGGGAGTGAAAATCAATCAGAGAATGGTCAATGGGCACAGCTATATCAAAGGCATAAGCTACCCATCTCTCTGTTTAGCCGTGGCTGATGTTTGCAATAGGGAAATCAATGGGTGGCTGATTGTGGATTGCGGGAAAGTGAGCATTCCCTTAAACAAAAGAACTTTTCCGATTGTGACATTGCAGGAGAGAAAATCGTGTTTTATTTTGATTTCAGATAAAAGTGATTATCTTGAAAAGTGGGAAACAGAAGTGGGCGGTCGGGCCTGAAGTCCGATTGGAGCCAAGTCGTTAACGTCAATTTACCGACTACCTTTACAAACTGCATCAGTCTGTTCCGCTCACCTGTGAAACTATGGCAACCCGATTGTGGGAACACACCCGTTGGCTGGACTGACATTGTGCTCACAAATGTACTTTCTTCGGTGACAGTAATGATATCAGAGACCAGTATAAACTGAGGAGGTCCTGGAAATCAAGGAGAAATTGAACAAAGTGAAGCCTTTGCTTTCGAGGTGCTCCGGTCTTGTGTTCTGTGATAAGCATATTTATTTTTGTTCTTATTTTGGGGGGGGGGGAATCACTGGTAAATCACCAACAATGAGTCAAACGCACGCCAAGATATCTACAGCGAGAACACAAGAGGAACTCCAAAACACAAAACTAGGATTTATTTCCGCATGCCCATTCGCACTGAACCAATGGTCACGTTTGCAATTCACGGACGTTGAACGCGTCAGCGTCCCCAGGCGAACCACAATCCGTTGGGAGTGAAAGGTGATTCCGAACCTGCTGCAGATTGGGAATGGGGTTAAATGGCATTCAATTGCTATCACCCCGCTGCCCCCCCGCCCACCCCCCAAGTTATGTTGGGGAATCCTCGCAAGGCATGAAAAGCGCTATAACAAATGTAATTTTTGTTGTTTGTTGTCGTTATTTTCCTCTCCCTGGATTCAGCCCAGCAGTTGCCAGGAGCTCAATGGTGACGGATCCGTTCTTCATAGGTAGGCAATTCAACCGGGAGAGGCAAGACAGTTGATACAGATCTTGCCGTCGCCCAATATCTGTGCACACATTTGTTTATGTATATATACTAGGGTCCATCGATATGGAAATTTTCCGATATCGATATATTGGTTGGCTCATATCGATATATACCGATCCATCGATATCGCCGGGTTTTTTATACTGCGCATGTGCGCGCATTCGGAGATGCATGCGAATTCCAATATGCGCGCGCATTCCGTGCTCTAGGCCCAGGAGGTTTGAAATGCCGGTGGCAAGCTAAGTTGAAAAAGTTGGCTTTATACCGATATAACCGATATATTGATATATCACCGGACACGATATACCGATATTTGCGATATACCGATTTGTTTTATATTGGATTTTTCGATACACCGATATATTTGAATTTCCAATATCGGCATATCGATATGAAAAATTATACCGATATATTGATATATCGCCGGACACTAATATACACATACATATATATACACCCACACATTCAGATATCACTGGATACCAATCAGGAGTGGGAACAATATTCTCCATAACCGAGGGTAATTAACTGAAACCAACTTCACGTCCCCCACATTTGCCCTTGGCTGAGATCAGCTTTGATAGCAATCGTTGGAGATTGAACTGTGATCCACCTGTCTGTGTAGTTGTCAGTCTATCTGGCCACAGGAGCAGTGGGGTCGAGTGAGATATTCTTATGACTCTTGTTATAACTTCCCGGTGACTACAAAGTATTTGCTTATGTTCAAAATTCTCTGTTGCTCTCGCAGATTAGCTTTGAGGTTTCACTTCAGGTAGAAGAAATTCCCTGATGACACTGGTTTTCAAAGGATTACCAGAGGCCATGGGTCTGCGATGTAAAATGTTTTGTCAGCAAATGTTTCCTTCAGCCTCTCTTTGTGAATGCTAAAATGCTGCTTCAGCACGTTCAAAGAACAACAAAAGCATAAATGAACTTGGGCCCGCAAAACAAACTGCTATAGGTCATCTGATCAAACAAAAGAATTTCAATGTAACAGAACTACTTTTTCTGTGACCTCTGTGAACTTACTCTCCCCACCCCCACCCAATTATGAAAGATTCATGGTAAGTCTCAGATCCAAATTATTCTTGGCAAAAAGTCACCTACGGTTTATCTGCCGACTGATAATGCTTTGCCAAATGTGCAGGAATACTCATATCCCTCATGATAATAAATAAACCCATGCAGTTTATACAGAGTTTTTCATGTTGAGAAAATGTCTGAAAGCATTGTATAGGATTCACTTTAAAGTGTAGTGGTTGTGTGTTTCAAAAGCAAATATGATAGCAGCCTCTGTGCGCACGGCAATGTTACTCGAACAGAGAATGGACTGAATGATTAGTTTTATCCGTGGGGCACTAGTGTTGGTTGGAACACTGAGAGAAACAATCCTGTTTATTGAGTAGTGCTGCAGGGGATAAGGCTGATGCAAAAGCCCATGTTACCATTCAGTGACACAGTGTGATAATATAATAATCCTTGCATTTGATATAGCGCTTTTCACATCTTCTAGACGCCGCAAAGCGCTTCACAGTATATACTGTAAAGTGAATTGACTGTATATTTGTGGGTGAAACGCGGCAGCCAATTGCGCACAGCAGTGTCCCCACAAACAGTCGTGGATTGAAGTGACCAATTTATGATTGTTTTATTTCTTGGGGGATTATTATTATTAGGCGTGTGGAGTAAGGAAACTTGCCCAAGGTTTCGCCCTGACCTGCCTGGATTCAAAACATGGGTCTCACGCTTGTCAGGCGAGTGCTCTAACCACTGTACTACGGGACTCTGCAAATTGATCTTTTTGATGGATCTTTAATGCCGTTTCACTGTCCAAAACTGCATCCAGTCTTGTTCGTTCTTTTAACCTCGGTAACATTAATCCAGGCAAGGCCTGTCATGACACCAGAGCCTGCGAGCGCGGGATTTTCAGCTTTGAGTTGTGTCGGTTTTCTGGTCGAAACTGATGCTGTTTTTGCGTCGCAAACCCACTTCCTGCAGCTGTTCTGCAACGAGGTTTGAGGCACCCGTTGCCGTAGAAACCGCTCCGATTGCACACACAACAGGTTCAAGCCGTACCTATTCCTCACTGCCTTTCTCAAGGGTTGACGTAGTCACGCAGCACACCAATGGACAGGAAGCATCCCCCACAGGGACCTCGGAGTTATTTTACCATTGGCGGTGTGTCAAGACGCATGGGTTAAAGGAAGCTACTCCTTTGAAGGTAAATGGCACTGTATCAGAAACGTCTGCTTCACTGTGATGTTGGGGCTTTTGGTGATTAAAGGGCAATGTATATTTCAATTCCTTTTATGTGCACTGGTCTTTAAATTAGATTGTTAATTAAAAATGTAACTACTACTACTACTATATGAACACGTTGA
Source organism: Hydrolagus colliei (assembly GCA_035084275.1). Lineage (NCBI taxonomy): Eukaryota > Metazoa > Chordata > Chondrichthyes > Chimaeriformes > Chimaeridae > Hydrolagus > Hydrolagus colliei. The sequence continues at coordinate 8,904,548 of CM068762.1, read as the reverse complement.
TCTCGTAGCTCACAGCCAAACACCCCAGCATAGAGCTGGGGAATGTTGCATTGTAGGAGGCGCTATCCTTCAGACGAGATGCTAAACCGATCCCCAATTTGCCTGTTCAGGCGGATGTTGAAGTTCCCAAGGCACTATTCCAAAAGAGGAGGGAGTTTATCCTGTCTTTCGCGACAGATACGATTGATACGATACATTTCACTGCTGGACATTACTACTCTCTAATTGGTTGCTGTGCTTGTCTACAAATACACAGTCACTAACACTCTAAAGTAAACAAAAATCCACTGAAGCACTTTGAGACCTGTTGACAATATGATGGGGTGCTATATTAAATGCAATATAATTGAAGGTAAAATCCTATGATACACTCTGAGACGTCCACCCGAAGTGAAAGGCGCGATATCAAATGAAAGAATTTTTTTAAAAAATAATTCCACCTGGATCCAGATTTACTCTATTTATGCAGCGTTATAAGGCATCCAGAACTGAGCAAATTCCCAGATGCAGCCTTAATTTGGAGATTCTGAAGTGGTTTTAGAAATGACAGAAAACATAATTGCAAGTTAAAACTGAATTCAACAGTATTCCTAGTCGTGTGTGCTGCAAAACGCCAGGAAGAGTGCAATTTCACAGTACAAATGCTAATTTAATTTTGAACATTTTCATAAATGCAAGACCACATTAGCCAGGAAAATGCTGAGTACGTTTTTAAGAAGGTGAGTAAAGACCGCATTATCTTTACATCTAAGCATTGGTTTAAATTCTACTTGTAACTTAAGTCAAGTGTAAATACTTACTTATATCATACTCCTGTTATATACAGATACTTAAATTATGTTTCCATGGTGGGTACAATCTTTGCAGTAATACAATTTCCAGATAACTGATTTGAGTGACTCACTTGATTTTGTTTTCTTGGATATTTCAACCAACAACCACTGGAGGACCATTGGATACAAGGTCACAATGAACACTTCATCTTTTTCTGTTAATTGTGATTGTAGGATTGGTGCTGCCCTTTCAGCCATTTGAAGGAATTCACATCGTAGCTTTTCAAAAAAAGAGAGTGAAACCGTTTCAGATTAGCACAGCTCTGCCAGTTGAGGTTTGATGGTATTTATATTCATTCAATCGCGACATAGTGTGATCCAGACAATTCTACACACTGAGTGAAATTCCATTGCTATCCATGGAGTCCTGCAGCTCACTGGTTAGAGCACTCGCCTCGCAAGCGAGAGACCTGGATTCGATTTCCCGGCAGGCCAAAAAGTTTCCTTACTCCACATGCCTCTGTTTACCTACCAGTAAGTAGGAACCAGTTGTTATTCAATTGGCCGATTGTTTTTAATGGATAATAATTCCTTCAAAATAAATTTAAATAATTTCTGTGCACAATTGGCTACTGTGTTTTGCCCACAAAAAATACAGTCTACAGTATATTCTGTGAAGCTCTTTGAGATGTCTCGAAGATTTGATCAGGCTCTGTATCAAATACAAGGATGATTATTATTATTATGGAAAGTTTGAACCATAATTAAGTCTGCATGCACGAGCGAATCAGCTTTCAGATTTTCTGGCTGTCATTAATTTGATTCCTTTCTTTGAAGAGAAAGTTATTTTATAGAAATATGAAGTGTATCAATAATATCAGCGCCGAGACAGGCATTGCAATGATAGCCGCACTGAAAAATAGATGTGGTCACAGTTGTGCAATTGAAAATAGTGGGGTTATGCAATATAAATGGATCCATCAATGCTTGATGCAATAATAGCCTGAGATAGGCAAGTGCTTATATTTTCCAGCAATTACATTATAGACACTTTATTGTACACACACACACACAAAAAAAAATCACCAACCACTCCATCACCCAGCTGGGCAGGATCCTGTTAAACACTATCTACGTTTGCCTTATTGGAAATGGGACATGCAATATTAATAGTATGGCCTGCGATCCTTCTGACCAGCCCAATATAGAGAATGGTACTGTACTGTGCAAGGAATTAATTTCCTGCAGGGCACCATAGTAAGAGTGGAGTGCCTCTGGAATATTAGTACTGTACTTGCACTAAATAAACTGGTAACCTTTGTTCCGTAATAGGTTGTAGCTTAAAAGACCAACTATTCCTTAGGGATAGGGTTTGTTTTAGATGAGCACTAAATATGCAAAATATGTGTTCTGCCACCCGGCCCTCTCACCCTCCCCTATCCCACGCCACTCCAAAATTATAATCCAGTATTTTCAGCAGGATGTAAAGCTGAAGAAAAGTAGTCGGAAAATACAGAGAAAATGAGTTAAAAGATCCATCGGTCAGAGAGAGAGAGAATCAGAAAAAAACATGGAGATAATAATATTAATAAGAATCCTTGCATTTGATATAGTGCCTGGTCATGCCTTCAAGAAGTCTCAAAGCACTTCACAAGATACACTCTAAAGTGCAGTGACTGTACATTCCGTGGGCCAAACGCGGTAGCCAATTGCACACAGATGTACAGCGAATGAGGCAGGGACTCCATTTAAGTTCACAAACAGATGTAATGTTGCTCCTATTCTTTACAGCAGATAAAATGCACTGTTGCTCCTATTCTTTAGAGCAGGGGGCTCCAACCTGTTGCACTCCTGAGGGCCGATTGCCCCACTTGGGAAATGTCTGTGGGTTGCATAGTCTAGGCTGGTGGAGCGTAGTACATCCCGGAGGCATGTAGGACATCCCTGTGTGCAAACGTGGCTGCCGCATTCCCCTAAATACACAGTCACTACACTTTACAGCAAACTCCCGTGAAGCAGTTTACAATATTCCCATTTCACGGGGGGGAATCAAAGGCATTAGCTTTCCTTCACCACCCTCCACCCCTGATAAACCATGGGAGATCCTCAGATCTGGGCTCCCGACATGAATGAACCTCAAAGGGAGAGCACCGGAAGGCGGATAGGCCAAGGAGTAACTGATAGGAGCAGATACTACACTTGATCTTAGCTTATATACTTTACCCGTGTATCAAGAGCATTTTTGTTCCTGCGGCATGTTGTAGAAAATGTCCTTTGTGACTCTCCCTTCAGTCACCTGATACGGCATGTCACAATGGAGGATTTAACACAGAATAGGAGGAGAGGCTGGTGATCCTTTGTTGCATTGAGAACCATTAAGAAATAAACTGTTTATACCACATAGAACAACAGATGGCTGGGCGGGAGTGGGTGCCAGAAGGCTGTTAGTGACCAAATTATGGGGCTCCAACAAACAGACAGTGAGCCAGTCCTGTTCCATGACATTAGGTAACAATTTGTAACACACCTGATGAATGGGAGTGTGTTGGGGGTGATGGGAGGGTCATAGAGATGACGTTGCGGGGTTCACAGAAAGTGAATAAGCTACCCACAGTAGCCAATCATCCTTGCATAAGATCACAAGATTGGTTTGAGTGAACACGGCCCGTGGGCTCATTTGATCTCTTGCTGCTAAGTGCTTCCTCCACTCTGCCATTGCTTCCTAATAACCTTTTTCCAGTCATTAATTACCCTCTAAGATTAAGCAATATATCTGGAGTGAAATTGCCCTCGGTGCATCCAGAAACGTTGTTTGGGGTTTGCTTTCTCAATCCCATTTAGGATCTTAGTTGCTTGTATAAGGTCTGTCCCTGTGTCTTGTTAAGACCGAAGACTATCTTGACTAATCGTTGCTCCTAACTCATTCCTCTAACAATGGGAATCATCTTCACTGTTTTCCTGTGCACAGCCTCTGGCATCTGGCTTTATTAAATTGAATAACAAACCTATACTGTACATAATGTTTGTGGAATTCCAGCAAAGTAAAGGTGACACTCAGTTGATTCCAACCTGTTGCACATCAACCTTCAGTTGTTAAATTATCTATTCTCATGGAAGCTAAAGGTTCCATAGAAGTACTTTAAAGACAAGGAGGGAATGAGCTCTTTTTATTGGTACATATTCGGCTCTCAGCCAAAAGCAAATTAATTTATCGTTCATCTCTTTGCAGAAAATTGATGGTGCAGATAACCTGCCAATTTTGCGCACATTTCAAAATGATTAATTGTGCAAAGGAGGCACTGAGATTTTTTGAGAAGTTATATGAAATGCAAATATTACATTTATTAAAAAGGACATCTTTCTAATGACACATCCTCCCTGAACTAAGTAGCCAATCGCCGTAAATACGTATGGATATAATGCACATTGTTTTACTACAATATTTATTCCTCGCAGTATATTCCAGGCATTTGGCATGAAAAATTCATGATTTATTTTCTAAACATGTCATTATTTTTTCCCTTGAGTCAATAATGGGTATCACATCAGAACTTATAAACGTGAACGGTGCATATTTAGATTTAACCATGTACTGTATTTTTAAACAATATGAAGTGAAATCAAAATATCCTCTATTTGCTAATGTGGGAATAAATATTATTTATTTCCTGATAAAGAGTATCTCTTGATTGTCGGCTATACTGTTTGTAGTGTTCCAAGATGCTATCCTAGGTAGTGTACTATATAAATGTAAATTGCTGTTGGTTGGTGCCTGCATTGCTTCTCACATCTCTGTCCTATGCCCTGTTTCGTTGCTATATCAGTTCTTCATTCAATATCATATAGAAGGGTTTCCTGCAGTAATCCCGCTCCCTACCCAGCTCCCTACACACGGAATCCCCTCAGCAGGTTGTATAACTTTCTGAAGCCTTTTTATCCCGTGTGATATCTGGATTCTATTTTCCTCAGTGTTGTCCTAGAATAAGGTTTTGTTACATCAAAAGTCAAATTTGTTTTTTCTTCTGCCATGTTGCAAATCAAACGGTTCAAAGTGTCTATCCATTTGGTTTAACATAGGTATCCTAAACTCAAACAAAATGTTGCACCAGGCAAAACAAATAAATTCAGTAGAAATATGACACAATCCAGCATTGCTGCTAAAAATAATTCGTATTATTTCATAATGCAACATGGTAGCCGAAGTGAGGTTTTAAATAGGACAGTTTCTCCAAAACACACCAATCAATGAAACTAAATGTACCGAGTTGAGATTATCAACTGCTTTAAAGCTTAATTTATGTTTGATGTTTAGTACCACAGGTGATATAAAGCCTCTCACCAATAATTTAGTCCAAGATTATTTCTTTCGATCAGCCTCTCTCATTTAACTAAATTGATTGTTTTAATAGGCCCGTTGTTTATGGCTATGTTAACTCGTGTCGGAAGATAATAATATAATTATAATCTTCATATTGATATTGTGTCTCCAACATTGAAAAGGCGGGTGCTTCAGAGGTGATTGCTATCAAGTAGAGCAAGAGATATTGTAGTCAAATTGTGCTGATGAAACCTAATGACACACGACAAAAATTATACTGTACAGTTACATATTATTAAATTACTAATGTGATTGGATTTGCTTTGAAAGAAATGTTGAGACGTGACAAAATGTTTCACAGGATACATGTATAGTGGACTGTTATATCAAATGCAAGGAATATTATTATGATATATGGAAGGATTATTATTGTATCAAATGAAAGGCCTATTATTGTTTTATCAAATACAAGAATTATTATAATATCGAATGCAAGGATTATTAATTTATTATATCAAGTGCACAGATGTTTATCATTATATGAAAGGATTATTATTATATCAAATGCAAGGATTATTATTATTATCATTATCATATCAAAGCATTATTAGTGTGATATCAAACGGATGTTTATTAGATCATATGCAAGCATTATTATTATATCTATAATATAATGTGGAGCTCCTGTGGCTCAGTGCACTTGTCTTGCAAGCTGGGGAGACCAAGCTGGGGAGACCTGTGTTCGAATCCAGGCAGGTCAGGGCGAAACCTTGGGCAAGTTTCCTTACTCCACACATGCGCCTAATATTAATCCGTCCCCAAAAAAACACAATAACAAAATTGGTCATTTCAATCCACGACTGTTTGTGGGGGATGCTGCTGTGCGCAATTGGCTGCCGCGATTCGTTTGCCCACAATTATACAGTAAATTCACTTTACAGTATATTCTGTGAAGCGCTTTGGGACGTCGATAAGTTGTGAAAAGCGCCATATCAAATGCAAGGAATATTAGTATTATCAATATTATCGAAGCATTATTAGTGTGATATCAAATGGATGATTATTAGATCACATACAAGGATTATTATTATATCAAGTGCAAGGATTATTCATATTATTATTATATAAAATGCAAGGATTTGATTATTATTCATCAAATGCAAAGATTACTATTCTCATTATTCTATCCAATGCAAGGATTATCATTCTAGCCAATGGAAGGATTATTCTATCAAATGCAAGGATTTTATTATTATTATTATTCTATCAGATGCAAGGATTATTAATCTCATTATTCTATTCAATGCAAGTATTATTATTATGATGAGCCCTTGATCTGCAGCACATGAGCCCGCCTCACCAGGATCAGTCACTGGTTGGCTGTTTAGCCTGTCAATCAGGGTGACGTCACCAGGAGGGTAACCTCTCAGTATCCCTGGCGCTGATTGGCCGCGCGTCCGATCGGTCCCTCCCGCGCCCCCTCCCCCTCCCCCCATCCCGACCCTGGACCAATAGGAAGCGAGCTCTCGGCAAGACGCCAACATGGCCGCTCACTCTCCTTCCCTCTCGCTCCTCATCGCTCCCTCGCTCACTGCCCAGAGGAGGGCTGTGTATTAGCCGCGCCGCCGCCGATACACATACACACCTGTGTCTCTGTAACGAAAGGAGAGGAACTGACAAGCCGTTTGCACTTTGAAAAGGCGGCGGCGGCGGCGGCCATCATGGCCAGCGATAACAAGAGGCAGTTCTGGAAGAGGAATTCCAAGGTTCCCGGAAGGTGCGTGCGGCCGGCTCACTGTCACTGTCACTAACTCGCTATCACTAACTATCACTAACTATCACTCACTCACTCACCATCACTAATTATCACTCACTCACCAACTCACTGTCACTAACTATCACTCACTCATTCACTGACTCACTAACTCGCTATCACTAACTATCACTCACTCATCCACCAACTCACTATCACTAACTATCACTCACTAACTCACTATCACTCACTCACTATCACTCACCAACTCACTATCACTAACTCACTATCACTCACCAACTCACTGTCACTAACTATCACTCATTCACTGACTCACTAACTCGCTATCACTAACTATCACTCACCAACTCACTATCACTCACTCACTATCACTCACCAACTCACTATCACTCACTCACTAACACTCACCAACTCACTATCACTCACTATCACTCACTCATCCACCAACTCACTATCACTCACTCACTATCACTCACCAACTCACTATCACTAACTCACTATCACTCACCAACTCACTATCACTCACTCATTCACTAACTCACTATCACTCATTCGCCAACTCACTATCACTCACTCACTCATTCACTGAATTCACTATCACTCACTCACTATCACTCACTCACTATCATTCACTATCACTAACTCATTCATTCACTAACTCACCAACTCACTCATTCACTAACTAACTCACTGTCATTCACTATCATTCACTAACTCACTACCACTCACTAGTGTCCGGCGATATATCGGTTATATCGATATAATTTTTCATATCGATGTACCGATATCGGAATTTTGAATATATTGCTGTATCAAAAAATTTGGTATGAAAAAAATTGGTATATCCACAAAATATCACTATATCATCAATAAATGCCACGTTACAGCAAACAGAAAATATACAACCAAAGGTTCAAATGCCCATTACGCTCCCTTAAACCATAGATAGCATTTAACTGACCTTGTCGCCAGCTTCGCAAACTTCCTGCGTGCAGAGCACGCATATCTGAATGCGTGCGCATCCCCCTTCTACCCTCCCCCCACCATCAAACACAGACATGCGCGGACCGCTCGTTTCCCCTCCTCCCACTCCTCCCACTAAACACCATTTCCGCGCATGCGCACAAGATAAAAACCCGGTGATATCGATATATTGATATATATATCGATATGAGCCCACTGATATATCGATATCGGAAAATTTCCATATCGACGGACCCTACCACTCATTCACTTGTTTACTAGCTCACTATCACTCACTAACTCACTTTCACTAAATCACTATCAAAAACTCACGATCACTCTTAACTCAGTTCACTCACTAACACAAACTCACTCACTGTTACTCACTCACAATCACTAACACTGTCACTCACTAACTCAAAGTGCTCTATAAATGTAATTTTGTTATTGTTGTTGTAAACACTCACTCATTCACACTCTCACTAATTCACTCACACTTCCTCGCTCACTCGCCCAACAACTAACTAATCAATTCACTCACTGTCCTATTTTTATTTATAAATTTTTGAGTTATAATTTCCTGCCTCTCTGTAATTATCACTATTCTTTTAAAATTTATTATTATTATCTGAGTCATTCCCACCCCCACTGTACTCATCCTCTCTTAACACACTTTCTCTTCCAAACCCCTCTCTCTTGTCCCCCCCTTTAAAATCCATCATCTATCTGAATTTCGCTCAGGTTTCAGGCTTATTCTTATTATTTTTCTTCATATAATTATTATCTCAGTTCTATTCCCCCCTACAAAACCTTACCCGTCCTCTCTGAACCCTCTATCTCCCCTCAAACCTTTTTCCCTATCACCCCCTTAACCCCTTTGTCTCTCATACCTCCCTCTGACCCCCTTCCCCCAGATCTGTATCCAGACTAAGTATGTTCTCATTAGCTGTGCAACTGGACTAAACAATGCTTAACATATACATACATGTTGCTGAACGTCAGGCTCACTCTTATCACATTTCACCACTTCATGCTTTGGCCTTGCTTCCAATGTATACTATGTTCATACGAATGATTTGCGGGTGAATGATTGCGGGAACATTGTTCAATGATTTAACAGTTCTGACTTTCTCTTTTCTTCTGCCCCCTTTCTCCTCATCACCTCCAAATTATTATAATCTACCTTTCATTTCCTTAAGCGCTTTGAGACGTCGATAAGATGTGGAAAGTGCTATATAAATGTAAGGATTATTATAATATAAATCTGACTAATCAAGATCCTTTTTGCAGCAGTTTGCAACTTTTGTACTGACTGTCTGAAATTTGGAGTTATCAACAATGATACAAAACAATCATGATTTTTCCCCTTACAAACTTAACTTTGTTGGACCCAATGTTTGTAAACATTGAAATATGGTTTCGTTTTGGTGATCTTCTGAATCATCCTTATCTTGTATGGTAATTGAGTTTTATGATTTTTACGCTGCTCGATGGATAATATGACCCAGCTGTATGCATTAACCTCAGAAACATAGATATGCATGCTCAGAGATGGATGTTGACATTCCTAGCAGGCTGTAATTTCATTCACGAGTAACATGCTTACTACTGGAAATTGTTGTTTTTAAAACAAAATATCCTGCATTTGTATTTGATGGTGACCACAACAGATATTCCCCCTTAATTGCCAGAGTTATGACCAGTTCTAGTATTGGGGTTTATGTTATTGGCCTATAGAGGAAATACTGTAATTTCAAAACAAAACACGTGTAGCATTGCCTACTCATGTCCACTTATCCTAAAATTTGACAAAGTTATGGAAATTTAGCACTAACACCACAGGGTGAATAAGTGCATCATTTGTTGAAGTATTAATAATAATGATAATCCTTGCACTTAATATAGCGTTTTTCACGTCTTTCTAGACTCTCAAAGCACTTCACAGAATATACTGTATAGTGATTGAGTATATATGTGGGCGAAATACGGCAGCGTTTGCGGGATTATCATCAGGCATGTGGAGTAAGGAAACTTGCCCAAGGTTTTGCTCTGTCTGGAATTGAACCCAGGTCTCTTGCTTGTGAGGCGAGTGCTCTAACCACGGAGCTGTAGGACTCCTTCAGGCTGGCACGCAAAATGACTACAGGACTATTGGCGCGCAAAATAAAAATGCCTTTGCACCTTTTTAAAATAACATGAGTTAAATGTGTGAGAAATTAATAATTCAAATTCAGTAGGGTGGTTCCTGTAACAAAGCCCTGGTGCCTCAAAGCTTCTCAAGCTGTAGCTAGGTTTGAATTTTTCTACCAGCTTATGCTGCATAAGATGCATTTATGCTGCATCTTGTGCATTCTCATTGGGTGCTTTGGTTCCAAAAGCATACCTCGCATCGAAAGTACACATTCATCCAACACGCTGGGAATTCCCTGAAATGTCAGTTTTGATTGATGGTGTACAGCTTTAAAATGGCAGTGTATTTTCGATGTACATGCTTTCAGTTGTTAAAAATGTAATAGTATCCTTGAATTTGGTATCGCGCCTTATCACATTGGAAGCACGTCTCGAAAGGGTTTCACAGGATTTGCTGTGAAATGGAGTGACTGTATTTTTATGCAAACATGGCAGCACAATTTCTATAATAGAAATTAGATTTGACTGTTTTGTCAACTGGCAAAGGGGACGGATTAACGTTGTGGTAAATATGTTAAAATAGCAGATAGAGAGCTGGCGTAGGAGGTAGTTTTTGAATGATTAGAAAGTCTAATTCCAGTATTCAACATGATGGATCATTCATTACAGCCATTTAACATGTAGCTATAGCCATTGGTGCATTTTTCCAGGGTGAATCACATTTAAAATAATGTTGGGTAAATATTTTTGTTCTTGTGACCATTAACCTAATTTTTGTCACCCTTTTGTTCTAATCTCTTGTGTCAGCTGATGAGTGCTTCAGAATTGCAATTCCCTTCAATTCATAGATTCTAATGACCGATAGCCAAGTATCTTCTCATACATTTTATTCATGCATGTGTGTGAATTCTGTACTACAGCCTTTTCCAAAACACTTGCATGATGTGTTTCATCTCTGACATAAACACTTCACGTGTTTTTCTCCCATTTGTGTATTTTTCCCTGATATTGTAGGGGGATGTGAGAAGCAGTTTTCCATTTGTGCGCCCTACAGTTACCATTGAATCATCTTGTTCAGTTGAAGGGGCCTGGGGAGCCCCGAAGATTAACTTTTCTTCCAGCCAAAGTTGCTCTATTGACATAATTGAAAGGGGATTCTTGCAACGTCTGGCTGTGTTAGCTATCATCAATTGTTGTATGTTTTTTTTAAGCTGGCACCATTGAGTACATACACTATTGTGCTTTCCTTCTTCAAAGCTGCTGTTCTCCTCCTACTGAGTTACATCAACAATACTACCTCCCACAGTAACAGTTTTCTTTAATGCTATCTAATAATCGCTCAGTGCACAGACTGGACTCATTTATATTACTGCAGTTGGAATGCTAATAATGTTATTGTACACATTGTGTCAGTGTAGAAACTTTGAGAAGCAGCAATTCAAATTATGCAATGCTCTTCACGCATCCAGTTTTTTTTTCCATTTCATGACCACTACATACAATGAAGTCTGTAAAATAAAAAGCTAAAAAAACCCATTCAGTTTGGTTTTGAAAGAAAAGAATGTATGGTACTGGTGTTTGACAGATGTGGAAAACCATTTTAAGAGTAATTGAACCAGATAGAGTCTCAAATATAAATGCCACCAACACTGGGAAATCTCCTGTGTCTGGAATGGAACAGGTACTTTTTTCTCTGCTGGGAGTCCTACAGCTCAATGATTAGAGCACTTGCCTTACAAGCGTGAGACCTGTGTTTGAATCCAGGCAGGTCAGGGCGAAAACTTGCTTTCTTACTCCACACACCTAATAATAATCCCTCCAAAAAAACACAATAATAAAATTAGTAATTTCAATCTTTCAATCCACGATTTTGTGGGACACTGCTGTGCGCAATTGGCTGTCACGTTTCGCCCACAAATATAAAGTTAATTCACTTTACAGTACATTCTGTAAAGGACTTTGAGACATCTAGAATATGTGAAAAATGCTGTATCGAATGCAAGAATTATTATTATATGATTATATATTTTGCTAACCTAATTCTGGAGATTATTCACCACAGCTGAGAAAGAGCCAAGTCTTGAGCCCCTAAGTATTGGGGTACTGCTGGGGTTTAACTAGATAAAACTACATAGGTTTTATATGTTTTACATTTAAGTTTTTATATTTAATTGCAAAGGCTCATGTACGGGCCAATGTTTGTCCCTCAACCAAATGCCATTGTTCATCTCATGATTGTTGCCTTTAATCTGGTGCAATTGGCTTCATTTAATCTGGTGTATTTGGCTTCATAACCGATCTTAATCTCATTGTAACTAATTGTGTGAGGCCCTTAAGACATTTCACTTTTATAGATTTATCAAATGTATCTACAGTATACAGTTTTACATTTGGTTTGATTGCCCCTGTCCTGACTGAATTGAAGGTATTCCTCACTTCATAGTATGAAGACAAATGAGACCATGTATTTGGGAGAATAATTGTTTTGAAGAGGTTTAATTCTTCACTGAAGTCCATTTGCATCCATGTGAATGATTGATTTCCACATAATATTTATTGAAATTGATCTGGTTCATAATTAGTCTATCCATCAACAAATTCAATTCATTTTTAAAACATTTTTTGACTCTTCCAGAACTCATCGTTCAAAATGTCCAAGTGAATCTAAATGTTATGTCTAGATTCATCTATATTTCATTGTAGTGACTGACATTGCAACGGTGACCACCAACCAACCGTCTGTTTCAAAATGTTACTTCTACAATTCTTGCAGAATTCTATGTAACTGATGTTTCACAAGGTATATGTAGTTAAAGTTATTGCAATACCACACGGATGAATATATAAGGCAAGCATTTAGGTATTAAGTTGGCTCAAGCAACATTTAGGGGCCTGTCGGCTATTTTAAATACTGAAATTTATGAGGGTTTACTTTATATTAATTACTGCTTTTGAGTGACTTTTACCTTGTATTCTGATACAAATTGCTTGTGACCATGTCAACCTGTTTTACAAAGTACTGTATCTTACAAACGTCCAAAACAAATATGTACACCACCGTTTTCATCATAATATTCCCAATTGTTTGCTGATGAAACAAGGCGTGGCTGCTGTGCAGGTGGATGGTAGAGGTCCCATGAGACTATTCAAAAACAAAACAAAAATGAAAGGAAATTTTTGCTGGTGTCCTGACAAACTGTCTCTGTAAATTAGCCGTTCACTTCAGGCTTGTTAGTGGGACTCATTGAGTGCAAATTGGCTTTGCCACAAAAAATAGTCAACACTCCTGACAGCAATTATCTAGAAGAGCTTTGAGATATTTCTGTGTTACAGGTGTTATGTTCAGTGTTACCGATGATTATTATAGGATTAGATGTAGTAGCTTATTTGGCTGATGATGCTTGAATTAGATTCACTAGAAGTGTTGAGGTTATGTTTTGGGTGCCTTATCACTGTTAATGTCTTTCAGCAAGTTTTATATTGAGAAATCCATTCAGAAACTGGAGCCCTGTTTTCCGTTCTGTCAAAGCAGTCCAGCTTTATGTGGCAGAATTGTTCGTAAAGTAATTGGATGGTTGATTCATGCTCAAATTCGCATGTGCACATTTTGTGACTGAAATACATACCGTATATCTCCGCGTATAAGGCGCACTTTTTTTCAGGTCGGAAGATCTCGAAAGTAGGGGGTGCGCCCTATACGCAGGTACAAGAAATTTTGAGCCTCGGAAATACAGTAAACAGTGGGGGTGGCCGGCGCGCTGTCAGCCGGGGTTTGGTCAGTGTCCGGCGGGGGTTGGGAGGAGCGGGTGACGGGGCTTCGGCCTCGGCCGCCCGGGCAGCGGCAGCAGCAGCGGACTTCAGTGCTGTGCTTACCTTCTGCCGAACCCAGTCAGCCTGCCTCCCTCCCTGCCGCTCTCTCTCCCTGCCTGCCTGCCTGCCTCTCCCAAGGGGGTGCGCCTTATACGCGGAGATATACGGTATTTGATTCATAATATTTGTGACTGTTTCAGGCCAGTGATAGCGAAACCTGTTTCTTAATCATTAGCACTGGGAGGGATCCCTACTACACTTCTTTATTTTGCTGCTTGACAGGGTTGTAGTTATGGGCCATTGCTGTCTATGGTAGCATTTACATTGAAATGGTGCTGCTTTCAGATTGATAACTGGAGTCTACCTAGGTTAATGTTCCCATGCAGCACTTCACTAAATGTTATTATGAGTTTTTTGTGATGGTAATAGTGCTGTGTTTTACCAGTTTAATGTGAATGGGCTGTTCATTTTCCAGAGTCCATATACAGTCAGTTCACTTTACCATATATTCTATAAAGAGCTTTGTTATGTCTCGAAGATGCGAAAAAGCACTATGTCAAATACAAGTACTGTATTATTATTATTACATATGTGAAAATAAAATGAGGCTTAGATATGGTGGTCATATAGCTTACATGCTCACTGTTTAAAGAATGGCTATTTGGCCACAAAATCACAAAGCTACCAGAATATGTGATACTGTTCTCTAGGAGAGATAACTAACTTCAGGTTAATAGGGGAGACACATTGAGAGGTGGGGGAAGTTCATCATACCAATTTTGCAGCAGAAGATCAAAGGTGCAGCAGGAAATCAATGATGAAATTCAATTTTGCATTGTTCAACTGCCCATTTGCTTGATCTTTGCTCTCATTCTATGATGCCATCTCAAACCCACAGTTGACATTTCCCATTATTTTGTCCTTCAATATCATTGTTTATTCTGCTTGCAGTTTTGGGGAAATGCTTATAATGTGAAGCAGGAGAATTGTACGAGATGGGTTTATAAACGGGGTGTTGATTTTTACTACCAACCAATGCATGATCTGAATTGGTGCAACGGTGATGGGAAAGCATGTTCAGCTGAAATTGTATCCTGTTGTGAGCTAAATTATGTATTTTTCTGAACTACAATACAAGCTATTAAGTCTTTTTTCCTGCCAAGTTTGACTGTTGCTGTTTTTTCTAGGACCTGAAGTACACACACAATGCTGTACATGACAGAAATGCCTGCTGTTTCTTCACAGTCTCATTTTGTAACCTTTTTATCGAAATGCTCCTGGTTGCAGCCACAAATCCAGCTCGTTTAGCATGAATCTGATTTTCTTGTATTGTGTCCTCTTTCTCTGTCCACAGATCTGCAATATGAAGTGTAAATGATGCCTGTTTTATTCATTCTTTACACTTATATAGCATGTCTTTCTCTCTTTTTTTCCTTAGTATACAGCAAGTATATGGAGCACAACATCCTCCAATTGATCCTCGGCTACACAAAAAGTAGGTTCACAGCACAATTTAATGTTTTCTTGTTTGGGTGAGATGCTATTCTCAATCTTAATGACCTTCATTCTTTTACTACTACCACTTGAGGGACTAATTTTCAATAATTAGGGTGTCTGATTTTTGGTGGAGATACTGTTCTCTAATAAGTAGAATATAATTAATTTGGGGTTCAATTCAATTTCAATCAAATGGTCAGGACTTGCTCTTTACATATTTGGTGCTGGATAGTTTGTAACTGTCTTGGGTATGATACCAAATGTCACTGGTTCATGATAAGCATAAAGTACAAGAATGTTTCCAGGACAAGGTCCAGTTTACTACAAGAACATTATAGTTTGAATATTGCACGTAAGCATTTAAAAATTTAATTTTATATTGTGTTCATACACAGTATAAATGTATTTAAGCATCTGTGGCTTTCACTATAATAGAGAAGTGTCAACCACCACAACAAAATTACATTGGTAAAATGCTTTTCACATCAGGAGGATGTCCCAAGGCACTGATAAGGGTTGGAATGAGGGAGGTAAGAGGCCGGATGAAGGCATGGTCAAAAAGCAGGGCCTTGTTGTGCGTTGAACAACAACAAAATTACATTTGTAGAACACCTTTCATGTCAGGAGGATGTCCCAAGGCGCTGAACAGTCAGTGATCAGGACCCGTGGGGGGAGTGGGGGGGTCAAGGTTGGGATGATGGAGGGCAGAGAGGTAGGAGGGTGACAGAAGGCAGGGTCGAAGAGGAGGGTCTTGAGACCGGTCTTGAAGGAGGCAACGGTGCGAGCAAAGTGAAGGGATTGTGGGCTGAAGTTCCAAAGTTTATAGGCAGAGACACTGAAAGCCTGGTCGCTGATGGTAGGGCGAGTCGGGATACATGGAGTAGCCTAGAGCCTGCTGAATGCAATGAGTGGAGTGGTCGACACTGCGCAGAGAATTGGAGCTGGCAAGGCTGTGGAGGGCTTTGAAAGTGAGGATGAGAACTTTGAATTCTATCCTTTGAGGGATGTGGAGCCAATGGAGCGGGCAAGGGTGTTGGTGATGGTATTTCATTGTATTTACCAGCTCTTAACACTGTTTCCCAATTCTCCATTACCTCTGCACATATCGGCTGCATTGAATCATAGAAAATGGCGTCCTGACCTGCCTACCGTGCAAGAAACTTAGTCTTGAACCACCACCGCCTGTGCACTTGACACCAGCTGCAGTTCCAAACTACTGCAAGCGCATTCACCAACTGTAGTACACACACTCACTGGCTGCACTGAATTATACATGCGGAAGGTAGATTATTGATTAAATCGGATTTTATACGACTTGTACAAATTGGCCTGCGTCTTAGATTTTGTGGAATTCATATTAAATGTTAGAATCTCGACTGATATAAGTTGTGTAAGTTACTGTACTCTTGAGATAAGTTTGCTGATGCTTTCATGTTTAATCTCTTCTAACAAATTAAGAAAGAATAGTAACCTCTTTACATATATATAATTAAATATAACAACAAGTTATATGTATATAGCACCTTTCATGCATTGCAGAATCTCGGTGCAAATATGGTTACACTATGGTATTGATAACTTTTGATCGGTCTTGCTAATTAATGACCGTAAAAAAAATAAATCCATATTTACAGCAACATCTTGTGAAACTTTCACTGCTATCCTAAAAGTGTTGCTCATGGACTAGATTTGGAAATGTTTATTGTGTTTATCGTACCGACAAGTGCTTTCTGTGTAAAGATCTTCAGACATTTATGTAACCATGCAGCACTTTACTATCTATATCAGAAAATACATGATACCATTTTTATTTATCTTGCACGGGTCATTTTGGAGATATTTTTAGTCTAACTTAGTTCTTCCTCTAATATATTTCCATTCCCTATGACAAATCAAATTTATTTGGTGCATGGTGAATTACTTACCAAGTTTGAAAATAATACTTGATGTACACTTGTGAAATAGCATTTCAGTGGACAATATAGTAGTATTCCCAAAGTCATTTGCAAACAGTAGCAGACACCAGGGTCTATGTCGCAATTTTGATGAGTTAAGGCCTTGATTAGTTTATTTTATTAATCTAAAGAGAGAGGTCCTGGGTTCTGGGTTCAATTCCCAGGCGCACCAGGGCGAAACCTTAGTCAAATTTCCTTACTCCACACACACAGTAAGTATGAACCGGCTGATTGGCAGATCACTTCTCTGGGGAGTAATAATCTCTTCCAAAAAATAATAATTTGGTCTCTCACTTAACTCACGACTGTTTGTGGGGCAGTGCTGTGTACAATTGGCTCCCGGGTTTCGCTCACAAAATATACAGTCACTAAACTTTACAGTATATCTTGAAGTGCTTTGAGATGCCTCGAAGACGTGGTTATAATTTTTTTCCAATGTGTATGTGAGTTACTGTAAGAGTATCTGGCAGTGCTGAAAGAAGTACCCTAATCTCACTACCATCAATTGCTTTGCCATATTTGGATGCACCTCAACACTGTGATTATCTGCACTGTTTGTTCCCAATTACATTTATCAGATTAGCTATAAAATGTTTTTTAACTTTTATAACTAACAATACATTGGAGTTTATTGGAGTTTCATGAGTTTATTGCGAAAATATCTAATGAATAACCCACTGCAATATAAACACAGACTGATGTAACAATACCCTTGTCACAATCAGTATTTTTGTTACAGTTGTATTAATGTAATTTATTTCAATCAGTTTAGTACAATCAGTTTAGTTTAGTAAATATATTGTATAAACACTGCAACAAATTTAACTGTTTGAATGGAAAATACAGCTTCTACCATTGGAAAATATTTTACAAGGTAAGGCTGGTTAAGCGGTCATCTGTAGGTCTGAGCCATTCATAGTGAACTCTTACTGTGCAAATTCTAGAGTTTGTATAATAGGGGCTAAGACCTGAGGATAAATTTGTGCATTTAACTGCAGTGTCAATTAGCAATTTTTTAATCTTCTTTAAGCCAATGAATCTAGTTGGTTTGGATTGTCACTCAGGTATCTCATCCAGATGGTGATTCTGCATGTGTGGGCCTTGGCAGTGAGCATCAGCAGGCAATTTGACTGCAAGTACATTGCAACCCAGCAATTCTGCTCCTGCCAGATGTTCATACATGTACACAGAGAGAATATCTCAATAGTGGGCATGCTGATGATTATTTTGAGTCTAATTCAGGGGTTCTGAAGCCACTTACTGTATAGTGTCACTGTTGCAGCCTTAGCTAATGTCATGTAACCCAGCATGGAACATCATTTTCAACACAGAGTCTACTTTGGAGTCACGCCAGTGTCCCAATAGTCATTTCTACTATGAAACAGTATGCAGACATTCTGAGATTCAGAAAGATTTACAAAAATGTACAGCATGGAAAACAAGCCACTTGGCCCAACCAGTCATTGGCACACTGTTTTTATATTCTACACGAGTCTTCATCCACCTCCCATACTTTTCTATTCCCCACTCCCTCATTCGAAGGTCTAGCTTCCTCTTAAATTTGTCTATGCTGTCTGAATGAACCACTGCGTTGGGCTGTGAGTTCCACAATCTTACTATGCTCTGGAAAGTCGTTCCTCCTAAATTGTTGTTTAGATCCGCTAGTTGATATCTTGTCCCCTGGTTACTCCCCGAACAGTGGGAACATTGTATTTACGCTAACCTTATCAAACATTTTTATTAGGTTCCCTCTTTCCCTCTTTAGAGAGAAAAAAGACCTAACCTATCCAGTCTATCCTGACAGCAGTAACCTGCTCGCCCTGGTATTTGGTCTACCTACATTCATTCATTCCATATAAACTGTATTTGACTTGCTCACATTGCTTGACTGATTTTTTGGTAGGTCTGTCTGTTGTCATTATTTAAGACTTTAATTTTACAGTAACGAGCAAGGTCAATTTTATCAGAATAATGTTATCAATTTGGTGTTCAGATAATAGATCATGAGAGTAAATACACCCATCAAATAGTTTTTTTTCTTTACTGCTCAACTAATTGTTTTGAATGGATTGTCAAAATAAAAATACTAAATCTTTTAATATTATGGGTTGAATTTTGTGCAGAACAGAAGTGAAACATTTTACATTGTTTATTATACTTTACAGGCAATTCTACCATAAATCTTTAACACAAAACATCTTAAGAGTGTCTACCCAAATGGTTTCACATCTTGAATTTCTTCATAAAATTAGAGCGTTTTTGCTCTTTTATGCAATTCTGTTTCAATTTCTATTAAACACTGAATGCTGAGATTTATTACCCAGTGACACTAAAGACAGCAAGTCTCGGAATTTACTTGAACGTTGGCAGAATTACTGAATCTGGAAATTTACTTTCCTGTGATAAAACTTTTGCTACTGTCCAATTCACATATGCAGTACATTCAACTACAACAAAATTACACTTTTGTAATTATAGTGCCTTTCAGATGAGGACATCCCAATTCAGGCAACAATTGGCATTTTTAGCCACTGTATATAATTTTACGCTGTATATGAGGGGCACAAAACTGAACTTGTGAACTTTTGTCCAGCAAACTCAATGTGCGGACACATCTGAAGCTAAAGGAATGTGTCCTTACCTTAGGTATGAGATAAATCACTGTTGAGAAGTCACGTAATCCACATTATGGAGCTTCTATGCTATTGTAGCTGTAGAAAATGCAGTAATATGGTATGCTTGCAGCATAAAAGCATTTTCAGCAAAATTGATTATCTGTATTGTTGACGCAAATTTATTTTGTTCTCGAATCCTAGCAGTATGTTTCAAGTGCAAAGATACTAATGGCATACATATGCTGTACTTTTCTTTAAGGCTAGATGGTGCCTATTTTATAACCATTAGAGTTGTTGTTATTAATGTGCAGTGTAGTTGATGATTTTTAACATGACTTTGTCCATTTTCATGGATGACTAATGAACAATATTTTTCGTAAAATTCTCCTTCTAAATTAAATTTCTCTAAAGCCTCCTGTTTTTCTATGAAAAACCTTTGTACATAGACCAATTGAATCACCCTTTCTTTTTTTTAAAAAAAAGGTGCCATGAAGTTTTTTGTAGCAATTAAAATTTTATGAATAGCTAGCTAAGTAGGAATAAAGTACTTTGCAATTTAAAAAAAATCTGCTGTCTTTTAAATTTCAAGAGGAAATTAACCCACATAATTTTTACAAGGTGTTTTGGTTAAGTGGTCAGAGGAAAAGTATGATGCTGAATAATATTGTTTCCCTTTTTTTTGCAGCTTAATTAAAGAAGGTTCTAAAATGTATGCTCAATCAAAGTCAAAGAGAGCCTCAAGCTTCCATGAGTTTGCGAAAAGCACCAATGATGCTTGGGATATTGGGGATGACGAGGAAGAGGAGTTTATGTCCTTTGCTTCCCAAAGCCTTAACTCCAAGGTTGCGATGGCGACAGCTGCTCAGGTTATCCAGAACCATAGTAAATTGAAGGAACATCACGGAGAAAAAACACATGAATCACAGTCAACTGACGAGAATAAAAGTAATGGCAAGGTGATCAAATCAAACAGTGAAGCGCAATTGTCAATGTCTACAGGTAAGGGTTTCTTTCTGCTTTTATTTGGGTAATCGTGAGATAACTATGTCCCATGTGATACCTTTTTCGTTACAGTGGGAACAGCTTTGATGGGTAGTGCATGTTCACACGGACGTGCACCTCGAGAGATGCCAAAGAGCTACGATGAATCGGTTTAAATTTTTTTTAAAAAGAGTCCCTTACTAGGCAACTAGGATGATATTTTGCAGATGATATTTTATATTTTCAACTTATGCATTTGGTATAAGTACAGCTGACACTAACCGTTGTTTGGATTTTATTAAGACAAACTTGTGATTGTGGGTTACTGAGATACGAAAGTTGAATATTGGGATGCAAAAATAGCACACCTAACTGACAAAGTGTTGCTCGGGATTGAGGTGATGGCGACAGCAGTATTGTGTGTCTTAATCTATGATTTTGGATGTAATTTATATTTTTGTGAGATGCCAAGATGAAATTGTCTTTAAGCGTGGAGTGTATTTCATTCTCCAATTGGGGAATTCTAAGAAATCGGGCTGTTTAACTTGAATACTTAACAATAGAATAGGTTAGAATAGCTGTCTTATCGAATCTTGGAAGAGTTGCATTTTACATTGTCTTGTGATGTTTTTATCCATTTCGATTTTATTGTATCTAATACCTTTGCATAGCTCCTGATTTGGGGAGCAAATCTCAGGTTTTGTAGATGCCAAACTCAATACTGTACTTTACAGTAGATGTAAGTGAGATAATAATCCTTGCATTTGATATAGCGCCTTATCACCTCATTGACACATCGCAAAGCACTTCACTGTAAAGTGGATTGGCTGTGTATTTTGTGGGTAAAACGCAGCAGCCAATTGCCACAGTTTTAGAGCACATTGTAATCTGCTTAATTTGAACTATAGCCAATGTTATAGGGATTCTGTAGTGCCGTGGCAGCCTTGTGAATGACATAAACAGCAGGCTGTTTTGTTACTGTGCTTAATTTCATTGCATTTACACAGAATGTTTGGCAGTGAATCACCTAATTTGAAATAAAATGGGGTAGGAAATACAGCCACAGTACAATTAGTCCTTGCTTAACATCATAGTTATGTTCTTAAAAAGTGCAACTTTTAGCGAAACGACATTAAACGAACCCGTGTCATATATGTTCAGCGTGTATATACACATATGTTACCCAAAGTAGTTTGTTTCCACCCGCTGGCGAATGACGTAATAGTTAACTTTGCGACGTTAAATGGACATATGTTCCCCGATGTATCAGCAACGTAATAACGAAACAATGTTGACCGAATCAACGTGAAGCGAGAATGAGTATTAGTGTTAGAAGATTCTTCTGATCTGATGTAAGCTCCATCATGCTTTGCGCTGGATCAGTAGCTATCTTTGATACAGAGACCTGATTCGTTCTATTGAGACCAGAACATGGAAGGAATGTATGAATGGAGGAATATCTCTTAAACAAACATCGAGGGCTGATTCATGCAGATGTTTAGTTTGCCAGTGGTGGGGTATTGTAGACTCGGGTAGGATTTATAATTGTATATCCTTTTGATTTTATTACAGATGGACACTGAATGAACTGCCTCCCACTCCTTCAGATTCTGACAAATCTTTATTATGACTTTACTCCTATTTCTGTCTCAGTTGAAAGTATTGGCCTTGTTTGTACTAATAAAGATTTGGCACAAAGTGGATATCATCTTTGCGTCTGAGTGTTTATTAGCCAGGGAGACTGTTGGGATGGCAATAGGAGGGACTTCAGTGTCAGGTGAATCTTTGAGAATTTGGTGTAACTACAAATAGTGAGAGATCTTCCAATCTTAAGCAGTATTTTTTGTTGTACTTAGTGAGAATAAATAAATAATGGCAAGGATTCCTGATGCCTGGACATTCCCACTGGTCCGCCAAACCGAGGGTATTATGTAGCCTCAGGTTCAAATTTGGCCGCTAGTAATTGGGGAAAGATTAGTGGCACCTATTTGTGTGCATCCAATGTTTTTACCAACTACAAACCAGTGGGATTTGATATTTAGAGACCATGTAAGCTTTTCTAACTGGCATAAATTCAACTGTACCAATGTATATTTAACAGACCTTTCGTTCTTTACAACAACAACAACAAAATTGCATTTGTAGAGCGCCTTTCACGTCGGGAGGACGACCCAAAGCACTGAACAGCAAGGGGTCGGGATCCAAGCAGAGGTGGGGAGCAGGGTTGGGATAACGGAGGGCAGAGAGGTAGCAGGGTGACTGAAGGCACGGTCGAAGAGGAGGATCTTGAGACCGATCTTAAAGGAAGACCATGCCTGTCCCTTTAGCTTGAGAAAGGTGCACAGAGATGTAAGTCACACCCCCAAAAAAATATTTCTCCTCCCTCATAATCTCCACATTCCTTCTCTAGTTAAGATATCTGCATCTTGGCATGCCTTGATATTTAGTAAGCTTCAAAATATGCACAGCAAGTTACAGTACAAAAAGGTCAACAGAATAGAAATGTTAATCAAGATTTTGAAACCGGCTTTATGAAGATTGGCAAGATATCAACCATCTTCTGGATGTTATCAAATTAACTACTAACATTAAATGTCAGTAACTTCAAATCATCCATAAAGGGATAGGGTAGGACCAAACGTCTGTTCTACAGAGTGTTTGAAGTTCACCAATAGAAATTTATAACCCACTTTGAGCCAGCAGACAACCCAATAATTTTTAAAAACCATTGTTACAAATTCAATTGCTTCCTCTACTCTTGAATGAGCTCCTGATTTCTTCTTAGCCTTTCCCTTTAGGTATTTTTTGTAAGGTTTTCTCCCCCAGCTGGCTGCCTCCCACACACATAAGCAGTAAAGGGTGCTTATACATGCCAAAACCATTAGCGGGTGCGGGAACAGCAACCTTAGCTGGTTTTCCAACTCCTTAACTCTGGGACTTCTGGGGACAATTTAGCCTCTGTGCAAAACTTGCTGAGGTCAGCATGCTCAGCATGGACTGATGACTACAGACTCAGATTGGATTTGAATCGGTGAACAACTGGTTGCAAGTTGCAGCTCTATCCACTGCACCACCAGGCCTGTCCTCGCAGAACCAAGCTCAATAAATTAGCCAACCCTTAGAGAATGACTTGCTTCCCCCCTCCCCCCCAAGCAAGGCTGGTAAATTCACTGGCTGCTAGAGAATTACCCTGTGGCTGTTTGCCATCCCATGTTATGAATGTTTAGTTCAGCCTGATATCAATTCATTCATTTGTATAATTGTCCTAACAACCTTGAGGAACAATTAACTGCATTGTATATTGAGTAGATGTAAATAAATAAGGTTATATAGTTTAGTACAGCATGTTTCTGAATTGAAACAAATGGGCTAACCTGTAATAGTTATGGAGGCCCTGCTCTAGTAAATTGTCAGTACTGACAGTTTAGTCCAATAATAAGTGTACAAATTGTCTTGCCAGTTATTTAGCTTTATTACCCAAGATAACTGAGGGAAGGCGGGAAAAATAGCTACTGAGGAAAAGGACAAGAAATCAACTGTTCAGCTTTAAGCATTATTGAAGTAAAATGTTCAACTCTGCAGAGTGGAAAGATCTAACAGTAGTATTTTGTGTATCTGTTGCCCAAAGATATACAATGAATCCCTTCACCTTGCTGGTAAAGTCAGAGGTGCTATTATACCTGTGATCATTTGATTTTTTTTCAGTAGTTTTTAAACCTACAATATTTAGAAATTGGAAAGTGCCTTATAAATAGCCTCGGTGATTAGATCAGCAGCAATTTTAAAGACGCACCACCACCCTTGTGGGAAACTTGTCGACAGACTTTTTGTTATTCTGGGTGGATGAAAATTTGCATGCAAATTGTGTCAAAAAGTTGCTCCAGAGCGCTAAATAAATTCTTATTTATTTTGGATTTTCCCCGAGATGGATATGAAAAATGTATAGAAATGTGAAAGGAGAGGTAAGTGCTTTGAATCGATTTCAATCTTCCTGTTTTCAGAAGTTGAAGTCAAAGCTTTAAGATGCTGCTCACACTTGAACAGATATAATTTACTGCTTTGTATTCTCTTCCACCAGATGGTATGTCTTGATTTCAAGTGAAGTGGTTCAATTGTTCAGCTTTCCAGGAAAGATAAGATCTAAAAAAAACTATTATCTTTATGTAAATATCAAAACTTTCTGCTGCTGAAATATATGTTCTACGTTCCACTTTCCTTGTTTTATTCTGGGTAATAAAACAAATAGAAGCAATATTCTTTCTGTTGGTGACTTATTCACTGCTGGAAGGTGACGTTTTGGAGACTGAAGCAATGAACCAGTACTGTCCTTCCTTACGATGGCAAAAGAGCAATGAATTGTAAAGCTTTCACTGTTAACAGGATCACTAAAATATCAATCATATTTAATGCCAGACTGAAGCAATTATGGGGCCATATTCCTTGGGACAGTGGGTAATTTCAGCAAAACCAGTGAGCTAGTGTTCTGTGGAGACCTTGCAAGAAGTTTACAAATTGCTTATGGGAATTTCGTAACCACAAGAGGTTATATTTGTGCTTTCTTTAGAAACTGGGTCATTTCTATTTATCAATCTTTCACCTAAATTTCGTGGTTGGTATCTCTGTTTATATTGATTTGGGAGAGACATTACAAATTGTTGCACAGTTTTTACGATGATTTATTCTGCTGTTTGGGAAATTACGCATTTCAGGATAATTTTTTCCAGGACACGAGGTTAGATGAAACATGTCCCTATAAAAAAAATACTATGAGATGCTTTCTTTGAATGCATCCGTATGTGAATCTAACTACTGCAATTTAGCTTTTGATTATTTTTACATTTTAAAACACTAAAGTATACCCTTGTGGCACTTTCTCGTACCCTGAAAATACTGGCTAACAGGCTGTGCACTTTGTCTGTGCTGATATTGGGCAGTGGATAGGTAGGTTACTATCAGAAGGTTACATACATATACCTATCTCCACCTGGTTGCCTTTCCAGGTGTCCAGCCTGGCAGCCTTGCATGTAGTGGGCTGTTGTTATGAAGCCTGAAGTAATAGAGGAGAGGTGTATCATGTCCTTGCCTGACATACTTGTGATCTTGGAGTGATCATGGATCCTACAGAATGTTTAATGGAATGACTAAAATGATTTGCTCGTACAATGGGAAAGTGAAAATATACAACAGAGAAGTAAGGTTGCAGATGATGGATATGCGTTGCTGTTTCTTGCCAAATGATCAAGTCACTTTTATTGTCCATTGCAAAACTGAATGTACCAAATAAACTGGCAGAAGAATGTTTGAAAGCAGTATTGCACCGAGAGTAAACTGAAGCTTTTGTAGATTTGAAGTTCATGTCTAGAATCCCCGTTGTGAGAGATTTGATATCATTTGAATTCAACCCCAAAATTAATTATTCAAATCTCAGTACAGTTCATCCAAATACTGCACATGGTTAAGATATCATAGATTATATGGGAAAAAAAAATATACCAAGGTTTTATAGCAAGACAATTGTTTTAGGAAACATGAGATCCTTCTTAAACCCAGAGATTGGATAAAAAAATTCCTGGATGAGATTGCAATCTGGAAATTTGTGCTGCTAGTTTAAGGTGTTACATTCGTAGTTTCTAATCTGTGACTGTGACCGGCAGCACAAACCGGCAACAATGAATTTTAACTAAAAAATGATGCTTGTGAATGGTGTATGCTTTATTGGTGAGAAAGTATGGTTTGTTTCACGTTTGTTATCAAGATTCACTGTGATCATTGCTCAGTGATCTCTTTATCAGCAACTCACTGTCTGGAATCTCATTTCAAAAGTTAGCTCGCTTAAAATAAGAAGGCTTTTAATTAGCTTTACTTGTACTTTACATATCATTGTGCTTTAAAAATATTCAGTTGTTAATTTGCTAATTAATACTAGTATTGTAATTACAGTAGAAGCCTGTTTATCCATGACTCGATGAACCAGCACTTTCTTATAACCGCCCCCCAAAAAGTTCCCATTCGATTAACCGGAACTTATCCGGAACAATAGTAGTGGAGCATTTATAAATGCATAAATAATAACATAATAACAGAACATTGTATTGGTATTTATTGTTAAAACTACTCTCTTGCGCTTCTCACCTTTGCTGGTAGAAGCTGCGCTTGAAACCATGATGCTTCAGTTGAGGTTTATAGTTCAGCGATTCTTTTTAAAATGGAGCACGCCAAGCGGGTGAAAAAAACGGAGTGCGACTTTAAAGCCATAGTAACGGCAAGCCGATAGCGCTAGCTGATAATCCACATTGTTGCAGTATTTCGGGTTGCCGCTAGTAGTGTCTAGGGCTTCGGCTTGTAGATGGTAAAGTCGCGCGATTTTAAAATCGCACTGCCGTTTTTTTCACCCGCTTGGTTCCATTTAAAAAAGAATCGCTGAACTGTAAACCTCAATCAGTAAAGGTGAGAAGTGCAAGAGAGTAGTTTTAAGAATAAGTACCAATATAATCTGTTATTACTTAGTCTGGTGTGTATGGTGTGTTAAAAGAACTTTAATGTTTTGGTAGTGGGTTTTCGGCTGCGGGCCGCCTGATAACCGGCAGGCGCTTTAACCGGCATTGGCCAAGTCCCACGGGTACCGGATAAATGGGCTTCTACTGTAGATGTTTTGCAACAATCGACTTTCAGATGGTGAGCTGAACAAAGAGATAGCAAAGGAGAGCACCAGGCTTCAATCTAACCATTCTCTAACTGCAGTGTTACACTGATTATTAATCCTCCTTGTTCTTAAATCTAATCTCCATTACTTGCCATTCTTCAGCAATAAAGTACATTGACATTTTAAAAGCAGTATGTGGCACAGTCTCATGATCGACCTTCTAGTCGCTAAGTCCCTAGAATACCCAGAGTAAATAAAAGATTGTGGGCTCTGAATTCCTGTTTATGTTAGCGTTTGCTAAAAAAAAAGGTGGGCTGAGATGACTAGAAATGATACAGATTCTCTCTAGGGACAGGTGCCAAAGTGAAATTCTGAGTAAAGACTGAAAGACAGGGTACTTTTTGTTTCGTTTCTTTTGACATTTCTCAACCTTCTGACTTTCCTGTTGTATGACTACCCTGATCCCGATCTCAAATTTCCTCAAATTTCTAAAGAAATGTTCCATCATGTACAACAGTCTTTCTCTGAAAAATATAATGTAATACTTTTGATGTGGTTTCTTGTTGAGTCAAGACTGCTCTAACGTCAGTGACCTTTTACAGTTCTCACTGTCTCTGTTGGGTTTTCTTTTGTTTTTCTTCACCTACAGTCTTCCTTTGTCTCTTACTATCTTTTCAGTTTCTTCATCAGATCTTTTCTGAGGATTTGGACTTGAGCTGAGGGTTGAGATCAGGAGGGGTGGAGGGCAGGGAGGTAGAATGTAGGAGGTTGAACGAAGGTGCGCTTATAATCCTATAATCCTTGCATTTGATATAGCGCTTCACAGAATGTACTGCAAGTGAATTGACTGCATATTTGTGGGCGAAATGGTTGAAGGGGAAAGTTTGAGACTGGCTTTCAATGGATTTTCAAAAGGGGCTGAAAGACTCCAGTTATCCAAATTGGATGATCTCATGACAGGGTATAATGTTAAGCTAAATGCACTATTATTTATATTGCTACTAAATGTAAATTGAAGCAGATACCATGAACAGGTATATGAAGGGTCAACGATTGGGAAAGTTTAAATTGATTTCTTCTCTCTAAATTCAAACTTAAATTATGGTGAAAGATAAACAACCACAACTTGCATTTATACAGCACCTTTCGCACAAGATAGTCACACATTGCTGTTATTCACATGGAAAATAAATGATTAAAATTTAATGAAAGCTCCTTTTATTGTCTATTAATCTAATGGCAAAGAGGAGGGAAAATCTGAACGGCGAGACTGTTTAATCCTACTAATTTCGTCTGACCTTGTGGCTGCTTACTTTCTGTTCCCTATCATGAGATGAATGAATTTTGCTTTGTATATTGCTGGCAGGTGGGGAAAAAATGTAGATGAACCATCTTGATACTTCTTACCCAGTGACCAGTGAGTGTGTTCTATCTATAAACCTTCAAGGATAGGTGATAACCGTGCGATCTCCTTCTTGTTTTAGGCAGCTCTGTAGGCAGGATTACACTCCAGAAACAGCAGTCACTCCCCTGGCGACCAGTTATCCCACTGGTGGCACGGATGTCGGATCAGAATGCCTCGGGCCTGCCACCGATGACGGTGAGAGAGAAAACCCGCTTAGAAAAATTCAAGCAACTTCTGACAAGTCAACATACAGATTTAGGTAAGTTGACGAGGAATGACGTGGGAATCAACTGGACCGGATCTTTGACTAAATAGTTTATGATTCGCATTGAGCACATATCAAGATTATCCTGATGAAATCTTTTCCAACTAACTTTGTAAAGATCTTCTCTCGCTTCCAGATTTTTTTTAAAAAAATCCTCCAAAGGAATACTTGTAGTTCTTGCTGTACTTGTTCTTGCTGTGTGATGGCCTCCCACTGGTAGTCTTTTTATACCTAAATGTCATGAAAACTGCAAGGGAACTTCACATTTACTTGCTTGAGTTGGATTTGCACGTTGCATGCTGCTATTTGTACACTCCCACAAAATGAGTTCAAGATGGTTAAAGTGGATCCTATTATTATTCAGCCCTTTCTGATTTTTTTTGTTGAACAAAACTTAAAAGCAGAGACCTTTCAAAAAAAATTTCACACACTAAGAAGTGGCAGATATCAGGATAAGGTTCAAAAGAACATATTTTGATACCTCTCTGGAGTATTCCTTTTAAACCTGCTCAAAGCCTGCCTTTAAAGTATGAAGAGAACAGCATTGCATGCAGGTGAAACCAAGAGAGGTAGGAACGTTGACATGGTTTTATTGATGGAATTCAAATGATGTGAATATAGCAAAACGTTTTTTTTTCTTATTCGGAAGAAATGGTGCTGAACATGGGCTAATCGGAGAATCTTGCAGCACAGAAGGAAGCTATTTGGCCCATCTTTAAAAGAGCTGCCAAACTAGTCACACTCTCCCATTCTTACCCTGTAGCCCTGCAGTTTTGGTTCCTTTTCAAGCTATCACCTATCCAATTCCCTTTTGAAAGCTACTCTCGAATCTGCTTCCACCACTCTCAGGCAGAGCATTCCAGATCGTAACAACTCTGGGTAAAACAAAAAAATTCTCCTATTGTGTAGAACACATCAGGTAATCAGAAAACAAGTTCGAATTTTCTTTCGTCAAGGTGGCAATGCATTTGACATTCAGCATTGTGTTGGGTGTAAAGAGTTCGATCCAGAAGAACTGTCACTCAACTTGCATCAACTTTTGAGTCTTAACTGCCAACTCAGAAGAACAACTCAAAATATCTTTTAAATGCCTCTCTGGGTGAGACATCTCAACAAAGTGATGAGGCGTTATATTAAATGCAAGGATTACTATTATTATATTGGCACATTTGTGGACGATCAAACTGGATTATTTAGTATCTGAATGCATCAACTTAACATGCATTTCCATCCAGTATTGTCTAACATTGAACCAGTACACTGAACTTTATTGTGACGTATCAAAAGTTATTTACCTAGCTGAGTTTTCAGTAGGAGTGAGTGGTAAAGTTGGTGTCCGGGGTCAGTAGACCTTATTACTTCAGTTAGACTGGCACAAAGCGTTGTTCATCCAACGCTTGAATTGTACTTTCTAAATAATAAGCATGTTAATTCGATTCCCCAGCCATAAGTAAAAACCATATTGCATCGATCTGTGGGAACGTTCCTCTGAAATAAATTATTTCAGAACATGTGTGTCAGTGTGACTTATCTTCTTTCTGCAGGAATCCTCTTAGAAATCGCTGCATGCTAGAGACCTCGTTGATTGGAAACATATAGAAATGTTGCTCTAAAAGTAGCACTCTGGGGTTAATGTTTTTTTTCCCCTCCTCTGGAGTATTGCAGTGTAGCGCAGCTGTTGTGCTTCATCTCATATTAGCTTCATGTTTCAATTACCTTGAATCTAATCATGCGCAAAAGAAGTGCGAGATGCAAAGTTATCAGGAGTGTCTTGATCCTGTAAACCCTCTGACTGAGATTGATGACCACATTTCTTTTCCCAGTGTGATTCACCGCCTCACGAAATGTTTTTTTCAATTGAGTCTGTTATACTTGAGGGCTTTATTAGGGGGGTGTGGGGGGTAGGAGTTTTGAGCAGAACTTTTGTGGCAATAGTAATGGGAATAATCTTCTCAATCAATAAGCTATTTCTGTAAGCCTCCGCTGATAAATAAGCTATGCTTCTCATGTGTGACACAAGGTGGTGCTAGCATGCAGGCAAAGTGTGAGAACCTTGATGCCTTCAGGTTTACGAATCAAATCTGAATCATTTACTCAATTCATAGGGAAAATGTGAAGCCCCGTGTCAGTGGCTGGAAAAAAATAAATCTGCATAACAGAGTACAGTGTGATGTCTTTCACGTTGGGAGGACGTCCCAAGATGCTGGACAGTCAGTGTTTCGGACCCGAGCTGGGGTTGAGATCAGGGAGGGTGGAGGGAAAGGAGGGGAAGCGGGGTGACTCATGGCACGGTAGAAGAGGAGGGTCTTGAAGCAGAACTTGAAGGAGGCCAGGGAGGGGGGCGAGGTGGAGGGATTGAGGGATGGAATTCCAAAGGTTGGGGGTAGAGTGGCTGAAGGATCGCCCTCTAATGGTGGTGCGGGGGACGTGGGACAGGCTGAAGCCACCTGAGCGGAGGGGGCAGGTTGATAGGGGGTTAGGAGGCCACAGAAGTGGGGGAAGGGAGTGGGCAAGATCATGTAGGGCTTTGAAGGTAAGGACCAGGATCTTGAATTAAATCCTCGGAATGATGGGAAGCCTGTGGAGTTGGTTGAGGATGGGGGTGATAGGTGTAAGGAGCCTGGTGCAGGAAAGGACACGGGCTGCAGAATTCTGGATGATCTGCAGCCTATGGAGGGAGGAATTGGGGAGGCCGACAAGCAGGGCGTTGGAATTGTCGAACCTGGACGTGATCAAGACACGAATGAGAGTGTCAGCGGCCTGAGGGATGAGATAGTGGCAGAGTCGGGCAATGTTGTGGAGGTGAAAGAAGGCAGAGAGGGTCATGGCTTGGATGTGGGGGAGAAAAGCCAGTGAGGATCAAACAAGACACCTAGGTTCCTGATTGGTTTGGTGAGGTGGAGTGTGCAACCTTGGAGGTTGATGTTGTTGGTGCCTGCTACTCATCTTCACTTAACTTTATTTGTTTTGGCCAACGACACACTGATTTCTGTCAATTACTTTCTGACTGTAGCTCTGTAACAGTTCATTGATAAAGTTTTCAACTCTCCAGTATTTCGATTCAGTTTAGTTTGAATCTTCACATTAATCGGGACGTCCTCTTTACATGAAAGACGCTATACAAGTGTAATGTTGTTGTTGTTAATCAAAACAACAGCAATTTGTCTACCTTTGTTTAAAAACTTGGAAAAACTGCTTGAGGTGAAGTGAAAACAGTTGAAATTAAAATGAAGGTTATGAAAGCAGCGAGGTAGAATAATGAAAAGCAAGCATTGAACATGGAATCTTTAACAAAAGGGTCAAAATGAAAAGGAAAGTCAGCCAAATTAATAAGAGAGGCAGAATACGTCCTTTGAACACAGAACAAATTGTGCCAATTCTGAAAACAAATATTGAATCTAATTGTTACATGATTTCAATAAGCTTTTGGCAATAAATCTCAGCCTGTTCCCTTCACCGTCCAAATTTTAGAACTGCAACCTTTCAACTTCCTAATTTTTAATCAAATGAATAAGTACAAACATTATTACTGATGCCCAGTTATAGTGCCACATAGACTAACCTATATGCTGGGCTGTCCATAGACTCAATTATTAGAAGATAAGTAAAAGATAAACCATTGCGTGCCTCTTTTGTCCTTGTCTATCATTCTGTTTCTTCCACAAACAGATGTAGTTTACTTCATTAAAATTTATTGGAAATGTGTACTTTGCTATAATGCCTACAGCAAAGAAAGATGGAGTGAGCCATCACGCAATGCACTGCACCTTCACTGCTGATGCTGTCTGAAGGAGATGGAATAAGGAACTGTGTGGTAGCAAAAATGTGGCCATTATTGAGTCTTGGGAAGTCCAGTACAGCAAGATAATCTTCAACCAAAATGAACCAAATTCATTTTGAGTCAATTATGTAACTGGCTTGGTAAAATCATTTAACATCTAGTGGCATTCGTGATCTGAACACGTGTGCAAAATCCCCAAATTGGGAGTTTGCCTGTTGCAGCTCCGGCTTAATGTGGTGTGGAGCAGGAGGTGTAAAATTGGACTTTCAGCTCTGCATCACAACACTGCCAGGAGCACAGTGGTTTTGCTCCTCGCAATATAAACGCAACATAAAATCTAACAGTGGTTAAAAAGATCACTGCATAATTTAGCCGCAGGCTTTGAAGTTGCAGAATCCTGCCTCATGTTACAACTTATGCGCTGGGGAGGTATGATGACACTTGCTACACGGGAGGAATAACAATTAATATTCTCGATAATTATAGAGCGTTGTAATAACCGCTCACACTGCATTGAATTGATTTCCACAGTGCTCCAATGTAAAAGAACAGATGCCCAATTGTGATTACAGCTCACAAATCTAATCTTGGGTTTAGATTATTTTGTGAAGATCGAGTAGTTTATAACTGTCATCTGAAGCACACAATCAGATCTCAGTTGTGAAATCACTCTAGGTTATCTTGATTTTTAAAAATATAACACATACTGTTCATTTTACGGGTCTGCTCTTGTGTTGGCAGCTGGTGACAGCACAGACTGATTGCCGATGTGCTCCATGTTGTTGCTGTGTGATGCAGTTCACCCTGAAAGATTAACCATTGTAATGTCAGTACCGCAAGTTAGTTCAGAAATAAATTGCAGTGGATTACGGGGAACATTGTATGACCAATACATAGTCAAGATAGGGTGGAATAATGATCTACCAAAGTCTGCCCCATTTTATTCGGATGTAGTCTGGAGAACGTCACAAAGGGTTCTACAAAATGTTCTTATTCCATTTGTTTATTGATGGAGAAAAATAAAAAAAAATCCAACTGATGGGGCTGTAGTTCATTTCCTTCCAAGGCAAACACTGAGACCTTTTTTAAGCATCACCAGAATCGCAGAATAAATATTCTATTCATCCCCCAAGATTTTCAAGTTTGCATATTTTGGTTTAGATTAGATCTACAATGTGAGGGTGGAATTATTATTCCCTTTCGGTCCTATCAGCCCAGCAGTGATTGGATTGAGGAGGGAAATAAAGTCACACAGAGCACCTGTGTTTTTTTTGTTGCACCATTCAACAGAGAGAATGGTTTGCTAATGCAACAGCAAAACCAACAACTTGCATATATTATAGCGCCCTTCACTTGGGGTAGCGCCCCGGAATGCTATTCAAATCATAGTGGAAAAATGTGCCTAAGTCGTTCATTCTGAAGTATAGGTGCTTTTATAAAAGGTATATATATATTATGAGGGGCTTCAGTTCGAAATTGGGATTGAGACTTTTATTAAGACACTCTGTTGAGATAAATACTGCCTAAAATAGCTGATGATTTGAATGCTGGTGTTATCTTAAAAAGAATGGTACAGTTTTGTTTTAAAAAAAAGTGTCATCCTTCCCTGATGCTATGGTCAATTGAGATCGTGCAGGTTGGTGTTGAATGATGTACCACTCACTTTTTGTTTTTGCAGAAGAACTAAGGAAGTACAGCTGGTCGGGTATTCCAAGAGAGGTTCGCCCTGTTACGTGGAGACTTTTATCGGTAAGCAATGTACTGTAATTAGCAAGACGAGCATTAAGGATCCCTTTAATTTACATAATTAATTTACATTCTCAGTTTGCATGCTTTTTGAGAATGGCCCAATGTTAATAATAATGGGTCTCTTTCACATTGCATATTAAATGGTGATTGATTTTTTTTCACTCCATTATTGGCTAAATGATGAATTCATTGTATTTCGCACCTTATGAAACACCATATTCAATCAATTGTTGTAGCTGGTCCAAGTTGAACTAGCTTTCAATGTTTTCCTCTCTGTCACTTGATTTCCATTGTGATTCGTACCGTATGTTTTTATTTCCGAGTTTCTTCTGGAATGTTCCACACTTCCTGACCCTGTTGTAGTGAATGTCACATTCACCACACCCTTGGCACCCTTGCAGCCAATGTAACCATCGTAAAATTCTGTTTTTAACCTCTGCGCTTTCTTTCATCTCTGTTCTCTTGGTGCATTCTGTTTCGGTGGTTATTTATCTCACTGGTGGAACTTGTTTGTCTTGTGTTAAGAACAATCACAGGGTTTCAAAAGTCACTCAAAAGCTTCTTTGGGTGTTTTGAGGTGGTGTTTCAACTGTAAGTTTGTTTTCTGGAAGTCAAAATAAGTTTCATGAACACTCAAAGGGTATAAATAGTCCTTTTACTTCTGCTCTACATCCTGCTTAATCACATAGGTGAGGTTTTAGTTGAGGGTCGGTATGATAAGCAGCTTCGTGAGCGATAATCTGAAGAAGACTTAAAGTCTACAAGTCTACATTCAGTGGACCTCTTGTACTAGTTGTTGAATTGACTCCATATGACAGAAAGGGGAGAGGTATGTTGTTCAGGCACTCCAGGATTCCGAATGGTTTTGACAAGGGCATAGAAGCTCAGCTCCAATGATCATTTTAGATGGAGAATACATTAAATATGCCGGGACATTCCTACCTCCTGATAGTATTCCCTTGCTGTTTGTCCCGGGAGAGCAAGAAGAAAAGTGAGAGAACATCAGTGAATCCCAGCTCTGGCAACAATCCACAGCTGATCTGTGAACTGAGCCTCACAAAACAGATGGGGCAGCAAGTTCCGCTGAGCCCCACAAGTGTAGGAGAGAGAAGCCAGAAGGAGCCAACATTGTATTATTTGTATCACAGAGGTGGGTGAAGGATCGTTGTTTTATTTCTTTCTGACTAGTCTTTATACTTTTTACTAATACCAAAGAAATGGGTAACGGTAGTTATCTCTGAATCTTTGTACCACAGTTCCAGAAACTGAGAATGAATAGGCTGATATTGTAAGATCCCAATGATTAATGAATAATAATAATATTTGCACAGTCAATTCGTTTTACAGAATATTCTGTGAAGCACTTTCGGACATCTCGAAGACTTATTATTTATTACCTTGCAAACATTTAGTAGTTTACAAATCAATTTATGTCTATAAATGTTTTACCTTGAAATCGTTGACTCTGAACATTTAATTTTAAAGTGCGATTATGTGTGTACTGTATATAGATAATTATTAAAAAGCTACTATTACATTTTGATTTGGAATTAGCTAATTTTCAACTGCAAAATGCCACAACCAGCGATGATACCAGTAGCTAATTAATCTCAGTTCTGAGAAAGGGTCATGGACCCGAAACGTTGACTCACTTTCCTTTCTCCATAGATGCTGCCTGACCTGCTGAGTGTTTCCTCTGATTTCTGTACGTGTTTCAGATTTCCAACATCTGCAGTATTTTGCGTTTGTTTGAGCCAGTTTGAGCCGACTGTTGGGAAATTTGGGAAAAGCGGGGCCGTCGGCTAATCGCAGCTCCCTATTAGAATTTATAGCCGAACAGAGTTAGCTTCGAAAAAGGAAGACGTTTTCCCCATTCTCTATACCCCTGATTGCTTAGTGAGAGCTGCTACCGGAGCTCTGGGATGGATGCAACACGTTGGTAGTTGTGATGTACCTTATTATTATTACTTCCCTCACTTCATGATGGTGTTGTCAGCAGCAGAGATAAGTGGTGTTGCCCACAGCAGAGATAAGGCCACAGAAGCTCATCTTGTCTTGTTACGGTAGATTTC
This sequence comes from Hydrolagus colliei, assembly GCA_035084275.1. Taxonomy (NCBI): domain Eukaryota; kingdom Metazoa; phylum Chordata; class Chondrichthyes; order Chimaeriformes; family Chimaeridae; genus Hydrolagus; species Hydrolagus colliei. Next base: position 8,867,817 of record CM068762.1, on the reverse strand, counting down.
ACTCCTGAGACACCTGAGGCAGTATTGTGCCCTAGACTGCTGTTCTCTGAGAGGCACAATGACCTCGAATGAGAGACCGGGATAGGAAAGGTTACTCACTATGTGAAGGAACAGTCTGGTCACTGTACCAGTTTATACCTGAATCCGTCTGGGTAACCTAGAAAATTGCTAAACATTTAGATATTAAAATTTTCACCCGCAAGGCGAGAGAATAGATTTTGGTTGCAAGCTGCCAAGTGAGCCAGGTGTGGCACTGTTGTGTTCCAATTATTTGTTTGAAAGTTTGAGCTCCAATCTCTTACCGTTGGTTATATAATAATAATAATCCTTGCATTTTGATATAGCGCTTTTCACATCGACGTCTCAAAGCACTTCACAGAATATACTGTAAAGTGAATTAACTGTATATTTGTGGGCAAAACACGGCAGATTGCGCACAGCAGTGTCCCACAAGCAGTCCCATAAAACAGTCATATAATGCAAATGGTGGTGTTAAAGTCTTCTGGTGAAATGTTGTTTGAATTTTTTTAAAAATTTGAACACTAGAGGTCCCTGTGGAACTACCTGTACTGTATTCATTATTGCTGTTGGGGCGGGAAACCAGCACTTTCTTAAATTGTTCCAATCTGCTATGAATTTAAATGTGACATTTGGGTTAGATGTGTGCGAGCCAGCATGGTTCAAGAGTGACTCAGACACAATTGAGGGAGGTAAATAGACGATGATAATAATAATAATCCGAATAATGCTTGCATTTGATATAGTTTTCGAGACCTCTCACAGCGATTCACAGGATATACTGTTAAGTGAATTAACTGCATATTTTGTGGGCTGAAGATTGTGGATTGTCATGGGCCCAAAGTTTGTAGAGTCTAATGCCCTTTTAGATGCCCTGGTGAGACAGGAGAATGGGAGACTTCTCTGTGCTGTGTTTGTGATTTCTTGAGAGGGATTGCAGTTTTTTGAGTGTAGGATTGACCCTCTTAGCTCATGCAGACTAACCTCAAAACCCTCTTGCCCAGTTTCTTCACTATTGACATTTGAAGAATCAAATTCCATGTTACTGTTGGAAATTGAGACCTCTACACAAAGTTTTATTCACTTACTTGAACAGTATTCTTGAGGAACATATTTTTGCTTGCTCCAAAGTGCTTGCTTGAATAGCCATGTAGCCTTTGCCCTTTTAAAGTAGTTGTTCACCATTATGCATCAGAAACCCCACGTAATGGGAATGAGTAAGAGCTAGATGTATAGGTTCTTTTCCATTTCTACATTTTAATGACCAGTTACACAAAGGAACCACTATTTTTGTTTAGTATCCGAGTTCCTGATCCATAAGCAGTATAGTGATCTTATTCTTACTCATTCCCATTACGTGAGGATACAGATGCAGACTAAACACTTAAGTGCATCACTGTAATTTAAAGTATAAGTGTTACACTGATGACTCATTATTTTAGTGTCCCAACATTTTCAGAATTGTCGATATCTTTATAGTTTTTCTTACCTAAAAATTGTAGTGCAATATTAGTTATCCCTTAATGGCATCTTTGTATGAATATTCAGAGAATATCTTTAAAATAGTTAAGTGCTTGTCTGCAGAATGAACAATAACAACAACAAAATATTTGTATAGCGCCCTATATGTCAGGAGGATGTCCCCAGGCGATGGACTGTTAGGGATTTGGACCCGAGCATGGGGTTGGGATCAGCAGGGATGGAAATCATGAAGAATAAGGTTGGGAGGGTGTCCATAAACGTGGTCAAAGAGTAATGTCATGAGATACACTTTGAAGGAGGTAAGCGAGGTGAAAGGACTGGGATGGAATTCCAAACCGACCACCGACAGTGGGACGGGACTCCCGGGCAGGTAATTTGGGAGCATGCCAGACTGCTGAGTTGGGCTTTTAAATGAGCAAACGTCCGGATATTGCAGGAAGGGTTGTTCGTTCTCTGTAATCCATTAGGAATCCTCCAACTATAATGTGGTTACAAGAAGAAAAGTTGCTGAAACTTCTGCTGGCATCTGTTGGGAATTAACGGTGGTGCTTATCAGGGTTAGTGCTTGATTCCATTGACGTTTCATATGCAGGACATTCTGAATGCTGAATAGGTGTGATGTGGAAGCCATGGCTGAGAGCCATTACAGCCAAATTGGATCCTACTGTTGAACTGCACTGTCCTGGCTGGGTTTGAGTGATGAATGTGTGCATAGTCTGTAAAAGTACAGCTGTGAATTCAGATGTTGCAATTAAGAAACAGCTTGAGACTAGTTGTCACTAATTGATGACTTTGGGCTCAAGAATCAGTTCAGTGTTGCCAGTAATCTTAGACACAGCTATCTTTCACTCAGCTCTTAAAGTCAAATTGTTGTTTGGATGATGGAATAGAATGCCAAACCGTAACAATGTGCATTGTCACTGTATAGAGGTTATTGTTGTGTTTCCACCAAATTTTACACAATATGCAGTGAAATAGCCCAAATCCAATTGTCCACACTTCAATTATATTTGGCCCAAGCCTATGATTTCAGTTAATGTATACTGACTATACAGTATATGCAGTTGCCGAGGTACCTTTGCAGGAATGTTTTTCTGAATTGTGTTGGTGTACATTTGCAATAGGTGATCCTATTTTTTTGAAAACGTAACCAACAAAAACACAGGACAAGACAGAACAATCTTTTTTTCAAATGGTTGTTACACTGTGGGGCTAGCTTTCAGTTCTTTCACGCCTGAGACTAGTGTTTCAATTCAGATGAGATTGAAGGAATGAACAGTGAGTTCTTCCCTCTTCTGGTTGCATGGCTTCTATCTGAGTGGAATGTAAAACAGTCTAAATCTGGTTTCTAGTGGGTCCACTGCACAAAACTGATCTATACTATGACCCAAATGGGCAGCGGCTTTTCTCAGCAGCAAAAATAGCTTGAATGAAGGGGGGAGTTTTCACATTGGTGAAATTGTGGGATTACATAACATTGTTGGGTGCACAGCAGAGAATTTTTTTCTCTCTGCTTATTTGTGTCGCACTCGATTGCAAACATTTGGTGTTAGAATGTATGGCACAAATGGGGAAATGGCACATTCGTCAGAGTCACATAGTACAGTACTAAGGGCCCTTCACGTTTAGCAGGAAATTGAAGACTTTCAAAACTGTTAGAAAAACGAATGCCCAGGACAAACAAACATTAATGCGATTGATTTGACCAAATGCATATTCTATTCAGTGCATAATATCTACAAGCTTTATTTAAAGATTAAATATGCACTATATTGCTGTTCAATCTGGAAGTACATTTTCGATTCTTCTGTTCATTAGCTGACACGGAGCTGAATAAATATTTGAAACAATTTAAATGGACTTACTTGCATTGCAATGCGAAGAGGCATTGTGACAGGATTTTTTGGGGGTTATTAGAAGAATTAAATATCTATAGTTTAATTAAAATCAGGCATTTTAATTTGAAGCTGTTTAAAGAGGATGAATCTGAAAAACAACAGTGGGACATTTGAACAATGAAAGCTAAATGTTAACTTGCTTCACATTTTATGATCCAATTTACATCCTCGCCCAGTTTCATTGGCTCCCCATCATCCACTCTGCCGCTAACCTCTGTAACTCCATCCCGCAGTCCCTCCGCAGTCGCTTTCGTTCAAAGATTCTAAATGTTTTTCCCATTTTCAAAAGAACCCCGAGGAATACACAAGGTTTTACTGTCACGTTACTTGTGAAATTCCACGTCTCTGATCCAATTGACGTTTTTCTTAGCAATCGTCGCAGTATTCCTGATTTCAGGCCTTAAGTATGATAATTGTGGTAAAATGTTGTACTCTTCTGATTTAAATGTGCGCTTCATCTCTCCATCACTGCTGCCCTTCCCCCAACCAAACTGCTGCCTAAGCTAGTTGAAGTTGAGTCCTTGGTCTCTTGTCAGTTATGGCCACTGATGCGCACAGTAGATTTCCAGTCCAGAGAGTGCAATGGGCTGCATCTGATTATATCAATAGGTATTGTATTATTCTTCCTTCAAAGAATCGGTCTTCAGAGGTGTAATCAATAAGGGTTTTAGCGGTGACAGGTGAAGGCCAATGAAATATTCCGCGTGTTGATTAGACCAGCATGAGTTAACGCGTTCCCGAATCATCCCCTGGCTGCAAGATTTATTTGACGTGAAGATGAAGCAGTGTCACAGGGGAAAAAGGTGTGCAGTGTGCATGAAACAGAAACAGCCTTGGAAGTGCAGCTGAGCTTTCTGCCAGCTTGAGTTTCAACTGTTATAGCATGATTATCTTGACAAGGTCAACCTGTATATGAACACATGTCATGAAACATATACAAACACATGCAAACTTGCTGCATTCAACTTGAGGGATTCAATCTGCCATTTTCTGCGATCCTTTTGCTTAATTGCAAAATGGCTTTGCTCGCATTTCAACCAGCTTGCTTGCGTACCTAAATTTATTTCAGTGCCTTTGCACCTTGTTTCAAAGTCTGTGTTCCTAATCAATTTAATTGAAATCATCAAAGAAAGCATTTTGTCATTGGCAGGGAAACAGGATATTCAGTTAGACTTGTCTGTGCTGCTGTTTGATAAATGTGTGATTTATTTATTTGGCCACATAATAAGTCACAATAAAATTTTGAGGAGAAATATACAAAGTAACAGATAAATCTGCTAAATGCAAAAAATTAAATGCCATTCTGGTTGTGTCTAGTTTAGCTTCTCTACATTTCTCTCGCAGGTGAATAAAACACAATCTAAGAGTAATTTGGGTGTTTTGTGTGAACTGTTTTATCTTGTTGTACAGTAATTGGTGCTGTCTGTGTATGTACTGACACATTTGTCGTTGCGTTTAGTTGGCACATTTGTTTTTCTCTCTAATTACTGCCTGTTTGTTGTGGTTCCTTTCCTGTAGAACACATCAAATATATTTTCCTAAAGTTACAGAAATATAAACTCACTCACTATAAGTCTAATTAGTAAAACTATTTTGCAGTCCTTTGAAATGGTGTTGTGTCCTTCGGAAATAATTACTATTTGTGCAGGGCGAATTAAACATACGGTTAGTTGACCATTAAGCTTATATCTACATTAACTGTATATTTTTCAAAAATTCTTCTGAGTTTATGCCATATGGTGGCATAGTTCATTCATACTCAATTGGTGTGGGGGTTGCATTGACTTCAACAGTGGCATAGGTTTGTTTTCTATCGTCACTTGTTCCGATTGTACACATATTCACAGTCCAAACTCCTGCTGGGTCTAAAGTAGATTTCAACTAACCTTAGCCGTTGTGAAGAGATATGGGATGGGGGTAAAATGATTTTCTACTCCATATTGCCACACTTCCAGCAATACAAACAAGTCATCAAACCAATCTGTCCTGAAAGAAACACTAGATGCTCCCGAATAGTTTAGATCTGAATTATGCTAGTCACTATGTATTAAGACCGAGACCTTGAATTGTTTTGGCACGAATTACCATTCGTGAACATGGACATCGTTTAGCCAGACTGATGGTGAGTAGTGAAGGTGTTTGAGGTACCCAGGGTACAACAACAACAAAATTACATTTGACTGTATTTTGTTGGTGAATAAATACTGTATATGGTTTAAAAAAGAAACATTTGTTGCTTTGACGTGAGTTGCCTATTCAGTCACAATCCCTTTGGCTAGCTAAAGGGCATGGTAATAGAAGATTGAGTGTTTGTTCAGCCTCTTGAGTTTGAATACAAGGGCAAAAATTATAGAGGTTATAAATTTGTTAGCCCGTGACGTGTGTATGAAAGCGTACATTCCGTGCCTGCATTTGGTCACATTAATATGTTGTACTTGGTTGAATAGCCAGTAAAAATCTGTGAAATCAAAATGTCCTGGCTGAATGGTCACAGTTACATGAATTGATATCAGCTGCCAATCCAAGGGTGATACAGTAGTATGTACTTTGGTGCAGTTGCTTTCGTCGATCAATTTAGATTTCAATTAATGAGGTCCTGAAGAAAACTTTGTACTTCCAAGTAATTTAATGACCAAGTCGAATGTGATTCCTTTTAACGCTGACTGAGAGCTGTTCAGCCTGCATATCAGAGAGCAATTCAGAAAATGTTCCATGCAAAGCACTAACCAAATTTCTGTACCGTTTTATAACATTCCTCCGGACTGTTCTCTTCATATTCATTGGCAGTAAAATGTTTGGGGCACAAGAACCAAGATCCATCAGATCTCCATGCATCTTCTATCCTGTAGCATCATAGCATTGAAGTGAGGAATAGATTTGTATTTTACCTGAAAATCAAATGAGGTAGGGTAAGGACAGGGTTGTATTTCATTATATAATAGAAAGAAAATAAAAATTTCTTGATCGACATAAAAGATATTTCCCGATTTCACAGTTATTGCTCAACAGACCGTGATTTACTTCAAATGTCTGTCTTTGTTGTTGATACTACAACCTCAAGGATTGTTTGTGTGGAAAATAGTAATTCTTCAGCTTTATTATACGGATATTACATTGGAAAATGGTTTTGTGCTTTCAACGGCTTTTTCAATGGGCTCACGTTTATTATTGGCAACTTATAACCCACAAAAAAAGCTTTTGCAATGCAAGATTTTGAGGTTATGCATCAAAATTGAAGACCCAATCATGCAGAGAGGCTAATACATAGCGAAGGCTTGTTATAATGGGTGATTGAACTTGATCATGCTATGTTGCGCACAGTCAATTCACTTTACAGTATATTCTGTGAAGCGCTTTGAGACATATAGAACACGTGAAAAGCGCTATGTCAAATGCAAAGATTATTATTATTATAGAACGATGAGAATTGTGCGAATCAGTAAATTGACACGCCATAGAGGAACTTATACTAAAAATATGATGTTGAGAATAAAATAACAACTAAATTCACCGAGTATAAATTGCAATGTGGACATGATATATCCAGATTGGGGGAGAAAAATGAGTTTACCTTACAAGTTCCAGACTTGGGTTTGCAAAATGGTTAGAGCATTTACTGGTGCAGGGTGCAGCACCTGTTCTGTGGCGAGGAATTCTTTGAAAGGATGATGGCGCTCATTAAAATCTCCTCATATTTTTGGAAACAAAAATCCTAATGATTTTAAAATGTGATTTTTTTTTCTCGCTACATTAGCTATTTTAAATCGATCTATAATCTTTGTAGTTTAGTCGAGCTACCAGGTGCCACATTGAGGGATGCTGCCAGTAATAGTACAACAGCAGTTGTGGTCCTTTCTGTGTGCAACATTTGTGGACGTTGCATGTGGGTCGAAAGTAAAGTGAATGAAAACATTGAACGTACACTCCCAAGTCAACACTTTGAGAATCTATCCTGCATGAAGGGCACTATATAATTACGAATTATTGCTGTTGATGCCATCAAACAATGCTGTGTTTTTTTTCCCCCCCCCGACAGGGTTATCTTCCTGCAAATATGGAACGAAGGGAAACCACTCTGCAACGAAAGCGAGAGGAATACTATGGGTTCATTAAACAATATTATGACTCCAGAAACGAAGAACACCACCAGGATACCTATCGACAAGTATTGATAAGATTCCTTTATTTCTAACATTGGAGATTTGCTCTGTTCCACAAAGCTTTGGTTCCATCAAGTTGCACCCACAATGTAAAGTGTTTTACCTGTGACAAATTACAGTTTTTCTTACCTCCCATCCATTATTCTAATATATCGCCCATATTAAAAATGAATCCCGCATTATTTGACACATTTGCTATGCTGCAATCGTATAATGTTCATGTAAATCAACATTATAAGATTGTAATTGAGTGCTAATTTAATTACCCTGTAAAGTTTATTAAATCACTGCAGAAAAATAAATGCAATGATATTTATCTGCACAATCAATTTTTCATTGTGGCTGAGTGTTTATAGAATATCACATATAGATGCCATTTCTTTCATTCATTTTGTTTACTCAGAATCTATCAATTGAATCTGTTCATCTGGTATGTGAGTTTATGAATCTGAAAATGACAAATTGGTTAATGTTTAGATGCATTTACCAGTCTAGTGATCTATGTAAATTCAACAGAAATTTTGGGCAATAAGTTTTTTTGGTGGTGAGTTGCAAATTGATTTGTTTGAAAAAAACATTATATGGTGTGTATCCAGATAATTTTTATATTGGTGTCTCGCTCATTCATTGATGGCTAGGCTACCAAAATTATACAATCAAGGGTCATTTTTACCACTTAATTTCAGCTCTTAAAAACATCGCTGCTCAAATAATTTCTGAAACGCTTCGAGCTAACTTTGAGGCCAAATTTTCTTTTGCAGGTTCCTTTTGGTTACTTTTTGTTGTGAGTGATGTTGGGGAACTCTGGGATAATGACTCTGACATTGTGGGGGAGCTCAGTGTCAAAGCAAACCTGTCATTTGAACTTCGAGGATTAATTCATTTCCCTCGCTCCATCTTTCACATGATCGGTTCAGTGACTTCACAAACTGATGGCACCAGGGACAGTTGCTGTTGATATAGACCACAGAAATATTTTTTTAACTGGACGATGGGTGGAATAGAAAAAAAACATGTTCAACATTTAACAATAAATCAGAAGGGGTATTACGGTATAAATTCTCCTGTTACAAGAGCAACAATTTGCATTTATATAGTGCCCTTCATGTGAGGCAGTGTCCTGGAGCGCTTGATAGTGACAGAGTCTGACACCGAGTCAGGGGGAGAGGGAGGAGAGAGGTGACTGCAAGCACCATCAAAAAGGAAAGTCTTTATAAGCAAGGATTTGAACATGGGGAGGGAGGTAGTTGTATGAACCAATCTGCAACAAATGCTGTATATCTCTCTGTAGGAATGCTTGAATACCAACTCATTTTACTCATTTTTTGACAGATTCATATTGACATTCCAAGAACGAACCCTCTCATTCCTCTCTTTCAACAACCTGCAGTCCAAGAGGTAAGCAAACCGCTGCTCATTTTCTGATACTTTTTGGGATGGTTTGTCAGTTTGCACACAGCGACATGCTGTGCCTGTGAACTCCTGTGTGTTTTTTCCCCTTGTGCTAGATGTTATACATGACTTTGTTGCTGCACTGTTGATCTTCATGACAAGGTAGCTCTGGGTGAAGTGGCTTCGAGCTGATTTCAAAGTTTGGGCCTTCCTTTTCAGTCGCTTTGTTCAGAGAAAGAAAATCTTGAAAGGCAAGATGAGTAGGTTAGAATGGTCTCTCTTCACATTGCGTTTTAGGCCACTTCAAAAAGTCTAAAAAAAATATTGGTGATCACAAGGGGTTATTTGGACTTACACTGGTTATTTGTGACCTGAGCTTGCTAGTAAGTGAGGAAAGACTTTCATCTCCTTTCTCTGTTGTATTTTCAGAACATTTGGACTTTGCAGTTTCGATAATAATAATCCTTGCATCTGATATGGCATCTTGTCACAAATTCGAGACATCATACAACAATAATAATCCGTCCAAAAAAACTGTAGTAAATTGGTCATTTCAATCCAGGACTATTTGTGGGCTACTGCTGTGCGCAATTTGCTGCTGCATTTCATCCGCAAATATACAGTCAATTCACTTAAAGTATCTTCTGTGAAGCACTTCAGGACGTCTAGAAGACCTGAAAAGTGCAATATCAAATGCAAGGATTATTATTATTATCATAAACACTTCTCAATTCTTCCATCCGGTCTCCTTTGTCCTTTCTAGATTTTAAAGTTATTTAAAAAGAGAGATTGTTTTGGTCTTTATATATCTTTATTTTCTAAATAAAGCAACACCAAGATCCCTATTTACTTTATCCCTTTATGCTGATTAATATTAGCTCTGTATCTCAATATTTTCCTCCTTTTATTTTATGTGGTAAACATGTGATGATACATTTAAGTAAGTGAGGTTATTTTGGATCTCCCAGAAGACGGGAAACCTTTTTTTATCTTGTCAGTTTGCTGTTAATTTAATTTCCCCAATTGTCTGCCCCTGTACCACATCTCATTTACATCTGAGAGCATGGCCAACATTCCTACTGCTCTTCACCAATGCTGCAGTGACAGCAGAGGTGTCCAAGAGCATCCTGCAAATTACTACTCTCTCTCTCTCTCTCGAGTCTTTTCCCGTGGGGAAGTTACTCTGCTGCGCTGGCTATGCTTACACTGGAGTCTTGTAGCTCAGTGGTTAGAACACTGGGATGGAGTTCCAGAGGTGTGGGGGCAGAGGCTGAAAGCCCATCCATTGATGGTAGGGAGACATGGAGCAGACCGGAGCCTGCTGACCGTGGGAGGGGGGGCTGGGGGTGTCAGGTTGGTTGAGAATGCAAATTTGAATGCAAATGAATACACAGTTGAAATATTTAAATTGTATAAGTTCTAGAGTTTGTTGTAAAAATTGAATGATTTCAGTTATGACCTTTTCGGCGTGGCAGGGCTATTTGAGAAATGAATTATGAATGTCAACATTTAGTACATTTCCATTTGAGGAATTGTTTCAGCACCAGTCAAAATGTTGATTGCAATTAAATCTTCACTGCTTTACATTTTTCAGTGTGTTGCACTATTTGGTAATTTATCATTTACAGAATGGATGGAAACCGACACATTAAATATGAATAGTGAAGGGCTATTGGCACATTCAAGTTTTGCAATGAAGTGAAAATCACAGTAGTTAATTCCAATTCTTTACAGCGAGCCAAAATAAAACCAGCGAATATATGAGACGGTGCCACATAAAACAGATTTGCATTGTTTTATGTATTGTACCATCTGGTGCCTTGCTATTGGGCACTTTTTCAAGTTTATAAAAAAAAAGCATTGTGAACCCCTTTGAATTGCGTTTATATCCAGACATTCTTTTTGAGTTAAACCATTTGAGATCCGACTTCTCCAGAAACCACCAATATCACATATGATCAGTTGGGAGGTGGCATGTTTGATGCAATTAGGTTGAGCAGCCAGTTGTTCTCACTCGATTACCATCAGTATAGCTAGTGTAGCATCCAGTGGACTTTCCCAAATCCTTCAAAGGCTCTCCATTCTGAGTGACCAACATCTGTGAAATGCATTCACATGATGTAGTTTAATTGTTTTACCACTCTGGTGAACCCTGAATTGTCCAGTACCTTGGAATGTCTTCCTGAGATGAAAGGCGCTGTATAAATGTAAATTTGTTGTTGGTATCCTTAGCTTTTTAAAAAAAGTTATATTAAAATATGAATTTCTGGATTGCTATCAGTAATCTCCTTTTTTTTTTTAGTAATTTCAAGTAATCTTCTGTTGTCTTTGAGAATTCTATTGCCCACAGGGTAATTGATGAAATTGTAATTGGGTTTTAACCTTAAATGGTCAATAGTGAAAGAAGGGTGAAAGAATTGCTTGAAGAAATAATTGAGTGGTAGTTGGCCTGAAATCAGCCAACTTTATTTAGGAGAAACTGATTTGTGGAATTGAATCCAGCAGTTGCCTGAAGCACATTATGACCTGACGTTTGTTTTGAGGTTGTAACGGCAAAGTCAGAGATTCCCCACAAGAATGCTTACTAGCATACTGACAACCTTATTTAGCATGAGATCATTTTTGCTGCTTAACATTTGAAGGGATGTGTTCCAGGTGATGACACTGTCTTGGAGAGGAACTTCTCAAGCAGAAGAAATAGCAGTGAGGCTTTGTTGCTGGTATGCTGTGTAGGTCATTTAGATTCAACAATAACAAAATAGTGATAGTTGGGTCATACTGGGTTAGAGTATTGCCTGGTAGCACTGCAGCAATAATTCTAATTCTTTGGCAGCATTTTTACTGTGTGCTTTGTCACAAGATGAATGTAAATTGGGATTAAGATGTGAATGTCTGTCTAAATAACTTGAAGGGAAGCCATGTTGTATTTTGATAAAAGTAGTAAGTAAGTTAATCTCTCCACTATGGTAAGCTTCACCAACTTTATAGAAAGGTTAGCCCCCTTTTCCTCTACATGTTAAGGTACTAAATATTAAGTTTAAATGTAAATATTAAGTTTAAATATTAAAGATTAAGTTTTCTTGAGATGTAAAGATTGATTAAATTGCTTATTTAAATCCACAACCTTTTGTGGGACACTGCTGTGTGCAATTGGCTGCCACATTTTGCCCACAAATGTACAGTCAATTCACCTTACAGTATATTCTGTGAAGCGCTTTGAGACAACTAGAAGATGTGATAAGTGCAATATCAAATGCAAGGATTATTATTAAGATTATAGTATTCGAGTCTTTGCCATTCAGCCTGACAAATTTCCACTTGGCAAAGTCAACATTTGCTGACAAACTTCGATATTCCGTTCATGCGAGAGAGAGGAGAGTTTCCAATCGTATTTAACTCAAACATTAAGTGAAATGGGTGTAATTTGCTTTAATTTTAGTCTATTGCAGATCCTGTAAAAAAAAAAATTTTTTTTAATTGTAGCCAGATAACACCATACCTCGTGTAGTGAATTTCTTCAAAAAGGGCAATGTGAATGCGGTTTTAGTCTCAGAAGGAAAGAAAATAGAAGCATTTCCTGATGTAAGAGCCACAGTCACAGAAGACTCGGATAGATAATATCTTACGCATGCTATGTGTAAGATAATACTGTTTACGAAATTCACGAGAACTTGTCACCTTTACAAACTGTGCAGTAAATAAAATGAAGTTGCGTGAAATATTTTCACAATATCAGTAATTTAACGATTGCATTTCAAACGTCAATTGCAATTGGCAGGAGAAAATGCCGCTTTGGTGAAATCAAATCCAAATTGTCTGTAATATTCTAGTTTTGCCTCAACTCCCGGAATCTGCAGTCAGGAACGATCAGCGTTGATCGGCTTATGTGGTGCCCTTGATTCATTAGTAAGCATGCTGCTTTGGCTCTGGTATAGACTGTTGGTTGGATGATCCAAAAGATGTGATTAAAACGAAAAATGTGTCTGGAGCTCATGGAATTCAATGCAGAGACATTTAAAGTGTAGTAGTTCCAGGTGCATTTCATATTTTATAATGAAGTCTAAATTGGACTTACAAAGAGGGCAATTGAAGCTGATGTGCTACGTGCCGCTCTACGACATTGATCATCGCACCAACTGCACCACGTTCCTCAATTTTGTACGAGAGGCAATCACAAACATTCTGGTGTTTAATCTTCATTTTCAGCTTCTATGTGTTTGTGAATGCAACACTTATCAGGCTGGCAGCTTCGTTTGTTAACCCATTTAATTGCAAATGATAGTATTTTTGAAGAATGAATGCTGAAGACTATGAAACATGGATTGTATTTAGTTCTTCTCAAAAATTACTGAAGGGTATAGCACTGTTGCGAGGTATGAGAGAAACCAGCATGTTTCACCAACCTAAATGCATAGGAATAAAGCAGCAATAACAACATAATTACATTTGTATAGCACCTTTCACGTCAGGAGGTGATCCCAAGAAGCTGGCCAGTGAATTCTTCGGACCCGAACTGGGGTCGTTTATCAGAGAGCGTGGAGGGAAGGGAGGCGAAGGAGGAAGTAATGTCCAAAGACTGATGGTATATCAGTTCAAATATATAGAAAATGATGCATCTCAAGACCATGGTGCCCTTGGACTTCTTCTAGTCAATGCATTTTACTTTTACTCAGCTTGTTACAACAGCCCCTGCTCCTGCAATTGTGATGAAAATAAGTCCAAATGTATTCTCTCTGCTGAGTTGGAATTTTTTATCTTTTTCGATTCAGCCAGGTGCTGTATCTGTTCCCAGAGAAATAGCAGCATAAAAGAAAAAAAAATTAAATGCCTGAAAAAGATGACATGACTTTTTGCTATTGTAACCTTAAAATTCATTTTAGTCAATTATTATTCAGCTGCAATATGTTGCACTGTTCACTTAATTATTTTGCCAAACCTTTGATGGAAATGAAACATATATTCCCTGGCTTTATTGCTAATTCACTGGTAGTTTGATTCATAATTTCTGAAACCCAATCAGGCATCTGACCTCACCTGGTTATTAACCTAGTGAAACCTTTGCATGATACCTTACATGTGAAGATTTGAGTCACTTGTAGGATATTTGATTGCATTCACATTTTTATTTCTATTTATTTATTTTGTAATTGGATATATCCTGTAATATGGAGCCTGTACATTTTCCTATCCATATGCCAGGATATTACCATTACTCATGTTCTGCTTTTTTTCCTTCCAGCCTCAGAACTAATTAGTCATTTAACATCACTCACGGAGTTCAGATTTTTTAAATTATTATCACTCATCACCCAGCTGTGATTGAGGAGATTAGTGCTTTGAGATGTACAACCAGTTAAGATGTGAAGAATTTCAGAAACACAGCTGAAATAAAATTTTCAATGAATTCAGATGGTAATGATAGGAGCTTGAGTGTGGTATTATTGCTGAACTTCACATTATTCCACTATAGAACGAACGGAGTTGCAACTTTGAAGCGCTTTTGGCATTAATTTTGTAAAGTCAAAATCGAAATTTGTGATGTTGCTATGATCTATGAATATATCTCATGGCACTAGCAGAAAAACCAAAAAGACCTAAGGGTATCCATGTTAGCACACTTTACCTTCTATTCATTATTGATGGAAAAAAAAAGGCTTCAAGTCTGGGCTGACAATCCAAGCCAGTGCTGGGGAAGCTTTGGGTTTATTGTCAGAGATGTTGACCTATGGATGAGCCGTTAAATCAAAGTACCATTTCTCTGTTGAGGTGGATGTTTAAGATGTTTATGACACTAGTTGAAAAGACAAGGGGGTTTTTCTCAGTGTTGATCATTCATCTTCTACCTGTTTGTGAGATCTTGCTTGTATAAATGGCTGCCCTGTTTACATTCAACAACATTCATGGATTCATGATTCACAATCAATGCTTGTGAAGCATTTGGGACATTTTAGCATAAGGGGCTATTTAAAAAAAAATACAGGGTTTTGATTCATTATATAATTAATCAGAAGTGAATGATTTTGGTGATGTAATATAACCATGTTAATTTTTGAGCACATTTGGATTGCGTTTCACAAGTTTTGTGTAACCCACGATTTTCAACTATGGTGGTGTTATTGGCTTTTTGTAGCGAGACCAATCGAAAAATAATCTTTTCAGTCTGAGAAACCGAAGTGTTCATTGGCATTAAGCCACTTTACCCGAGTTCAATTAAGGACAAACTTGCACATATAAAAAGGAACACTGTTGGATCAGTGGTTGATAACACTGCTGTGAAGTACTGTACTCTGTTCACCCAGATGCCGTGACTTTAATATTTTAGTTCAGCAAATGCTTTGTAAAGTTTGTATAGTTGTGACTGTGCTGTTGTGACATTGCTGTGCTAAAGTTAATCTTCTTTTACAGATCTTTGAACGGATTTTATTCATATGGGCCATTCGTCATCCAGCTAGTGGTTATGTTCAAGGGATTAATGACCTGGTCACTCCATTTTTTGTTGTCTTCCTCTCAGAACATGTTGGTAAGTTGGTGGTTTTTATCAAATCAGATTACTGGTATGCACTAGATAGGCCAAATGGTTTACTCCATCCTGTATCATTCTATGCAAAAAATCACCCGTTGAGCTCTTCTAGGAAAGCTAATCCCAGTTTTAATATAATGTTTTTATATAGAAGGCAAATTTGTATTGTTGTTCTATATTTTTATGCTAAAATGTCATTTTTGTTTAATATCCAGTGTGAGGTAATTTGAACCCCACTTCTGTGTTTAGTGTGATGTATGTTTCATCTTTACCATGTTTCTCCAGCAATTTGACAAAGCCAAATTTGGGGGCTGGCTATTTTAAGACTTGAATTTGACTGGCTAGGCAACAAGCAAGGGCAAGTTAATCCTTTAAGGGCGATGGAACAGAAAATGTAATTAATTAGCTTTGGCTGTGATTTTAAGCAGCTAATTGAAATACTACTTGGTTGGAAAAATAACTTTTTTAAAAAACAAAATATGGTTTAGAGGATTGTCATTCTACCAATTGTTAATTTGGAAACATTTATTTTGGTACAGTAACAAGATAGATTCAAGTTAGTAAATGTGGTTTATGTAGCATGTGTTAACCACATGCAAATTTATGTGCACACACGTGTACACTACATACGCGTACAGAAGGAATTATTGGTGCACTCATTATGTAATTAATAAAGATATATTATGTAATTAACAATCTCACAAGAAACTTATTAATATAGCTGCTGGTTCAAGGTATTTGAGGGAAAACCTTTTGGGTTAAACAAAAACCTAAAGGCGATTCTAAATGGGCATTTCTTTTAAAGAGCCATGACAACAAGAGTCCCTCTGAGAACAGTCTTGAACTTCTGCATATCACATTCTTCATTAACAACTTTGATCAGGGGATTATGGTGGGATTTCTCAGCTTGCTGTTGATATGAAATTGTGTGGGAAGGCAAATTATATTTGAGAGGCAGAGATTAGCCAAAATGATGTATGTACCTATATTTAGAGAATTGGGACTGAGATGGTGTTTGGAAGTTATATTTGATAAAGTCTTGGGTAAGGTGTTGAAAACTGCGGCAAAAAAGTTAAACGTATCTACATAATGTGGTATGTTTGACATGGAACAAAAGAATGGAGTAGGAGAGTTGTTTGGTTAGGAAGAGTGCAAGACTCATTAAAATCATCAACTTACGATGCAAAACTGAATGTTTGAATGTTAAAAGCACAGTTGCCATCAAGTTGTCTGTTTATAATGCTAGTTAATGCCAGTTAAGATCAGCAGCAATCTGACAAACGGAAGATCTAAATAGTTTGTGGCTTCCCTTCGTATAGGGATTAAAGTGGTTTCAATGTCACTAACTGAAATGTCAAGTACTTTAAAGATGATTTGTTCCCTCTCCCTGTCCCACTTACAAAATGTTGGAGGGAGAAAAAATAGATTCACAAAGGATTTTTAGATGCTTTTGCATGAAATGCCTTGTACTGTCATAAAAACACCAGGGTTAGAAATCAGCAGGAGTGTTTTTTTTAAACAATGTTTTAAAGATTGAGAAACCGGGTCAATTAACTAATTAAGGAAGAAGAGGTTTTTTTTTAAAAAAAGCGTCAAAATAATCAATAATGGAAATCTGTTAAGTATCTGTACATACTTAAAATTGAGTGAGCTTCTACACCCACAATAGACTTATTCATACCCACAATAGATTTCGACCAATGGTTCTTTCTCTACTGAACCTCGCCTTGTGAAAATATCAATTAACATGTTCAATCTTACAACATGTATAGTAGAGAACCAAATTATCAGCATACATTGGGACAGGCGCCATTGCCTACAAACCACACAGCAGATATTTGGATGTTACTCAAATTTGCTACAGTGCTAACTAAAACATTATTCCATCGAACGTCATACTGTACCTCACTGTGCCATCCTTTTTCGCTGCCTCTGTTACTTTCTCCCTGATTTTCCTTTCCGATTAAACTGACGTGTGGTCAGTTGGTGGGTAGATAAATGCTATTTGCACAAATCGATCACTCCAAGCTGTGACCTCAAACAGGACGAATCATGAACATTTGTTCATCTTCAAATTGTTAAACCTAACAGAACAGGGTGTCTTGACCTGGTCTTGTGTGCTTACATTAGGTAATGCATATTTACAGAGCAGAGCTGTTTGCAAGAAGTCAGTTCTACACTGAAGGCCCCTGTGTTCTGAATATTGTCCCATTTATATAGCAGTTTGGATACTCCAGCAGCCGGAGCCACAGAAAAATCATTGGTATACTGCTGCTCATTTTAAACTATATTTCTGGCTGTCTTTCCTACTCCCAATTCTAAAGGAAGGTTGGTGCAGTGTGGAAAAACCCGACATTGTTTGGTTTGAATGGCTATAACTCTTAGCCTTAGTTGCAGCCTTACGTCCACCTCTGGGGCAATTCTGCTGCCGAGGCTGTTATTACCGCTGAATGTGCTTGAGAAAAGTGCTGCTCAAAGTGGACTTTGAGCCTGAGAGGTTAAAAACACCCAACTAGTTGAGCCTCCTGCAGTAAGAAGTCGGGGTTGCTGTCATTAGATCAC
The DNA here is from genome assembly GCA_035084275.1 of Hydrolagus colliei. Taxonomy (NCBI): domain Eukaryota; kingdom Metazoa; phylum Chordata; class Chondrichthyes; order Chimaeriformes; family Chimaeridae; genus Hydrolagus; species Hydrolagus colliei. The sequence goes on along the minus strand of CM068762.1, from coordinate 8,849,785 downwards.
ACTGCTGTTCCAGGTTTGGATCTCTCAGCCAATCCATAGTGTCAAGTTTCTTGATGCACATTCTCTCCTCCCAGCGCTTTGGGATGTCCTCTCGATGTGAAAGGCGCTCTTTAAATGTAATTTTGTTGTTGTTGTTTCTTGTCATTGTAATCCATGTCATTGGAGTGACTGCCGGTACAAATGGAGACTCGGGATGATAAGCTCCAAGGGAGGCAACATTCTAATTTACCTGTTTTAGTTTTAAATAAGCTCAAGACTTTTGTAGTACCTTGAGGTGGCAGATGCATAGTTGGGATCCACCCTGTTTGATCAATTAAATTCTTAGCTTATTATTGAGTTCAATGCTTCATAGTGATATTTTGCTCTATTGTATTAATAGGATTGTTGATGATTTTAAGAAATGGCAATGTGTGTTGGTGGACAGTGGAGGGCGGTGGCTGCATTATGATGCATCATTTTTCTACACAAATAATGTAATGCAGTAAATATGTCTGTCCATTCAATAAGGGCATTTTTCCTATTAAAAACCACAGCAAAAATTAGATTCCCAAACAAGTTTTGTTTTCCCTTCCAAGGATAAGGTCAAACAATGCGAGCAATTTATAAACCGAAGTGCAATTATTTTTATAATCTTGCAGTAAACCCTAAGTTAACAGCAAATTTATTTATTCTGACAGCTAAGAGGATCCAACATTGAAGGACTGATCCAGCATAAGGTGCCGTGGCTTTATCTTCGAGAAATTGACAAATAGTTGTTTCAATTGAAAAGATCAAGGTGACTGGTGTGCAAAGTCCCACAATCATCAGTGAGTAGGCTGCGATGCTACAGTATCAGCACATAAGCTTCCAGGACCTCAGTGAACATCAGAGAAAAATAACTTTAAAAAAAATACCAGTGGCCTCACTGGTGTTTTACATTACTTGTTCAGCTGGGAGTTGGTAGCTGTTCTTATTTGGTCTTTGTCAAGGTTATAGATAGATAATTCAGAGATTCACAGGTTGTGTTTGTTGCATACAATTTGTTTTTGCCGTAGTTCTGCTATGCGTATGTGTTTTATTTGGTCGTGCAACTGTTAATTATTTTCTGCTCCTTAGTGTTTTAAGTGCCACATTTTCCAATGATTTAAAGAGTCAATAACATCTTCACGTTGATCAATGTTATCCACCCAGATTGACAAAAAATATATCTGTTTTTAATTAATATTCACAACATGTAACAGATCTCTTAACCGCTTGATCAATTTAGACAATTTCTTATTTGGATACTGAAGGTTTACACTTTTAACTTCATTGACTGTGGTGTTTCTTTTATTGATAATAATAGAAATTATCATCGAGTTGCATATAGAATGCCTTATCACATCATTAATTTGTCTCAAAGTACTTTACAGGATGTACTGTAAAATGGAGTGACTTTATTTTATGGATGAAATTTTGATCTGATGTGAAAAGGAGCAGGCATCTTTGAACCACCAGAGAATCATCTGTGCTGTTGGATGTCTCTTCTACTGCCTCCAGATGCCACAGCCTCTCCTGTTGACTGAGAGCCTAGCATCAGCCTTTGTTTTTCTGTAGGTGCACAGGGTTTCACACACTTGTTTCTGACTGACTGTTGGCTAACTAAATACTGTAAATCTGAGAAAAAAAATTGTACAATATTCTAAACCAACTCCCAGCCTTTTCCTATTTTTGTGTGATGCATACGTCCGTATATTACTGCACATCAACAAAACACTCATCTAGTAATGTATGCTCTGCACTTGCTTGGGCAGAAAAAAATCCAGAAAATCACTGACATTTTTTAATGAAAAGAGTGCAGCTTCACAATAAACGTCATTGCTTCTACTTGAGCATTTCTCACAGTGCATCGGGCAGCATCATGTAAACATAGCATAAGAGCTGCTTGTCAGCAATGCTCTTTGAACAAAGGCAGTCAATGCCCTCAAGAGTTAAAGAGGTTTCAACTGTGTGAAGCTGAGACAGTTGAATCAAGCACATCAACAAAAAAGCTCTGTTGGTGTGTATGCCAAGTCCTTTTTAGAATGGTGGTCAAGGCTATGAATTCTTCATTGCTGAAAACGGAAAGGAGCAAATGGCACCCACTGGGACATTGACTTAGACTTTGCCAGACATAACAATCATTCTAACAAGGTTTCTTGAAACAGTACCATAGGGAACCATCTAAATGTGAAAAAAGAGAGAAGCTCCTTTCTGACAAATGCCAATTCAGGTCATCACGAGCTTGCAATATATAAAAACAAATTGTCATGGGCACAAAGCAGCCATCATTAAGCTTTGAACCAGGGGGAATGAAGTAAAATAAAACGTTGTTGAAATAGAACGTAACTGCCTTTGACCCCAAGGTGAGAAAAAATATGTTTATTATGTACATTATGTACATCTATTTGTTTCTAAAGATAATGTAGAACTCCAGACTCAGAAATTCTGATCTGCCTGGAGATAAAACAGCTATTTCTGTAAACAAGACCAAGCATTAAATAATTCTAACTATAATGCTTTCCTACAAACCGATGAGCATGGAAGATGAAAAGCTACAAATACTGAACTCAATTGAGAAGGTTAGCCGTTTTTCTTGAATCCTAATTTTTTCCAAGCTGTTCTTAACTCTTTTACCATAAGCATTCTTAAGCTTACCTTCTTTGATTTACCAAGCAGCTGGAATAATATTTCACTCTATGATCTCAAAACCTTTCAGAATTTTGAAGATTTCTATTAGATCCCCTCTTAACCTTTTCAATTCCAGTGAAAATTACCCAATCTTTCGAACTTATCCTCGTGACTATAAATACTCATCCCTGGTATCATTGTGTGAACCTACACCGTAACCTTTCCATGGTTCTGATGTGCGCTCTGTAATGGGAAGCCCAGGACTGGCAATACTAAAAACTGCTATGCTGATGCATTTGGAAATTGTACTGTTCAACATGAAATAAGTAAATTGAAAGATGAATGGTAACGGGGTAAATCTGTCTGCTGGCTCAAGTATTGAAAGGAATTGCAGTGATCCTTGTGAGTGCGCCTTCATCATTGTAATATCACCTTTGGCTTGCCATGCTAATAGAGTCAGCAATATTGTATGGCTATTCCATGCAGAGAAACATTTCATCAGGCAAATCATCTGAGGGAGCAAATAAGATAAGTGAAGAATCCTAGTTATTAATTTTTTTTTGCAGAAAAGGAAAGGTTCAGCTGGTCAGCTCAATGGACTGACTGAATAAAGTCCATTACAATTCTGATGATTCTAAGATTTAGCTGATTATTTGAACAAACACTACACTGTGGCTAGAAAATAAAACTCTTTGTATGGAATGGTGTCTAATGTTTGGTAGATTTACAAAATTCACGTTTCGCCCACAAAATATACAGTCAATTATTTTTACAGTATACCTGTGAAGCTCTTTGAGACATCTCGGAAACGCGATAGGGCGCTATATCAAATGCAAGGATTTTATTATTGATGTAAATGTTTTATTTTAGTAGCTTAGGACTCTGAGCCTATTTGTAACATTCAAAGTATGAAAATTGATGTGGAAAAAAATCTACTGCAAACAAGTATCAATCTTTGCATCATAGTGTTGCTTTCAGCTTTTAGTGAAAAGTGCAGAAATAGTATTTGGCAGATGATGAACTAATCAAGTTGAGCGTGTAATTTAAAGCGTACATCATTTACATTTGATTTTTTGACTTAGTGCAGTTAATATATTATGATGACAGAATTTCAAGTCAATCAATTATTTGTCAATAATCGCGCAACATGATTTTATCACAACATGTGCTTTGCTACAAACGCTATTAGACATCTCTGACGATGTAAGCAGCCAACACCTTCTGTGTGCAAATAACTGACCCAAGCAATTATATTTTTATCAGCAGCAACACATTTTATTTATACTTGGTGCCCAAGGCTCGTCAACTCTCTGCATTCATTCAGAAGATTATTAATTCAGTTTCCTACAATTAGAGTGGCTTCACATAAACACTCATTATTTCATTTTGAAAGGGGCTATGCTGCTCACAGGTTAGAAACATTTCACCAGAAGATCTGTGTTTGTGTTAGTCAAATATCTTATCAATGTGAATAAAATACATAAAATACTGTCTTCTCAGCAATTCCGCTTTTTTTTAAAAAAAGTTGAAGGCTTTGTTTCACCTCCTCTCTTACACTGTTTTCTTAGCTAAAATGTTAATGCCTTTATACGTTACTTGCCACCAATGGTGGGGCGGGCTTTTAGCCTCTACCCTCACCCTCGGGAACTCCTTCCCACAGTCCCTCAGCCTCACTCCCTCCCTTACTTCCTTCAAGACCCGAATCAAAACACTCCTCTTTGACCGTGCCTTTGGTCACCCTCCTACCCCTACACTCCCCGCCCTCCTACTCACCTGATCCCAACCACTAGCTTGGGTACGGATCCCTGATTTTTAAGCGCCTTGGAGCATCCTCCTGACATGAAAGATGCTGTACAAATGTGATTGGTTGCTGTGTTTTACAGTACTCTGCTTTGAAGTGAAAGTTACTCTCCTCCCTTCCTTCACACTTGCTATCTGCTGTGCTATCACTAGTCCACAGTGTGTTGATACTACATTCCCATTCAGAGGAAGCTATTCTTGTAACAAATTTATTTAATCTGTTGTCTGCCCTAACCATCCGTTATCCTGGTTACGCTATGTATCTTGACACCAGAGTAAACCAGGTGTCTGCAGATTAATTATTCAATTTCAGTACATTTTGTGTTCCAGAAGCACATCACCTCTGTTATCACAAGCCCAGCGCTTTTGCTTTTCTGAGATCTGGCAAGGTGGTTCACAGTGATCAGTCTCAAACAGCAATTATGGAGTGTGGGAACGTAAGCAGAGGGGCTGTGCCTCCATCTTACTAATTATACAGACAGGTAAAATCACTTCAACTTGTTGCTTCTGTGCACATTTTGAAGTCATCCAAATTGGATTGCATTTTAAATACACATGCATGTTAAAATATGGCTTGGTGTTGAGAGGGGTGAGCGGAGCATATTATCATAATCACGACAAAATTACATTTGTTTAGCTCCATTCATGTCAGGAAGACACCCCAAGGCGTTGGATAATCAGTCTTTCGGACCTGAGCTGGGGCTAGAATTGGAGAGAGTGGAGGTCAGTGGGGGGAGGAGGGTGACTGAAGACACGATCGAAGAGGAGGGTCTTGAGATGGGTCTTGAGAGTAGGGGAGGCGGAGGGATTGCGGCAATGGAGTTTCAGAGGGTGGGGACAGAGTTTCAGAAGTGTTGCAGGCCAGAGCCTGCTGAGTGGAGGGAGCGGGCAGGTTGGTAGTGTGTTAGGAGGTTGCAGAGGTAGTGGGGAGCAAGGTCATAGAGGGCTTTGTAGGTGAGGACCAGAATCTTGAACTGTATCGTCTGTGATATAGGAAGCCAGTGGAGTCTGCTTTATCACCACATCGAGTTGTGTTGAAGACGAATAACCTGCATTTATCTTTAGGACTCTCTCAACCTCATATCAGTAGCAATTCCATATCTTCTCAGCACAGCCTAATCCAAGCAAAAGCCTGTGTTATTTCAGCATTGTGGAAAAGCAATTCATATCTAGAGCACTATTAATCTTTCTTTTCTAGATGGATAACTTTTTTTAAAGTAACAATTGGAACATATAAAAAACAGTATCTCTGTGTTATGTACTTCTAATTAAAATATTTTAGGGCCTCACAATCCATTATGTTAAGAGTTAATAATTATTTTATGTGGATTAATATAGAAGATTTGATAGAGACTGCTGGATGGGTTAGCAACTTTTAATGGTCAATACTATTGTTATTTGGAAAGACTGCTGGTAATTCTAATTCTGAAAACAAATGGATTATAGTTTCTGAAACCAACTTGAGCCAGAAAGATTCTAACCATTATCTACATACAAATGGGTCTGCAAGCTTTTTAAAGTGGATCTGTATTACCTTTCATCCTATCTTAAGCATTTTAACTTTTTTCAGGATTAAGAAACATGAGGCTTGAGAGTGATATTTGAAATGTAGCCCTTTTTGAATAGTGAATGCATCACATTTTTTAACATCCAGCAACGTGGTGAGGTTAATTACTTCATTATTGCAGTGGATTAGTGAAGTACTTTAGTAGGTCCAAAGCCTTTCAGCACCAGGGACAACACTTGACTATTGATCCTGTAGATCTCTGCTGTCTTACAAGTGTCAATAGTTATCCTGCTATTTTGTGTGCAGAAAGAGGATGCCATAAGGACAACACTAATCGATTTTGTTTTGCTGATCTCAGCTCTGCTTTTGTTGTGATCATTAGAGAAAATTAGATTATGCATATATTTTAGTTTGATTTCTTCACCAGAGTACTGAGTATATTTGACTACCTTTCTGCAGATAATTTAAGTGCCATTGATTCAAAGCTTTCTGTGTGTCCTAAGCAAACGGATGAGAGGGGCGGGGGAAAGGATTTTATTTAAATCGATGGTTGCAGTTCAAAGATAAATTCCAGTTTGCCACACCGCACAAAGTCCAAATTCCAGTTTTCTTTGAGCTTCTCAACTTATAGATCAGTAACTGCTTCATTCCACCTTTTCATTTGTTAGCGTTCTTGACGCTGAGTCAGAAAGCTGTGCGTTCAATCGAGCCCCACATCAGGAATTTGAGCTCACAGTCTAGGCTGACACTCCAGTGCAGTGGTGGGGGAGCATCACATTGTCATTGGAATGAGGTGCTGAACCGAGCTCCAGCCTGCATGTTCAGGAGGATGTTAACATTCCCATTGCATTGTTATTGTCCGTTTAATGCTGAGAGCTGACTGGAGGATGGTCAGACCTTGCGATGGTTGGTGAACGGCTCTCGTTCTGATTTTTACACACGCAGTAGCAGGAAGCGGCATGTGAAGAGCGTGGCAAAAACGGACTTAACTTGGACCACTCTGCCCTGTCTAGCAGTTGGCCACGTTAGTGACACAGATCTGGTTAGGCAATGTCCGAGGGATAAAAAGCCCCCAACAAGATAGATGACTTAAGATTAGGCACAATTGTATTTGGTAGGAAAGAAGGCAAGATGCTTTGGTGAGGAATTTGGTGAGGAAACTCCTGGTTTTCTAAGATGCAACAACAACAAAATTACATTTACAGAGCACCTTTCTCGTAGGTAGGATGTCCCAATGTGCAACAGCGAAAGTAGATACATTTGGTCACTACTTATGCTGACAAAATATTAAGTAATTTGCATTTTGGACTATAGAGACTGAGACGCCATCCGGCATGGAGGGCGCTATATAAATTGAAGTAGTTGTTGTTGTTGTAGAGGTTTTAATGTGTTGCAGTGTGAATGCCATCAGCGGAGTCACAGTTTAACATAAGAATCCTATCCCAGCTGTAACAACTTGCATTTAAATAGTGCCCATTATGGTATCTCGGAGAGCTGAGACTAAAAGGTGATGAATGCAGGAGAGAGACTGACTGAGGACCGTATGATAGTTAGAATGGAAATACCTTGCGAAAAGATATTTAACTTTTAAAACGTAGTATTAAATTGATCTTTAAGCACCAACAGAAGGTTATCCGCAAAGCATTCACATCAATTTCTAGCTCCCAGAGTCAGTGATTTATGGATTTCAGTGTCTAATCTGTTACAGGATTGATCCTGTGAAATTATATGGTTGAATGTGCTGCTTTCTTCCATTATCCCATAAGTCTGTGTGCTACCTATTGAATCGATTGGCTAATAGTAGTGGAATAATGGTGTGTTAGCAAACAGTCAGTTTATTCATCTGCTAACATGGTTTTAAAGCTTCGCAGAGAATGGAGAGTTTATGAAACCCTGATTAGATTGTAAACCAATGCTCAGAAAGCAACGGATGGAAAAGGTTGCATTTTAATAGTGCCAATCACATCAGTGTCTCAGATAGTTTCAGAATAATTTCTGTTAAGTGCAGCAGTCACCGTTTCTGTTGGCAATTGTAGCAAATCAGTTTTTCATTTGGAAAGCCCTGCACACAGCTATGATAAGATGATTTGAAGGATTCTTGGCCGAGATAGAGAGGAATTCTCTTTTCTCTTCCAAGTGTTTGATGGGGTACTTAACTTCTGCAGAATCTCAGTTCAGTGTCTCATCTAAAAGATGGCATCTCTGATATTGCGGTGATTATTATTGGAGTGTGGTTGAACTGCAACCTCCCAATCCTTAGGCAAACATATTATCAACTGAGCCGGGCTGACATCTTGTCTAGAGATCCAGTTTTTTGTGTCTCTAAAATCACCTATTGACTACAACATTGAATCCAGAGTAAGGTGTCACATGAGCGAAGTGCACTATCTGCTTTTGTAGGATGCTGCATTTGCAAGATACATCAGTACGTCTTGACATGGCATTCAAAACCTATTAAGGATATGGCAGTGTGAGAGGATGTCCTCTTTTGCCCTCCTTGACCCACCTATACCCTTTGATTCTTCATCACCTGTGCACTCACTTTACTCTTCCTCTGCCCTCAAAATGCCCTTTGCCAGCAAAATGTGCAATTAGTTCACTTTACAGTACATTCCATGAAGCGCTTTGAGACATCTTGAAGTTGTTATAAATCACTATATCAAATGCAAGGATTATTATTTTTATACTATTATCATACTGAGGTACTATTCAAGTTTTCCAGAGTAAGGTCCCAGCGGTAATAATCTTGATTTGTGTGTCATGATTGGCGCGGTTAGTTGTTCAACCCGCATACGCACAACACACACGGAAGTTTGTGTGGAAGTGTGGGTTGAGAAATGTATTTGACACTTAAATGATGTATTTATTTTGAAAGATCGTTATCTAATAAGTAGAGTCCATACTTACGAGAAATTGAGTTTTAAGTGGTGCTGAACAACACTGTTTTAACTGAAGCTTGGCAGCATTATAAGCTGTTGTAGGTTTCTCCTTGCCTTTAAGGGTGGTTGACTTTGAGAGAAGAGATGGTACGGAAATGGGAAAAAAAAATAGAACATTAAGAGAACATTTGTCAGCCTAAACTTCATTGTACTTTAAACCATATTCTTTCAATTTAAGATGTTTTTAATCTAACGTTAGATTTAAGCAGTGCACTGGTTTTCTTGTGCCCTTTGCCACACTGCAGGATTTGTTGAAACTTTGGGCCCTCATAATATTGACAAAACGTTTTTCTGCAAATAATTGACCCTCACAAAAAAAACCAAGACCTCTGTTTTTAGCGTTCGGTGCTCCTGATTAGTTAAATATTTCACAGGAGCTCGTGAATTGGGAGCTGTGGAATACGTGACAATTCTTGCATTTTTGTCTGGTATGTACAACCTCATCAGAAATAAACCTGTCTTCTAAGCACTGTGCAGCTGCTTAGTCAAGCTCTAAAGTAATTCCACAACAGTAAATTTCAGTCATAAATTTTTAGCTTGCTGTTGGAAATGGGTATTTCAGCACTAATTTTATTTGCTTTAAGATTAACACTACACATTGCGTGCTGCTCTTTAAGAACAATTTATCTTTTTTTTGCCCTCTTCTCTGCTTTTAATGCCAAACACCTGTCCGGCAATGTACATGCACTCTTCCTTTGGCATTGCTCCAGCCTACAAATTGCTTATTTAACCAAAAGCCTCTTTAAATTAACACAAAGTTGGTACTTTTTTCTGTTTATAAATAATCTAAACCTTTTGAGTCATCCATTCCAAGTTGTTGCAGTATGAATCTGAAGAAAGTTTCTACATGAATTTAAAGATTTTTAAAATTTCTGTATTCACTTTACTTTTCCTTCATAGTTAAGTGAGTCAGAAAATATCATTTTGTTAAATGCCTGTGTAAATAACTGAGGAATCTTACTAACGATTGATATTGTCAGTGTTTTTCAGGTATTAATGATTTATTCGAAAGCATGTGCCAAAGATATGAAAAGGTTATTTTTGCCCCATTTTACAAAACAAAATTTGCCTGACATTACAGATATCCCAACTGTATAAGACTTGGCTTTTAATTGATCGAGTGATGGTACCGTACATGTTAAGTAATGGTGTGTAAGCACCATTTCAGGTGGTCAAAGGCTCCCAATTATAAGGAACAAATTAATGCAAAAAAGAAATACAAGTGATTGTAAGTACATTGGTACATTGAATCTGAAATGAATTGAGTTAGGGTAATTGTCTCAATGTGATGTAATTTGACCTAGACTATAAGGCAGAAAGGAAGTGCGAGGTAATAATTAAGTAATGCAGCTCCAATGCACTTGTTCAGGGTTTTGGAGTTGAGGCAAACTGAATTTGCTTTATTGTTATAGGTAACACAAATCATTTTCTGACAGGCACTTACCTCAGAGTAGTGCATTGCTTTTTTTAAAAAAAAAATAATATGCCTTGAGGTGCTCCATGTGTCTGTGTGTGTGTGTATTGTGCATGTGTGTGTGGGTGCTTATGTATGTGTGTATGTGTTGTGCGTGTGTGTGTCTGCGTGTAGCCATAGGTGAACCCAACCCCTTCCTTCCCCAAAACCTGTGTCTCTGTGGCTACATCTCGACTTCTGTTTACAGCCTCCTTTGTAATATCAATGTTGAGATTGGTAGCTCAAAGTGGGACGTTACTCTAGATGTTACCATTTCATTCATTTACACACAGATAAGGTATGACCCGTAAAGGATTAAAGGCATTACTGGGTGTTAACTGAGCTTCCCGCAGAGTGTCGGAATTAGTAAGTTAGGCTCCCATGTGGTCGTGCTTCATTGAGTTAAGAAATTACGTTCAAAAGAAGTCAAGAGAAATTAAACACACCAATACAGCATCAAGTGTACATGTGAATAAATATCATCGTTTTATTGTTAATTAAAAAAAACGTAATTGCAGTAGGAACTGATGTCTGGAGGGAGTTCAATTGTGTATGACCACAGCTAAATGATTTAAACAGTTCATTCCTGTTGAATACCTTTGTGTTCAATATTCTGCAATAAGCTGGATTGTGACCCTTTTCACTGATCATTGACATGTTAATTAATTGGGCGCTGTGCACCTTTCTGCAAGGCATATCTAGTACAGTTCATTCTTACATTCACTCTCTCGAGATAAGAATATTCTCTCCCTGTAGTGCCTGCAGTGTGCATTTCTCCCATTTTTATCTGTACCGAACAAAGTCTCTCAATTTGTTTAAAAAGCTGGTAGCATGATGTGTGTAGTTTGTTTTCAAATGCTGGAGCCCATGAGGATCTCTCTTTAGAACCAGGATCACTGTTCTTTTCATCTGAGTGATATTGAATTTAAAACAGTTAACGGTACATTGCATTGCTAGTACAAGACTGATACAGTCGCATGCAATCTAGTATTCAGCTGCCTATGAATATAAATTACTAGACCTCTGAACCATCTCTTTACACCTGGTTACTTCTATAACATTTAGGCTTTTAGCTACAACCTGCCAGTGGTACCGTTTTGACACCTCTTTGAGGGACTGTAAGAATAGTTTGAACCCTGTCCAGGAATAATACAATTTAAATTTTCCATTTTCTTCAAGTGTTCCCTAGAAATGGAACTGTGATCTGCAACTGGTTTTATTTCTCAGGATCAAAATTAGCTCCTCATTCCTTGAAGTATTGGAGCAATAAAAACGCAAATGTACCTAAACCAGCACTAAATGCAACGGACATTGTACAGTAAGACCTGTTGCCTCCTCCTCTATCACCCCCCTCTTACCTAATATCTAAAACATGTATTAATGTGATGGACTGTACTAATTAATACAATTGCCGTGAGCAACCAGCGTAATGAAAGGTGGCATTTCTGCACCGCTTTGCGAAAAAGTGAGCTGAGCTTTGTTTTTAGGTATTCAGCAAAAGTCATTTGTATTTATTGGGAACATTTGCCCTTTATTTTTGTTTATTCCAACCCCCATCCCCTCTCTCCGACTATAGCCCCTGAACTGGAGTAAGATTCCCCTTGCCATTAGAAGTAAAAATGTCTTTCACTCGCCTTGCAGCATCGCATTTTATCAATCCAGCTATGGCAAACAGCTGTACGTTTTGCTTTTTTTTAAACTTTGTTTCTATATTTCTGATTGAGCAGTGAATGCCTATGACCTTAAGAAAACTGCTCGGGAGGCGTTGACAAGTCTGGCAGTATAAAGGAGCTAAATTAACCTTCACTGTTAAAATGTCAGCCTGGCTGGAGCTCTCTTGGTCAATAACTAATCTGCTGATAAGTTTGCTCCTTCTCCCCCCTTATGACATTCGTCACATTTCCTATCTTAATACTATTTAACCAAAAATCCGAAATAAAATCCTCCCCCACCCAAAAAAAAAGCAACAGAACAAAATCGAGTAGTGCAGTATTGTAAGATCAGTATTCTAATTGTAATACTGTAGTGAGTTTACACCTTTAGCTGGACAGACCCATTATCCTGCATGCTTGCCTTTTGGGAGATGGCAAAAATACTACTACAGCCGAACAAAGTGGACATGAACAGAATATCCGCCTTTCAGTAAACACTTCATTGCTCGAAGGGCAAAGAGAGATTGAAAGAGATAATTTAATGTACTCATTTCACTGATGCTGGACTGGTGATTCGAACAAAATGCAAACATGATTAGATTAAAATCGTAAGTTTGAGTTTGACAGGAAATTCTGGCTGAAAAGTGAAAGAGAAAACTGCATCCCAAACTGCACTAATCTATACTAATTCATCTATAATTCAATTGCAAGCTGTATCATTCCTAACAGAAAATGAACACGTCTGTTGTTCTGTTGTTAAAACCGCCTGTGGTTCTACCGCTAAGTTGCTTCTCCCCGGGCTGTATAGATTTTGAGCACAAAGGTAACATGAAAATGTCTTTTAACAATGCTTTAGTGTTTTATATGTTTAAATTTAGGACCTCTTCAAAATTAAAGATAATAGGTTTTGTTATAAAACCACTAATGGACTCTCATTCATTGTACCCTTATCAAATAACTGTTAGAAAGAATTAACCTATATTTTATTGGGTCTTATCGCAGCAAAAGTCTTCAATTCCTCAACAAGTAATTACTGTCAAATCGAGTAAATTTTTTTTTGCAGTCTCCTTTACAGTAAGCAACTGTATTTTGGCCCGTGATCTAGCAAAAAGCATACCAGAGCCACAGTAATAATTAGCATTTATGAAGACTAGACATATGCAGAGTCCTCATGAGACACGTGTGAGATAAACCCATGGTAAGTGTTTTGCAGTCTCATTTTCCCCTTCCCTGAACCGAAATACAGTCCAGTCTTTCCAAACCAGCGGCTGTCAAAAGAAGCCTTGTTTCATTTTTGTTGTTCTTAACGGTAATTCTACGTTGGAAAACAGAGCCTTGAATATCATATGTGCATAACTCGAGCTTGAGAATGTCGGAAAGAATTATGACCAGGGTTTGTGTGTGTATACATGGATTCAGCTCTACCAAACTTTATGAGATTGAACACTCAAACACCTCTTTCTCCTGTGAGTACAGCAGTTATAATTACTAAGCCGCTCACACAGAAATATGCTGTCTCCCACTGCTGTTTTCATTAGGCAGACAGAACAGAGCAGGTTATAATTTTAAAGTATTATCCCTGCTCAACAGGTAGTTAATTGGTTTCTACTGAATACAGCACCTTTGCTCTAGAGAATGATTAAAAAATATATATCTTGCTTTTGCCCGGGGGTGTAGCCAAGGAGAAGAATGCATGCATTGTTGTTTCCTAACAACTTTTTGAAGGTTTCAGTTTGCAGAGCATCTACAATCTAACCTCTTGTGCATGCCCCCTATAGAGATGACAACAACTTGCATTTATTTAGCACCCTTAACGTGGGATAATAATAAACTTTGCATTTGATATGGTGCTTTTCACGTTTTCTAGATGTCTCAAAATGCTACACAGAATATACTGCAATGTGAATTAACGGCCAATTCACTTTACCTATACAGTATTCTGTGAAGCGCTTCAAGACGTCAAGACGATGTAAAAAGCGCTATATCAAATGCAAGGACTATTTTTATTATTATGAAGTGTATCAAATGTATAGATATCTGCAAATAACCTATACTTTTAAATTTCTTCAGCTCCTTGAGACGTTGTCCCGACGTGAAAGGCACTCTACAAATGTAATTTAGTTGTTTAGTTCTTTCATTGCTGACTAGACTCCACATTTGTGCTTTAACCAAAAGAACAGGACTGTCTTAAGTTGCTACCATCCAACTTTCTGCTTAATGATCCAGTTGAGAATCAGCATAGATGAATGAAAGGATTCAGGAAATATGCTGTCTTTTCTCCAAAGTAGTTAGTCTGCTGGCAGCAGTATACACATCCATCAGGGAGCTTGGCAACTTTGTGTTTAACCATGAGCTTCTAGGGTGAGGGTACAATTTACACTTTATAATAATCCTTGCATTTGATACAGTGATTTTCAAATCTTCTAGATGTCTCAAAGCACTTCACAAAATATACTGTAAAATGAATTGACTGTATATTTGTGGGCGAAATGCAGCAGCCAATTGCGCACAGCAGTGTCCCACAAACAGTCATGGATTGAAATGGCCAATTTTTTTGAGGGATTATTATTAGGCATGTGGAAGAAGGAAACTTGCCCAAGGTTTCGCCCTGACCTGCCTGGATTTGACACACAGGTCTCACGTTTGTAAGGCAAGTGCTCTAACCACTGAGCTACAGGACTATATGTAGTACCTTTCAAGGTGCTCGACGTTTCTGACTGGGTCTGGCTGGGACCCTTGAGGTGGAGTTCCTTGGAATCAGATATGTTCTTTACATTATACCAAAGAATGAAAAATAACCCTTTAAGAGAATTGTACTGGATCTCTGGCTGAGCCAGACTGTCTCCATTTAAAAAAATGTTTTTGCGTGCATTCAATCTTTCAGCAAGCTGAACAAATCTTCATTTCCAGATGGAAAGTTTGTCTCACTCCACCAATTAATTCCTTCAGGATACATAATAGTGTTATAATATTTAATGTTCTGTTAATATTGATGCCTGATCTAATCTATTTCAAATATTGTACATTTACTGTATTTTCCTGTTGAATCCAAACATTTTCGGTGTGCGATCTCCCCTTTGTTTGGGATGTTAATTGATGGGTATTTACCACAGTTTGTTGGGTTTCACTGCAGACCTTTTACAAATATTGTTTTTATTTGATTCCGCTCTTAATGCACTCGATGGTAATGCCATTAACCTCGAGGTTCTTTGTTGTGTGCCTTGTCCTCCCGACATGAAAAGCACTATGCAAATGTCTGTTCAGACATCTTAGCAATGATTTTGCCAAACTATTGAGCTCAGCATCAGACTGGCTGAGTAGTTTTGTATGACTTGGCATCCAAACTATGGAAGTTGTGTGACTTACATAGAATCTTTAGAGACCGATTTTACTTCCTTTCAGAGAGAGACTAGAAATTGAGCTTTTTTTTGCACATTAACTTTAAACATGCTTGAAAGGCATCTCAGTTCCTTTAAGGAGCGAATGGATGTGTTTTGCTCACTTGTGCTTTTGTCAGATGTGAGAAAAGTCATGTTGGATTAGCTCACTCCTATCATTAGCACAAGTTTGAAAGTTTTCGTTCTCGGTTCTGAGAGTACAAGTTATTCGATCAACCTTTGAAACAGTCACTGCCTTTATTCCAGAATAGAAACCATCAGTAGAGTTACTGACAGTATTTGTTTGTCTGCGATGAGTAAAACAGGCTGCCAACCTCATGATACTTTGTAGATGTACTAGAAACTGCACTATAGTCTCTCAATTTATTTCAGGCCAATGAACAAGTTGTCTCTTATTTCCGATTATAATTTTGCAGTGTTTGAAATGGGTTGTTAGCATCTTAACGAAACAGTTATAAAATTCGCTGAATATTCTAAATGAGTATTATAATGCTTCCTACCTTAAGACGTTAGGCCTTGAATATTGAGCTGTTCCTGGTGAGAATGGAGGTTCTACTTTGGAACTTTCTCTAAAATCTTTTACACGTTGGATCTCAATACTATACTTTACGTAAGGTATATATTTTACACCTGAAAGTTCAATTCAGGCAGTCAAGGCAACTTGTTATTTCAAGAATGGTGAAAAGGTCATTGAAGCATTCTCTTGCCAAATGTTTTAAATCCTGCCTCGCTGAAGCTCGCAAGGCCTTCAATAGAGTGGAGAGCAGAGAGCCAAAGAACAAAAGTTAATTAAAAATGTCATAACTGAGAAGTAGACTATTGCCAGTTTTCAGCACTGAAACGAAACAGTTAAAGACAGCTGTATTGCCATCTGAACCATGGAGCAGACTTATAAAATATTTCCAAATCGATATGGCTTTTTCCAGGCAGGAATTCTGACTAGATATAGAAACTACGATCTCTCACTGTTGTACTTCTTTTTGGCGGAGTGCAGCCTCATTTGGCCTCTCTGGACACAATCCAACCTCAATCCTGCTTCCCTTCACTCACTGAGAAGAAAGGAGGTGAAATGAAACGCTTTCATTGTCCAGAACAATTTTAGAGTTCCTTTCTTTATTGATTCAAATGGTTTCTTTGGAGGTTTTCTAGTATCCAACAGCACAGAAGGAGGATATTCGGCCCATCATGCCTGTACCGGCTCTTTGAAAGAGCTGTCCATTAGTCCCACTTCCCGCTCTTTATAATCCTTGCATTTGATATAGCGCTTTCCACATCTTATCAACGTCCCAAAGCGCTTCACAGAATATACTGTAAAGTGAATTGACTGTATATATTTGTGGGTGAACCGCGGCAGCCAATTGCGCACAGCAGTGTCCCACACACAGTCATTGATTGAAATGACCAATTTTATTATTGTGGGTTTTTTGGGGGGATTATTATTAGGCGTGTGGAGTAAGGAAACTTGCCCAAGGTTTCGCCCTGAGCTGCCTGGATTCAAACACAGGTCTCCCCAGCTTGGTCTCCCCAGCTTGCAAGACAAGTGCTCTAACCACTGAGCCACAGGAGCTCCCATAGTCTTGCAAGTATATATACAATTTCCTTTTGAAAGTTATAATTCAATCAGCTACCACCACCTTTCAGCCCAGAGCTTTCCAGATCGTAGCAAGTCACTCTGTGTGTGTTTGTGTGTGTATATATATATATATATATATGTAATAAATGTTATTTGTCTGTTGTGTGTGAATGTGTGTGTATATACATATATATATATTATATATATATACAGTAAAAGCTTGTTTATTTGGTACCCAACCAACTGGAACGCTCAGCCAACCAGTATCTCCCAATACAATTCACCATTCCAGCAAACAGATCTCATACCGGAACCAATTAATAATTATTTAGTCTATTATTAATATGGTATGTTTTAAAATATGTAGATTTTTTGTGTAGGATTTTCAACAACTTGCCGCTCAAATATCCGGCATATTTGATTAAACGGCACCGATCAGGTCCCAAGGGTGCTAGCCAAGCTTTTACTGTATATATAACCAAGCTTTTACTGTATATATAAAAGTCTTCTCATCTCATTTCCCATTTAGTTTTTTGCCAATTTTATTCCTGGCTGAGTTTTTTGATTGCTTCTATCCTGGCCAGAGAGACATGTCAGCAATTTTATTATTTCTCATAATAATGTGTGCTTCTCAAAATTAATTCTGCTTCTTTTTGTTAAATCTGACAGCCTATTATTGCAGAGGTTTTCTTTTGCTGACTCACGAGTTTCCAAACCCTACCTACCATAAGAATAACGAGCATTTGCAAAGACTTAGGTGGCACAGATATGAAGGTGCAGATATCTGACAGATATCAAATGGCTTCTGGCTTTTCAAACTCTACGTATCTGCTCCAAGCTGCTTATGGAGATCAGAAGATAAGTTACTTACATGGATAGGATTTACATACGATCGTATTTGCATACGACCGGTGTCAGGCTTTAGTCTATGATGCATCTATCCTTAGGGAAATTCAGCCTTCTGCTCCTTTAATATGTCGGCAAGTTGCAATAGTTACATACTTAGGTTTTGCAACTGATGCCTGAGCCAGGAGTTAATGGTCCATTTGAATCTCAATGGATCTGTGACATTATGTTTACTTTCACTGGGTTGAAGGGCCCAATTTCTGCCACTAGATGGAAAAATCACCAACTCCTGTATAAACCGATATTGCTAATTAAATTGGTTTGCTATAATCTTCAATTTTTTTGTATATTGACAGTATATTCTGTGAAGCGCTTTGGGATGTCGATAAGATGTGAAAAGTGCTATATCAAATGCAAGGATTATTATAATGTTTCTGGGTGTGAGCCGGAGCCACATATTTTGTTTGTTCACCTGTTGTTCACCTGGATAGCTTGGTTACTGGTTGATGCAATCTGGACAAAATCCTGGATTCAAATCTTAGTTGGTTCACAGAGAGCTTTTACCTTGCCATGTTTAAAACATACGCTTGGGTGAGGGAGAGAAGGATAGAATAGTTCAACTCAACAGGTAGCCGTCAAAAAAAAAAACATGAAAGTCACCCATAATGGTGACTTACTGCATGTTAAAATAATACAAATCCCATGCCTGTTGGTTTGGGTAGGACCAGCTAATCTGCCCTATCAGTGAGACTTTTCCTCAACCCTGTGAAACAAAACCCTAATGGGTAAGACATACCAATATAGACAAGTATTACGAATTACCAATACAGTCAATTCACTTTACCGTATATTCTGTGAAGTGCTTTGAGACGCCTCAAAGATGTGATGAAGTGCTATGTCAAATGCAAGGATTATTACCTTCCACCCCACTCGCCTCAATATCCAAAGCATAATTCTCCTCCATTTCCATCACCCCTGGCGTGATCCTGTCACAAAGCATATATTTCCCTCCCCTCACCTCTCAGCATTCTGAAGAGGCCGTTCCCTTCGTGACTCCCTGGTTTGTTCCTCCATCAACACCAACATTTGCTCTCCTTCCCCCAGCACCTTCCCATGCAACCGCAGGAGGTGCAATAACTGCCCTTTCACCTCCTCCCAGAGCATTGTCCAAAGCCCCAAGCACAGTTTTTATGTGAGACAGTGATTTAAATGTATTAACACCAATATAGTATATTGTATCCGCTGCTCACGATATGGTTTCCTCTACGTTAGGAAGACCAAACACAGATTGGGTGACAGATTTACTGAACAACTCCGTTTTGTCCGTAAATACAACCTTGACCTACCAGTTTCTTGCCATTTCAACTCTCCTTCCCACTCGTAGTTTGATCTCTCCATCCACTGTCTCCTATCCTGTGCCAATGAACTGCAGCGCAAGCTCGAGGAATAGCACCTTGTCTGCTAGGGACCTTAATATTGATTTCAGTAATTTCAGGCCATAATAGCTCACCTTCTACCTTCCCCTCTTCTGTGAATTGACTGTATTGGTCCTCCTGATGTGAAAGGCACTCTATAAATGTAATTCTGTTCATGTTATAACCATCTTTCTTGTCCTGTTCTTTTGCAATTTCACCCCCTCTTTATTTAACGTTATTACCACCTCTTCTCTCCAGTTTTGGTGCAATTCCCTTTTTGTTTTACAACATTAACACCTCTTTAACCCATCATCTCCTGTCCTCCACCCCATTTTCTCCGTTGTCTTCCTTGCCCTGCCTCTCCCTCTCCGTTAATCCTTAAGAGCCTCTCCCACTCAACATGCCCCAGTTCTGACAAAGAGTGGTGGACCCGAAACCTTGACTCACTTTCTTTTCTCCATAGATGCTGCATGACCTGCTGAGTGTTCCCAGTGATTTCTGTTTTTGTATCAGATGTCCAGCATCTTCAGTATTTTGCAAGGATTATTATTATTATTGCAACTCTGCTTGTAAAATACAAACTCTAAATAGGGAGGTAATGTCTTCAATCTTCAACTCATTGTAGTTTCACTTTTTCGATTGATTGATTTTTTTTTCTCGATCTACATAGTTATTTGATTCAATTGAGTATGCTCCTATTTATTTAGTAGCCGCATGGTCCAGACTATTTTGTTGTTATTTCCAGAATAAATTTCCATCTTTTTAAAAAATAAATAAATAAATAGCATGTATTGGTGGATGAACAAATCTCACATTGCTAAAGCAGGTAACATGAGAACACACTGACTAATAAGAATCAAAAAGCAGTGTAGTACAAGACATTTACATTTACAAAGCGGGATTCTCAGGACTTTTAACAAATAAGTTCACTCTTGACAGCAGTCAGAGACTCGTGAATTCCCTACAGTATTGGCAATCTTGAATTGGCTGTCTTTGACACGCTTCACCGTGTCTCAGCAAGCTCAGTTAGGCATTCATAGCACATTACTTTAAAACAAACATGGTTGTTTGCTTTGATTTCCCCCAGTTTTAGCGTTCTGATTGAACTCTCGGAAGGAATGCGGAATAGAACAAATTAATTCTCAGACAGCTGTGTTGTAAATTTTTCATTTCTTGTAAAATTATTCGAAGCCGCTAAGAATAAATCTCTTGTTTCCATTCACTTTAGGGCTTGCTGTATATCCTGCTTTCTGCATCAACATGCTTGAATGAATCCTGACACTTTTTTTTATCTATTCATGGAGTGAATTTGTCTTAAATCCATGCTCCAGCCAGCACTTATTTAAATCGCTTAAATGCTAGTTGTGCATTTACGGCACATCCTGATGTCACTTATAATCGTTTCTTGCTTCCTACGAACCATTTCTGAGCTATTTCCTTTCATTGGTTTATTTCCATATAGACTTTACTTTTCACTTGTACTCAATAGTTCTCTGTCTATATTTGAAGTCCTTTATCCTAAAAGAAATTGACAAATTGGGCATGATAAGAAATCCCCGGTGTATGATTTCAGAATTGCTACATTATGTATGATAGTATGTGTTAATGATTACATACTGCATGTAATTTATCAAAGAATACTATGAACCACGTTTCAAAGAGCCACATCTGTGCTGTACTTTAATCGTTCAATCAACTCATTCACAAACACATTCCAAATTCTTGTTTCAGTTGTCAAGTTATGGATCCAGATCTTTTTACATCTGGGATCCCGGTTATTTTCAACATTATGTGTAGTTTAACAGTGAAAAGAGGGAGAATAGAGGTAAGAACTGAAGTTGGAGTTGCCAAATAGGAAGGGAGAAGGGATTGGGGAGTGGATTCAGAAATTAAGAACCACAGTACATTGGAGGTGGGTGGATACTAATAGCATTAGTTATGCTTCCAAGCTAATTTCCGTGCAGAATCATGATGCGTAAATAACCATAAGCAATGCTTAGCTTGCTAAATTAAACAGCAGTGGACACACAGGAAGGTTATAAGTGCAGAATTGCTTGATTTTGTTTGGTCCCTGGGGTGTTTTCAATTACAATTAACACACTGGAGGAGCGGGGCAACCAGAGACATAAGTTGAAGGAAGATGGTAAGCAAGGCAGCAGGGAAGAGTTAGCACATTTAATTGTCCCGATTTAGATTTGAACTGCTTTTGCTCGGATATTTTAGATGCTTTAGATATAGCTTAATTTCATACACCTCCACACCAGAGGTGATGCTGAAATTGGAGGCAGTTTAAAAAATGGTTAAATCGCTAAGTGCTTGCTGAGTGCTTCAATCAGCTCAGAATCCTATTGTTCAGAGTAGAGCCTATTTGGTTTTATCTATTAATGGAGGGCTCTGGGTGAGCTTGCTTTTATGTTTAGTTTGGATAAAAACCTTTATTCGCAGCTAACATGTTTCAATGCAAAGTCAGAACGCGCTTTTTCTGTGATTACCTTTTCTGTGAAGAGCAATTTATCCTTTGTCCTTGGTATACGTTCTTATAAATTGCTGATCACAACCTTGAAAGCAAAATACAAAGTCATAGGCATGAGGGATAACATTCCACCTGAGTCTAGATTTATTCTTGTCAGCCTAGCTCAGCGACACCACTTTCACCCGTGAGTCAGAAGGTTATGGGTTCAAGCCCCAAAGAGCGACTCAGAATCACACAGACTGAGCTGACACTCCAATATGGTTACCTTGTTGGAGGTACCAGATTTGGATGAGACGATAAACCTAGGTCTTATCTGCCTGTTCAGGTGTATGTTAAAGATCGCATGGCACTGTTCAAAAAGAGAAGGTTTTTTTTTCCCCCAAGGTCCTGGCCAAGAATCCCTCAAATAAAAATTGGTCACTCATTCCATGGCTGTCTGTGGGACGGTGCTGTGTGAAAGGTGCTCTATAAATGTAATTTTGTTGATGTTGTGTGTAACTGTCTGCTGTTTGTTACTCACAAAATACACAGTCAATCCATTTCATGGTGTATCCTATAAAGCACTCGCGTCTTGATGACTTGATAAGTCGCTATTTCAAATGCAAGGCTTATTATTTATTATTATTACCCTATTTACTACAACAACTACAACAAAAAATGACATTTGTAGAGTGCTTTTCACATCGGGAGGACGTAGAATCTCATAGCGTCCAGAATTTGGAAAATTGATGAACTCTTGTCTTTGAATCTGGTTTTCTCTAGTTTTTAAAACAAGTTACACTAGCCTCCCTCAAAGTACAACAAGGTACCCTTTTAGAAACAAGTCCATAAGACTGGGAGACATATATGTAATAAATCCTAAATCTGATCAAGTTGTGCATTTTGGATTTGCTTGATTTCGATAACACTGGAGAAAAAAAGAATCTTATTTCATAATGATCGCTCACACTCTCTTAACTTTCCTGGGCTGGTTTGGTTGAATGGCAGCATATAATGTGGTTATGCTGAGCCTAATCAATGTCACCAGCTGCTGAAACAATATTACCAGAAAAATGCATTAGTGGCATTGTTTTGAAACAGCATCTCATCGGAATCTAAATAAAGTCTCAATGTGGTTTGAAATATTTTGAGTGCACCAGTGATTTACTGATTGACTAGTTCAGTAGTCAAATAGTATATACTATTTTGTCTGAACCTTCTCGAGACTAAAACCTGATGAAAGTATTGTCTAAAAATGCACACTATTTCACTGTGGCAATTTGCACTCACACAGTCTACTGCGACTTATTGCTTTAGTGATCGTTAAAATAAAATGGACATAATTAGCTAATGAATTGATCGTAGGAACTTGCACATAATATGATTGCAAACCTATTTTGAACAAGCATGAGTTGCGGGAATGACAAGCTATAAGGCATTTCTTGAAGCTCATTATTTTAATAATGGAATAAAAATTGCATCGCCACGCAGCCTTAAATACTTTTGTCAGATTCAGATTTTCATAGGTCATCTTGACTTTAAACTGGATTTCTTATTGCTGTTGATTTGTTTGCATGGTATGAATCAGTGGGCCAATGACCTGTTTTCAGAAAGAGCTTCAAAATTGCTTGGAGGGAATAGGTCGTTTTGTCCCCAACATAAATCTTGAGAAATTAACTTTGAATGTCAGAGAAGTAATGACAACAGAAAGCAAATACTGGAATAAATACGAAAGTATAA
The DNA here is from genome assembly GCA_035084275.1 of Hydrolagus colliei. Classification (NCBI taxonomy): domain Eukaryota; kingdom Metazoa; phylum Chordata; class Chondrichthyes; order Chimaeriformes; family Chimaeridae; genus Hydrolagus; species Hydrolagus colliei. The sequence continues at coordinate 8,826,382 of CM068762.1, read as the reverse complement.
GCGATTTTAGTTTACCATATTTGCCTATTACCTATAAAAGATTTGTTTTGTCAAAGAAATGTGGAAATGAAATTGCAGCCTTTTACAGGAAAGTTGTATATTTTCTTCCTAAGGTATCCAGTCTATTGAGAAGGCGCAGTTGATAATGCAGGAAAAATCACCAGGATATGATCTATTTATTGTTTCCTTGAAACTGAAAGCAATCCATTCTTTTTACAGTATCCATGCCATTTCACAGCACCACTCTTACTATTTGATCATATCAATGAGCATGTGGGGGTGAAGTAATTGTTTTTCAAATGTGCCAGTTTTCTTTTCTTATTCAAATAAGGTTCTTTGTGACTGGCAAACAAAATCACTGTTGCTGATTGATACTCAAAATTAAATGCTTTTTTTTCACCCAATAGATAGTCCGTCTTTAATATGTCTGAAATTACAGTATTACAACGTGTTATGATTCCATTTCTTAGGCTTTGCATAGAATCTACCAAAGGTAACCAGCCTTGGGTTATAAAGGAATAAATTAGTTTATCAAAAAAAACAATCACTGTGCGTTTTCCCTCAGTGTCGCTCTTTTCTTCCTTCTCAAAATGCACAAGTGAGTTTCACCATCACTGTTGTTTTCATTCTTTTTGGAATAGTTGCAAAGAATTTGGTTGTGTCAAAGAGTTTGTTTCCAGACTTGGGACTTTTTACTGTCTGTTTTTAGACAGGAAAAGGGAGTTGTATTTGACAGATTGGATATCTTCATTGGAGTAGGTGCTGAACCTGATAATGTGGCAAAACCAGAACATTTGAAATAACGATTCAAGTTAATGACTTATGTTCAGCAACAGTATGTGAGCTTTCTCCCGTTTTCTGGCTCAGCAGACTCCCTCCAAGCACATTTCTCTGATTTCATCAGCATTCCCTTTATAACCAGGACATGAAATTGAGATTCTCGATTAAAAGAAAAGATTCTTGATGGCAAAAAACATGAGATTGCTCATGTCGGGTATTTCTTCAATGGACCCATCGGCAACTCCTTACCCCCCCTTCCCCCTCTCAACCCTCTAACCCCCCCACCCCCCGTCCTCAGCTCGGGTCTGAAGCAGTGACTGTCCAGCGCCTTGGGACATCCTCCTGACGTGAAAGGCGCTATACAAATGTAATTTTGTTGTTGTTGTTGTTCTGTGGTCAGACACTGATTTAACTGTATATACTGGAGAGATTATTTTTTGTTTCCGTACACTTAAATAGCAACATCAAAAAGTAGTACAGGAATTGTGGTGCAAAACGTTTAAGTTCATTTGCAGATGTAGAGAAAGTTACAACCATTAAATAACTGAGAACTCTAGCTGTCTGGGTGCTGCCCTCATTTGAGTTGGGGAATGAATAAGTGTTTACTTCCTACCAAATGGCAAGAACAAGGCTTCACTCTCAGTGTCTTGTGATGGCCTCCCGACGTGAAAGGCGCTTTACAAATATAATGTTGTTGTTGTTGTTGTAGTTGTTATCATGATGACTTGTTTCGCTCGTGTTTGGAACATTTCAATAGTGATTGTAGAGGAACTCTAATCAATTAGATATCTTTATTCTTATTTTGATAAACTGTACTCTATGTGCATTTTACCTTTCTCTCTTCCTGTCAAAAGATCCTATTCTAAATCGAGGCAAAATATTATTTCCCTTGGTTCCTCTTAACCCCGAATGCCAAAGGAGTTGGTCGGGTGATCTTAGCCGGACAGAGAAGCAGCATTCTACCCTGAGAGGGTCCGCAAAACCAAGTCACGCAGTTTAAGATGGCTAAATTCCAGCAGTGCCCCAAGTTACATTCTGGGGTTCAAATGATTGAGAAGTGATTGAAATCATGCCATTTCCACTCATGGCTTCTCTGAATCAGATATTTTGGCCAGAATTTGGATCAACTTAAATGGAATTAGCAAGCATATGTAGCACAAAGATTGAAAGGATTTCTCCAGTGGCTCACAATTACCCAACATAAATACAATTACGTTTTTCTTTGCCAGTTATGATGGTAACTGGATTTCTGCTCTATGTTCCAGCAGTTCTTTTAAATCATAGCTTTGTTAGCAATTTTTAAAGAGCAGAGCAGATTCCAATGAAGGTATGTCTTGTCTTTACAAAAGAGTGGTGTTTACTTTAACATATCTCCTTGATTTGGAATGATTTAATTCAACCTCAGCGTTTAAAATGGAAAAATGTTCAGTTCGGTACCTAGGTCAAAACAAATTGTTATTTGTACTCCTCTAGAATATTAATAGTGTGTGTTTTATTTTGTTTAAAGCAAGGGAGGAGGAAAGATGGGGAGATCTTTTATTTTCCTGCAACGTATGTGAATGTCTGAAGAAATATTTTGTGTAAAACAAAGTGTGACGTGAATGCAGCAGATTTGAAGGAGAAATGCTGAAATTTGTTTGGTGTTATTCCCAAATAAATTGGTCTGCCAGAGAAACACATTTAGTATTTGATCAGAACCTGAGTTACAACTTGTTAATATTGTTAACAAATGATTGCACTGTACAGCAGGGCTTGTTGTCCGTTTACTTTTGAATCATGCAATTTAAAGTCTTGACAGGCTGATAAATCACATTGTTGGATTTTGCCCGTCAGTCTCCTGTCATTGCCGAATACTTTACATTTAAAGTTATCCTTGACCATTTGTGACTTTCTTCCATTTTTGAAAAAAAATTTCACCAAGTGATTTGGAACTCAAGAAGTTGTGGACCATTCAATCCTCCTCCACCGCCTCTCGTCCCACCTCAACATTCAAGGATCTGTCCTTGACTGCTTTAGGTCCTATCTTTCTCTCCACTTTGTGTCTGCCAACAGCTTTTCTTCCAGCCCTCGCAACATCTCGTGTGGCGTTTCTCAGGGCTCTTTTCCCCTGTGCCCTCCTCTACATTCTTCCCCTCAGTGACATTATCCCCAGACATGTGGCGCCGGCCAGGCTTTTAGCCTCTGCTCCCACACACTGGAACTCCATCCCACAGTCCATTCACCTCGCTTTCTCCTTTGCCTCCTTCAAGGCCGGTCTCGAGATCCTCGTTTTCGATCATGCCTTCAGCCGTCCTCCCACCTCTCCCTCTTACTCTCCCTTCCCCTCCCCTCCCCTCCCCCCCCCCCTCCCCTCCCCTCCCTCATGCTCAGTTCCTGACCCCTGACTGTTTAGAGCCTTGGGACATCCTCCCGACATGAAAGGCACTTGATAAATGTAATTTTTTTTTTGTTGATGTTTCTGCCTTGTGGCGTTAAATTCTTAGTTACCCAGAGGCATATGTTTAAGCCAGTCAGTAAAATGGCTTTTGTGCACTCAATAAAAATTGTGGTGGTTGCATAGCTTACGAGAGATGAACTTAATTTGCTGAACTCACCTGGGACATTCCCCTGAATTGCATTATACTTTAGTTCCCTTTTAGTGTTTTAAGACAAAATGCTGAAGTAAAGCACGAAAGCATCGCTGCTCCAAGTCTGCCCTGGATGCATTATCTTTCATTGCTATCCAAACACGATCAGCAGAGCGAGAGAGAAATTCAACTTTCAGATGCATTGAGAAGATCATCTGTTTTCACACCATGTTCAACTTCTCTGTTGTGATGCAGCTCTTCTGAGCTGGGATTGAAATTGATCGAGAACAGGGGAGAACTGAATGGTTTAGATGTAGCTGATTTGCAGCTCTTTGGGTCTATTATAAGTACGGTCCCAATTATTTGGAAGCTACGAGTTTCACTTTGGTTCCTGTATGTAATCTTTCCTTGAACATTTTACCTGGAATGGCAGTTAAACATCATTTGGAGAATCATATGCAAAGTAAATGAATACAAATGTTCGTTAATCAGGAGTTTCTTACTGAAAGCTAAATATAGGTTTTTCTTTTCTTGTTATTGGTAGAGGAAGATGTGGAAAACTTCGATGTCACAACTTTGACTGAAGAGGTGCAACGGAACATTGAAGCTGATAGCTTCTGGTGTATGAGTAAACTATTGGATGGGATACAGGTGAGCATACATTCCTTCATCAAAAAAACTGGTTTCAGCGCCTTGGGATGTACTCCCAATGTGAAAGGCACAATACAAATAGAATTTTTGTTATAGATATATATATATAAATAATAATAATCCTTGCATTCGACATAGCGCTTTTCATGTCTTCTAGACGTCTCAAAGCGAATTCACAGCATATACTGTAAAGTGAATTGATTGTATATTTGTGGCTGAAATGTATATTTGTGGGCTGTAATATTACAGCCAATTGCGCACAGCAGTGTCCCAAAAACAATCATGGATTGAAATGACCAATTTTATGATTGTGTTTTTTTTTGGAGGGATTATTATTAGGCATGTGGAATAAGGAAACTTGCCCAAAGTTTCGCCCTGACCTGCCCGGATTTGAACACAGTTCTCACGTTTGTAAGGAGAGTGCTCTAACCACTGAGCTACAGGACTTCTGCTGTTGTTTGCTTGTAAACTTTCCTTTTTAGGAAAGGTGATCCCATGGTGTATTGGAGTACACAACAGAAGGATATCTCTGCATATATACTTCTCAAGTTATTTAAATTTGGGTGGGTCATCCTAATGTTATCTTCGGATCGCATGCTTTGTGCCAAACCACAGCTCAATTTGCAGAGTTTGGCATTGGCATTTCAATCCAGCAAACTCTCAATAAAGTAAGTATAGAATATCACAGTGTTTAACATGTGGAATCTATCCAATTGTGGAAACCTGGCATTCCATTTCATGAATATGTCTTCCCATCTCACAATTCCCAGCAATTTGGGATGTCCGCCCAACGTGAAAGGCGCTCTATCAATGTAACTTTTGTTTTTTTGTTTGTTTGTGTGTGTGTGTGTTCTTGCCCTTACAGAATAAGTACCACATTTGAAGTGGTACTTAGAGTAATTTTGTAATAACATATTTTCAAAAGAAATCTCCACACCTCAAAAAAAACCAGCCTGGAATGAAAGCAGTAAAACCACTCCAACAAAAAATGAAGGATAGATATTTGTTAAGGGTACAAGAGCATTTTGCAGCCACTTTCCCTTGCGGCAATACCATACCTTATTTCAAATAAGAATTTACCAACAGCACATTGCTTTATGTGATAAAAATTGCAGCTTTAAACCCATGTTTTTGGCAAGTTGAAATTTCTCTTTAAAGCTGTTAGTGTTACATCAGTTTGCTAAATCTTTATGGTAGCATATTCCAAGCAGGAAGATCAACGAGTTCCATTTTGGGTTGTTGGAGCACTGATAGCAGGGGGCATTTTGTTTGTGGTCATTTTGTATCATGACTTGCCTGTGGCTGCTTTTCTCAACTTCTCAACGTAATTTATTGTACTAATTAGGTCCCTGGATTACTGAAGTAAAGGTTACAGAGTTAGCTGGGGAAAGGGTTGCTGCTAACAACTAATATTGCGAAGTCTAGTAGGACAACATTTTGTCATTGTATTTTAAAATAGGTATGACTTTGTGTTTTTGTTTGAAAGAATCCTTCTAGGAAATATACATTACTATATATATTAGACCCCATTTCATTATGAATAAAATATGTTTTTGAATAGTATTGTATTGATGTTTTAATGCTCATCAGCAGATATTGCATCAGAAGCAGGAAAAGTTGTGGACAGTGTACAAATTCAGAGATCAATCCCACTTTAGTGACTTGATATTTCTTTACAAGCTGAAAGCCAACACTATAACTGTAAATCTGACTGGCAAGCTGTTCTTGCATTGAATTTATTTTCGATCTTTATAATAATTTAATAGCACTGGCTTGCATTACATCTGTTCTGTGAATCAATGATCTGGAAGGAGAACATCTGAAAACTCCTGAACATTTAAAAAAAAGCCTGTCTGAATAGACACCTTGGAAATGTGTTACCTTAGGCAGCAACAACCCAATTCACTTTACAGTATGTTCTCTGAAGCTCTTTGAGACGTCCAGAAGATTTGAAAAACGCCACATCAAATGCAAGGATTTTTAGCAGTGTTACTGATACACAGATAGAATAGAGATTGTTTACTATTGTTGTTGTTTTGGTAGAAGTAGCAACATAGCAAGTCTATAAGGATGTCCAGTATTGGTATAGGGAAGTGCTGAACATAGGAGTTCCGATATTCTACCTAAAAGGTAGGACATTGGATTTGTGGCCAAGTTTCCCCCCTAAATGACACGTTGGATCTCAGACTTGCTGTAGTCTGGAGGACAAGCACTTCTTCCACACAATAGGAAGGAAAATTAAAGAGAGGGAGTCACTCCAGGTTTTTTGTCCTGCAGCTCTTAGTTCAGCCACAAGATTTGGATGAACAGGCCACTCCAAACCATTCAAACTCATCCAGAACTCTCATCCTTCCAAAACACACCCGCCACTGTTCTGTTCCCCTCTTTTTCCTCCCACCCCCCACACTCACTCCCACTCCCATGTCCATTGCAGTATTAAACTACTTTTTAATTGAGTGCAGTGTCTTGGCCTCAACCACTTTTCTTGTCGCCCCGTTTCACTCCCATTGATCGGCCTCTGTTAGGCAGCCAGAGCGGTGTAGAGTACATTTATCATTCACGTTCCTGCAATAGTTAGAAGGCAGTTTCTTCATTAACTTCTTGAAGTTGTAATGTTGTGCTTGATTTCCTGGAAGATGATTGACTTATTCATGTAATACTGATGTAAACGAAAAGAAATGTCAGAAACATGAAACTTAAAGGTGCGTGTAATTGTTGTGCAAAATAATAATGTGTGAGATTGTACTTTGTGAATTTATCTAGCAACACTAACAAATTTTGAGCCAGCTATTCGTTGATGCATTGATATTACAGTATTTTATTGTTTCGTCTTAGTTACACCATTTTCTATCATTTCAGTGGGCTACAGAGAGGTGTGTGCTTATTTGAAATGAATCTCTCCTTTTCTTTGGGTTAAATATTGCAAATAAGCTTGTGATTAAAGTACGATTAAATACTGCTGCCTTCATCAAGCAATTTGTATTTTATTTCCCTAAAGGACAATTACACGTTTGCACAGCCAGGAATTCAGAAAAAAGTGAAAGCACTTGAGGAGCTTGTCAGTCGAATTGATGGTGAGTCATTCGTTCAGTTTGTTATTTATGAATCCTCAAAAGGATGGCAAATAATCCTTACTTTTCTGCTAGGCTAGCATTGAAAGCATATTTTATTCACACAATGGATCCAGAGCATAGGGCAAACATATCTTGAATGATGATTGTTGCTTGTTTTTATTTCATTTAATTTTAACAAATGAGAAGCATCTTTGCCTAGTCAATCAACCTATCTTCAGTCTCCACATTCAACAAGGAATCTAAAGTTTTCCTTGTCGTCAAGCATTTTTCTCTACATAATGGAAACATTTTACATCTTTTGAATCTACTCGCCTGATGTAGGTTTAATTTTTGAGGTACTTCTGCTATAATTGGTGAAACCTCAAACATAATAGACATGATAATATAAACATAATAGACATATATAAATCATATACAAATATAAACATATGTATATAATATAAACATAATAGACATGATTTGACATGTCCTTAAAGAAAAACAAATGAGAAATTAAACTGAAAAAGTTGAACTGGACATTAAAAGATCCCAAGGCACTATTCAATAAGAAATGAGAACTTCTCTCCTGTGTTATTCACTTCTTGGCAATTTGTGGCATGGGGCTCCTGTAATAGTGACTAAATTTGATATAATGCCGTCAAATTAGGAAGATGTCTCAAAAGTGCTTTACAGAATGTGACTGTATGTTTTGTAGGAGAATGTCTCAGTCAATTCAAGCACATCAATGTCCTACAAGCAGCCATGAAATTAATGCTTCATAGGATATACTGTAAAGTAGATCTGATTGTGTAATTTGTGGGCGATAAATAAATTATCGTCCTCTCTGCAGCATGGATTTGCAGGTGTTTGCTGCTCTCTGTTACTCTATGCAGATGGCCATTCTTATTCGTAAGTGTGTGTGAGACATACAGCCCAGGCCTGTCCTTGCCCATCTCCAGACTTGGAGAGCTTGCACTTTTCAACACTGCTTGAAATCATATTGTTTGTAGCATACAGGAGTAGGAACTCTGGCTGATATGTTTGTCTAGTCCATAGCCCAAGGCTGCTGAGATTTTATTCCATGAGCAAACTGGTTTTACTCTGGACATGAGTCCAGTAACTGAGCTGTAGGAGATTAAAAAAAAGTAATTCCCAGAATCATCTGCAAATCATCTAAACACAATTCAGGGTTCCTAAATAAGCTGAAAGTGAAATATTTCAATTGGAAAAAATAGGCCATTGTTAGATCTGGGGAATCTAGATTGTCATGATAAGGTCATTACAACATGATTCAATGTAAAGTGACTCGCAAGGTGGTGTTAAATGACTACACAATCAATACATTGTTCTTGGAATAATATTCTGGCAAACAAAAGGGACATCCTTATGGGAAACATAAATTAAATACAATTAAATGTAGACATTAGCAGTCAATATTGTGAAAAAAAACTACCTGATGTTGAAGGAGATTATTACAGTGCCTCCTGTAGTTATACATTCTTTGTCCTTAATATGTTTGGAAATGTAAAATTAAAAGCTTGACAAGCCTTAAACATCTTTAATTAAACTACTGCCAGTTTCTATTTCTGGGCCTTTATCAACAATCTTTGTTCAACCGCTTGAAAAACCTATTTATCGGTTTGCAATTTAAGATTTAGATTTTTGGACCTGAAAACGTAAGGAAACAAAAGCTAGAAATATGGTTAGAGCAGTGGTGAGAGCACTCGCCTTACAAGCGTGAGACCTGTGTTCAAATCCAGGCAGATCAGAGCGAAACCTTGAGGACATTTCCTTTCCTCCACACACCTAATAATAATCACTCCAAAAAAACACGATAATAAAAATTGGTCATTTCAATCCACGACTGTTTGTGGGACATTGCTGTGCTCAATTGGCTGCCGCCCACAAATATACAATCAATTCACTTTACAGTATATTCTGTGAACCGCTTTGAGGCGTCAATAAGATGTGAAAAATGCTTAATCAAAATGCAAGGATTATTATTATATTATGTTGTTGTTGTTGTATCAACTAATTATCCAGTGTTCCTGACTTTATATTAAAGGAGATGCAAAATGAAGCTTCAACTTATTGTGAAGATTAGAAAACTTGCTTAAACAGCCTACCGGATTCTGTGTAACATGAGATGAACAGTTAGCTAAACGAGTGGAATATGAAAATTATTTGATATGTGAAATACACGAATGTATTGACTCATTTGTTTAGGCAAGTGCTGCAGACAATTTGCGCACAGCCTCGCTTCCTCCCTTGCCTCCTTCAAGGCCGGTCTCAAGACCCCCCTTTTCGACCGTGCCTTCTGCCGCCCTCCCACCTCTTTTCCTCCCCTACCCCCTCCCCTGCCCCTCCCCTGTGCTCGGGTCCCAACCCCCGACAGCTCATCGCCTTGGGACTTCCTCCCGACGCAAAAGATGCTCTATAAATGTAATTTTGTTGATGTTGTATTTACGGGATTATTGGCCCAAGACACCAAGAGAAACTCCCTGCTCCTTTTCGAACAGTGGCGTTGAATATGTAATGTAAAGAAAGATGAGACTTCAATTTAATATTAATATCTCAGCCAAAGAACGCCACCCACAGCAAAGCTTCATAACCCCCACTGATAAACTGGAGTGTCCACCTCGACCATATGAGTACTAAACCTAAAAGAGAAATAGTTGGGAATACTCAGCAGGTCAGGCAGCATCTATCTATACAAATACTAGTTTTGTTTAATTTTCAAAAGTTTTTTTGCGCATGTTTAATGCTTAGAATTGCAAATCTGGAATCAACAGTTTGAATCTTACTGCTAATTAATTTGCTGGCCATATTTTGTACAATCTGTTTTGTTGGATGACGCAAGTTACATCTAAATGTGTCAAATCTGGCCTGGATTCAACTCTTAACCTGATCAAAGGAGCAATCTATTTTGAAGAAGAGAACAAAATACATCTGTTGTCAATGCAGAAGATGTATGTTCATGATGTTAATGCTTTCAAATAGCTATTTTAATGCAAGTTGCGCTGCTTGTCAGAATTTAAAAGCCATGCCTGTAATTTAGGTTGGGCACTTCATGACTGTGCTACAATTCACTTCAAAATACTTCATGAATTCTGAGACTTGCAAAGAAAATGTTTCATAAATAAACACGCATTAAATTAGCACACACTTTTATTTAAGGACATGCCAATCAATATATTGTTTTAGGTGTACTTCGCAGGCATTATTTGCAGCCGATCGGTGTGACTGATGCATATAAATATATTGTGATATGTTTCTGGCTTCCCGTGGCTGTGTGATATGAGCAGGAAATGTGCTGGTTAGCCTTGATTGCTGTCGTTCTTTCCAATCTGCAATCTCTTGCACGAGCTGTACTGAATGACCAGCTAGCTTCTTGAGTGCAGCAAAGATCAACCATTGGCTGGCAGGTCTTGAGTCCCTCTGTCCCAACCCTCTGTAACTCCATCCCACAGTCTCTCTGCCTCAATCCCTCCCTTGCCTTCTTCAAGGCCCGTTTCAAAACCCTGTGCCTTCGATCACTCGCCTAGTCCTCCGCTCTTCCCCCTCACCCTCCACACCTCCTGAACCCAAGGGTGTGGACTTGGGAAATCCTCCTGGTATGAAAGGTGCAATACAATGAATACCACATCTACGGTCACCTTCCCCTCCCCCTGTCTCGGCCCCGGGCTAAGCTATTGTGAAGCACTCTGAGATACCGTCTGGCGTGGAGGGCGCTGTATAAATTCAAGTTGTTGTTTTGCTCAAGCATCATATATTGTATATTAGAAGCTGGTCAGTCCATTCTTGAAGTGATGTCAGCTGTAACCTCATCAATAGTAACAGTAATAGCCTTATTTTTGTAGATAGGCCAGTTACAGCACAACGTCTAATTTTCATGGCTCACACCACCATGTTAGAACTGGATCTCTTTGTATTAATGCCACCAGTTCAATCTGCTCGTAGCTGAAGAACAGACTCTATAGCAGACGGGGTAGACATTGAATAAAGACTAACAAATATCCTAACCGGTCAACCTGTTGCGGGGCATTTTGTCCTTCGTTGATATTAACGGATGGCTTCAGTTTGTGGCGAAATCACAAACGATCTGAACCGATCTTTAGTGCGCCTTGAAATTCCAAAAGAAAAGTCACAGTGTGTTGAATGGAGTGAAGCTGGACTTTGTCTCGATTAACTGGTTACAGCTGGTTTAAACAATAAAAACAACAAAGTGCCTTTTCAAGTCAGAGAAACAGACGTCAGGTTTGATTTTTCACTGAGCATTCCCTCCTTCGAGTTCATTATTACCTCATTAATACCTAAAACGGCCTGGCTGCGGATTGATTGATGCCTTTGCCATGTTTCGTAAATTGTGTCCTGCAATGCAGAACTTTCAGCCAGTTACAGTGTACTCTAGTGTCAGTGTCATTAAACATGCGACCCAGAATCATCTTTTAGAGTTTCTTCAGGGACAGTTTTTAAAAAGCTAATTAACCTGTCAATATTCCGTGGGATGTCGATGTGTTGTTCTGCCTTTGCGTCAGAATTTCTCGCGCCGCTTTTGCAGTACTTTTTATTTAGTTTCTTTCTTTCCCTACGAAGGGCAACACAATTTTCTGACCTAATTTTCAATCTTCACACCAGCATTGCGTACCATTGTAAGGAAACGTTATAGCCAGGTCTTGCTTTTTTTTTAAAAAAAACACCCATCCATGTATTAAAGTGCATCGCATTACATTTTAACTGATCAAGCCATGTGTGATCTACAATGGAGACAAATTGTTGTTTGCTGTAAATCTACTGATAGTTTGTATCTCTCGAGTCTTTTTGTAATCTTGCCATTTTAAGTGAAGATGTGTCTCAATATACAGAAGCCATATTTTCAGACAGATGGCTGTATTTTGAAAGAATGAATACCTCAACAGCTTTTTTTTTAAAAAGAGGAAATAGCATTTATCAATTGATGAAAACTTGAAGCTGCCACCTGCCAGATTGAATTATACAGAACTTCTGTTCAAACTCACTTGTTAACCCTTTGGGAGAAGGCAGAACATGAGATTTCTTGAGAAACTAAGCTGCTCAGGCATATTGTCACATATGTCAGTTGAGCATTTTATGCATAAGACTCGCATAAAACCAGAAAGCGAGGTGATTTCATTCCCGCACACAGAAGCAGACTGTTGTTAACAATAAAACTGCTTTCACTGTGTCTGCAATCTCCCAGTTGTGATTGCTGCTTCAGCACTATAAAAAGCCTTATACACTTTACAAAATTGCAATTTACTGCTGTGAGTGCAGAGTAGATTCAATTTTATGTGAACCTTGAAGAGACGCCTGATTCAATTTGCAGTTGTCTTCACAGCTATTGAATGTGAACTCTGTAGTGTTGGACTTGTTTTCATGCAGTAACAGACATGACAAATCTTGCATTGCCTCATTCTTTAATAATTGTTGATGATGTAAATTTTAAGCAGCGAGGCACTTAAAATGTGTTATGAAATGCTGCTTCATTATTTATTTGTTCCTTGATTTGTTTTCCTTCCGCGAGATTCTTTTTAAGATTCTCCCTGTGCTATTGCTGATCACTGGACCGTGACCAGGAGAGAGGCAGGCTTAGTTCCAGGCTTCTGTCAATTACACTCCTGAACTTGTTAGGAGATGCTGTAGAGGAGCATGGGTTTATTTTATTATGTGATAGTTTTTTTCTGAGAAATGGTCTACCATTTAATCCAGTTCAGCATAGAAACTAACCGCTTGAGAACTCCTTAGTGTGAAGTTGCATTACTCTCTTCTATTTGTCAGTCCAGTGGCGTACTCAAGTTAATATTTCTGCTTCGTTATGAGCTTTCACTTCTTGCAATTGCAATGCAGTCAGTAAAGTCACTTGAATGTAAAAAATATGACTCTCCAGTTTCTCCTTCACAATCGATTGGAGCATTGGTCTTTGTAACGCACTGCTTTCAAAATGATCTTAAGCATTTATTGATGCAACATTCCTGTGTGCTTTTGTTAGCTAGTAGAGGATGTTGATTCACACCCAGTTCTTCACCCTAGTTGCCTGGATGGTTTTGGGGGGGAGCACAATCCTGCCAGCATGATGATCAAAAATAAAAGCGTAGGGATGAGCAAATATTTTCATCCCAATCTGTATGATGACATTTACTGTAGAGAAAAAAAAACTCCTTTAGTAAATTATTGGTAGTGCAATGTTGGGATGAGTTTGTAACTAACTTACAAATGTTTGTTTTTCCACTCCGAGATGACATCCTGCAGATACCACCAAAAGGATTCAATATCAAACTTCCAACTGCAGCCTTGAGCTGAACTATTATTTCATAAAAGTTTTTTTGTATAAAGCCATCATTCAAAGGAGAATAAAACAATATATTTTGCTTCATGTATTGAAAGTGCTGTTCAAAGCTTTGCTTTCATAAAATTATACAGCACAGAAGGAGGCCATTCGGCCCATTACATCTGTGCTGGCTCTTTAGAACAGTCTAAATTAGTCTCCACTCCCGCGCTCTGACTCCACAGCCCTGCAAATGTGTCCTCCACATGAAAGGGGAGAATTGCATGAAGTTTCTTTGGCCACACTGACTACAACTCAGATTCTGTTTTCCCTCTGCAGAACAAGTGCACTGTCATTTTCGCAAGTATGAAGTGGAGTATCTGCAATTTGCATTCCGCTGGATGAATAACCTGCTAATGCGGGAGCTACCTCTGCGATGTACCATCCGGCTTTGGGATACATACCAGGTAAATGTTCCACGGGCTGTTTCTCTCAACAAGCAAAAGATTAGATAATAATAGTGTTAATAAACCTTGCATTTGAGGTAGTGTTTTTCACATGTTTATTCCAAACAAGCAAGCAGTTTTTTGATTACACTTACACAAACAAAGTTGCTGATGTGGAAGAGTGGGAAAGAGCCCGTTTCAATGCTGTTGAATTGTAAGGCTAAGTTTAAAACTAGTTCCAATAAGACACAGCGCAGGTACATTTTTTTGAGGCACAGAAAGTAAAATTGACGATACGACTCATTGGGTAGTTCACCAACGGTAAGTAGCACAGGAACTATTTCCACCCAAACAAATACAATCATTTCACTTTTATAGTATGTTATGCAGGGTTGTGAGACAACTCAACTGAATCATAAGGCACTATACCAAGTGCAAGGATTATTGTTTATTATTTTAAAAAATTAAAAACTCCCGATATTTATTTAAAAGAAAATCCATTCATGAAAGCATGCTGGTTTCAGGATGACCTGGCTTGCTCACAGACCAACCGGGCCTTTCATCTTTGAGTGATTGTTCTGAAAAGAATGGAAAGCAACCAGACATGAAGCAGCAACAGTAATTTATTCACAGGTTCAACAAGAGGATAATAAAACACAGGTGAAGAAATCGATGATTCCGATCGCACAGTGACCAACAAAACATACTTGTATCTCTTATGAGATGCTTAAGATTATAATATAATAATAATCCTTGCATTTGATATAGCGCTTTTCACATCTTATCAACGTCCCAAAGCGCTTCACAGATTATACTGTAAAGTGAACTGACTGTATATATTTGTAGGCGATTAGTTGAACTACATCACAAACCATCTTAAAAAGATGCAAGATTGGTTCTGTTTTTTTGTCCCCCAATCTAATCTGTGTTTCTCTGGATGCTGCACCAATCAAAATATGCAGTTATATTACCTTGAATTATGTATCATAGCATGTCATTTTAATTTTAACACACCCAAGCATGTACTGTATCCTTTAAAAATATTTCATACACTCATAGAGCTTTCATCATTTTGTTGTTTCACCCAAAATATGCCTGTAAACCCTCTTGGTGTGTAATATTGCCCCTGTCTCTCCAGAACGCATTAGCTGCCTTCCTTATCAATCGTGTACTTTTACTCAATGAGATATCCTTCCTGTCTGTCCTTTCCAGCTTCTGCTGAAAGCATAAAATGCGGGTTACACAACACTGAGCATGAGTATGTACTTGCCTTTGCCTTGTATCACAATGTGATTGGACACTCGGAAACTATGCGACTGTTCCATCTATTCTCACTCCATTATCTGCAGTCAGTCCTAAATCAGTAAATAATAAGGAATGTAAATGAGTCGTAAGCAACATGGTCACCAGTGCAATTTAATGTCTGCATCTTTGTAGTTTTGTATGTATTTGTTAGTTATTTGGATCACTTATTCACTTGAAATTAAAAGGGTTCTTGCCCCTATTGGGCAATCAACCCTTCTCTAACTCCGCTTTGGGAAAAAAAACTTGTTCTTCTCTGAAACACTTTGAGAAGATGCTAGTATGTTATTTATCAAATGGGTTTTTTATGCATTATTTGAACTTTTAGTCGAGTAATTTTGCATCCCGGCAGTGATCCCATTAACTGACTACCCAGTAATGATTAATGATACATCAGAAGAGCTGAAATGTGCAAGTTTTTAACTGGTTCGGTTTGATCCATTAGATTTTATTAAATTGAATCCCATTGCCATTGCTTCATAGCTGCACCGCGCTTTGTAATAAAATAAACCTGAAGCATATGAAGCAAGCTGTGAAAGCAATCAAAGTCAAATAGAAGTTACAATAATGCTAGATTTATACAGCTGCTGCAATCATTATCACTTCAAACTGTAGCGTAATTTGGACTAGGAAATGTCATATTGCCCACCCCAACACAGCATTGGCCAGAAGACTGAGAGGAATGCCTGCAAATATGCAACTGAATCTGTGGTCAGGGCTTCACAAACCACCTCTTCGTAAAACAGCAGTATTTTAGAATTGTTTCCAATAGAATATTTCAGCTCTATGTTGTGGGAGCATGACAAAATCTACCAATTCGAAACTTGCTCAGATTATTTTATTTGGAAATGAGATGAAGTTATCCCAACAGGATCCATTTTTGGTAACTTGTATTTGTCTATACAGCACCATTCACAAAAGGTGCTGTAGAAAACAAAATTAATTGGAAGTGAAGGGAATCATGTAACTCACCTAATCAGCTACGTTTGTGTTAAAGTGGATATTAAATATTATTATTTATTTGTAATTCAATAAAAACAATGATCTGGAGTCCTGTAGCTCAGAGCATTCGCCTTGCAAGTGAGAGACCTGGGTTCAATTCCGGGTAGGACGAAATCTTGGGCAAGTTTCCTTACTCCACATGTCTGATAATAATCGCTTGAAAAAATCAATGATAAATTGATAATTTCAATCCACAACTGTTTCTGGGACACTGCTGTGTTCAATTGGATGCCGCATTTCTCCCACAAATATAGTCAATTCGCTTTATAGTATATTCTGTGAAGTACTTTGAGAAGTCTAGAAGACATTCAAAGCGCTATATCAAATGCAAGGATTATTATTTTTATCAGGAAGGCAGTTTAAAAACTGTACTTATCTATAGGACCTAAAAATGGACACCCTAATCCATGACATTAGGAAAATAATTGTCACTTGTTTTGCTTTAACAATTCATTTTAATTTATGCAGCAGATTCTGTAATCAAAGGTTGAGTACAGAACACAGTTAATTTTATTTACGATGCAGCATAATGTCATTGTTGCTGCAGGCTAGCTCCTTCCGCGTTTTGACAAACAAGATCATCTCTGGTGGAAAGAAACCCAAATCAAAATGTGCTTTAATTGCTCCCCCCCACTCCCTCCCCATAACGAAATGTCTTCTTCTTGCAATCCTTAAAAGCTCTGGCCTTTACCAAGGTAATCTCCTGGGCTCTGTGCAGCAGAAATCAAGCATGACGCCGATTTAGTACTGCTGAGCGTTTCTGAAAGGAATTAAATAATTCCTTAAATACCATAATGAATGGCACTCTCATCATTGGAATTAACAATACTGGAAGAGAGGTTTGGAATTTTGCAGCTTTGAATAGTAAAATAATGATGGGAAACAATTAATTTGATTGCATAGATACAATAGAGCTGTACAGTCGCTCTACCTTCTGTCCCCATACACTTGAAATAATTGTTTTGCACAAAGCATTTTTAGTTTCAGCAATGTAATGTGTTCATTTTTTAATTTAAGTTGATTGTAAATACTTTCCTGCTTTTTTTTGTCTCTTCCAATTTATTGTCTAGATTCCTGTATATCTCAAAGGATATCCTATTCTTTGAAAGACAGTGCTTCGCTGAACCCAAGTTTTCATCCCATTGAATTGCCTTTTATTCTAAGGCTTTAGAGAATACATGTCTTAAATATGAATTGGAATTGACTGACACATAGCAGTTCACATATCCAGCATACAGACCACTAAAACTGGATATAAGTGAGGAACTGAATTATTAATAATAATGAAGTGTTATGAGATTGAAAGAATCCAGGCTTAAGTACAAAATTGATGATGTAGTTTGAAGGTCATGGACCCGTCGTTGAAGATTAAGTGGTCCTGAATTTAATTTTAAAGCCTACGTTTGGAGTTATTCTGGCAATCACAGCTAAGAGTCAATTTCTAATGATTAATTGTTAGAACCATGAAGAAGGATTTGTCTTAAAGCTCTGCCTATGTATAGGAATGCACCTCATAATTTATCATATTTTCACTTGGACTGCATTGGTTTTAGTGTTGTAACAGTTTGAGGAAGATTTATTGACCAATACAGACATTAGGTTACATTATCAGAAAATGTATTGGAACATTAATTTTGGTGGGTTCTCAAGTTGGCTTATCAAGAGGGATTGTTAAGTTACCAATGGGCAGAGTAGTTGAAGGATGGAATATTCTGCTTTCACTTCTGTGACTTGCGTATACTCTGTGTCCTGAATGGGGAGATAGATGAATGTTGTCTCAATCGAATGAGAGAAGTGAAGGGTCCTACGTAAAATAATGGGAGAATTCTTAATTCTATTCCTAGCGGAGTCCTGTAGCTCAGTGTTTAGAGCACTCGTCTTACAAGTGTGAGACCTGTGTTTGTTCAAATCCGGGCAGGTCAGGGCGAATCCTTAGGTACATTTGCTTCTGTCAGACGCCTATTAATAATAATCCCTAAAAAAAAACACATTGGTCATTTCAACTCACGTCTGTTTGTGGGAAACCACTGTGCGCAATTGGCTGCCGCATTTCGCCCACAAATATACAGTCAATTCACTTTACAGTATATTCTGTGAAGCGCTTTGAGACGTCTAGAAGATGGGAAGAGCGCTATATCAAATGCAAGGATTATTATTATTATTTATTACAGTTGGTGCTATTCCATAAAACAGCTATCGTACGTAATTCAGATTAATTGGCAGTTGCTAGACTTAGAAGTCCTTTACACTAAAACCAAATAGAAAAGGCTTCTATTAACAGCATAACATTTTGTCTTGAGCGTACAATGTTGTCATTATGCCCACGTTTAAGAGATTAGTAGCGAACATTTCTAACTAAGATGGCAACTTAAAGTTTCCTCCAAATATTCTACTGGGTATACATTGTTGGGAATTAATTTTTTTCAAAATTAAAAAAAAAAATTCAACATTTCTTTTTCAAATTGACAACAAATGTAGTCTTTCAATGTACAATTTCATGAGCGGCATAATTATTTCCATTTATGTAAATCCAAGACTAGTTTGGCTGTTGTCCTCACTAAAATGGGATGCCATTGTTATACGTATGAACTTTTCCCACGGTTCACCTGCACATTTCCTGGATTAACTTCAAACAATAGGTTTACTGTCTAGTGATTCATGTTGAGCAGCTATCTAAATTCTGATGTCTAATGCACAGGTCATTCTATGCCGTTTATTTTTTTTACCTACTTTTGAAGGTTTGTAACTACTTTGAAAGACCACCTGTCTCAAAGACTATAGCAAATAAGCCAGAGTAATTTGAACTACGGGTTGCCAATTGTCAGAGAGTGATAATTCAATTTCCACTCTTTGCTGCTTGTCAGGAAACTATTCCCCTGTGCTCAGCAGAATGATTGACCTGTTTACATGTTTCAGAATGCCTGGATTGACCAGCATACTGCGCGGCTAGAATTCCACTAAACAAGGAACAATCTCTCCCACTGTGGGTACCATCTCTCCCCTAGCTGGCTGGGCTGAAGGAGGCTAATCTTTTAACACGACTTAATACACACTAAACCGTCCGCTATCCGTATCAGTGTCTTTTCAGCGGTTTTATAAACTCGCTCATCAGATCGGTTGCTTTCAGAGAACTTAACAGTATTTTCATACTGTCCCAGACACTATTATTTAAGATTTTATGATTCAAAATGAAATGCTGCAAAAGCTAATACAGTAGAAGCCTGTTTATCCGGCACCCGTGGGACCTGGCCAATGCCGGTTAAAGCGCCTGCTGGGTATTCGGGCGGCCCGCGGCCGAAAACCCACTACAAGAAAATTAAAGTTCTTTTAACACACACCATACACACCAGACTAAGTAATAACAGATAGTGGCGGAGTAATGTGTTGGTGCTTGTTGTGGGGCTGCTGTCTTGCGCTTCTCACCTTTGCTGGTTGGGGTTTGCGGTCCAGCGATTATTTTTTGAATGAAGGGCGCCAGGCGCGTGAGGAGGTGGCAGCACAATTTTATAGTCGCACGACTTTACTAGCTGCAAGCCGAAGCCCTAGACTCTACTAGCAGCAAACCAAAACACTGCACCTGCGCGACAATGTGGGTTATCGGCTAGCATTATCGGCTTGCCGCTAGTATGACTTTCATAGAATCATAGAATCATAGAATCATAGAATTTTACGGCACAAAAGGAGGCCATTCGGCCCATCTAGTCTGTGCCGGCTCTTTGAAAAGAGCGATTCAATCCCATTGCCCTGCCCGCTCCCCATAGCCTAATAGACCCGTTCTTCCTAAATAAAGATCTAATTCCCTTTTAAAAGTTGTTATCGAATCAGCCTCCACCACCTTTTCAGGCAATGCATTCCAGATTCGAACAACTCGCTGAGTGAAAAAATTTCTCCTCAGCTCCCCTCTACTGCGCCTTGAAACTATTTTAAATCTGTGACCACGAGTCACAGATTCACCCACGAGTGGAAATAGTTTTTCTCTATTTGCCCTGTCAAAACCCCTGTCGAAAAAAACGGGAGTGCGTATGACTTTGAAGTCATACGCACTCCCGTTTTTTTCACCCACTTGGCGTGCTCCATTTTGGGAGGGGTCGCTGGACCCCTTCAATCGCAGCATCATGGCTTCAAGCACAGCATCTACCAGCAAAGGTAAAAAGCACAAGAGTAGTTTTAACAATAAGTACCAATATAATATTCTGTTATTAATTAGGCATTTACAAATGCTCCACTGCTATTGTTCCGGATAAGTTACGGTTTATCGAATGGGGACTTGTTTTTTTGGCGTGTTGGTTATACAGAAGTGTCGGTGCATCGAGTCACAGATAAACGGGCTTCTACTGTACATTGCAGATACAACAGGGGAGCACCCCACCTCAGTTACAATGCCTGTATTTTTGAATTCCTTTATATAACCTTCACATTTGTGTAATCATTCAAATCTAACACATTTCACTTAGAGATGTTGTACTATGGCTCCTATGTTGTGTAATTTTAAATGATTATAAATCGAAGCACAAAGATCACCTTGACCACCTCATCGGTAGAGACATTGCGTAATATAACACCGATCGACAAAGCCTTGTAAATTGCCAGGTTTGACTCCCAGCCTGTGCTTAGTTAGCTGATGTCAGTTGAGATGTTAATTTGACAGACTGGAGAAGGGAAAGGTTAGATATGGTTCTTGCACCTGATTGCGTTCCGGTGTGACCTGTTGGAAAGTGTGCGATTGTAGACTATTGGGTATGGAGAGGATTGACTTTGCCTACAGGGTCAGACAGTCTAACAACACCACTACGTGTCTCAGCACACACGCGAGCAGAATGATAACTTGATCTGCGTTCTGGATGGCTGTTGGCATCTGTTGAACCGCAGGTCAATTTGAGTCAATGCCTCCAGGAGTGGAGCAAAGCAAGAAAATGGTGGATAATTGGCTTCAGAAAAGGTGAGTCCTTTTTAACAGACAATTGCACTGCTTTTGTTAATAATAATCCTTGCATTTCATAGAGTGCCTTATCATGTCTTTGAGATGTCTCAAATCGCTTCAGATGTCTCAAAACACTTTGATGGACATGCTGGAACACATACAAGTATGTTTTTGTGCCTGTTAACACTAAAATAGCTACTTCTTCCTGAAAAACCTGGATTACATTTTACACCGAACTTGATCTTCAGTCAATGCACGCAGAGTGTGTCTGATTAACCAAATACATCTGCAAACACTTATCCTTGATCAATATCTTCATGCCTCGGCATTGAAATGTTTAGTCAACCTTCTGGCAGACTTGGTGACTGATTCCTTCTGGATTCCTAGTGCCCTTTAGGAGTTGTTTCAATGAAGTAGTGCGTGTCAACATTTAAGAACTGTAAATGGTCACCTCACTACTTTAAACCAGTGATTGATACTGTTTGCATGTTAGAGCGCAGAAGCACAAGAGTAGTATGCAGCGATATGCTACATTAAGCTGCATCTCATGCCTACCTAGAGGATGCAGCCTAGTTGTGCTTCTTCACTGTCCTGATCCCTGACTGTTCAGCACCTTGGGACGTCCTGATGTGAAAGGCGCTTTACAAATCTAATTTTGCTGATGTTGTTCCTTCATGGATAAATTCCAATTTTTGAACAAAGATTAGTACTGTATACCATTTTGATTGGAGGTGTAGTCTATTTTATTTTGAAAGAATAAAGACTGCAGTTTTTTTTCAATAATACTAGAACGTGGCAGAATAATTCTTTGGAACATGACACTGAGTTGATCTGACAATTTTGAAAGACCAGATCAGAAAAATGACCATGTCGCTGTATTTTTTTTTGACTGCAATCATTGTTAATCTTGTACATCAAGTATGAAGTCATCCATTTTAACAAGCAAGTTAGTCCTTTAAAAAGCAGCAGCAGCAATTCTGCCCTTAATCAGTTATGGTTTAGGTTGTTTGGTGATCATTGTAAATTGAAACTCGGTAATGCATAGAGTATTTTTCTGCTTCAAAATAGTTAATGGGTCTTAGATTAAAGGCACTAGGGTGGCAATTCGGGGGGCAAGAACACTCAATAAATATTTTCTTCTTTTTCTAAATAAATTGAATGTTCACTCTTGATAATCTTGAAATTAATTTCCATTTCAATCAGCCTGAAAGAGTATGCCTATTAAGACTACAGTGCAAAACAATCAGGATTATATTTTAAAGGAATCATTCAAAGGCAAAGAAAATAAGTATCTGAGAATTATGGCACCTTGATTATCATTCTGCAGAAAAGCAAACCGTAGTCAACAGTTTTTTAAAATCTCAAAAGTGCTTCACAAATAATTACCATCAAGTGTAGTGATTACTTTTGTAGACGACCCCTGTGCAGCAACCAGGTCTCTTAAACAGCTATTTGATGTGTTATCAATTAATGTAGAAGTATCTATAGCCAAGGAGTTTGAGTGAAAAATTCCTTCGTGTGTGATGCGTTCTTTAATGTCATCCGAAAACCTGTAGATTTGACCTGGGTTTTATTATTTCATCTGAAAGACAATACCTCTGACGATACAGCGCTGCATTGAAGTGTCAGGATAGTTCAAGTCCCAACATGGGCCTAGAACACACAACCTTTCAACCCAGAGGCAGCAGTGCTAAAGCAAAAGCTATGAATAGCTTATTGAGGGGGGTGGGAGCAGTGGAGTTGATCTGAACGTATCAAGCAAAAAAAATTGTATCATTATTGGATTGCCTGAGAGCATGTCAAGGAGTTTTAATCATCCATATTTACTCGTACAATCTATCTAATGAACTCCTGAATTACACTGCATATCTGAGCGATCCATCTTCCTGCAGTGTAAATATACAAAATGTCATTTCAATGGGTTCACTGATCATCACCTATCTTTCATGCACTTTGGTTTAAGTGGCTGTTCTGTCTAATAGCTTCCTTGGGGGTAAAAATAATATTTTTTCTTCAGCTGAAAAAGTACTGCCAAATTTCAGAATATATTACGCAGAATAATCAACACTGCAGCTTTTTTTTCTGGTTGCTTATTTTTAACTAGGACACTATTTCTTATTTCCTTTCACAAAATGAGTAGTGTAAAAGCAATAAATTCCATTATGAAGTCATATACTTGGGATAAAAGCCTCCCACCAGTGTACAACCTGTCATCAGCTTTTATTGCTTTATACACTATCTTACAATGAAATTTATTGCTTAATTAACATTTCTGCTAGTTAATTGAAATTCAGCACTGGAGCATTATGAATAATACAAGAATGTGGTATTCCAACATCCGAGGATCTAAAAAAACTACGTTTTTGTTTTTTTTAGTTCCTCCGTTCCTGTTCTGTCGAACACATAAAACATAATAATAATAATAATAATTATTATAATTATCCTGGCGTTTGATATAGCACTTTTCACATCTTCGAAACCTGACTTCAGGCTACAGTTTGGGCTACACACAAGGTTCTAATATGCTTGTTTGTGTGGAATATAATTTGTTTCTGGAAAATCTATTTTTAAGCAACGGAAATCTGAAGAAGTTCTTGGAAATGTTGTCCTAATAAAAATGGAAAACTGTGCAGAAAGTTAATCTGCCTGGTAAACTTTAGTCTTCCAAAGAAGGTTAGTTTGCACATCAATAAAGTGTATACATACACACAAAAGTGCAAGATTTACTTTATGCATCAATATTATTATTAAAGGACTTATTTTATAAATGTCCTTATGTGTAGGGAAAAGGGTTTTTCACTCTTTAAGGTCCTGCTGATTTAATTGCTCTATGCTACATAAATTTAATTAAACCCAATCAAAGGATAATGTTCTTTCCTTCTCCTAAATATTCATGTGCAGATAGATCGGGAGATGGATGAATAAATAAAAATTCTTGTAAATCTATTTCACAATGTTCTGTTTGTGCTCGAGAAGTCAGGGTGCTGCAGGTTCTACATTATTAATAATATTTTTTGCGTTTGATATAGTGCTTTTCACATCTAGATGTCTCAAAGCGCTTCACAGAATGTACTGTAAAATGAAGTGACTGTATGTATGTGGGCAATACGAGGCAGCCAATTGCACACAGCAGTGTCCCACAAACAGCTGTGGATTGAAATGACCGATTTATTATTGTTGTTCTTCATGAGGGATTATTGTCAGCCGCGTGGAGTTTGCCCTGCCTGGGAATCGAACCCAGGTCTCTCGCTTGTCAGGCGAGTGCTGTACCCACTGAGCTGCAGGACTCCACATTAGACGAGGATTGATGAGTGTCATCATTTCTAAACCTGGCACATGGCGGGAATGAGCACCCGCAAAGAACTAAGCTTCAAGAAGAGGTTTTGGAAAGCAAACAGCGGCAGGGAGATTGTGGTTTATTAAGCAGCAGACAATGTTGATACACGATTTCTACGTTGGGACCTGGTATCTATTGGCTTAACAAGAACGCGGGTTTAGCCATCAACTTGACACTCTGAAGCAGATTATTTGTGTCTTTTAAATTAATAGGTAAAAGAGGCATCCAGTTTTCTGTCAAATTCAACAAAAGGAATCCTTCAGTTAAATGAATGAAGATTGGCCATTTGTCTCCAAATGGTTGCTTTGTAGCTGAGCTTTTATTTGCCTGTGGTAATCGTGGATTCTTCACCACTTGAGTTGCGAAATTGCCAGGTACAGCAAAGGTTTAACATTTTGAAGTACGACACTTCCAGTTGAAGGTTTTAACTTCACTCAACTTCACTCAATTAACTTCACTTTTTATGTAGATATAACAAATTACACCTGTAACGCGCCTTCCACTTTGGGACATGCTCGACACAAAAGGCGTATAGATTGGCTGCCGCATTTCACCCACAAAATACGCAGTTGATTCATTTTATACTTCGTATTATATAAAACTTCATATATAGTATGTATTACTTCATATTATATTTGTTATCTACTTATTGTATACTATATTTTGTGAAGTGGTTTGAGACGTCTAGAAGATGTGAAAAGCACTGTATCAAATGCAAGGATTATTATTATATTCTGTGAAGCATTTTGAGACAACCACAAAATTACATTAGTATGGCACCTTTCACATCGGGAGGACGTCCCAACGCACTGGACAGACAGTATTTCGGACCCAAGCTGGGTATCAGGATTGGGAATGGGAGAGGGTAGAGAGCAGGGGGGAACACAGTTATTCCGTGTTATCGAAAGCTCGCTCGAAAAGGAGGGCCATGAAGTGCAGGTGGTAAAGGGGTGGGAGGGCAGGGGGGGGAGGCGGTGGGACGGCAGAATGGAGTTCCAAGGGTGGGAGCAGAGTGGCTGAAGGCCTGCCCGCCAATGATGGGGCGGCAAGATGGGGTGTGAAGCAGTTTAGAGCCCACTAAGCGGAGGGAGCGGACAGGTTGATAGGGAGTTAGGAAGTTGCATAGGTGGGGGGGGGGGGAGTTAGGCCATGGAGGGATTTGAAGGTGCCTGGAAGATCCGATAAGGCACTATATCAAAATTAAGGATTATTAGTAGCATTACACAAATGTAATTTATTGTTGTAGATTCTCAATGACTATTCATAATCCGTTTTGTTAGTTTTTCCTCAAAGCTCAACTGGAAACGACAAATGTTTGTGCTGAGATTTATTTTGCAAACGTTTTAGACAAAGATTCTGAGCGTTGCAAATATTGACAGGAAAATAAGAAGAATTTAGTCTCTTAAGTTCTTTTGAGTTGTGTGATGGGTGGTGTTGACCTTGAGCTGGTTACCTTCCGATCTCGCAGTTGCAGCCCTGATTTAATCCTCCACACCAATGGGGAAATGAGAGGGGAAATTGGAAACACAATTTTCCTCAGGCCATTTCTGCACTGCTCCAAAGCTCTAGACCAGAGCAATAGGAGTCTTGAGAGTGAGTGGGATACCCACTAGCCTTATTTTTTTGATGGGCTTTGTGTGGTAAGAAGCTGAGACAGATGAGAATTAAATCAAAGCTGAAAATAGTGATAACATCATCATACCTTGCGATGTCCTCCTGACGTGGAAGGTGCTTTACAAGTGTAATTTTGTTGTTGTAATACAGACCTTAGGGGAGAGGAAATGGAACAAAAAGGATACGAGTATTACAATTAAATATTTAATTCTAGAAACCAGATTACACATTAGCTAAGTAGAAAGGCAGTGATTTTCACAAGGCTAAAGACATTATTATCACCCACTTAAGAAAATAATCAAAAAATACACGGGTAATTATTTACCTTATTGACTGTGATTTCTGTGCCATATTCATTTTCATTTACTACCCTTGAACCAGAGAACAAAGAGCTGCCACTGTTGGGGAGACAACACATCACAAAGTTTACAGTAGTCCATCCTTCGCAATGCAATTCAATTTATACATATCTGCCGTCTTTCACATTGGGATGACGTCTCAAAGCGCTTGGCAATTCAAGCCTGGCAGCTGAAGCTGGGGGCGTGGGGATTGTTAGGGTAGGAAAGATGACATAAAGTGCAGTAAAAGAACTACCATTTGAGGCGTGTCTTGAAGGAGGGGAGGGAGGAGGTAAGTTGGAGGGACCTGGGTGTGGGTTAGTCATTGATGAAGATGCTTTCCTAAGATAAAATATGGCATTTCATGCTCCTGGTTGCAACACATTGGGAACCATTTTCACTGGTGGTGTGGAGTGAATACAAAAGACCGATAACAATAATAATAATCCTTGCATTTGATATAGCTCCTTGTAACAGCTGCAGCTGATCGGTATTGCTTCTAGTGTGAGCATGGAGCTGCTTTTACACTCTCCGCATCCTTCTAGCCTTGTGATATACAACAACAGCAACACAATTACATATGTATAGCGCCTTTCACGTCAGGAGGACGTCCCAAGATATACATGACACTTGGACCCCCCTGGTGAAGCGATAACAACAGAGTAAGTGTTTTAGGGGTAATTGAAGTTAGGGAGCTGGAACACATCAGAGACTGGTGTTGGAATAGACTAATGAATGCTATTAGTGCCACAGGTTTCAGTAAGAACCTGCTCCAGCAGCTGCTCTCCTGAACGCAAGATTAAAGTCTTTGCAGCAGACTACTGGGGGAATGTGCCCAATAGATTGAGAAACGCTTCACTGAAGCTTCTCTGTCGACATTGGTCTGAATCAAACTCCACCATGGACCTGGTAAAATCTAAAAGTAAAAGGAGCTTCGCTCATGCTCAGCTTTATTTGAAAACCTCGATATTTAATGGAACACGAAAAACACCTATTTTCACGGAACTATACAAAACACTGCCCTTCAGAATTCTGCTTTACGGAGTGGAATGCTATGTTCATTTTGAAAAGCAAATTGACACTCATAATTCACATTTGAATGGAGTCCAGGAAGACGGTGGAATAACAATAAACGACTAGTGGAGACATCTGAAGTCATGTTTTGCCGTGCATTTTTGTCACTTGTAACTGCCATTCTGCAGTTCAAGTAATTTCTTAGCAGACAGCGATTGACTGCAGTCGAAACCCCAGCAGGTCCCTTACCTCATTTGCAAATCTCAAAGACAACCTGCTGCCAGCCTGTTGTGAATGCTGTTGTATAACCACTTCGAAAAAGATGATGTGCTTCTATATCAAAGAGCACTTGAAGCGTCGCACTGTCGCAGTCAGGGGTGCTGTTTGGAATATCTAGTAGAATCTGACTGTTGGGGCAACATGGAAAATGCTTTCAGTCTTAAAGTAACCATATTCTGCACCAAACCTTGCACCCCTGGAGATTGCTTTGTTCCCACCATTGACATTGCTCATCTTGATGAGCACAAACATGCAAAATTTGTAACTAGAAAACGTATCCCAACTAGTTGCTTGAATTTAGATTAAATCTCTCTTATAAGTACGATATTTTATTCGGCCCATCAGTAGCACATTTGAATTTAGAAGGCTGGGATATATGCTAACATTTATAGCTAATATGTAAGAATAAATTCAGTGTATTTTGGGGACCTCACTAATAATTTTGCTATGTAGTATTCTGTTGCCAGCATAAGTTTTCTTCAATTACGTATGCGTAAAAGATCACAGCTCATTCCATTACTATACCTTAGTTTTTCCAGCTTGCTGTTCATTTTACAAAGGATGCCTTCATGTGATTTATGGTGAGAGAGTTGCTTTTGCAATACTAATCAAAGATGAGAAAGAGAGAGAGCAAGAGAGAGATGGGATTCAATTTGGCCTGACCCTGCAATCCTTGATAACGTATTAACTAATAAATGACTTAATAATGCACCAGACACCATCATCTTTGATTCTGGAGAGGAGCTGAGCATACATAAGCTGGAGTAAATATCAAGACACTTGACAGGGTCTCTTGAACTATCGCATTGCCAACTTGATCTTAACTCCGCAAAATTAATCTTGTCACTGGATCATCAGATCTGTCACAGGTGACAGAAATGCCATACAAAAATCTGCTCTGTGTCCCACGGGTAAGACTTTGATAACCATGTAAAACATTTGCTTGAGAAATTCTATTTTTAGCTTATATAACTTCAGTATAATGAGAGTGAATTAGATGACATATTGAAATTCTATGCTTGGATCGGATCAGATGTGCCTGTTTTTTTTACTAAATAAATAAAATTCATTAATTGACACAAATTATGTATACATTTGATTTTTTTTTCTAAAATAGGTACAGCCCTGGTTAATCCTGCTTTGCATACTTAATAGAATTTAAGTGCATTTTAATGTTCATAGCCTATCTGACATTGAACATTACACTTGGCTCTTCGAGGGAGAAAAGAGCTGCTTAATGACCAGATGTAATGTTCATACTTTTCTGCTCATTTAATGCAATTGTTCCCCAACACACTTGCTCTCACTGAGGAAACTCATTCCCTTCTGTTGGACGCTAAACTCTTCAGGCAGTTTTCTATTTTAATCTGTTCGTTGGGATGTTGTCCTGAATACATATTAAGAGCTTTTAAATTGTGGCAACATTTTGCGATGTGACTTTGGAATCCCTGAAATGATTTTGGAAAGGAAATGGCATTTTCCAGTTCTGATGCTTAAGATAGTGACTTTGCCCATATTGAAGGATATGGGTACAATATTTTCAGCTTGGTTGCAAATAAAACTTCTGTCACTTGCCCATGGTGTTTACTGCACACACAAGCACTATATCTCTTAATAAAACGGTGGTACTGACACCTAGGCACGCATTAATGCAATCTCTACTCTTTCTTTAACACTACCTCAGCAGGCACTGATCTGCTTCATATCCCTCTGCCTCTCACATCCTACCATTGATGGTCAGGCTCTCAGTGTATCTCCCCTACTCTCTGGAACTCCATCCCTTCGATTTGTCCCCTTCCCTCGCCTCCTCACTTCAAGACTTTCCTCTTCGACCGTCCGTTCAGACATCTTTCCTTCTCTCTCACTCCCTCGGCCCCCAGCTTGGATGTAAATCTTGGACTGTCCAGTGTCTTGAGACATCCTCTGATGCGAAATGCGGGATATAAATATGAATTTGTATTGTCCAAGGAACCAAAGGACTGATTCCTCTTGAGGCTCCACGAACACTGGAAAAATCCTGTTTATATTCTGTTTTTTGTTCTCAAGATATTGTTCTCTCTAACAGCCATCTATCCCATGAGCTTTCATCTGTGTTAAAAAGCCTTTTGTGAACAATCATGTTCAATCCTTTTTGAAAGCAAAGATAATGTGTATCAACAGCAGTCCTTTCAGCCACTGTTACACCCTCAAAATGTCAATAATTGTAATTGGGAACTACTTTTTATTAACCCACATTGGCTTTCAATTATGACCTTAATCATTGCTAGGTTCTTTTTAATTTCTCCAGTTTTAATTCCATTTGTAGATTTTGAAGCTTATTCCTTATACTTGTTGTAATCATGTAAAAAGTTGGGAATTGCAATGTTATGTCCTCCAACGTCTTTCCTCCCACCTCAACCTTCAAGGCACAGTCCTTGACTGGTTCCATTCCTATCTGACCCACCGTTTACACTTTGTATCTTCCAATGGTTTTTCCTCAAACCCCCGCACAGTTTCTCACGGCGTCCCTCAGGGCTCTGTCCTCGGCCCCCTCCTTTTCACCATTTATACGCTCCCTCTGGGCGATGTCATCCGCAAACATGGGGTAAATTTCCACATGTATGCGGACAACACCCAGCTGTACCTTTCTGCCTCATCCCTCAACCCCCAGACCATCGATGTTCTGACAGCATGTGTGTCCGACATTGAGTCCTGGACGAGGGACAACTTCCTCCAGTTGAACGTGAGTAAGACCGAGGCCCTCCTGATCGGCTCAAGCCAGCGCCTCCGCACATCGGGCGCTGCCAGCCTTAACATCCAAGGCTGTACTCTCCATCTCACAAAGCCAGTGAGGAACCTCGGCATCACGTTCGACCAAAAACTCTCCTTCCTCCCCCACATCCGTGCCTTGACCACCACCGCTTACTTCCACCTGCGCAACATTACCAGGCTCCGCAACTATCTTACCCCCCGCGCTGCCGAAACACTCGTGCACGCGTACATCACCTCCAGGCTGGACTACGGAAATTCTCTCCTCGTCGGCCTCCCCAGTTCCTCCATTCACAGGCTGCAGGCCATCCAAAACTCTGCAGCCCGTGTACTATCCCGCACCCGCCTCCGCGACCATATAACCCCCACCCTCGCCCGTCTCCACTGGCTCCCCATCCTCCAGAGGATCGAGTTCAAGATCCTCGTCCTCACCTTCAAGGCCTTACATGGCCTTACCCTGCCCTATTTAACCAATTTACTCTCCCCCTACAAGCCCACCCGGACCCTCCATTCAGCAGGACTTGGCCTGCTCCAAGCTCCCCGCCCGAACCGCCCCACCATCGGAGGCCGGGCTTTCAGTTTTTCTGCTCCGACCTTATGGAATTCCATCCCACAATCCCTCCGTCTCGTTTCTTCCCTTTCCTCTTTCAAGGCCGGTTTGAAGACTTTCCTCTTCGACCGTGCCTTTTGTTCCACCCGTGCCTTTTGTACCTTCCCATACACTCCCCTCCCAGCTCGGGTCACACGCCTCCTGTGCAGCGCCTTGAGACGTCCTCCTGACGTGAAAGGCACTTTATAAGTGTAATTTGTTGTTGTTGTATCAATCTCTCAAAATTTTATCTTTTTTCCATTATGATAATCCAACTACATTTAGCTTTAATTTATTTTTACCCCTTCCTATTTCATTTAGTTTTTCACTACACTGAAATTGTTCTCCACCTCACAATGTTATTATAGAAATGTCAATCTGTAAATACAAACTTAGCACATTCGAGTTCAAAATGCTTCTTTCAAAAACTTTCCAGGTATGCCAGTTTCATGAGTTTCATCCATCTTCACAAATGAAAGTTCGCTTGGTTTTGTTCAAGTTACCAAGATGCCCTGGTGTTTTGCAGGCATACGAAAGTGGGCACCTCACAGTCTGTCATTGCTATATTTGGGTCGTGGGGTCAATGATGATGCATTACATTGCAGAATCATCTCACAACGTTGTTTTGCAATATTGCTTGAGGTTCAGGATTCTGTGTAGGATGAATTTAACAACATCCAGAGCAACCAAAGCTGTGCTGACCTGTGGGGACTTTATTTGTGACATTGTACATTTTCCAGAGAATGCAGAAATTCCATATAATCCAATAAGTACGTATTGCAAGCCCGTGTAAGCAGGACTTGAGTTTTCAGCCTGTACCCAACCAAAAAATCCTGTATGCCTGCCTGAACAAGTGTGTAATGGGTGCAGTTGGTGGTCCTAGTTTCTCCCAAAGTGCTTAGTAACAACACAGAGTAAAAAATGAGTCTCAGATGTTCTGGATGCAGCATCCATCTTGCATAATTTACACCACAATGTCAGACGGGGCTACGGTTGGAAGGAGTGGTGCAATGTAATTGCAGTATTTGCTGTTCCATTAGCTTGTTCAGCCCCAGCTTACTCATCAGTTAATACATCTCCATTAGTCACTATTCTGTGAACGGTTTGACTGAATTATATTGCAAATGGGAAATCAGTTTTGTTTATGTTAGCAAATCTTTCTAATTAAGCTCACTTTTGCATTTCACGTATGTTCAGTGCCAGCAGTTGGCATTAAATGTAGACCCTGGCAGTCCAAATGGCTGAGTCGCCTGTGAAAAAAAGGTGATCTTTCATCATGTTTACATTTTGGATTGAAATTACCTTAAAAAAACATTTCAAATGCAGGCCAATTGTGGTTATTGCTTGATGAGAACATGCCATGTGCACTTGTGTATTCAAATAAATTTGTGTTTAATGTCAGTCTCCTATTCTGGATCGTAACTGTTTGATTAACACTCCATTCCAAGGAGGTTGTGGTCAGACGGTTATTAATCTTCCAAAGCGATTACTATTGTGTTCCAATATTGCTGCAGGTACAAGTTCCCAAATGTCTGTAAGCAATAGATCCATTAATCTGAACAGAGTTCACCAGAATATGTCTTGATTCTTAGAAATGATAATTTCTTCATTTTTCACCTTAGTAGTGAAGATTCCATCTCTCCCCCCACCCCCCCCCTCCCCCCAAACCAAAATAATAGTCCAGCTGACATTTAAAAGTCCTTTAAAACACCCATAATAAAAAATGTTAGTCAAATTGAAATTCAGTCCAGGGACCAGCGATAGGTCACTGTTCACTGATGGCCTTGAATAGTCATAACTAAAAATAGTCTCTATCAGTTTCATTCACAGTCCCAGTGCAGTAATCTGCAGGATGAAATTCCCCCTGCAGTCACACAATCAAAGAAAGCAGAGGGAGTGAATCAGTCGAGTGTCAGAAATAATAGCTTGTGGAAGGTTAGTTTCACTGGTGCAAGAACCAGTCATAGTGTTATAATGAGGCTTGACTCCTGCTTCTAGCTAGGCCTGTGTATACTCTCGAGCTTAACCTAAGGCCATATTTCTAGTTATTGAAATTTTGTACATAGTTTTTTTTTCCTTTTGCTGCCTTCGTGTCCTCTGGCATTCCTTGCAGCTTTTCAAAGTATTTAACCAAGCCACCTTCGCTTTTCTACTTCCACCACATTTGCACGACTGTATGCACTCCCACTCTTAAAGAGGTTCAAGTCACTGATATGATTCTAATGAAACCTGATCTGAAGTGGATCGATTTACACCTTTTTAAAAACAGCAACATCATGCAAATCAATAAAACCCGCCACAGATACCTTAACAACCCAGAGTGACTTCATAGTTATCTGGGTTTAAAGCATTCTGCTTCCATCGTGTAATTTAGCCGCTGTTACCAAAGTAATGACTTAACCTCTTCACTGCTAGCTTTGGATAAAGTGCCTCTGGGTTGACATTGATGTCAATGCAAGTCTGCCCTGTTATTTTCCCATTTCGGTAATTGATGAATTTATGCATGTTTTATTCCCTTGTGAATTCCAAAAAGGGTTTGTTCTGCAGCAAAACATGAACCACACTCCAAGGTATTTAACACTGTTCAATAAATGCAATTGCCTGCTGAAAGTACTGATATTTCAACTCTGGAATAAATAGGGTACAGTTTTACACCGCAACATTTATGGTTCGTGATTCCTGTTAACCCACAGAACCGGGCTCCATTAAAGTTTCTCCGATAGATTAGAGCACTTCTATTGCTTTCACTGTATGGATAACAACAACAACAAAAATTACATTTGTATAGCGCCTTTCATGTCAGGAGGACGTCCCAAGGCGCTGGACAGTTACTGCTTCAGACCCGAGCTGAGGACAGGGGTGGGGGAGGGGTTGCAAAGGGGGTGATAAGGAGCTGGCCACCGGAGAGGAGAGTCTTGAGAACAATTCCGTTTCTGGAATTCAAAACGGCCATATCTAATCTATAAGTAGCATATTCTTGCATTTTTTTTAAATGATGGCCAGTAAACCTAGAGATGTATCTTAATAGCTGCAAAAGCTGTTAGCTATACAGTATATTGGATTTTACAATATTGCTCATAACCGGTATCGAGTATTCTTGAGTATAAATTCTCCTCCCCGTCAAAATAACTTTTTTTAAAAGAACAATCTCGTCACATTATTATTGGGTTATGGGGATAGGACAGGTAATCAAAGTTAGGTGAGAAGATCAGCCATGATCTTGTTGAATGGCGGAGCAGGCTCGAAGGGCCGAATGGCCTACTCCTGCTCCTAATTCTTATGTTCTTATTATTGTGCTTCATAGGGATTATAGCAGCCTTCCCTGCAAGCAAACCTTGTGAAATGTGCAAAACAGATACTTGGTTCTTTCTGCTTCAATGATGAAGAGTCTTTTAAAATTTCAAATACCCATCAATTTTGCCAGCACTGCTACTGCACTGTTTCAGGCACAGTTTTGCTTTGTCACTTCCCCTTTTTTCAGTCTGACTGATTACATTTCAACAATTAAGTAGCTAATTTTGTCACAGAGAGAGATAGTGTAGTAGAGATGAAACGACTACCAAACAGATGACTAGATAATGGAAAGCCGTATCAAAGACTAAAGAGACCAGGAAAACAAATCCAAATCTCTCAGGATAGTCATTCCATCATCCTGTAATGCAGAATTTGTTCAGGTAACTAATAATTTACTGGCATGAGTTGATGCAATATGAATTACTAAGAAGGGCTGGTGACTGCTTCACTTAATCTATTAATATTATCCAGAGTCTCAGGCTTAATGACCAGAGTTGCTTTAATATGTAAATGGGATAAGTCAAGTATATGATGCATATAGTGATTTAAACTAGTTTTTATGATTTTCATTATACATGACTAAAAATGCAGTTAGTCAGTATATTAATTTGCTGATAAGAATAGAATGTAATTTTGATTTATTAGGATCAAAATTGTTTCTATGTGTATCCGTTTTTAGAACCTGAAGGGTATTTTGCAGCTTAATTGTCTTATAAACTCATTTGTTTAATTAAACAGGATTACTTTGTATAATATTTGACCTGTAAAATATAAATTTTAACAGGCAACAATTTGCCAAGAATGGTCTAAGAGTCATTTAATAAGCTATTCACCAAACAAAACAGATAATTAGCATATGTGCAAGTTATAAACACTCTGCTAAAGGAGAAAATGATGTAATGGGCTGCTTAATGTAATTCCAGAACACTCGCTTTTTTCCAATTTGACAATATTGTCAGGCAATTGCTGTAAATTAAGCAATTTTTTCTTCAGAATATGTGTATGCTTCAACGATTACAATACTGTATTTGCAGACATTTCCTTGAAATCACCTACAGTCCAGCGTTGTTGGGCAGCGACGCTGTAATTGGTGATTCCAAAAAACAAACTTGGCAAGTTAGTTGGTCTGTTGGAAAGCTGTAAAGCAGTAGAAAAGGTGCAGTAGAAAAGGTTAGGGTTAGGGTTAACCCTAACCTTTAGCTCACGTTTATTTTGTTTGAAATCAGATTGCAAGATGCTGCCCTGATTGTACCACCTTTCTCAATTTGTACTGTCCCTAATCGAACCTTTATTCTACAGCATATTCATATCAACCTTATCATCCAAATACAGCCAGTGTAAAATGACCCAAACCTATATTGCAGTTAAAGTAAGGAAGCATCGGCCAACAATTAACCCACGTAATCCTCCAGTGACTGGCATATATATGTTTTAAAAGTCTTTGTTTTCAAAAGTTAAGCATCTGTTGAGTAATCTTAGCTTTTGATAGACACCTATAAGATCAAATGTCTCAATTACTTTATGGGTAATTAACTGCAGTGACTCTATGTTTGTAGGTCGACTGGGTATAATTGCTTTAAATCCGACGAACCTGAATCCCTACACTCTCAGGGCGACTTCTACTCAGTCTGGTTTGTGGAACGGATGTCCGTAGTCTAATCGAAGCCTGTAACTCAAATTTGCCAGCCACCAATTCTAATCTGAGCCCAATGAACCATAAATATGACTCATTTTAAAATATAATTTGATATACTGTAGTTGCCTAGGACGGCTAAATCAAAAAGCAAGGGCGGGAGTGGGGTGGGGGGGAGGGGGAAAGGTTGGGGATGGGGTGTAACACTGCCAAGCTAAAAATGTTATCTGTTTAGGTGTCCCAGGCGTGTGGAGCTCCTGTGGCTTCGTGGTTAGATCACTTAACTTGCAAGCTGGGGAGACCTGTGTTCGAATCCAGGCAGGTCAGGGAGAAAGCTTGGGCAAGTTTCCTTACTCCACACGCCTAATAATAATCCGTCCAAACAAACCACAATAATAAAATTGGTCATTTCAATCCACGACTGTTTGTGGGACACTGCTGTTCGCAATTGGATGCCGCGATTCACCCACAAATATACAGTCAATTCACTTTACAGCATATTCTGTGAAGTGCTTTGGACAATCACTAAGATGTGAAAAGCACCATATCAAATGTAAGGATTATTATTAGTAGTAGTATTATTATTATTATTATCGGTCACGCCAAATCCCACCCTTCCCCTCCACCCTCCCGACCCCAGCTCAGATCTGATACAATGACTGTTCAGCACCTTGGGATATCCTCCTGGCGTGAAAGTTAGTTGAGAAATCGTTTGCTGGACTTTTACAATTCAGGTTGGGAATAATAAAACACAGCTGTGTGTTAACACGATTAACCTATAGCCAGTCTCTCTCTCGCTCTCTCTGTTTGTCAACCCGTGTATTTAGTATATATTTTTCTTTCCCACCTGCCATCATATCATTCTTCCTGAAATTCAGATGGAGGAGAATAACATTAGCTGACAATTCAATCATATATGCAGTTAAACTACCGGAGGTTAAACTACTCAATGTTTCATTTAGTCACGTAATAGTCAAACCTTTCTGGTTTTGTTTAGACATATCAGCAGAGGATATATTTTGTTCCTCATATGCACTCGTGACCCGATTTGCTTAGAATCTTTCACATCAAAAGGAAAGCACAATAGTGAACAAACTTATTCAGTGCCAACAAGTGAAAGACTTCTGATCTTGAGAACTTTCAACAGTGGTAACATTTCTTTGCCTGTAACAGACATCCAGGCAATAACAGACAAAAATGTATAACATCTTTAACTGCTTCACCACTAAATACTGTATTGTAAGATGTATTCACAGTTCTGGTTTTAGACATTTGAGTGTTCTGCGTTCTCTAATTAAATAATAAACTTTCCGTTTGATAAACCTTGATAAAATGGAAATATTCCAAAGCACTTCACAGGTAAATGATGTCATGTAGTGTCTGTTTTGTAGACAGATATGGCAGGCTCGTTAGCATCAGGTGGGTTGTTGTGCCCTCCATTGATCTGGAGTCCTGTAGCTCAGTGGTTAGAGCACTCTCCTTCCAAGCGAGAGACCTAGGTTCGATTCCAGGCAGATCAGGGTGAAACCTTGCGCGAGTTTTCTTTCTCCACTCACACGCCCAATAATAATCCCTCAAAAAAACAATAATAAATTGGTTATTCCATTCCACGTCTGTTTGTGGAACAATGCTGTGCGCAATTGGCTGCCGTGTTTCGCCCACATATACAGTCAATTCACTTCACAGTATATTCTGTGAAGCGCTTTGAGGCATCTAGAAGACATGAAAAGTGCTGTATTAAATGCAAGGATTATTATTATTGTTTGAATAACCAGCTGGATCTGCTGTAGTGCCAAGACTCAGGTTGCCTCATGAAGCAAAATCAATTTGAACAGCAAAATTATATTGAAGAATTGTATTAAATTGTATTACTGGTTTTTAATCCTGTCAGGATTAGTCCCATATTTCATATAGTGGTATAACAGATTCAAAATAACTAACTCCACTAGCTACTTATTGTCCAGGGTCATATATTTTCCTGTAACTAAATTTGAAGCACAACTCCCAAGTGTATTTGGGACATTGCTAATGTTCTTAAAAAGAAATGAAATCTGATGACAACTGTTTAAGCAGAAAATTATAAATCCCAAACATAACTTACTTTCTAAACTGAACATTTTAATGCATCACTGATTTTGTCAAGATAGTGTGTAAACAGCCAAATGGATTGAGTATGTATTGAGAATTATTTTTTGTTACAATTCATATGTGGAAAAACAGCATTTCATTGCCTGATTGTCAATGAGATGGTTTCAGCTTCATTAAGCAAGCAAGTAAGATTGATTAATTGATCAAATATTATTGGCATTGAATCATTTTAGCTCTTTGATTAGTCAATGTGCTGTTTGTTTATAATATTTTCTCAAGTTTATCCCAAACAAGTTTTACTTGGCAATTCTCAACAGCCATTTTCTATGGGTAAATGAAAAGAGAGTTTAGTGTTTATGGAATTGAGGCTCTTTAGAGTGTATATGGTGTATGGTGGGGAATGCAGAGTATGTCAATACCCAGTTTATTGTTCAAGTGAAGAAGACAGGATAGCTCATGAATGGCAACTGAAATTGAAAAATCTTTACGAGCAGAATAAAGTAGCTGTTCTATGCTTGAGATTGATAAATAGCCAAGGGTCAAACTCAGCCAGACTTACTTCAAAAGGTCCTGAGTTTGATATCTGGTTTGTGCTGAGTAAACTGATCTTAGCCAAGGCTGTATTAGAGAAGTACTGTAATATGATTGAATTCAGTGTTCTGAATCCCGATCACTATTCATTAACCACTGCTGTAGAAAAGCTGTGAAGCCACTCGTAGCGAGACACCCTGTCAGCACACGCTAAAGTCAGAGTTTTGAGTAAGATACAAAGGGCCAATGGAGGTACAGTCCAGTATCACTAGTCTGCTTTTCGAAACAAAGTGGTAAAATCAGAATGGAAAACCCTCAAAGAAGTTAAACATTCCATGTTTTATTCTTAATTCTGTAGCTATACAGGCATAAAATTGTGGGTGAACTATTAAATTGAAATTTAAATGACTTTTAATATCAATTATTTTAAGGGCAGAGGGTTCCATCGTTTTTTATTTTGCACAAAGCCACTTGAGCTGCGTCTCGCTGCAATTCAGAAATACGCATCATTGTGAAAATCACCTGCATGAGGATTAAGTATTAAAATTGCTGCAGTTGTCTGAACCTGAAATATTACATCTTTCACTGGTGATTCACGGGGTTGATATGAATATTTAGCTTCTCGACTCATTTTACTTTTTTTGCGCACTCTCTGTGGAAGGAACAAAGCTGTCTGTTGCATACACCTGCTGTAACTTTTTTCAAATTTATTATTTTATTTTATCCTTGCATTTGATATAATGCTGTATCATGTCTTCGTGTTGTCTCAAATTGCTTCACAGAATATACTGCAAATTGAATTGACTTTACATCGTGTGGATGAAACGCGGCAGCCAATTCTACACAGCAGTGACCCACAAACAGTCATGGATCGAGTGACCGAATTATTAATTTTTTTTGCATTCAATATTATGGCATTATTACCCTCGGAAACGTGATCCACCAATTGACTAACAACCGGGTTCATACTTACTGCTAAGTGAACAGAGGCGTGTGGAGTAAGGAAGCTTGCCCAACGGTTCAGTACAGTTAGTTCACTATAGTACAGTTAGTTTTGTGTTGCAGGTCCCTGAGTTTTTTCAGATTTTATGCTTCTTGATTCGTTCAACTTCGATATGCACAGAGAAATTGTTGTGGGAATTGCTGTCCACTGAGGGAAAATTGTATTGGTCTTTCTATTTTTTTGAGAAATGTTGCTCTGGGCAATCGTGTGATCTGCGAACTTTGCGCAGTTTGTAGAGGGCCTCCAAACAACATTTCTAGTGTTCTCTCGTGGCTTTAGGTTTAACTATCAAACAGTTAAAACCTCGCTTGCAATCTTGGAATTTGTCGGAGGGCAAATTTAATGAACTTATTTCTGTGTTGTGTTCGAGACTCACAGACTTTGAATTGATGCTGTGTGAGTATTGAACTGCTGCAACCACTCACATTTCATTGGCCTATTTCAGGTGTTACCATCCAGGGTCAACTACACGATGCCTGTCTTTGCTAACATTTAATATTGTTAACCTTGGGTATAAGATCTCTCTTGGTCCATCTATAGTTTATTTCTTCACCAGGTCTGGTGCTTATAGATACTTTTTGATCATGGTTGTTTTCTATGAGGCTTTGCAAAGAGCAATGTAGGAGAAGATTGTTTGACATTTGGAGCTAAACCCTGTTTGACAGTGTTACCGATGAATTTTGCTCTGTGGAACAATGTAATCTCTCTTGTGTATTTGGAAATAATGATTCCATCAAAGAACCAGCAATTCCACAGTTAATCTTAATTGTTGTACTGCATCCGATCAGTACACAGTTAATGAGATTCCCTCTGTGTTCTATTCGGAGAAAATTTGCATCAATATCATTGATGTTTGAAGGTGAACAAGCCGATTTATCACGGCCAAATTATCAAATTAAAATTGACATTTGATTGTTGTGTCCACCCAAGTCTCGATCATAACCGCTTTTGTTTTCCACCTCGCAAGGTTACCACAATGTTGTGCAGTTACCTTAAATTGAAGGCCATTGGAAAATTCGTATTTCCTTTCGTCACTCTTAAATCATAGTTGTTCTCTGAGATTATGTTTAAGCGTTGGCTGTTGATTTAAGAACTGGTAACCCTCAAATGTGCTCCAGTCACATTTTTTGGAAAATTCTCGATAACTTCTTGTTCAGTTTTGTCCTTTACAATGTTGCTTTGCCAGAAAATTTATCTTGACACTTATTAACAGTGCAGTCTCCTTGGCCTGCTCTTTGTGTCTGACAATCTTGATGTGTCACATTAGTGATAACTTAGTTGATTTATTGGTAGTTCAGTTGTCCTGAGCTTCCATTATGAGCTCATTGTTCATTTTCCTACTGATAAGCACATCCTCGGCATTGACCCAACTTTGAACAGCTCAAATTTCAGAAATACACCCAATAAAATACTATACTTTTTGTTGCTTGTTTTTAGGGGTGACACCCTCCCTGAACCCTAAATTTTGATGTGGTGATAATCACCAAATGAGACCAGTTGACTAGCTCCATTGACACAAGGTTGGCCTCATTCGACCACTACATCTTTTATGGGCTTTGGTAACTTAACCTTGCAGTTAAGAGGTGTAAATTGCAACAATTTGAAATGGGATTTCTTAATGAAGGAGTCAGACTAAGAACAGTAAGTATGTCAAGGAACTTGTGGGAACTCTGAAATTATTTTATGTCAAGGGGAGTTCCTAAGTATCGACACAACATATTTTCTAATTTCTTATTGAGGAATCCCACTTGAACTTGCTGTGTTTTAGCCCTCCGGTGTTGATTGTAACTCGCCTTCCTTCAACAAAACAAATCCAAGTTGAGTTAAAGAAAAGTGTTTCTTTGTTTAATTGCAAAGATGAAGGTTTATTTGAAATGCTTTTCAAATCTTTTGTTAGCAGCTGAGAAATCAGCAAGTTTTATAGATCTGTTTTTCCCAGTCTTTTTCGATTAAAGTTTGGCAGACAACTGTGATTTTCAAACCAACACAATCTGCAGTTTTGCTGCACATTATCCATTTGGTTAAATAATATAGCATTTGCAACTGTCCTCAAAGTTATCAAAATCAGCACACAAAAAAACTAATTCTAACCTGCCCAGGAGGAGAGAGAGGGGTAAGAGATTGAACGAATCAATAATAATCTTTGTATTTGATATAGTATCTTATAGCATCTTCCATATGTATCAAAGCCCTTCGCAAGATTTACTTGAGTGTAGTGACTGTGTATTTCGAAGGCAGAGTTGGATTCTTTTAATAAAGAAAGATTTGATTGCTGGAATATTGTTTGGAATATTTGGAGCCAAACATCAGATCACGTCAAATGTATTGAACACCTTTGATATCAGATCAGCAGAAAGCGCTCAAACTAGACACACATGTCAAAATACACCTTTGACTTTCATCTTTCTCTTGACCTTTGACAAGGTCAAGAGAAAGATGAAATGTTAACCCGTCTCATTTTTGTCAAATATTCACCTTACTTCCTGCTAACATCAAGCTGATTCTCAAATGAATCCCCGACCACATGTCCTAGTAACTTATTCTAGCTATTGAATATTTTCTCTGTGATCAAAAAAAAGTGTCAGTTCTCCTACAGTGTGAGCAGAATATGGTTTCAAGGCCACAACAATTGTGGTATGCTGTTTTCTGAGAGAGAAATTGAGCTAGAATCAATATAGAATATAACAGAGATCCAGAAAAAAAAATCCTAGAGAAACACACTCATTTAAAAAGAGCAATTGTGTGCTGGTTGTCATACGGTGTCCCATTTGGGTTTATCTTTAGCAAATGTGTCATTGCAATTTTTTGTAAATAAACTATGTAGTGTTTACTATCGTACAAAATAGTAATAATAATCCTTGCATTTGTTATAGCGCTTTTCACAGCTTCAAGGTATCACAAAGCGCTTCACAGAATATACTGCAAAGTGACTTGACTATATTTGTGGGCGAAATGCAGCAGCCAAACAGTTATGGATTTAAGTCCCCCATTTCCCCCAAACAGTCATGGATTTAAGTGACCCTTTTTTTTTGAGGGATTATTATTAGACATGTGGAGTAAGGAAACATGCCCAAGGTTTCGCCCTGCCTGGATTCGAACACAGGTCTCATGCTTGTAAGGTGAGTGCTCTAACCACCGAACGACAGGACACCACAATCTTCTGGTCCATCCCATAATATCATCCTCAGGAGAGAATCGGCAATATGTAAAGAGAGAGTTAGTTTCCAAAAGCATAAGGCTTCATTGTAAAGGATAAGGCCTCACTCTTATTGTGTTTGTAAGTAATATTTTTTTTTAACAAAATCATTTTGAAAAAACAGCACTAGGGAGGACAAACAATATGGTTTTTAGCTTATTGTGTATTTATCTTCAGTTGTAATATTTGGCAAAACATTTCTGACTGTGTACAGATTTTTCTGTCTCCTACCATATCATTTCAAAGTTTCAGCATTGCACTTCATTTATTTACAACAACGCGTTACAAGATCTGATCGTAGAAACTATTCACATCTCCGGTTGTTTCCATCAATATGCCGAGTGAAGTGCTGGTTAAACAAGTCTTGACATA
Organism: Hydrolagus colliei; assembly: GCA_035084275.1. Classification (NCBI taxonomy): domain Eukaryota; kingdom Metazoa; phylum Chordata; class Chondrichthyes; order Chimaeriformes; family Chimaeridae; genus Hydrolagus; species Hydrolagus colliei. Next base: position 8,783,341 of record CM068762.1, on the reverse strand, counting down.
CAATTGATGATTAATTCATTACCCGCTTGCATTTTCCTAACAAACATTAAAAATTGAGGTGCATTCCGTTATTGTCTCCTACCAAGCTGATACCTGGACTAGTTGGCAGTTCGCTTAGCTCTGATTCTGAAGGTTTCGCCCACAAAAATAGTCAATTCACTTTACAGTATATCCTGTGAAACTCCTGTGAGACGTCTAAAAGACGTGAAAAGCGCTATATCAAATGCAAGTATTATTATTGTCGTTGTGGGTTGAAACTTGATGATTGGGCTGATACTATAATACAGTAAAAGCCTGTTTATCCGGCACCCGTGGGACCTGGCCAATGCCGGTTAAACGGCATGCCGGATATTCGATCGGAATCGACATTGAAAATACGACGCAAACATGCATCTAAAAATTCACCTAAAAATCACCTTTGCTGGTAGATGCCTGGTTTGAAGCCATGATGCTGGGCTAGAGGTGTACAGTCCATCGGTAATTTCTACAATGGCGGATGCCACGCGAGGGGAAAAAATGGCAGTGTGACTTTATGACTCTACTAGCGGCAAGCCAAAATACCTGTACAGTACTCCCGTGCGACAATCGATTCATTAAATGCGCCACTGCAATTGTGCCGGATAATATCCGGTTAATCGGATGGGGACTTTTTGTTTGACGTACCAATTGTACGGAAGTTCCGGTTGATCGAGTCACGGATAAATGGGCTTTTACTGTACAATGATAGGGGAAGACCGCATTGTTAAAGGTGCCGTCCTTTGCCTTTAAAATAAAATAATTATGGTTCACAGTTCTGTGAGGCAATTTGAGGTGTCTGACATAAAGGGTGCGAAATCAAATATTATAGTATTGCGATGCTGCTTGACTATGCTTTTTTGGTATAAGCTTCAAAGGGCTAAGTTATAAAATCTGGGGAGAAGCCATTTATTGAGACTCTTCATGGAATTGTTGCTGCCAAAATATCTCTCCCCACACCAATTAATACTGAAAACTGTCCATCAGAAATCTTTGCTGATTAGCATAAATTAAATTAGAAATTCATATTGTTTCAATTGGCTGAACATTTAGCCGATTCTCAGCATTTTTGGTGAGAGGGAAGGATTATCCTGTAAAAATTCGGTGAGTACATTGAGTACATTGAAAGAAGCTACTCGAGATCTAGTCTTGAGAGGCTTCAAGTTTCATTGGGCTCTGTTCATGTTTTGACTGTTGAATATCCTTGTTTGCAATATTAATCCACAACGCGTGAAATATTTACTGAGTATGTACTGTAAATTTCACCTATATGTTTGGAAAATATTAACAATTCTTGCATTTGATATAGTGCTTTTCATATATTCTAGATGTGGGAAAAAAAATATTTTTCTAAAATGTTTTCTATTATGTGCCCTTTTCCTAAAATAAATAACATTTGTTTAAATCTGTTGTGAAGCTTAGATTGAGCTACATCTGTTGCAAACTTTTTTTCATTTAAACAATGCCATGGATAACACTATTGTAATGAAATCATCTTTGCCATGCAATGTCCTTGTCAGAATCTGTGTGACTAAGCTGGCTGTGAAGTATAAAACACATTACTATCAATTAGAGGTAAAAGGAAGGCTTGACTGACATTTGCTAACCAAAAAGCAATGACTTACTTCAGGCAGCTGGGAGAGTAAAGCAAATTATAGGAAGTGTCACGGGTCGTATAAAAAGAAAATGAAAAGAATTCCTGAAAAAGCCTGAAGAGAAGAAAATGTAGGTTAAGAAGGAATGCAACATCGGAATGAATGCAAAGCTGACCTGAAAGACTCTGTGGCGTTTTCTAAGATGTGTACAGACTAGTGACTAGTCTCTAGAAATTAATGAGAAAAAAAATCAATTGCTTTAAGATTGGAGCTTCCACGTTCCTTTGATCTGAGAGTCTCATCCCTCTGTTCCTCATAAACTGAACAATGGAACACCCGTGCTCCGTTCATACCTGTAAGAAGTTAGAAATTCAATTACCACTGCGGCCTTATAGCAAATCCGCTATATTCTAAGTGAACTGTGACATTGGAATATTTTCCACCGCCAAGTTAATTTCAGCAGACACGTTCGTCGTGAGCAAGCTCCAGTCTAAACTATTGCTAATTGCAGGATAATTGAATCATTGTGGGAAAAAAATGTTCGCTATCCTGCACCTAGTTTTTCCTGCAGTTAGAGATATGCCAGGCACGCCGCACTCTATCTATAGGTTTTTGTTTTCCCATCACATTTCCTACATTGAGAAATTGCAATGTATCCTTCCTAGGATTTTCAGTGAATTGAGATCGATAGCCCTGTGTTGGGTCAATGAAGAGTTTTTGTTGAAAAACAAACTGGAGATGTTGAGGTCCGTAGAGTGGCATAGCGCCAAAATTTCAAAACTCGCGAATGAGCAGGAGAGGGGACGAGAAGAGGGAGGAAGTAAATGGTGGGGTAGGATAGGCTGATTATCACATACTGTGGCTTTTGCATAGAGGCTTCTCATTAGCATTAGAAAGCTAGTCGTACTTTGTTTTGGTGCAAGATGGAACCACGTTTAGAATTGGCCTGGAAAGAAGTATACACAAGATGAAAAGTGATATAATCCATAAATGTGCTTGAGGTTCAATAATATTCCTTTTGACCTGTTTTTAATAAGCAACGAGAACGTAGAAAAAAAAGGTGTGTGTACTTGGCTGTTTGATTCAATTGATTTTCAAATGGATTCATAGCAGCTGATGTGTGAGCTGCAAATCAACTGCTCAATTTGCCGATAGTTGAGGAAAAATTCCACCTGCCAGCTACAACAAAGGACCATGTGGGCTTAGCAATGTGGGTTGAGAAGACACCTCCTCTACACCACTATTGTATTGCTGTGTGTAAAGAGCACAAGAATCACTGCTGTGCGCAATTGGCTGCTGTGTTTCCCCCACAAATATACAATCAATTCACTCTACAGTATCTTCTGTGAAGTGCTTTGAGACGTTTAGAAGGTGTGAAAAGCGCTATATCAAATGCAAGGATGATTATTAGTATTATTATTTGAATAAGCAGCTGGAACTGCTGTAGTGGCGAGATTCAAGTTGTGTCATGAAGAGAAATCAATTTGAACAACAAAATTGGATTGAAGAATTTAATTAAATTGTATTACTGGATATTAATCTTTTCAGGATCAGTCCCATACTCAGTGGTGTAATAAGTTCAAATGCAAGGACTATTAGTATTATTATTAAGAATCATTTTAAACATCATAATTGAATAGTCCTATCTTCAAAAACTGTGTCCAGGTCAGCAAAGGCAAAATGTGGTTGAATCGCAAGGTTCTGTAAGTCGATGAGAAGCATTTCCATCCTTTTAAAAATCCGACTTTTTTTTCCAATGAAATCTTTTGTTAATCTTGGTCTTAAACCCACATGGCATAAAGCACACACGTGTATGGAGGAGAGGTATCACTTCTCAACAGTGACCGATCACAAGGCCCCACAAATTGCATGGTATTCCTTTAACACTGTGTGTTGATAACAATGCTTGCATTTGATGTAGCGCCTTATCACGTCTTCGAGACGTCTCAAGGAGTATACGGTAAAGTGAATTGACTGCCTCTTGTGGGAGAAACACGGCAGCCAATCGCACACAGCTTTTTCCACCAATCTTAAAAGTACAAAATGAAACCATTCTGCAGTTTTTAAGCCAATCCCATCAGCTCAGGTTTAAAAAAAATATAGAAATTAAGTTCAAGTCCCTTGTAAGATCTACAGCATCAATCTACCGCATTGAGTAATGCCGAGTCTCCGCTACATGTCCATCTGATAGATTGGGGTGGTGTTTGCTGCTCATGTTCACCAGCCTCCTACAGTAGATTGGAACTTAGTGATTTATACCACTGGGTATTCCAGTCTCCGAAGTAACCCCTGTTGATATTATTCTCTTGCAGGCAGAGCCAGAGGGATTTTCTCATTTCCACTTGTATGTCTGTGCTGCATTCCTCATCAAATGGAGAAAAGAAATCTTAGACGAAGAAGATTTCCAAGTAAGTAATTTACCTGTGTAAGGCAGGCCACGTAGTCCATATTAGGTGTATGAGGAGACACATTGTGCCTGTTCAAGGCCCTTTGTAATTGGCTCAGTAGAGTCCAGGTTACTCTGTAGAGAATTTTAACGGGGCCCAGTGATGATCTGCTCAACGCGGTTGACTAAACACTGAAAATGGTTTTAAATTCAGAGCAAGGTAATATAACTTAATGACCACAACATGTATCAACCCAGTCATTGATAAATATAAAATCATTATATGTTCACACTTCCACCAGCAGCAGCCGTTTGGGTGCTCACAGGCCTAATGGAAATTACTCATATACCCTGTTAGGTGTTTTCAAAGAAAAACATGTTTTTCTTTCAGTGTTTGAATTAGTCCACATTGGAACGCTTTGGGACGTGTCCCTGACATGAAAGGCGTTACATAAGTGTAAATGGAATTGCAAGCGTACTTCAGCTCCTAACAAATCCACATTAGCGTCAAAGAATGTAGCAAAAACTAGATTTCCTTTTCACACTCGCCGAGAACATTACCACAGGATCAGTCCAGATATCAAATTCACTGTCAAAAGAACACAAATATATATAGATATATAGATATGATAAAATAACCAATTATATCATTTTATCACAGGTAATTCATAAAACACGATCATCATTATCGTGGACCACACTGAGGGTGTTAATGTCAAATATAACTTACGCTCAGATTCTGCGCAAGACCAAATAATTGTCCACTGTTATTTAGAATTCACTTAAATCATGGCCTTCATACAGGGACAATGTAGTGAACCTCTACAGGGTCTTGGTTAAAGCTGGAGGCATTAACTGTAGATCCTGTTGCAGGAAGGTTATACAAGCAATAAAAAAAAAGGTGCAGCATAGATTCACCAAGACATTGCCAGGGATAAGGAGTTGCAGTTATGAAGAGGAGGAATATTAGGAGTGAGTGGAATTAGAATTGCTGAAATATACCAGATGGACTGAAAACAGCAGATGGACCAAATATCCTGCTTCTATGCTGTAATGTTCTATGTTTCTATGTAAATGATTAAACGATGCTGTATGCCAGCAAGGATACATCTGTTTACAATTTGCAGATGGAAAATTCGCAAAAGACCAAGCAAATAGACATGAGTACCTTAATTTTTGTACATGTACGGTCGTCCCACCAGAGAAGTGTGATTACTTTTAACCGGCATTGGTGGACTTTTGATTGTTTTCCATGGGAAATGTAAGAATATCCTCTTGTTCTGCACACATCCGCACAAAAATATGATGTTATCGAAGTGATTGAATTAAATGAAAATTCTTAACCACCGTTGGGAGCGAGCGAGGTGCGTTGCGAATGATTTTACAAAGCCATGTTGCTACTGTTCACCAATAATCGAACCCATATTCATTCTAGCACCATTTAGAAGGTAACCTTTGTAGCTAAAGGGTGCTGTCTAGTACAGTTACATTTGCTGTGAAAAAAACAGCTATCAGTAAAGAGCACCAAATTCCCTGCAGCAAATCAATTGGGCATAGGCTTTGCATTCTAACGGTATCTGGTTCTCAGTGCCATGCTCTGTGGCAAATATGGACCATGTGAAAGTAGTTGCATGAAAAACTATGTACAGTATAATAATAATGCTTGTATTTGATATAAAGCTTTTCACGTCTTCTAGACATCTCAAAGCGCTTCAAGGAATACACTGTAAAGTGAATTGACTGTATATTTTGGGGCAAAACGCAGCAGCCAATTGCACACAGCAGCGTCCAATAAACAGTCGTGGATTGAGGCCCAAATTATTCTTGTTTTTTTTCTGGAGGGATTATCATTAGGCGTGTGGAGTAAGGAAACTTACCCAAGTCTCTCGCTTGCAAGGCGCGTGCTCTAATCACTCCAAGATGTTTGTGGAAAGGTTGCCTCTGATCAGCATCTCTTAAATATAAAATGGGCTTACAGGAGAATGAGAGAGGCATCGATAAATGTACATTTGGATTCTTCGCAATACTTGTAGAGATGGAGAGTTTCGATGGAATATGGTGCGTCTTTGAAGAGAAAAGGCAGCTGACCACAACTGTTCTGCTCCCATTATATTTTGTGCAATTGGATTCCCTTGTTCTACGTATTTCATACTAGTTTTATTTTTAAGTTTGTTCTAACTGCTCAGTGCCTTGGCACGTCCTCCTGACGTGAAAGGCGCTCTATAAATGTAATTTTGTTATTGTTAAAGTATAAAATGAAGCACATGTACTTTCGTAATCTCTTGTTCATAGGATCTCTTGTTCATGGGTTGATTATCTCGCACCCGAGAAAAAGCTGGTGTTCCTCTTTCTCCAAACTAAGGACTCTTTCATTTGTTTTACAGGGTCTTCTGATGTTATTGCAGAATTTACCGACAATCCATTGGGGCAATGAAGAGGTTGGCCTCCTGCTAGCAGAAGCCTACAGGCTTAAGTACATGTTTGCAGACGCACCCAATCACTACAGGCGATAAGTGATTTGGGAGATAGATCAACAGCAGAATTTAAACCCCTCGCTGTCTGTCTGGTCAGATGGACCTCAACTGCATCCACAGAGACAGCAAATATTTCAACTACTGTGGAAGTGGTTGCCAATTACTTGAAGCTTTTCTTAAGCTATTATTGTAATATATGTAATCTGAGGGAGACTGTGAACTGCCTCTTTCTGCTCTTAAGAGACTTACTAAATCTTTGACACTGGGTTATACATAATTCTCATTAGTAAAGGATATAAAATACATTATATACTGTGTTTCTGTATATGAGTTACGATGTATGTGTCCTTAATTTGTACTGTGAGCATCTATTTATAAATTTGGCTTATGAAATTGGGTTTTGTGTGTAGAAAGGAGACTGGTTAAACTTTTCAAGCATTCTTAAGCATTACTGGCATCCAAATTCCTTGTGCTAAATAATCTTCACAATATTTTTAATTGTGACGGTAGCAAAAAAAATTAGATCCCCTCTGATTTTATTTTCCACTCTGCATCATTTGTAAATTGTCGGTGTTCCAGTGAGGTGCAGTTCTTCTATAAAAAAAATGCATTTAATCTATAATAATCATTTTTATAAGCAATAAAATGATTCTTGCTTCAATGTAAAATTTGATGAATTTAAAAGAAGCTAATTATCTTTGTAATTTTTTTTAAAGATTAACATGATCTGTTTATTATGACCACTGTAATACTGTGTTTAACAAAAGGCTAACCCTATTGCCAGTACTGAAAACCTATAGAGTTACACAACTGTGCTGAAGCCATTCAAAGTTAAAATATGTTTCTCAGGTATTTCCTTTTAATTTGTGTGCCTTTTAACCTATCCTATTTATGTAAACTAGGAAATGCAATATTTATCTTTTAAATTGCTTTAACAGAATTTGATGGTATTCCTTGTAACTCTTAATACATCTCTGTTGCCTGTTTGAAGAGGTCCCGGGTACAGTTTACAATGTGATTACAAACATTTCATGTAACTAAGATATATTTTTAAATGCATATGAGTCCTATGTATTTACGTATGTACATATAACCTGAGAAACAGATTTTTCTATCAATGGCCAACGAACAAGGATAGGATACAGCCTTGTTTCTCTGAATTTCTTTACCGCTACACCTTAGGTTTACCTACTTGGTTTCACGCTCTGATTTTGCAGAAGCAGCGCAGGAAGATTCTGTTTTAAATTGCCAGTGCAATAAGTTTTAGAGTTGCTGTTGTAACCAGCAACTTATTGGATGTAGTTTTGCTTTGAAGCATTCCCTGTTAGTTTAGGATGCTCGGTGCTTGGGAGCAAGTTTTAAATATTGGTAATCTTACCGATCGATTGGATTGCAGCCTCCATTACTCTCTGTTATGGCGGAGAAGGGAAGAGAGGAGATAGCTAGAGTTTTCAATGACACGAGTACCATTGTCATTCACACTTCCCCCAACACAGGTGAAATTAGCTCTCACAACCCAGCTGAGATGCCATTTGCCTCAACGTATCCAGATGTAGTGGATTCGCCAAGAAATTGTCACAAGAGGCAGATATTGAGGGCTGAGCAACCCAGGATCTTGATCCAACAATGCTTGGGCAATGAGTCCTTTGGCTGTTAATCCTAGGGTCAGATATAGTATAACATTATTTTGTGGGGGGCACAACCAACAACCATATGTTTTTATGAACAACCTTAACTCTCTTCCACAGGAAACATGCAATGTTTGATATCTCATCACACTGCCCTGGTGTGCAGAAGCTGTTTTACTTATCCAGAAACCCTTTGGAGGTTATTAATGGATGAGAAAATGCATGCCCAGAGGTTGATAAATGAAACGAGTAAGAGATCCAAACAAGACTTATATTGTATAGTACTTAAGAAACCATATCAGTTTGTATTTTGCTTTTTAATTGACACTTGAAATGCCAGTTTGTTTTACTTTGTACAGTATGTAAAGGGCAAATTTATTGATAACTACTCGGCTGTAGCTTATTGTGTATAGCATTTCCCCAGAAATTCAAAGCTGTGTAAATAGCAATTTTCACACCGAACCTTAATCGAAAACTGTGCTTTACTTCCATGCTGAATAAAGAGAAGATCAAATGTGCAAATTGCATTCAGGACAAGTGTGTAAAATTTTCTGACACTTGGATAGGATCCAACCAAAGTAAAGGCCAAACTCCTGTATTCATTACTTCATTACTTCCTCCTCTTCCAATGTTCCTGCTCGTCTGCTGGAGGTGCTGATTTACGCTACAGTACTTTTTTGCACCTCTGCTTGTCACCCGAACGATCGTTTGGTCGGCAAACTATTAACAGTGACAAAAGCATTCGTCTCAGTTGCGTCCCAACCAAGCCGGCTCCTGATGTCCAGCCACTTTGTCATCATGGTAAGGAGGAACATTGAAGCCTCAGCAAGAATAGGACTTTTGTCTTGAGACTAATTGTAGCTTCCCCAAGTTCTACCTTGCCTATGATTAACTAACACTGCAGACCTGGGAACTTGTGCCTCTATGGGGGTCAGGTTCGCTTCAGGTAGAAGCTTTATCAACTTAGCTGTTGAGAAGGACCTCAAGGGAGTTTAAATTAAATTTAGATGGGTGACCTAGAATCCATTTCTTTGTTAGGGAACTCTGCTCGTGAGAGTTGAGATCTAAAACGGCTTTGCACACAGTAAAATGTCGATTTTTCATGCACCGTTTGTCATTTGAAATGTATTTCTTCAGAGAAACAAAAAGGTTCGGAGCCCACGGGGGAAAATAACAACAACAACAACAAATTACATTTCTAGAGCGCCTTTCACGTCGGGAGGACGTCCTAAGGCGCTGAAAAACATTCCTGATCTTAGCAGAAGCAGTTTCCTGATTATATAGAGAGGCAATATGGGAGCACAGGTCAACATGAGCTTTGCACAGCAGGTTGCTAAGTGCATTGGCGAGTGGTGTGGGAGCAAGGTTACACTTACTTGCTGGTGAACATGTGGTTCAATGGAGCTTGAAATCAAATGTTTGTGTGGTTTATTGTTCAGTAAAAACATTGCGCCAGCGTAATAGAATTGATGTACTATTTTTGCTCCTGTGAAAATTGCACAATGATTGGACAGTTGTAATTGGCATGGTGATGGTCACAGTTGTTGCTAGTACAACTATTGCTTATCCATTTACTGTGCAGACCTGCAACCTTCATCAGGTAGAGGAGTAAGTGTGCTATGGTTTTGGTGTACTGGACTGATATACAAAGTATAGTTTATATAACGTATAGCCAAAGCATTTGACAGGCAATTACTGTTTATTTGTATGCAAATGTGCTGTAATGTTTGCACACAGGAAAGCTCCAGCAACAAGCTGAAGGGATTGTTACCAATTCAAAAGGATAAGCTCACTTTTCTTATTGAATAGTGCCATGGTGTCTAACTCGTAAACAAGCAACACTTCTGCTGAATGTCGACTTCAAAGTGGCACATTCAAGAATGCATCATAACCGATTGAAGCAAAGGAGTTTGGAATGCAACGCCATTTTGTCTGTCTGGAAGTGAATTAGAAACTAACCTGTCAACTTTTCACTGCACGATATCTCGACACAATCAAAACGGCTTCATTTGATATCACTCTTTGCAATCCGTTCAAAAGTGGGTGTATGCGCATTGTGTGAAAGCTGGTATAATCCTGTTTTGGAAATTGCATAGTACCAGTTTGACAAAGATCGCAGGAACGTGTGATGTTCGAAGCACATTTGTACAGCAGTGAGGAGAATATATTAGCCCTTTGTATGTTCCTGTCTGAGATTTGCCAATCTTTTTTTAAAGCTGACATTGTTAATGTTTCTGGAAGCCTTAAACATTAAATTCCTGCTCATTTAATTATCCTCTATTATTGGACTTGGTGTAATAGTAATAATAATAATCCTGGTATTTGATATAGCGCTTTATCATGTCTTCAATACTTCTGAAAGCACTTCACAGAATATACTGTAATAATAATAATACACAATATATTGTAAAGTGAGTTGACTGTACATTATGTACTTTCAATTATGCTGATTTTCATTTCTGAAGATGTTAAAATAACTTCTTGTAGATGCAGTAGAATTGGATGGACCATGTTCGTTTATTCCCGAGGAACAAAGTATGAAGCTTTTTAAAATCAATGTGTTCAGCCCTATTTTAAACACAGTGAAAACACTTCCTTTCTTCTCTTCCTCTTCTTCCTCCTAATACTTTTTTTCTCTTTCTTACTTGCTGCTTTTATCTTGCAGGTTTTCCTTGTGACTGAATCAGCACCTTTCAGCACTTTCAAACATTCGACAGGGTTGAGTAAAGTGTGTCAGCAATGCCACTTGAAGTACAACTAATAGTGCAGCGAGAGGCGCAATATACACCAGCATTAGCATGAACTCAAAGATCAGAAGCCATCAAGGCTTTTTGAAGTCAGAATCTTGATTTGATTTTTAGTGAGATTTCCAACCCTTTTAAAAAATTCTCTCAGGAATATTTACTCAAACAAAATATGCCAGGAACCTAAATTTCTCTGGGTGTTTTTTGGCACATTTGTTGAGTCAGTGTTAACAACGAAAACTTGGTCGACTTGTTCAAAGCTTAAATTATCAAAATTAATTTGCCTGAAACAACTTGGAACCTCTTTGGTGTTGCACAACAGGAAAAGCAAGACATCTTTTCTACAGATAAAACCACAACAATGCAGATCTGTCACACATCAGGTGAAGCATTGAAACAAGTTACAGTATATCTGTTTTGGGTCTGAATTTGGCCTTTTTCAAACTTTTCCTTAATCTGTGAACATGAAATCCAAAAATGGACGACCATATTAGAAATTTGTGTATTAGAATTTTAATCATTTTGTGCATCTATTTGTGCTCAAGTTTGTGTTAGTGCAGAAATTGTAATAATGTATGTGGTGGATTAAATGAACTTTTAAGACCCATATCAAGACATACCTCTTTGACAATGCTTTTGGTCATCTTTACCCCCGTACCTACTCCCAGCTTGGGTTTTCAAACCAGCAGTGTCAAACACTTTGAGATACTCTCCCAATATGTGGGTGCTGTATAAAGAAAAATTGTATTGTGTTATATCAAAAGATTTGGTTAACATGAACAGAAAAATGGTAAGGCCAAAAATAATAGAGAATAATGTGCTGTTATTGCAGAGGCATTGCTGTGTTTGCTGTGTTTTTATTGCTGTGGCCAACTGCTTTGCTGAAAAGACTTCTAATATACAGTGAAACTCTGAAAAGTCATCATCCCAAAGGAAATAGCTCAAATGAGTATTTATCAGAGTTGGTTAGTTATCCAAAGTATGGTATCTAGAAAGAATACAAAGTATTCAAAGAGCTGGGGATATTGAGTGAGTGACTATTTATGTGGGGTTGACTATTTATGTGGAGCTCCTGTAGCTCAGTGGTTAGAGCACTCACCTTGCAAGCGTGAGACCTGTGTTCGAATCCAGGCAGATCAGGGTGAAACCTTGGGCAAGTGTCCTTACTCCATGTGCCTAATAATAATCCATCCAAAAAACACCACAATAATAAAAAAAAGAAAATTGGTCATTTCAATCCACGACTGTTTGTGGGGGACACTGCCCTGCGCAATTGGCTGCCACGTTTCGCCCACAAATATACAGTCAATTAAACTTTACAGTATATTCTGTGAAGCGCTTTGAGACATCGATAAGATGTGAAAAGCGCTATATCAAATGCAAGGATTATTATTATTACTCCTGCCCAGAGGAGAGATATCAAGAGTTTCAGTATTGCATAAAACGTGCTCATATTCTCGGGATCAAGGTTTATCCATAACTTAGTTCAATGGCTTTCTTGTCCCACAAGTTCTCACTAGCAATCTAGCGATCTTTTAAACAAAAATCTTTTCCCTTCATTTTCCAGTCAAGCTGTTTGCACAAATGGGAGAAATATATAACAAAGGTATTCAGGGCTGGAATCATTTACTTTAATAGTAGCTTTAGACTTGAAGCAGTAGCATATTCAATTGTGTGCCGTCGGCTTGCCAAGTCAACACACTTGGCGCATCAGTGACATTTCTTGTGAGTAAAATCTACTTTGCTGTCAAAGCACATCACTCATAGACAAGACACACTATACGCTTTTTTTTTTAAGGTGCTTTGTCCAGAGATAACATGTAGAGCTGCAAGTGTTGACGTATTTTAATGAACGTGGTTCTGCCTAGCGAATTTACTCAATACTGGACCCGAGGTCTGCCAGGTTCTCACACCTTGTTCGTTCAGCAATGACATTCCTCTCAAGTAAATCGACCTTTATTTTTTTTCCATTTTTCACTTGTACCAGCAAAGCATAAACCCCTCCTCCCCGTACGAGCTTGACTGCCGATAGTGAAGTGCAAAATCCTTCCTCAAGTTAATTACAATTTAACTAGAAAGCTCATCCGATTGGAACAAATGCAATTACTTTATGTGACTCTTAATTGACTCTCTTTATTGCTAATGCTCAGCTGTAATTGACTGGTAATAGCCTTTTGCATCCATGTTGATTAATTAATATGTTCTCTGAGGATAACACCCTCTTTATCATTGCTAAAATGAATTGACAGTAGGTGTAATCCATGTTGGGATACTTATGCCATCACACGCCCTTTGTACTTTCAGAGTGTAGACTGTTCAGAGGAGTGGTTTCAGTTTTTTTCCCCAGCTATTATTAATAAGAAATGTCTTATCGTTATCTTACAGCGCTCGCTCTTCAACGGTATCTTGAGATCTCCACTAGATTACAAGCATTATGAAATGTCTTATTTTGCATAATTCTATTACACAAGCCCTACTAGTTATTATTTCTTCCAGACTTTTCCACATGGAGAATTGCTCAAGAAATATTTTCCCGCATCAAGGAGAGCTTTGGTTATATAAATTTGATATGTCTCCCTTGTTACATTGTTGAGACGGTTCAAAGAGCTTCATAGAGTTTATTGTCAAAGTGCGACTGTTTGTAGGTGAGAGCACAACAATCTCCCCAAAACGGCTGTGACAGTTTTACCTGTGGGATTATTAAACCCACACTAGAGAGTCAGCCCAGACTATTATTTGAAGTTACAGTACTTAAAAGATGGAACCCGCATCTACTTATTATTGCAGTCTATTTTATTAACTATAATAGTGGGAGTAATAGTACTGGAAATCCAGGTTGATAGAACATACAAGCAATATACATTTATTTTCATGTTCTTGAATTGGAATTGATTTGCCTGTATGAATAAGTGACAGGATTGATATGCACCGAGACATTATCTTACATGAAACGTAAATGCAATTTGTTGTATTCTTGTTGCATTTTTATAATAATAATCCTTCAATTTTATTCAGCGCTGTATCCTGCCATCGGGTCGCCCACTGTGACAGGTGGCTCACTACTTTGACTTTATTTCCAATGCATGAAAATAGGTGAAAGCTCATTTGCAACATTACAAATACTAGGTGAGTAAAACTTCAATCTATTCCTTTTTACTCGTTCAACATCGAAGCAAGTGAAATAATTGCTGCCCTCTCAGCCTCCAGTTAAACATAGACCAAACAATGCCCCACTTGTTACAATATAACAGGAGATTTAGAGAGCTGATTAATGGCTCCTAATTATTGCCTTTGCAAATGCTAATTAAAAATAATGTTTCGATTTTAATGCTCTGTTATTCATTAACTCACGGAGGGATACCCAATGTAAACGCTCTTTCTTTCATAGTTCTTCAAGCTACTCAAAATGCATCATCCTGTTGCTGTAAATTTAACGCAGTGTTTGAGGGAAAATGAATCGGTTATTAGTCTATTAGTTTGTGTCTGACATTCTCGCTTTAAATCTTTTCGGTTGTGAATTGCCTCAGATTCTTGCTATTTCCCACATCTCACCTGCAACATCGAGATTGCCAAAGAGGAGATTTCCTCATGGCATAAATTTTCCAAATTAAGAATCCCTTCAGGAACAGTGTGTATTCCATTCCAACAATCTATATCTGAGATTTCCACATGCCAGTAGGACGCGTGGAATTCTAAGTTTGATTTGGATACTCTTACTAATAACAACAATAATAATAATGATAATAATAATAACAACAATTCTTGCATTTGATAAAGCGCCTTATCACATCTTCGAGATGTCTCAAAGCACTTCACAGAATATACTGTAAAGTGAATTGACTCCATATAGTGGGTGAAACACGGCAGCCAATTGTGCACAGCAGTGTCCCACAAACGGCCGTGGATTAGGTGACCAGATTATTTTGATTTATTTTGAAGGAATTATTTATTACCACCAGAAACATGATCCGCTAGTTGACTAACAACTGGGTTCCTACTTACTGCTAGAAAACAGAGATGTGCGGAGTAAGGAAACCTGCCCAACGTTTTGTCCTGCCTGGGAATCGAACTCAGGTCTTCTCACTTGCTCTAACCACTGAGATACAGGATGTGATGGTGATGCAATACGGTGATGCATTGCCACATGTATCGGATACCCAACTGACCCAACACAATTAAAGCGGTTTAAGATGATCCAGTCAAATTCTTACACTGAAGAAGTTTTGAAAATAAACTAAGGCCTATTGTATGCAGAGTATTAACACATTCAAGAATTTGACTAGATATTACTTTTGGAGAAAGGCAGTGGAGGGGTAGAGTGAAACATGGAGTTGTGTCCAGCCAAAAGGAGATTGAAATGATTAGAACAAATGGCCTTTGCTGGTTGCGGGATTGCTGTGATCACACGCGTTTCTAACGTTGGTGAAATGCGGAGAGCGTTATGAATGACAAATGTTCATCTTGCCTTTAGACAACGAGCTTCGAGAAGGCAAGGGCGCATTGCACCACAAACACAAATTGTCTCGGATTAAATAAATTGTGCCGCACTGAATGTTACAGTCAAGAGCGGTCCAGAGAGTGCGCTTGTGCTTGTGCTTCCTACATTGTTCCCAACGGGATTGAATGTAAAAACAATGCAGATTCAGTGCTGCTTTTCTGTTCAGGAATTTAACATGATCTCGTCATTCTGATAGAGCAAAGAAAAGCACAAAGGCAAAGCGAACGATAGCACCAGTGAGTAGATAAATCACTACACTCTTAAAAAAAAGTTTGCTGGGGGGAAAAAAAAACGAAATGCTAAATATGTTAAACCAGTCATTGAAATGAACTGTGAGCCCAAATCGATTGATGCTATCACAGAGTGCAGTGCCACAAGCACGCATTAAAAAACCCAAGATGAAAACAAGGCGGCCTTTGGGGGACTCTGGAGAACATTTCCATTTAAGAAAAAAAAATCTTTAATTGGATTTTTCTAAAGGAAAAAGCAAGCAAATTCGTGACAAGGAAGATTTGATTGAAGAAAATAAAAAACACTCATTCAGAAGGGCAGCTGAGCAGGCTAGTACACTGTCTGGAAGATTTTTTCGAGTAACTGAACAGTGTAAAACGGGAGAGAGAGAGGCGTGCACATAACACAGGTGCTATATCCTCAGTACTGCTGACTGTGGCCAAAACAGCCAAATTGTTATTAATAATAAATTATTATCTTCTCTAGAGCTCATCACGGACTTCAATGACATCAGTATGAAGATACTGGCAATTAAATGCTCGGTAATTTCTAACGTACCTGTCACTTTGTTTCCTAAGTGGAGTACTGTAGCTCACAGGTTAGAGCACTCGCCTTACAAGCGAGACCTGGGTTCAATTCAGGTAAGGCAAAACCTTGGGCAAGTTTCTTTAGTCCACACGTCTAATAAAAATCCCTCAAAAAAAAAATATATATATATAAACCCTGACCAAATAAATTGTTCTTTTTTTAAGGAATTAGTACACCTGGAAAAGCAATCCCAAAAGGACAAACTGTTGATTACCTGCAAAATATGCAGTGACTTCACAGGATACAATGTGAAGAGTTTTGAGACGTGTCGAGCTTTGACACTGTCAAATGCAAGGATTAGTTTATTACTATCAAGGTTACTCTTATCAACGGTTAAGAGGCATCAGTATTCCTCTGGTTATTAAGAGAATACTAAAAATAAGCCGTTTTGAATTTTACCAAAAAGGATCCACCTTTTAAAATCCAAATATTTCATTAATTGCTTATCAAGGAATCCAGTTAACAAACTATATATTGACGGCATTCTGCAACAAATATCAATTCATGATCATTAATCTCAGCTCTCCCGAATGCACGTCCCTCACTGAGTCCATATGTTTACTGTCCCTTGTTCGAATATGCCCTACTTTGAGGTTATCTACATTAAAATCCATCTGCCATTACTTGGCTCAACAGATGAATTGATCCAAATCTTCCTGAACACAATTGGTCCTCATATTATTCACCTGCTCCCATAAATTGTCCCAACCCCTTCATAGAATTGAAGGGGATGTGCACTGGAACCCGTCAGATCTGCCATTAACTGTTATAATTATTGTAAGAGGTGCTCATTTACAAATTCCTTAGGAATCGAGGAAATAGTTGATGTAGTTAAGCGCAATACTATGTATGTTGGTCAAAGCCATTGATTGTATTCACTTGGCAAAGCTGAACCATTGAATCAATGATTTGTATCTAATGATAATCATGAACGCTTGCTTTCCCCAATTACCATACTGTATAGGGCAATGCACCGAGGACAGACTTCTCCTTTTAGTATTTGTTTTGCCAGGTTGCTGGGCATTTGATAAGTGATCTGTTTGACCTTGCACAAGAGGGAATCTGTGAGAGTGCCCTCCATCGTATACCTTCATTGCAGCATCGTCTTTTCTGGCAACTAATTGCTATCTGTGCACATGTCTCCGTTGCACAGCATTTAACAGGCAGCCGATCCACTCCTATAATTTCCAGTTGAATTACCCTTCTGTGTTATTTTTACTGCAGGATAGAATTCGTCAAGTTTCCTTCAGGGAAGTGGGGAATACAAGTTATATTGTTGTATATTAAATGTAAGGCAGTTCTATGGGCCAAGCTCTAGAAACTTGACAGAACTCCCCTGAGTTCATATTGCTAAATTTTATAAATCCTTGATTTAAAATGTTGTCTTTTCTATTTCTGTTGGCGGAACACGGCAGCCAATTGCATTTGCTCAAAAAATAGACAGTTCATTTGCTCTACAGTATATTCCGTGAAGCACTTTGAGGCATCTCGAAGGCCTGATAATGTGCTATGTTAAACACAAGGACTCTTCATTATTATTATTTCCTAGCCAACCCATCACTTATGTGAGTTACCTAATTTAACGCCAAATAAGTCATTTAATGCGTTAAAACTGCACCCAAAACTAGCATTGTTTTGTTTCACTATTTGTTCACTATTTCCACACTTCATGACTGTCATTCTTTGGACATGTTGTGGACAAAATGGTTTCACTATTTTCTGCTAATTGATAACATCACTCAAAAACGCAGAGACTCAAGCCACTGTGCAGTTATATTCTGTGGAGCACTTAGGGACGTTTCAACGCCGTGATCACTCAATGTTTCAAATGCAACGATTATTATTCGGATTATTATATTATTTTAATGATCGTCCACTTTTCAAGAATGTCCGTGATTGGGACAAGCTACAAGGGAACTTTTTGTTTTCAACCTGAAACGCCACCGTCTGTCAGACTAAAACTGGGTCAGCCAGGAGGCGAGGCAATAGCAAACTATATTTCTGCAGAGTAAGCAAAGTTAAACTTTAATGTGATATTAATTTACCTTTACATTCATCTCTGCTGGTACTCTGAAATCTTTGATGTTGAGTCAAGATGCCCCTGTGAATTGAGTGAGGAAAATTATAGCCTGGCACTTATTAAGGGAGAGAGTCCAAAGAGGCATCTCTTGAGATATATTTAAATGTAACTTCCTTCTTGCAATAATTCTCGTTAATGCTGTACAGTATTAGAAAATATTTAATTGGATGAATGATATCAAATGTAAATGGGAAATGCAATGGGGAAAATTGTAGTAACATTGTTTTCCCCCCAACTTGTAAAACTTAACATACAGTACTTCCCATTAGTTTAGTTTCCCATCATCCAATCTATGCCAAATCTCAACAACTCGCATAGTTCATCTGCGATGTGCAATTCGTAAAGTTAAATAACCAGCAAACTATGTGCTGTCAATTATATTTAATAAAAAAGCATACACCTGAAAGAAAATTTAATTTCTCACCTGACGAAGAGATTAACTTGATCGCCAAAATGTTGTGGAGAGTGCACCTGCAACAATAAAATACACTGTATTCAGGCAGTGAAATAGCTACTACAAGCTGTGTTTGACTGATGTAGCCTTGCGAGTTAAAGACTAAAATAGTAAGAACAACTGTGCGAAGCAGAATAGCAGGCAATGCTAATTGGACCAGATAGCCCTAACCTCCAACACATCTCTCATGTATCCCCTCCTGTCTGCACTCCGCAGTTACTTTCCCATTGATACTGCTACTTCCCTCCAGGCTATTGCCAGTTCTCTGCTTGAGCTGAGGGTATTGCAGTTCCCCTCTCCGCACTGCTATCACTCTTCCTGGTGCCGCCATTACTATCTTGGGCACACGCAAGTGTGGAGTTGCTAATGACTTTTACACAGTGGGCACCAAACAGCTACCATGCAGGGGTTGATTGCTATTATTCCTACTCCAGTGGTTCTGGAGAAAGCCCTCTCTTAACATATCTGACACGTGGGCTCGTTGTAGGTGGAGAGATTAAACGACTTCAAGGAAAAACACACAGCAAATACAACCACGATAACGCAAAGAACAAAAAGAAAGCGATTTTGTTTTGCTTTGCAACGGTCAGCCCTGTTGGTGTGTTCATTGTTTCACTTGCAGTGTGTTCATTGAACATATATAAGACTCAGGGTCGACTTTTTTTTAAAAAAAAGCTAAAGGGATTAGGGGATATGGGGATAGGGTAAATGGAATTAGGATCGAAGATCAGCCAAGATCTTAATAAATTGCAGGGCCGGCTCGAGCGGCCAAATTGCATACTCCTGCTCCTCATAGTTCCGTTTGTACTTATGCCTTTACATGTGGACATCCAGCAACGTGCTTAAGAGTATCCAAACCAATCTGAGCCTTCCGTGCTTCCCACCCACACATGGAAATTCCAGAGATAGGTTGTTGGAATGGAATGCGCTCTCTCTGCCTGGAGGGAGGCATCCTGCTTGCCTACATCCAGAAAGTGTACACAGGCACTGTACAGGTGTCATTTTTTTTGTTACTATTGTCGTGGTTATTAGGGCACTCCTTGAGTCTAACCAACTAAAACAACAAAGCTTGCGATTGATAGCACTGTTTGGCATGCTTTCCCCATGGTTTGTTCAGCTCGGACCGCTCTACCGCTCTTGGGGGCATTAGTTAGCAGGGTTCAAAGGAGCTATGTGGGATGACTCTGTACCGCCAGTGCCTGTTCTGCCCTTGCAGATTCTAAGGGTGAGCCAGGCTGGCTGGCTGTGTTGTCATCAGGAATGCCCTTGAGATTCTGTGGACCCACCTGGCTCTGGAACCGGACCAGCGAGAACCCCGCGGAGGACCATCTCGATTCTCATGTTCCAAACCGAGAGTTCTCAGAGACACAAGGCAGCACTTGTGGCTGAGTGAAAGTATACATTATTTGTGACTTTGACCAGACCTGTCTGACAGTGACAACCTTGTGCGTGAAATTCTATTTTTGTGCTCTCTGAACGCTGGGAAATACATCAGATGGAACTAGATAACGAAAGCTAACAGATCATGGCCAAGTTATAGCCCTTGGACACCAATGATACAAAATAAATCAAGGTTTATATTTTTACCTTTGAGAATACCAGTCATAACGAAATGTTCTTCATAATGGCAGTTGTTATTTGCATGTTTTGTTACCTAAGCCATCATCAACAACAAGAACAACATGCGTTTATATGGCGCCCTTCATGCAGAGTGCCTCACTGTGCCTGGAGACTGTGACAGTCTAATTGACTGGAGGAGATTGAGCGCTGAAACAGTTCAGAAAACCGACCTTTCACTTCTGACATCTCAGTGAAAATTTAGTTCCAACAGATGGGATTAACCTACCGTCTGCCTCCATCAAGTAATTAGGCGTGAAGATGGTTTCAATGGAAGATAGAGAAAAATCAGCATTTTTCACTCAATAAAAGTGCTAAATGAAGTAAAATTGATCATTCAATCCACAGCGGTTTGCGGGACATTACTGTGCGCAATTGGCTGCTACGTTTCTCCCACAAAACGTACAGTCAATCCACTTTAGAATCATAGAATAGGACGGCACAAAACGAGACCATTTGGCCCATCTGTGCCGGCTCTTTGAAAAGAGCAATTCAATCCTACTCCCCAGCTCTCTCCCCATAACCGCGCAAACCCATCCTCCCCAAATAAAAGTCTACCTCTCTTTTAAAAGTTGTTATCGAATCGACCTCCACCACCTTTTCAGGCAAATACATTCCAGATTCGAACAACTCGCTGCGTGAAAACATTTCTCCTCACTTTACAATTACTGTATATTCTGTGAAGCGTTTTGCGACGGCTCAACGACAGGATAAGGTTCTATATCAAATGCTTTTATTAAATCCTATTATTAAATAGGAAGCATTTGTTTCACACTTTGTTTTTAGGTGTTAGTTTCATTATGCTTCTTGAAGCCTGAAACTTCTTGAACAGTATATTTTAACTTGCGATGCATATCTACTGCAAACACACCAGCCCGGCTCAGTGGGTAGCACTCTTTCAGAAGGTTGTGGATTTAAGCTCTGTGTCAGAGGGCTGCAAACTCAAAGTCTGAGCTAACCCTCTCATCCAGTGCTGAGGGAGTGCTGCATTGTTAGAGGTTCTGCCCTTTGGATGAGATGTTAAACTGAGATCTTGTCTGCCCATTCAAGTGAATGTCAAAGATCCCACGGTGCTATTTGAAAAGAGGAAGGGATTTTCTCTTGGTGTCCAGTGATAGATTCCAGTGTGCCTGGCTCATTCTTATACCTCTTGCAAATTCCTTGCAATAAAATTCATTTTCTGGCGACTGCAGGGTGAATGTACAAGTGCAATTTGGACTGAAAAGACAGCAGTCAGATCTGACACTAATTGGCCAATTGCTGAGTACTTAGTTTGATTCAAAGCAAAAAGGATTCAACCACCATCCTTACTGTCTAATACCTGATTAAGGAACCTCATGTTATGAATTAGTGTGTCATAACATTGCCAGAACGGAGACAGGAAACTTAAAGTGCCTTAATTAATCTTGAACCAATGGTGCTTATATTTTTTCCAGCAAAATATCACTTGAAGGGAAAGGCCCTCAAGTTTTGAAGCCTTGCGTTGTGTTAAGATCTGGATCAATATCCTTGCACTATCTATGGATCTTAATTCAATATTGAGATGTCATCTTATTGAGATTCTCTCTGATGTAAAATCAGGGTTGCATGACTTGGGACACAGAGTCAGAATGTGTTTTGCATGCTGAAAAATAAGTGCATCGATAGACCAATCTGTGAGAGAGTTGTGTAGCTCAGTGGTTAGATCATTCGTCTGCCAAGCAAGAGACCTGGGTTCGATTCCCAGCAGATCTGACGAAGGGTGGTGGACCCGAAACATTGACACACTTTTCCTTCCTCCACAGATGCTGCCCGACCTCCTGAGTGTTCCCAGCAACTTCTGTTTTTGTTTCACCTCACAGTATATTCTGTGAAGCGCTCTTGAGACGTCTAGAAGATGTGAAAAGCTCTACATCAAATGCAAGGAATATTATTACTTTTATTATTGATCTGAATCAAGCCCCAAAGTTCCACCTTTTGCAATTATGTGTATACATATGGAGAAATCTGAGAATTGTAAAATGTATAGTTTGTATGGAGATGGTCAGATAGATTCCTAAAAATGTTTGTGGATCATTGCATTCAATTTCTCATGGTTCCATTCACCTTTCAACGCACCTGGAACCTTGGTGTTTCAAGCCAAACACATGTTTGGGGTCTGAAACACTGAGACTTTGAACCGGATTCCTTGATTGACAAATTCTGAATGCGGACTGATTCCACAAGGTACATTTCACCCGGCTCTTTGGATGAGACGTTAAACAGGCAATTTACACACAACAGGCATGAATTGAATGACCCATTTTATCTGGAGGACTGTCATTCAGGACTGTCAGCTCAGAGCAGCTCACTTCTTTTTTTTAGCTCGTGCAATGGGATCTCAGTTTAACGTCTTACCCAAAGGATGGCACCTGCGAAATTGCAGCGCTGCTCTGGAATGTCAGCCTAATCCAATCTTCAACCCATAATATAAATATTAATAATAATATAATAATCCTTGCATTTTGATATAGCGCTTTTCACATCCTATCGACGTCTCAAAGCGCTTCACAGAATATACAGTAAAGTGAATTGACTGGATATTTGTGGGCAAAATGCGGCAGCCAATTGCACACAGCCGCGTCCCACAAGCAGTCATGGATTGAAATGACCAATTTTATTATTGTGGTTTTTTTTGGAGGGATTATTATCATGTGAGCCCATAACTTTCTGATACAGAAGTTGACTCAAAAGTTCTCCAAACTGAGCCAAACTGCCTACTATTCTCATGAGCTCCAACTAAACCCCGTGTTAATTGGCCTCCCTCTTCCTAACATATCCACTTATGTGTCCGCCCCGTGTTCAACTTCACATAAAGTATAATTGTTTTTTTCATGGCCCCTGTTGATGTCTTGAGGGTAATGAAATGAATGTTTAGCATCAATTTGCAACCTTTTTTGAAGAGCGTTTGAAAATGATTCTTCCTGCTTTGTTTTATATCAAATGGCATTTTTTTTGTCTTTTAATTGAGCCTTCAGGGAGTTTTGAAGAATAATTGTGAAAGTTTCATTTGAATACCTCACAATCCCAAATCACTGCCACCTTCTGACCCATTTATTGGGATGCTGACAGGCAAGGAAGGAGCAAGGAATTCTGCCAAAATTGATCATTTCAAAAAAAACAGTCTAAATGTATGTTCAGTTAACATTGCCTGCTGGTTAGAGCACTCACCTCACGAGCGCTGGATTCAAGTAAATGGCAGGGTGAAATCTTACTCAAGTTCCCTTATTACACACACCTTTATTTACCTAGGATACCAGTTGTTAGTCGATTGGTGGCTTGCTTTTCCAGGGGCCAAGCAATCTACGGCTATATATAAATGTATGTATTATTATTGCAGAAATAGAGAGTCAGTCTGGCTCAGCTGATAGCACTCTTGCTTCTGAATCAGTAAGTGTATATGGATCAGGATTTTGAACTGATATTCCAATGCAGTGCTCAGGGTATACTGCATTTTTGGAGTTGCCGTCCCACAGATGAGTTATCCTGACTGCCTGTTCAGATGTATGTGAAGATGTCCTCATAAAGAGAAGGGAAGTTTCTCCTGGTGTTCAGGCTAACAATCTCCTCCCCCCCCACCCCCACCCCGCAATATGACAAAAATATTATTTACACCATGGGCTGCTTGTGAGACATTGAAGTGCAAATTACCCGCTGCGTTTGTCTACAAAATATTATAGAGTAAATGCTGTGAAGCACTATCAGACTTCTTGCAAAACTGAACGACGTGATACCAAATGTAAGGATCATCCTTTCAAGAGGAACAGCTTGAACACCACATGTTTGGATGGAGGAGGGGAGGGGAAGGGGGGGAGGGGTGAGGTGGCGGGGGGCGAGGAGGAGGCAGAGAAGCATAGCTCTGCAGGGAAGGAAACATTATCCCCTCTGGGCTACAATTACTGAATGAAATGATGCATTATTGCTTTGAGACAGCACTTGGAAATTTGGCGAATCCCACGCAAATAACGTCAACAGATCATGGAACCAAGTTGCAGGGAATGCTAATTCCTGATGAAATTGACACTGTTAATTTCAAGATTCCCACGTCAAAAGAGGCTGCAAATTAAAACCTCTTCAATATTCCACAATAAATCCGCCACATTGACATCGTAAATATGCAGGAGAGTTATAATCTCCCTGACGTCAAAGTTTACACCTTAGCCTGGCTCAGTAGCACTCTCGTTTCTGTCTCAGCAGGTTGAAGTTCTCAAGCTCCACGTCACAGAGTGTTGCATTTTTAGAGGCGCTGTCCTCTGAATAAAAGCAAGAGGTCACAGGGTGTCAGTTTGACTTGGTTGGATACTTAGCTCTCAACAGTTCCTATCCCTCTGTTGTTGAAGAACCCAAGACACTCTTTGAGAAGAAAGGCAGTTTTTCCCGATAATCCGTCAGATAAATTTGGTCCCAACAACCCATCAGATCCATTTGAGCATCTATTTCACGACAATTCGTGGGACGTCGCCGTAGGCAGATCGACCGCTCCACTTGCTGACAAATGCAATCACTACACTGTACCGTAATTCCATTTGAAGTGCTTTTAATGTTACCAAGATCTAGTAAAGTTGCCCACAAGGGCATTGGAATAAGCCTAGCGAGTACAACAGCTAGAAGTGTGAAGACCAGCTGTAGGTTGATGAAGGCTGTTTATATGATTAAAATAAATTGCCTTCCAGCAGAGCAGGAAAAACACCCACTTATAGAATAAGAATTCTCAAAGGCACGGAGCTTGATCCCGTGAAGATCGACAATCAAAATGTGTTTCTCCCAAGAGGACTCAAGGTTCTGCTTTCCTGTTTTGTTCATTGGGATAGTTTCAGGGTCATAAAAACATTGCAGTGGTCATGAGTTTTATATGGTATTAATAATAATAAGCCTTGCATGTTATACAATGCATTTTATAAATAATCACGTCTTCTAGTCATCTCAAAGCGCTTCGCAGAATATACAGTAAAGTGAATCGACTGTACAGTATACTTGGGGGCGAAACATGGCAGAAACGTACAGAAGTGCCCCACAAACAGCCGTGGAGTGAAATAATAATCCTTGCGTTTGATATAGCGCTTTTCACATCTTATCGAGGCCTCAAAGCGCTTTACAGAATGTACTCTAAAGTGAATTGATTGTATACTTGTGGGCGAAATGCGGCGGCCAATTGCGTACAGCAGTGTCCCACAAACAGTAGTGGAGTGAAATGACCAATTTATTATTGGGGGTTTTTGGAGGGATTATTATCAGGTGAGTGAAGTAAGGAAACTTGCCCAAGGTTTCTCTCTGACCTGCCGGTATTTGAACACAGGTTTCACGTTTGTAAGGCGAGTGCTCTAACTACTGAGCTACAGAACTGATAGTGGTAGTACTTACAGTAGGAATGTAACTACAGATGAATATTAATCCCTATTCATACTACTTATCTGTATCAACACTATTCTCCTGCATGAATCCGATTTGTTTTCTCTCTATCTAATGTAGTTTTCTGGTATTGTTTTTGCTAACATATATTAATTTCAATTAGATTACCTTTGCCGCACTTCAGGGTGAGATGCTGAACAATCCTTGAAGCACTTGATGGTAGAAGGAAATTTGCGATTTCACAAGAAAATTTCAATTAGTTGTTACCACTAAAATAACAATAATAATTATTGTATTTCACTTTGCACATCAAGAGGATATTTCCGAGCATATAATAATAATCTAATGCAAATGTAATTCTTGTTATTATGTATAATAATAAATAATAATCCTTGTATTTGATATATCGCTTTTCACATCTTCAAGACGTCTCCAAGCGCTTCACAAGATATGTTGTAAAGTGAATTGACTCTATATTTTGTGGGCGAAACGTGGCAGCCAAGGTATTATAAAGTGCGATGACTGTGTTTTCCAGGTGAAGTGTGGAGGCCAATTTGCTAGCAAGCAGCCATGGAGTGAATCATCAATGTTTTCTGGGCAACTGTTGGGCAGGTGCTTTGAGCATTTCAACCAGTGCTTTTCCTGTTAGAGATTGACATGCAGGACACAGATGTGGAGAGCAAGAAAGTAGGCAGTTCACTTTGTGTCTTTATTTAACCAGTTGGAGTTGACGGTTGGAACAGTAACTGGAAACAAGTAAATAGATTGACAAAGTTGTGGCACTCCAACAGATATGAAATCCATCTGTCTTGTCAGTCTGAGCATCCAAACAATCTGCTACAGAGGAACAGCTGAATTGCGGTGAGAGAGAGGAGAAAATTATTACATCACTGTGCCTTGTGATATACATGAACCTTCCTGACTGTCCATTAGGCTCATGTGTGTTCTTCAGGTTTGGTGCCCTTGACTTCTCTTGGAATCACGTTGGGAAAGCTTTCCTTTGACTCTCCAGGGAAAATGTTGGGAATCGATTGAAATCTCCCTGAGTTAACAGCTCTTCTGTTCATATACCTGTATATTTCTCCTCCACATTTGCCTTGAATTTGCATGTGTGTCTATGTGTTTGTGTGGGGGGGTGGTGGTGCTTAGCAGTGTGTCTGAACCTAACGTCCAAATGAATCCAAAGAGTTTCCGATTTATGGAAAGATTTAACCAAACAAATTGAATTGATGGACTAGTTGAGTTAACGGCACATATTGGATTATTTTTTATTTAAACCATTAATCCCTTCTTGTTACCCAATTGCGAGTTTACTTTGAAGAACTAAACCTTGTACAATACCTGAAGGTCAAGCTCTATGGAATGCCTTGGCTCTGACAGCTTGTATATATGAAGATAAATTAATAGGCAGCCTAACCTCCCCCTCTGGAACCAGGCAACACGAGCCCCAGCAACTCATTCCACCACGCAGCCACAAATTAAGTTAGTGTGATTCAATTTTCAAGTGGGATCCTTTATACTCCCATACATCAGAGCAGACGGATTTTATTACATAGCTACAAAACCGCTGCTTGCTACAGTCACTCATGCAAGGGAAGGCATCATGAGTGTATTATGACATTTAATCAATACTCACCATGAGTCTGTGAAGAGGCATTAGTCACAGAGATGTGATGTGAGCACAAACAATGCACCGGCTGAAATGGCATTTAGCTCTTGATTTGAAACAGTTTCATTTTCAGCAGCTTTTCCATCATTGTTTTGGGTTTTAAGTTCACCCCCCCACCTCCCCATCATCCCCCCCCCCCCAACACTTTCTCTGCACCCCTAACTGAGCACCCCAAACTGAGCTCCCCAAGAAGCCATCTGCCGTGAAGGGTGCTGTATAAATGCAAGTTGTTGTGGTTGTTTTTGTTGCGTCTCCCCCTCTTTGCTTTCCGATAACGAGTTATCCTGAATGCTTTATTGCTCCTGATACCTGATGCCTTTCGTCAAACAGTCCCTCCTCCTCTCACCCCCGCACCATTAGTACCTATTTCCACAAGGAAAAGTTGGGTTTTCGTACGTGCTGATGTGCAATCGATCATCTAATTGACTTTCACGTTTGCTCATAAAAAGGTTGTGGCTTCTTCGCAGTTCTGGAGGAACATTATTTTTCCTAATTAGATAATCGAACTGTTAAGAATGTTCAATACAATACAAATTCAATACAATACAGAAATCTTTCCTCCTAAACTTGCATTAGGCCAGTGCACCTGGGAAGCTTGATTATATTTCTTACAGAACTAAATACTTTGGGAGCAACAGAGGCCCCTGTCATTAATCATGGGCTGATTCACCAGATTACACAGCAGAACTTATGAATTTTTTTTAAAAAACCTGCTCCGTTATTACTGAGAGGAGGAGATGATTCAAATACTTACCTTCCTGCAGTGTGATTTGTCCAAAGTGCTAAAGTGAACAGTTTCTTCAACTTGCTTCCAGTTGTATGTAATGTTCACCATAATTTAGCCTGAATGCAGAATACAAAAGAAAGGTTCAGACATTGTACAGTAGAAGCCCATTTATCCGTGACTCGATGCACCAGCATTTCCGTATAACCGGCCTGCCCAAAAAAAGTCCCCATTCGATAAACCGGAACTTATCCGGAACAATAGCAGTGGAGCATTCGTAAATGCATAAATAATAACACAATAACAGAATATTGCATTGGCACTCACCATCAAAACTATCCTCCTGTGCCCCCCCACCCACGCTAGTAGATGCTGCGGTTGAAGCCATGATGCTGCAGTTGAGGTTTACCGTCCAGCAACCCCTCCCAAAATGGAGCACGCCAAGCGAGCAAAAAAAACGGAGCGCGTATGACTTCAAAGTCATACTAGTAGCAAACCAATAACCGTTAGCTGATAACCCACATTGTCGCGCAGATGGGAGTATTTCTGTTTGCTGCTAGTAGAGTCCAGGGCTTCGGCTTGCAACTAGTTGCGCAACTTTAATGTCACGCTGCCGCTTCTTTCACCCTCTTGGCGCCCTCCATTCGAAAAAGAATCGCTGGACCGCAAACCCCAACCAGCAAAGGTGAGAAGCGCAAGACAGCAGCCCCACAACAAGCACCAACACATTACTCCGCCACTATCTGTTATGACTTAGTCTGGTGTGTATGGTGTGTGTTAAAAGAACTTTAATTTTCTTGTAGTGGGTTTTCTGCCGCGGTCCGCCCGAATATCCGGCAGGCGCTTTAACCGGCATTGGCCAGGTCCCACGGGTGCCGGATAAACGGTCTTCTACTATACCTTGTTTTATTTTTCATCTGTTAATCTGCTACTAAATATACGGTCAATTCACTTTGCGGTGTATTCTGCGAAGCGCCTTGAGACGCCTCAACAACGTTGCAAGGTGCCAAATCAAACGCAAGGCTTATTATTATTTATTATTATAAACCAAACAAACTTTCGTAATGATGTCTGAAGAAAAATTGTTTGAAAGACATAGTCACTCCGTTTTACAGTACTGTATAATTATAATCATGGCGTTTGATTTAGCGCTTTTCATGTCTTCTAGATGTTTCAAAGCACTTCACAGAATACTGTATACTGTAAAGTGGATTGACTGTATATGTTGTGGGTGATACGCAGCAGCTAATTGCGAACAGGTGGATTGAAATTACCCATTTATTATTGGGGGGTTTTGAGGGATTATTATCAGGCATGTGGAATAAGAAAACTTCCCCAAGGTGTCAGCCTGTCTGGAATTGAACCCAGGTCTCTCACTTCTGTGCTCTAACCACTGATGTACAGGAATCCACTGTATATGCCGTGAAGTGCTTTGAAGATGTCCTCCCGACATGAAAGGCATACTACCAGATGTTAAATTTCTGCTCGGTGCTTCATGCCTCCTGAGATCAGTCGCAGACAATCACTGTGGTGGGCAATTCTGGTCTTCAAGCATATCTTAAGTATGTTGGAAAAAAAGTGCATTAGAAACGCTAGTTTGTGGGAAGAATCCCAAAGACAGAAATAGTGCTTTATGGAAATCTTGTAACATTTAAATCACAAGTACTGTCAGTGTGTCACTCCTGTAGGCATGTCGAGTGTATCTGATCACAGGAATTGCTTTACTGAGTATTTTCAGTCACAAGAAATGCATGCCGACCCATGTATTTCTGAAGATATAGGTGATAGCATTGACTCTGTTTGTCTTTGACAACTTATTTACAATGAACGAGACCAGAAATAATAATCCTTGCATTTGATATAGTGCCTCATCACGTCTTCGAGATGTCTCAAAGCGCTTCACAGAATGTACCGTATAGTGAATCGACCCGTATATTTTGTGGGGAAAGGCTGCGTTACCAGAGTGATTTTCGATTTCACCTTGAAAACTAGATTAAAATGGTCCTTTACAATGCAAACATATTTTCTTTTGTTTGTAATGTGCAATTGAATCCATCTAAACATACACCTGACCCAAGCAGCCTTCTCTTGTATTAGTATACTGTAACTCCAATCTAAGTGCCATGATTAGAGAATAAAATTAGCATTCAAGTGCACATCCATCTAAACTTGATTGGTGATGGATTATATTTAACCTTCATTAGCAGTTCTGGAGTGGTTGTGGAGGCTGAGAGCTGGCTTATTGCCTAACTTCACTCCCTGAAGTGACTGAGAGGTATTTGAATTGCATAGTGTACACTGTATAGGAATGTTAATGCCTGACAAAGCATAGCACGAGCGAATTCTCTGTGGGTGCCGAGGTACTTTCATATTCAGCATTACTTAACTTGTAATGCTTGAAAACTTTCATCTTTTGTCTCCTTTAAACCAAGTGGAAAAGACTGGAAATTAATTAAGCACAAATCTGATTCAGCTAACTTGACAAATGCCACCTCAAAAACATATCTTCTCTTGAGTTAGATTATGCTAAAACAAAAAAATTTGTGGTCCCAACTTATTGTGCATTGCTATTCCTTTAGAAACTATATGAGCATAAGATAGACTCAAACACTGTCTGTTTATTGAGAGTAATATATCTTTGGTCGGGTCTGTGATTGTGACCCTGTGTTTTTTGTACTTTCCCTGGGAACAGAATGATTAGAATAGTCAATGTTCAGTGACTCCTTTGTTGATTTTGCATGTGTGTCTATATTTGTGCTTGTCAAGGTGAGGGATGGCAGGGCTGATAAACGCATCATTTTTTGTTCACCTCGAAGGATATGAATGTGTGTTAATAAAAAGTGGGAACGGTAAAACCTATCCTATGGTAATATACATTCCCTCTAGATACAGTGCAAATATGAAATGAAATATCTTGAGGTAAAACAGCAGCTCCTAAATGAAAAACTTTGGAAAGTATAGACTATTAAAATGTCTGACCTTATGCAGAACCTGTTTGATTGTTTGTTTATCATCTTTGCTCTCATCTGAATCTCTTTCCACTCTTTTCCTTACAGGATACCGTTTCGACAAAGCGAAGGAACCTGAAACACAGACCCCTCACTCAGTGACGGTTAAGAAGGCAATGGGTTTGGGGAGCGAGCAGTTGAGTGATACAGCATTAGGTGGAGGAAAGGATCGTCCAACCTTGGTTAGCAACATGTCCAGTTTAATGAAAAAAATTATACAAGTTTCTATATTGTAAGAGGGAATATATGGAGTAGGGCTTGTTGTTTGTTTCTTTCTTATCATAAATTGATCCTTTAGCTACCGATAAAACTTTCTATAGAATGAAACTGACTCTCAAGTTTTACAATCAACTCCTGAATCGGAGGATATTGTTCTACCCCTTGAGTTGGTTCGTTTGCCATGAATCTGAAAAAAAATCATCCAATAATAATAATGATTCCAATCCTTGCATTTGACATAGAACCTTATCACATCTTCGAGATGTCTCAAAGCGCCTCCCAGAATATACTGTAAAGTGAATTGACTGTATGTTTTGTGGGCGAAACCCGGCAGCCGATTACACAAAGCAATATCCCACAAACAGTCGTGGATTTATTTTTTTAAATTATTGTCCAAGTGCACAATGCAAAGCTCAGATGATCAAACTTCTCCTTTCCCAATTCAAAGTTAGTACTCATAGGCCATGTGGTTTTATACGTGGAAGTAGTGCTTTTATTTATAATGAGAGATAATAATACCTCTGGTTGAAATTGGAGTAGAGGGGAATGGTGTGGAGTAAAAGGAGAAAGGACGAGAAGGTGGAGGAAAGAGACACATGCAAGGAGAAATGTAGGAAAGACAACAATTTAGTTATTCCATTGTACTGCATAATTCAGTCCCCTTTCATCTCTGTGTTATTTCAGATATTGCTCAGGCAATGCTCCGGTATTACAGATTTGCTGTTGTTTCAGTGTTAAAATTTTAAAGGTCATTTTAATACGAAATGAAATTGTAAGCCTCTGATTTTTTTTGACTAATTAAGCCCCAGATTTATACAGCTATCATTTTAGAGCCTCATAAATGTTTTATCAGTGTTTGTTATACATTCGAACTGCATCATCAGTTTCTGCACATTGAAAGTGTCACAGTTTCTAGTCAATTGTAAACATGTGTACAACCAACATCATCAAAGAAATTAACAAGATGTTTACCAATACATGAAGTGCAGTTGATAGAAATTAACAGTGTGTGTGTGTAAAAAAGACTCTTGATCACAAATTTCTCAGTTTCATCATTTTAGTTAAATAAGTTAGAACAAGAATAAAGGGTTAGGTAATGCTTATGTAAAGTAACCTCTTTTAAGGAGGGAGGGAATTTCTCCCATGTCATCTGGAAGATGGCACCTCCAACAATGCAGTACATACCCATCACCCAATTGGAATGATTGCCCTAGACTGTGAGTTCGGAGTTCAGATGTGGGGGGTTTGAACCCCATAGTCTTAGCTGACTCGGAAGGGAGAGTGCTACCAACCGAGTCGGGTTGACGCAACGATTGTTTGGTTGTGATTGTGAAACCGTACTGTACGCAAATTGATGAAAGGTGCGCTACACTGGGTGAGAACTTCAATGACGCACTTTGAGATGGTTAGAAAATAAAAGTCATTCTAAAAAGCTTTGCCAAACACAAAACCATTTATGATTTGTAAATATCCCATAAAAGCCTTTTTTTTTTTTATCAATGGTGTAAAACTGAGAGTGGAATATTGCAGTAGCTTTATCTTTTCACCGCTATGTTTAATTAAACTTTTATTAAGATCCTTGTCATTTATTTTCTGAAAATACTTTCATAGATTTGGCTTACACACAGATGAGAAAGAACTCTACGTCTCCATATTACCATCGAAACACAATTAAATGCATTCTAACTACTCATAATTACTTGCAACCTAATGAATAACAAATGTATGCCTGGGAGACCTTCAGAAAAAAATGTTTAGCATTCTCTATGATTCAGACAGAAAACATATTTGCATAATGCTAACATGTTCTGCAATATATATTTATATATATATACAAACATTAACAACCTACATTTTACATGTCATAAATGCAAACTAAAATAATACGAGATAACAGTTGTGGGAATTACCCCATTAATTTGCAATAAAATATTGTTCACATTAACTGATGGAAATACCCGGAAGTAAATAGCAAAAGCTACTTAACATACGATGCCTGAAATATCATTTTAATGAATTCAGCCAAGTCATCAACGTAATGCGCTTTGGGCTGATTAAAAGGCGATGCTATTTTGTAAATAGGTTGTCAGGATGGAAAAACAAAGTTTTTTAGAGAGATGCGATTTGGAAAGAAATTGCCTCAGATATTTAAATGGATGAGAAAATGCATTAGCTTTGGGATATTACAGGCGGTAATGTCCACAAGTATAATGTAGGATCGAAGGCCAGTTTGTTGAAAAACCCCGTTTCTTTTCTCTCTCTCTAAAAATGTCGATATGGTCACTTGTTTCCGTTTACAGCATTGAGCAGACTTCTGCAATGTACAGTAATATCACGCACTGTGAAATTATGTGCTATAACACGCATTCCTGATTTCAATACACCAACATCCTGCCATAACTAAACTGACCCTTAGGTTATCAATGGTGTAAATTGATATTGAATTTTAGTGAAATAGTGAAAATTGAAATGAAATTCCTTTTTGTCCATCCTAGGATTCAATTAAGATTTTAAAAGGAGAGGGAAGAGGGAGGGTAGAAAACTAGAAGTTTTTTTGGGGGTGGGGGAATGTCCTTTGTATTTATGGTTGAAATACAAAATTATGTAAATGGTATTATTGAAAATATTTTGCCATGAACCTACATAAATACAAATAGTTCATCAGATTCAGTGAATTTCATGATCAGTAGTTAATAATAATCCTTGCATTTGATATAGCGCTTTTCATGTCTTCTAGATGTCACAAAGTGCTTCGCAGAATATACTGTGAATTGAGGTGTATATTTGTGGGTGAAATGCGGCAGCCTATCGCACACAGCAGTGTCCCACAAGCAGTCATGGATTGAAATTACCAATATATTGTAGGGGTTTTTTTTGAAGGACGAAAAGGGCTTACACAATTTTCTTGTGCTCGTGAACAGTGCGAAATGCAATGACCCCTGTTTGGTAAGTTTATTCACCAGAAGTGAGGAGGTAGTTTGTGTGCTTCATCTCAAAAGATCAGCCCATAAAAGAGCATTAGCCGGAACTGTGAAATGCCAGCGTGATGGAATGGCGTAAAGGTAAAATCTCACATTTATTTCAGTGGAAAAGCAAATATTGCATTTGCCATAAGTAATTACATTTAAATTGCCGATGTTTCACAATCACGACTAAGCTTAAATCACCGTTTTTACACATGGGTGCTAGTTATTAAGGATCTTTGAGGTGATAAACAAGAAGCAGGCCATGATTATAATATCTGCTCTACATTTTCTGTATGTGCAGAAAAATAGTAATAACTGTGCAATTAACTTCCAATTGCTTGGCGAGAACGCTGTGCAATTGTGCAAGGAATTGGAACGCTGCAATGTTATTTGTGTTTTAAAATGTATTATTTTATTGTTTCAAATGGTTATTAGCTTGTAATATATTAACTGACATAAATTATATTTTAATCCAGACCCAGCATTCACCTCACAAGCGAGAGGACTTGCGTTCGATTCCCACAGAGTGAAACTTGAGGCAAATGTCTTTACCGCGCACACCTCTGTTTACCTCGCGGCAAGTGGAAACCCAGTTGTTAGTTGATTAGTACATCGCTTTTACGGAGGGTAATAATCCCTTCAAAAGAGAACAATAATAATTTGGTCACTCAATCCACAAATATATGTAGGACACTGTTGTGTGCAATTTGCTTCCGCGTTTCACCCATAATATACATGCCAAATGCAAGGATTATTATTATTATTATACAATGAACACAACATTTTATTGCCACTGTCTAAGAAGCTTAAATTTCACCGTGCCGTACAACTATATGTCCAGGTTATTTCAGTTGCAGCCTCAACATTTGGGACATTTCCAGCAGCACATTTCTTAACATGTAGAATTTCTAATTTAATAAGAATTAACAAATCTGTGTAATGAGAACAAATGAAAGGGCATCATTAAATCTATTACATCTGATGGACTGATGCTGCAGGGAATCCCCATTCATTAGGATTCTCCAAACCCTGAACACACAAAGTCCCGATCCCATGTTAATATCATTTTGCCTCAGTTTGATGGCCTCGGCCTCTCCTAACTCAATTGTTGAGCTCACATTTAGCAATAGGCACATTCAGGATTATCTGAACTGGTATTTGGAGTAAGATATGGGTCCTATGCAAAAACTGCTTCATGCTTCATTATCTAGCTTAAGATCCGAGGCAGTAAATGCCTTGATTGCCAACAGTGTTGCTCTGTCCCTCCAAAACATGCAGTTTAGTACAGGAAAACCTTGTGTAAATTGTACTACTGTAATTGGGACCATGCATTTAATCTGATTCATGCAAAGTTTGAGTTGTAGGATAGAAACTCTTGGATGGGACTTGAGCAGGTGTATGACAGGCAATTATATGATTTACACAGATCAGACTCATGTGCGTTTTACTATAGTTCAAGAGGTAGCACTAAATTGCATTCCCTAACTCTATTGGTCTCCAAGCAGAGATCTACGCACGGGCCCTTTGGGACATCCTCCTGAAGTGAAAGGCTCTTTGGGACATCCTCCTGAAGTGAAAGGCGCTATACAAATGTAATTTGTTGTTGTCTCTCTGAGTGCCATTCACCACTAACCCAACGATTGAATTATACCATGTTATCGCAGCACCAGAGAAAGTCTGCCTCTTATAAATCTTTCAGACACTGGAGGAACATTTACAGGAAAGGGTATCTTCTACGTTTCAAAAGTTTACTTTGGTTGTGCTCTACGACAGCTTACTTGAACTGAATCGATGTCGCTTCTGTTAAACCGAATGAGTGTTCCTTAAACGTCGCTTCATCACCATGCGGATGCATACGTTTACTAAGTGATCCATTTGCGTTCAGTAACTACAGAGTCAAATCCAGATACAATCTTAGTTACAACAATCTCTGCAATTATAAAACCATTTGCAAGATGGTGTCAATTTATGACTAATCTGTTGTAGACTAATTTGAGTACTTTAATGACTTAGGGTGCCATATTCAAACTGACAGTAATTTCACTGCCCAATTACCACCAAGTGGAAGACTGCACACCAGGTGGCAGGAATAGATTTAGTGGCATTAGTGCATTTCAGGATGGTTTTAACAGCATGGTAGACATATACCGTTAATAAGCTAATGAATCCTACATTTTTTAAGGGTTGGATCACATCAACGTCAATTCATTTGATTTTTCTGACATGTTCAGACCTTCATGCTCCTAATGTTCAAAGCCACCGGCAAAATTAAGAGTCACTTTTCTCTGTTAATAAATGCATCAAATGTAGAAGGTAGCTTGTGGGCAAAGCTAGGTGAAGTGCCTAAATTGCAATGTTACTTAATAATTCAAGTCATGTAAATGGATTCCCGGTAGCTATTCACCTTGACCCACGAGAACTCTACTCAATGTGATCAAGCTCAAATTAAATCTCAGTGTTAATTACCTGTAGGTTCAGATCAAGTACAAGTCAGCAATGATGAATCTGACTTTTGTTTGAGAACTATGTATAATGCTCATTCAGGCTAAAATTGGAAGTAAATGACAGACTGAAAACCGATCCAGATTAGCTCTTCCTGGTTGATACTTCTTAAATGTCACAGCAGCCATTAACTCTGTTTTGCGGGCGGGCTTTCTGACACTCTTAATAAAGGCACAAGTGTTCATCTGCAATCAACAGGATACAGATGCATTGTTCTAGGTGGCTGTTTTGTTCATTCTTCAGAACGAATTGTGGTGAGAGGAAAAGTTGGCAAATTGGTTAAATGTCATATTATTGAAAGCTGTGATGAATCCCTTATATTTTCTGATACGCCCGATAGATTTTCGCCTATAAAATATGCAGTCAATTCACTTCACCGTAAAGCGCTTCAAGACTTCTCAAAGACACGATAAGGCTGTTTTATCAAATGCAAGGATTATGATTATTATTATTATTATGTCAATCTGGGTACTGTCTGTGAGCAAATAGAAAGACAGTAAGGGAATATTTAAGAAGCAAGTATTTTAAATTGTTTATTTGTGTAGGTAGAGCCATGTGTAGTTGTCAGATATATGTGGAACTCTCAAGTGAGGCTTTAGATAAACTTAAGCATGTTGATGGATGTCCTCACTTGTCAGGCACGCAGCTGATCAGAAAGAAAAAATTCAGAGATTTGCACAGATCTATTAACATAATATTTGTACAATATTAGTCTTTGAGTAATTAGTCTTTAGTCATATTATGTGTGCTTAAAACTTTGAACAGCTGAATGATCCACAGAATATTCAATCTCCGAAAACGCAGTGGCTAGATTTGACTACAAATACACAGTCACTACAGTTAATCCTGTGAAGCGCTTGAGGTGTCTCAACAATTTGATAGGTCGCTATTTCGCTACGTTTGATCACTCAACCCTCGACTGTTTGTGGGACACTGTTGTGCGCAATTGGCTGCTGTGTTTCTCCCACATAATATACAGTTAATTCACTTCACAGTATATTCTGTGAAGTGTTTTGAGAAGACGTGATAAGGCACTGTATCATATGCAAGGATTGTATATCAAATGCAACAATTATTATTGTCTCCCTACATGTGGCAATGCACACCATGTGTCCTGTTCTCTCGTTTTTACCTAGGCAACCTCGGAAAAAGTGCAATCCTACTGTTAAAATCCATAGCACTATGTTTCAAATAGACTACATTAGCTCCGAGCTTCTTGGCTGAAATTGTAGCCCCCAAATTGGCTGACATTGAAAATCAATCATTTCTGAGTGCATCAGACTACCGCAAACACACTTTATCAAGTGGTAGTGCTCGCCCATTCTTAACAACAACTAGCACACTCAATCAAATAAACATACGGTATCTGTGTACTCTCCAGATCCCAGAAAGGTCTTCTGCTGAGGTCCAGCGCCCCCTGATTCCTGGCCCGAGGGGAGTGAATGGCCTATTAAAACGCTCCCACAAACACACACACAGAAATTCATATTGCACCACATTGCATACACTTGCGATTCGCAATTTTCAAAGAAACAACAACAACAACAACAACAAAATTACATTTATCGAGCGCCTTTCACGTCGGGAGGACGTCCCAAAGCGCTGAACAGTCAGGTCAGGACCTAGGAAAATGAGAACATTTAATAATAATAATAATATTCCTTACATTTAATATACAGCGCCTTATCACGTCTTCGAGACATCCCAAAGCAATTCACAGAATATACGGTAAAGTGAACTGACTGTGCATTTTGTGGGCAAAACGTGGTTGCCAATTGCGCACAGCAGTGTCTCATGAATCATACATCGAGCAACCAAAGTTGTTTTTTTAAAATTATTTATTGCTTTGATGTGATTATTACTCCCGGTAAAATGATCTGCCAATCCATGAACAACTGGATTCCTACATACTGCTAGGTAAACAGAGACATGTAGATTAAGGAAAATCGCCCAACGTTTTGACCTACCGGGAACCGAACCCAGGGACTCTCGCTTGTGAGGCAGTTGCTCTAACCACTAAGCTACAGACAGGACTGGCGAACAGAAGCTTGCTGCCATGTCCCAAGTTACATATCAGTGTTCATTATTGTAAACAGTGATTTGACACAGGCTTGAATGGGAAGCAATTGGATCGTTAACATTCATTCCTGGGAAGAGAGCGAGTCGCTTTCATACCTCAAAAGGACATCAGCACATAGATGGTTAACACTGATACTTGGGAGATTACAATATCCAACGCACTTTCTTTCAAAAACGTTTACTTCCATTGAATAACTTGATGGCTAGGGTTTCATTGGATGATTAATCTGTTAGTCTCATGCCTGGAGCTCCCAGACAAAAACCAGGAATCTGCGGGGTTCATACTACTGGGAGATAGGACTAATTCATATTCTAATGTCGACTGAACATGCCTGCAAGTTAGAGAAGCTGCTTCATGAAGCAAAGCCAATCGAAGACTATCCTTTAGATGAAATAGTGCATCGCTCCTTTATGAACTATAAAAATTAGAGCCACCTAAGGCAATTAATAAAACTGATGTTGAAATTATTGCCATAAAATCGTATTAGTTTTCCTGTGATTCTTCGGAAGGAATTCCAATTTTAATATCATTTTATTGCCCTAAATGAAATTTACTAATAAAATTGTGTTGGCATGCTGATGAGATCCAGCCGTCACTGTTTTATTGCTCGCATAAGCTACTTGTCATGCCTCGGAAGAAACATCTCGTGGAGTGGAAAAATTATCGATGCATCTTTAAGTGCCACGTTGCTGGTGTAAAACAAACGTACGCTGTGGGTAGCCATGTTTAAAATGGTCTGAGCCGCGACAACAACAATAATAAATGACATTTTATTTATTTGCATAATGCACTGCACGTCAATGCTGTGTAACAACAGAAAGATTGAGAGCACGGTTGAGTGCTTGTACTGGTTGAGGGCTGTACAAAACCACTGCTTCTGTGCTCCTCATGCAATTTTGGTGGGTGGTGGAGGGGAGTGGGGGGGACAATTTGTGATGTATGTTCCAACTCAATTGTCAGAGTTAGACATAAACAGAAGTTTCAATCTCGTAGCGTTTGGTTGATGCGTTCTGCTTCCCCTAATAAAGCCAATCGAGCAAGAGAAATGCCAAGGTCACAGGCTGAGGCAGCGATATTGCAACAGGAGGCTTTTATCTTGAACGTCTCGTAACGAAACACATTTATTATATTACAGCTTTTTTAAAAAAACTGCTCTGTTAAACAAGTGCCGGAACTGAATAAATACATGTTCACAGTCAAATGAGTTACCATTATGTCTGGCCATAGTCCATAGCCATTCAAATAGCCCTGGTACGTGAATGAAATAATTTTTTTGATAATAGGCTTATCACAGCTATATTCCGGTTTGCCACAGACATAAACACACACACACATAAATAAATAAAGGTACAGAAGATTATTTTCTGGATGCACAGACAATAGCCATTCTATAGAAATACAAGGAGCATATTGTATAGCTGTTGTCCGCAATTGACTGTCGAAACCGGCCACAACATATACAGCGAATTGACCTTACACGAAGCGTGAAGAACTATTATATGTGCTCTCTACACCTGCGTTAGGTTATTATGGCATTTCCTCCAGCCCAATTCAATGCAATATGGCGCAGTTTCGCTCTCGGGCAATGTAACACCGGTTTTAGTCCTTCAATTCAGCTGTAACGACGACATTTTAAACATCAGTCGCCCAGAATTGTCATTAGTTCGAACATCCTTTCTATTTATTTTCCGCTTCGCTGTTGATTTATTCGGGAGTTTTGTGGTTCGGTGGTGAATGCTGATGATAATGTCGAGCATGTTAGCCTGGAGGAGTTAAGGAGCTGAAGGAATATCAGTAAAAATACAATCATTCACGGTTCATTCATCTTCAACTGTGCAGGAGTCAGTTCAGCTCCCCAGCAGTGCCGGGCTAAGTAGCTCTTTCTAGCCAGTAACCTAATTGTGTTATCAGGACAAGCCCTTTACTCTTCCACTGATACATAC
This sequence comes from Hydrolagus colliei, assembly GCA_035084275.1. Taxonomy (NCBI): domain Eukaryota; kingdom Metazoa; phylum Chordata; class Chondrichthyes; order Chimaeriformes; family Chimaeridae; genus Hydrolagus; species Hydrolagus colliei. The sequence goes on along the minus strand of CM068762.1, from coordinate 8,742,553 downwards.
TACAGAAAGCTAAGCAATATTGCTCCCAGCAGGACAGCCAATGTGGAGTAGTAAGCCTGGTCTAGACTTGCTGTTCTGTATCCCTATGTATAAGAGGCCTGACAATTTGTTCAAGATCTTAAAATTTAACATTGTGCCTGTTTTTTTTTGACAACTCTGAATTTCAATCTTAATTTGGAGACCTGTTTGACATAGTTGCCATCCTATGGAGCTTTGGTGGAAGGTTACGTGTGTGTGTGTGTGTGTGTGTGTGTCAGAGACAATGTCCATTTTAGCAGAGCAGCTATAATCAGCCCATTTATTCCATAATTCCTGTGGATATAAATCGAACAAAACTTCAACAATTTACATTTTTATAATGCCATTCAGGTCTCAAAGCTTCGCCCGCATAACATCCAGGCTTCACAGTGTATTTTGTGACGTGCTTTGAGGCGTCTCGAAGACGTGATAAGATGCTATATCAAATGCGAGCAATGTTAATCATTCTTATTACTGTATTAAGGTGCTTGTCACAGCTGACTAGCCGTGAGGGGTGGGTGGTGGGTGGGTGTAAGTGGGTGGGTTTAAACCACTATTAGGCTTCCCTATATTTACTGTACCTCACCAATGCAATCCACATGACATTTCCCAAATCCTTGCAGTTAGCATGATTATAAAAGCAGCTTCAGGGGCAAAGCATTTCACTAGCTGCACCAAACGTAGATAGGCTAATGAACGCCGACATCGCAGGATAATGTGTAACCTGAACACATTCAGCGACCTGGGTCAAACACTACCACAGTAGAGAGACCAATTTAGTAACGATGATCACAAGGCTGGGATTACAGTCGCTGAATCATTGATTTAATATTGCAGTGAATAACATTAAGGGAAACTGTTGCTATTGAATTACCTCTCCCCTCCACCCCCCCCCACCCACCACCACCACCATCACCCACCTATGGGCAAAGACACAAGTAAAAGAACCTTCACTTCGATTTGTTTCGTTTAACTGCTCTGTTCGGATTTCTTTCTTGCGTTACCCCGAGAGGGATTAACCTGCGGAGCGAGGCTTGATGGTAAAACTAAAAGGTGCTGCACACACATCAAGGTTGTCTGATCAATTCAGTGGGTTGATGATGGCATTATCAGCATGTCGCAGATGACGAGGTTTTGGTCTGCAGCGATTAAAACAGAAAACTTCCAGATTTAGACTTGTCTACAGCGTGGAGTCCTGTAGCTCAGTGGTTAGGACATGACAAGCGAGAGACTTAGCTGCGATTCCCATCAGAGCAAAATGTTGAGCAAGTTCCCTTGCTCCACACTCCTCTGTGTCTCCAGCAGCAAGTAGGAACCCGGTTGTTAGTGGAGTTAGTTAGTGTGGCAGATCACTTTCCCGGGAGTAATAATTCCTTCAAATCAAAATGATTTGGTCACGTAATCCACGACTGTTTGAAGGGACGCTGCCGCACACAAATTGGCTGCCGCATTTCACCCACAAAATACACAACAAATTCACTTTTCAGTTTATTTTCAGTGAAGCACCTTGAGACGTCTCGAAGACATCTGAAAAGGCGCTGTATCAAATGCAAGGATTATTTTTACACTATCTGGATTTTGCTATGCGCACAAGCACAAACGACAACATTTATGACTTACAAAGGTTGGAGATTTGTTGCTGCTGTGAAATTGGTACCTAACCATTAAAGTCCCACTTCAATTATTAATGTTCAACCTAATCCCTCCATTACTGCACTAATGTCAAATCTATTGGTGGTGCCTGTCCTTTTAAATTGTAATAATCCTTGCATTTCACACCAGTCATGTCGGGATGACATCTCAAAGGACTTCGCTGGATTCATTGTCAAGTGCGGTGACTGTGTATTTCATCGCAAAACACTGCAGTCAATTTGAACACAGCCATGTCCCACAAACAGCCATGAGTGAGGGGCAAAATCAGGGGATAATGGGGAAAATATTTAAAACCAATTCTGTTTTGAGTGATTTAACAAATCCATTACTTAAAGCAAAGATTACAAATAGGTATTTGCTCGTATTCTGTGTGGACGGCTGTGTGTTTTATGAGGATACCTGCATTGTATCAGGATTTTTGCTGTGATTTGTATTCAAATAGCCTCGGGGAAACTGTGGTTGCTGGATGGTTAATTGTAACCATATTAAATCGACCTGAAATTTACGTGTGGTATATTAGATGTGGCATTTTTGTAGCTTCAGCCATAAAGGATTGCAGGAAACCTGCAAATTACAACAAGTAGATGAGCAGGGATGCGATTACTAAAGATTCCTGTTAACGTCAATGGGCTGTAGACCCCAGTGCAGAGATATAATTTATCGCCTTAATCTCCTAGCGAAGTCCATTAAAATTCAAATGGGCATATATGTAGTGAGGTGGGAAGGTGATGGAGGGCGGTAGATTTTATGAATTCAAAATAATGCCTAAAGAGACACCTTCTCTCACAATTAATTTTAACTGCTGACTTTTTGGGAGGGGTAAAAATTGCTATAATTAAGAAACAGTCGATTTAATAGCATTTAAAAGCTTCTCCTTCCGCCCGTTAAATGCAGCAGAAGCAATACATGGAGATTCAAATCCAAACACCAGCACAGGGCATATTATATGCATTGGCCGACGTGGAAGGCACTATACAAATATAATTTTGTTGTTGTTGTCGTCATGTGTGTTTCAATGTATATTCTCTATGGAATGTCTTGGCCGATATTCCAGGGCAGTGTTTGGGGATACAAAACCGTACAAAATTATACTTGTATAGCGCCTTTTACGCCGGAAGGACGTCCCAAAGCGCTGGACAGTCAGGGATTTGGAGTCAGGATAGTCAGGGAGTGGTTGAGATCAGGAGTGGTGGAGGGCAGGGGTAGAAGGGTGGCCAAAGGCACGCTCGAAGAGCAAAGAGGAGGGTCTTGAGACCTGCATTAAAACGGCAAGGGAGGGAAGGCGGCAAAGGGAGTGTGGGGATTCAGTTCCAAAGGTTGGGGGCAGAGAGGCTAAAGGCCCGACTTGCGATGGTGAGCGGGCCGGGCAGGGGACGTGGAGTAGAGGTGAGCAGAGGATGTGCTGTATTGCTGGAGACACCTGCCTTCATACAAGACATGAAACCAAGGACTGAAACCGCTTTAGCAACAGAGTTAGAACACGTCCAAAAGACTCCTTCATAATCTGTGGTCAGTGTAGTGTTGATGGGATCTGGTGACGCAGATGGGTTGTGGTTTGTAAAAGGGGCTTTGGTAGCTGAATGCTCTGAGATGCTACCCATAGAGGACACCATCTAAGTGCAAGGTGTTGGTGCTATGGCTGCTTGGCTCTTACAGTGAGGTGGGAAGCTTGACCAAAGTTGTGATACCATTACAATGTCTGATAAGTCTTGAAGAAATTATTATTATTTTTGATATAATAGGGTAGGTAGAATCCCCCCACCCCACCTAAAAGAAAATAATAAATTTGGTCACTTCAATCTATGACTGTTTGTGGGACACTGCTGTGTGCAAACGGCTGCCGTGTTTCGCCCACAAAATATGCAGTCAATTACACTTTACAGTATATTCTGTGAAGTGATAAGGCGCTATAACAAATACAAGGATTATTATTGTTATATTACAACTTTTTGGTTGTCCTTGTATGTTTGAGAGGAGGAAACCTATTTATTTGGGGTGGTGAGATAATGTTGCCACTTGTTCCTGTCATTAGAGAAAATGAGATCACTGTTGTGTTTGCAATCTTTAACTTGCCCGGAGTTAAGATTAATTTCTCCTGCTATCTCGGGCTCCATTTGGGCTGGGACACACTGTAAAATCGGATTGTTTTATTGTGTTTTACTTTGTTGTTTGCTTTCACTGTATTTGGTTCTGTTATTTACGGCTCTTGAAACGAGCCTTTAGTGTACTTTCAAATCATTTTTAGGACATTTCGCCCACATATATTACAATTCACTTTACAGTATGTTCTGCGAAGCGCTTCGAGACGTCTGGAAGACATGAAACAACAACAACCAAATTACATTTATAGACTGCCTTTCATGTCGGGAGGACGTCCCAAGGCTCTGAACAGTCAGGTTGGGACCCGAGCAAGGGGAGGGGTAGGGCAGGCGGGATGGGAGGGAAAGAGTTTGGAGTAGAGGGAGAGAGTTGGGAGGATAGTAGAAGGCACATTCGAAGAGGATTGTCAACACTGGCCTTGAAGGAGGCAAGGGAGGGAGCGAGGCGAAGGGACTGTTTGATGATGTGAGTTCCAGATAATGGAAAGTGAAAAGCTCCCATATCAAATGCAAGGATTATTATTTTCCTACGCTACAAATGATTATTTCTGAAATAACTGCTTACATGACTAAGGTAAAGGACAATGAACTGTTTATTGGTCATTTTTGTATTTATTTCACTGGTGTGTACTGTTCGGGCAAACTCATTTAGGAGTAAAAGTCACCGACTAAACATTCGGTGGGAAATTCATCTTCAAATGGACATAAAGATTAGTAGAAAGTTTCAATGTGTGAAATTGTAATTAAACTATTTTCCTTCTATTGTTGACATCTGAGTTTTTCACTATCCCTTTTGTACTTGCATACAAACAAATGTCGAGCATTCTGTGGCATTCCACAATACTTTTACCGGTTCCCAAACCATTTGAGGCTGCCCCATTCACCCACAAAACACATTATAGTACATCCTGTGAAGTACTTTGGGATATCCTCCTGATGTGAAAGGTGAGATACCTAATGTAAGTATTATTATGATTATTATTATTATTATGTACTCCCTTATAATTTTCACATCAAAGCAATGCCTCACTGTGGTGAAATGATGATACGTTACAGCAGATGGGCAAGATTTCATTTTTATTTGTCATGGCTTTTTTTAGATAAAATTTCTTCTCTAGCCGGGCGGCAGATATATTTCAACACACAGTGAAGATTTATACTATGGCTAAGGTGAAGCAAAGTCACAGACTCCTGTTTTTGAACAGGCTTGTACTAGATAATCATCTGACTCTCTACTTGGGACATGCAAATTCACTGAACTACTGTATCTCATCCCCTTCAGCAGTGTAAATCCATGGGAATGACAACAAGCTAGGTTTCACCTGTTTGTGCACGTGGGAATATGTCTAGTGTCATAAGAAGAGTCGGGGTGAATAAAGGCCATTCAATTATCCTTCGAGACGATTATAATAAGAAGAATACATTTAAAAATCCTTGACTTGGCGCCTTTTCGCATCTTCTAGACATCTCAAAGCGCTTCACAGAGTATACCGCAAAGTGAATTGACTCTATATTTGTGGGTGAAACACGTATCCAAATCAATGTTTCTTTTATCCTGCAATATCGAGTTATACTTTGGATAACATGTATCTTCATTTATTTATTTAGTCCGTGGTGTTATATGAAAATGACATGATCCATTTCTGTTGATGAACTGCCATTAGGACTCGGGGGTGGCGGGGGGGGGGGGGGGGGGGAATTATGATATGTAAAAATATATGATATTTATACATGATACTTCCAAGTTAATCGGTGCACTGTACGTTCGGGAACTTTAAGGCTTGTTTTTTTTAATAAGGCCATGTCACTGGAGTTATCAACATCGAAAGTTAAAATGTCACAGGGTGGGTGAGGGGGAGGTGGGGGTGGGGGGTCATATTCTTCATCTGAATGACATTTCCTTCCCTGTATGTTTGCTGCTGCTGCTCGTGCCTGTAGCTCTTGCCGAATGAGTCATTCCGAACCAAATATAACTGAATGCCTGACAACTGTCATAAATCTGCATTACGGCAATCATTGAGGGTTGATGAAGCAGAAAATAATCATTTGTAGTGGTGTCATGTGACCACTGCAGCTTGATAAGACAAACGAGGTTCCATGTTAAATGCGCAAATATCTCACTCAATTCCAGAGATACTGCGAGCGCTTTGTAGTCAAGTACATACATATTCAGTGGTTGGAATCCCACGAGTTGCATACATTAGCGCACAGTAAGGCAAGCAGTCACTGATGCTCGTGTTTTCTTTTGTGCTTCTGGTCTCGGCAAGTCCTACATACATGGACGTTATGTGAAGCTGGCTGACACACACACACATGCGCACACACAACACACCCATACATACGTACAGACACGCCACACACATACACACACGCCACACACATACACACACATACACACCCACACACTGGGATAAAACTATGTCCATTCTAATCATCTACACATGTACTAAAGAGGAGGTTTGAGATTTATTGTGGCAGCCCCTTTGTCCATATTTCTATACCTCGTCCTCTTTGATGATGCCAAGAGTCTCCACTCAACTCTCAAAGGCTTGGCATCAGCCTCGCTCCATCCCTCCCTCCCGCTTTGCTAAGTGCTCTGAGACATTGCCCAGCGTGAAGGGTGCTATATAAACACAAACGGCTGCTTTTGCTTTTGCTGTTGTACATTTTGATAAATGTAACGGTCATTATCCAGTAGAAACCACGGAGCTTGTAGAGCACATCATCGACAGCAATGTGCTCGGAAGCCAAATTGCTCTCGCTGATTAGTGACCTTGATAGCATGCGCTTACCCTACTATCAAGGACACACACTTGGTTAAAGCTCCCAAAACTATGCTTACTTTTTACAGTTATGTTGAAATGATTTTTCTTTCTTAGCTGTCGGGGCGTTTTTAACTATTGATCCTCTTTGAACGTGCTTTCAGCCCGGTGTGGAAGGCAGGGTTGTCGTTGTTCGAAATCCTCCCGACATGATAGATTTGGTATAAATGTCATTTTATTGTTGTTATTTATGTTGTGTTAAGCTTTTTGGAGACCAAGAACTTACGCGGATGACTGAGCATCAAAATGACTTACCCAGACTGGATTCCGCTGGATCCTTTGAGTAATTTAATTTGCTTATTTACACGCGGCTATATTTAGGTTACAATTTTTCCCTTCGCAGGTATTATAAATCTGGGCAAACAAATGTTTTTTTTTCGCAGACAATCAGTGTCACTGGGTTAGAAATGTCAACGTGAATCTTAAAGGTCACATCCTTCATCTAAAATGGCAGCATTTCCATCCCAGTGATACAAACTTATGTTTGTGCCATCGGGCCCGTACGCAAAAATAAATCAACCGCGGCCAAAATAAATGTTGTATGCACCTAGACGTGATACAGCTGGAGTTAGTCTGCCATTCCGCGCTAATGAAGCTGAAGATTGCTGTTTGTGACACACTGTTTGCAAAAATAGGTGAACTGTAACACTTGCATTTGATGTGCACTTGTATTTCATAGCAGGGAAGGCTCCATCATTACTGTGCGTTACAGTCCAGTTTCAGTCCAGCTTTTTATACTTATACATGTGTATATTTTGTGTCTGGCGTCTCACCCACGAGCATGCCTCTTTGCCTTGTACAGTAAAAGCTTGATTATCAGGCACCCTCGGGGACGTGGCCAATGCCGGTTAAAGCGCATGTCGGATATTTGGCCGAAAACACACACAAATTTTTTTATATTAAAAAAATACATTGTGCCGGATAAATTCCGGTTAATCGAATGCGGACCTTTTTTTGATGTGCCGGTTATACGGAAGTTACAGTTGATCAGGTCACGGATAACCAGGCTTTTCTACTACAAACTGACTTCTGACCACTTGTTGATAAGAGCAAACCGAGCCCGTTCCTTTTCTCCTACAGCCGTACTCCCGGCTGAAATCAATCCTGTATCTGTGAACGAAGTTGCCATTAATGCACGTTCTTTCTTTCAATTGAAATAAGAAACCTAGGAGAAAGGCCAAGGCATACGCCAAGGTTGAAAAGACCAAATACAGAGCCAATAATACAACACAGGTGCAAATCGTGCAGTAGCTTTGAGGAAATTCTCAAGGGAGGATTGAATAGGAAGCAGAACTGGGAAATGAAACAGCAGATGAAAATTGAATTATTTTAGGATCCAATCTGAGGGGAGGGGAAATTATGCTCCCATGATGAGAAAAAAAGAAACAGCAAGGCAGAGATCAGAAAGAGTCAATAAGAGGATCGAAACTAACCTTGAGGGCAAGCAGACGTTTTTGCAAAGAGGCAAGGTAAGAAAAAGCAACGATGGTAGGGAGACATTTCTGCTGAGATGTTACAAGTGTAAAAGGGAGGGAGAGGGCAATAACAGAGTAGCTCAGTGGTTAGAGTACTCACCTTACAAGCGTGAGGCCTGTGTTTCAAATCCAGGCAGGTCAGAGCGAAAAGATGTGAAAAGCGTTATATCAAAAGGCAAGGATTATTATTCTTATTATACATAATCAGGATATTCATATTCTTGCTTGGCACAGGAGCTCACTCAATAAGACACTTGGCAAAGAGAAATCGGTGGCAAAATTAAAGAAGCTACAGTACATGTTTTTGTTCTGTATCCACTGTGAATAGTTTGGATGCAAACTGCTAGCTGCCTGTAGTGTTCAACAGGTCTACAGTTTAAAAGACAAAAGAGATTTATTTTTATACTGTAGCATTGAATGCAATTCTGTTGAATGCTAAACATTTTCACCACAAACCTAGTCACCAAAATTAGAGACAGGACTGGAATGGGTCATGCTTATTATTTTACAGATGCCATAGAGAGGGGAACTGATTACACTTTCTGTCGACAAAATTTGAACAAGGGTCTGTGGAGATTAATATGTCGTTTGTTCTCCCATTTCCCCCTTTCAGGTTGCTTGACAAAATGTGACATCCTCTAACCAAGGAGACTAAATGTGTGTGTCAATGTACCTCAGAACCATCATTATGCTTCATGATCAGAGCTAGGAACTCGGATTCTGCTGCTGGGTGGTAATAGCATTCTTATTCTCTTCCCAACCCGAAGAACATAACACTGGAAGGTTTGACAGTTATTTCGGTCATCTCTCTTCTCAGCTGCCCACCCCTTACCACCCACTAATTTGGGGCTGTCTACCAACTGTGTGAATTGCTTTGAGATGCCCTTCCAACGTAAAAAGCTCCGTATAAATGTGATATGTTCTTGCAGTTACAGCTGTTAATTTGCTTTCAGAAGATTGAAACCAAACTCTCCTCTCCAACGGCTTTGCAAAGATTCGAAACTAGGTAAACGCTTCCTCACAATTCCGAGGCTCTGTGATAATCTGCCATCGATTAACTGTAATTAACATCATGGATCAGATTTTTCAGGACAATTCTGATGGACAGATCAAAGCATGTGTTATGACTCGCGTCTGGCCAAAGAGCACAGTCGTACTAACTTCTACTTCCCTCCAACAAATGCCAACAGATGGATGACACTACTCATTAGCGTATAAAAGTCATAACCTACCATATTTGCCCTGTGGAAAAGTCTGTGTGGATTTTCCTGCACCGCTAATTGTAGCCTGCAGAATGAAATTTAATATATTTAGACGCTGCCCAAATCTCTTGGTAACAGATGCTCTTTTAATGATAGCAAGTCAGCATCTGCAAGTTCAATGCTTGTGAAGGTGTTCTTGTCAGTCCTGACCCACTATTTGATCTCACGCTGTAAGGCTGCACCAGGGAGATCAGTCAATGTGTGGAATCGTAAGAGAAAGCCTTGAGACAAGCTGACTTTGTACTGCTCCAATCTTATACCACATTAACCGTTGCGCTTTGTAATAATTGAACTGAAAATGTCAGTTGCTACAAACGCGCAGGCTCTGAAACTGAAATTGCCCCAGTGATATAACAAGTGGCTTTTAATTATGTGCACGCAGCCAACAGTAACTGCAGGACAACAACAAAGAAGAATTAAAGCTGACTGTACAACAACAACAACAACAACAACAAAATTGCACTTATATAGCGCCTTTCACGTCGGGAGGAAGTCCCAAAGTGCTGAACAGTTCAGGTCAGGACTGTCTAGCCTGGGATTACTTGCCAATTTTTGAGTGTAAATAATGCTTAAAAAGAAGCTTTTATCAGACATTTTTAAAATACTGTATATTTAAAATGCAATTAGTTTGGCTTTGGGTATTTCTGTACAATGTCTGATCTGATGCAGGCTTCACATTGCCTGTTAACAAATTGGATTCATTAAGGGTTCAAGCATGCTTCATTTGGAAAGTATAAATCTGATTTTTTTAAAAAAAAATCTGAATCGGAACTGTTTTCGTGTCAATGTCTGAGCCAAACGTCTAATTGTTGGAAAATCTGTGTCAATGAGTGAACAGTCATTTCATAAAATATTGAGGTTTGTTTCCCCAATCTTCTATTCAGTTGAGTTACTAATGGCTTAAATTCCTCCCTTTAATGGAGCAATTGAGTTTGGCTACATGGTTTCGCTGGCTTTACAACCAGATCCATTGGATAATATATTTTTCTACACGAATTAACTAGGGATTAATTGATTCTATAGCAGTAATGAAAACTTGCCTTTTGGGGAGGGGGGGCTGGTATGTAACAACTGGAGTTCTGATGTTGTTGAATCATATCCATTCCACAAATGAGAATCGCTGGGAGGTTCCTATCTCTCAACTGGCCTTGCATTGAAAACCTTATCCCCAGATTCCATCTCACCAACACGGGTGGTAAGAAAAATAGAGACTTATTGGTACCAATATCACCCACAAATATACAGTCAATTATGTTACATTTTGTGAAGCGTTTTGAGACGTCTTGAAGACGTGAAAAGCACTATATCAAGTGCAAGGATTATTATTATTACAATGTTATTTTGTTTGGAGCTGAAAGATTAATCTTGTGATTTTTCAGAGGCTGCTAACAGATTTCACTGGGAACACACCACACGAGGGAAAATGCGATTGTGTGGTAATTATTATATGATGTCTTGCATTAATTCCCCCCCCCCTCCCCCAAACCCCCACTACATCAACCACCTCCCCTCCCACTTCCCTCCATGCCCGAAGATGGGTGGCAGAGGGGAGGGGGTATATGATAGAATTTATAATTTTGCTTTGCAATGTGCACATGAAAGTTTCAGTCAATCAATCAAATCAAAATCAAAACTTACATTCTTTATTTATATTTTATTAATCGAACTTTAGGATTTTTACCTTACACTGCAACTGCCGAGCAAAGGGATGGACGTGTGTTTGAAATTGATGGAACTGGATGAAACTGAAGCAGGCATGAAACAGAATGAGAGACTAGAAAAAGAAGCAGCATTTTCACTGAATAGTAGAGGTGGAACCGAACAGAACTCCACAATGGTAGAAACGTGGAATGGAACAAGGTGTTGACGAGTTTTCTTTCGTAAGAAACTGGAATGGCAACCGATTATCAAAAGATTATTGAAAGTGATAGATTGGTGTACGTGATCGAATCATGCGCTGTATGGAATATTGCGCATCCAAGACAGGTTGAACTGTGAAAAAATAATCTGTATTGTACAATGCAATGAAATCAAAGTTGAATAATGTAGATACACTATTGAGGTTGATATCCTGGTGATCTTGTTCAATTATCTTTGTGGAGTCCTGTAGCTCTGTGGTCAGAGCTCTCGCCCAGCGAGAGGCCTGGGTTTGAATTTCCATTCCTCCACATGCCTCTGTTTACACAGCACTGAGCAGGAACCCGGTTGTTTGTCAATTGATGGATTGCTTTCCTTCGAAAAGAATAATAATAATAAATTAGTCACTCAATTCATAACTAACGATGCATGTCTTTACTCTGAGAAAGGGCACTATTTATAAGAGTTGATGTTGATGATTTGTAACGCATTTAAATCCAGTTGATGGAACTGGATAATAATTATGAAGAGGGAAAAGTGTCTTTTTTGTATGGTGGGGTTGGGGTGGGGGACCAGTGGAGAGGGTGTTAGCTCACTGTTAAAACTAGGAAAGCCATGAGGTCTAATGTCTTGGTGATACGACAGACACCATTTCCAAATGATCACTGTCATGACCGTACAACGATCCAAACAGTACAGGATTATACTGATGTATAATCTAAATAAGTATAAATAAATAAATCAGTGGCTGATTTACACATTGGCTAATTTCTGTTCCGATTCACTGTGAAAACCGACACTAAAAGAGAAACGCAAATATGTTTTGCTCATCTCAAAACAGCATTGGGTTCGTAAAACCTCAATTATATCGTGGCCTTTACATCGGCTTACTCCGTCTGGTGTGAAGGGCGCAATACAACAATGCAAAAGCCGTCGTTGTTGTTGTTGTTCAAAACGAAGAGAAAAACATACCAGGATCGCCTCAAACCGTGCAGCAGAATTGGCTTCAATTTGCTATCCCAACAAATCTGAGGCATCCTCAGCATCCTCTGAATCATGAGTTCTCTGTTTCTAGCCAGTTGTGTTGCTTGTTAACACAATGTGGAGAAAGTTGCATGCGTGAAGAGCCCAGCAAAGCCTACAAAACATAGTCAATACTTTCTACTGCAAGGGCTGTGAAACGCGTCAGGATGTTTGACGATATCATACCACGTGAATGGTAAGGATTATTAATACTATTATATATAAAGATTCTGCTATACATGAAATAAACAATAGTAATTCTAGCATTTGATATAGTGCCTTATCAAGTCTTCGAGACGTCTCAAAGGTACTGTAAAGTGAATGGACTATATATACTGTGGGCAAAACACGGCAGGCAATTGCGCACAGTTGCGTCCCACAAACAGTCTTGACCAATTTACTATTTATTTACTTTTCTGATGAAATTATTACCCCCGGAATAGTGATCCACCGATTAACTATCAAGTTTTACCCGCTTCATTTGAAATATGAACAAACCTGGAGGTGGGTGGGGGGGGTGGGGGGTTTTTACTTTCTTTCTGCAATATCACCAGATTGCAACAATTTCAAAGCGTGGTAGGTGTATTGCGGTTTGAGATACCGTGTGTTGAGAAATCCAAAGGGATTTGTATCACAGGTGATATTTCACATGAGTGTGAAAGATCCATAACTCACATGGGTTGCAGGTAAGGCTGAATTATGGTGGCCCGCTGCGTGAGTGAAGGAAAGCCTGGGAGATCATTGTCACACAACGACTCATTCACATTTCTATTCAAATTAGCCATTGTCATATTGTAGCTCATTGGTTAGAGCACTCACCTTACAAGCGTGAGAACTGTGTTCGAATCCAGGCAGATCAGGGGGAAACCTTGAGCAAGTTTCCTTACTCCACGTGCCTAATAATAATCCCTGCAAAACAAAACCACAATAATAAAATTGGTCATTTCAATCCACAACTGTTTCTGGGACATCGATGTGTGCAATTGGCTGCTGCGCTTCGCCCACAAATATACAGTCAATTCACTTTTTTCAGTATATTCTGTGAAGCGCTTTGAGACGATAAGATGTGAAAAGCGCTATATCAAATGCAAGGATTATTATTATTATTTATTATTAGATTCAGGAGGACACCACTGTCATAGAATCATAGAATCATAGAATCTTATGGCACAAAAGGAGGCCAATTCAGCCCATCGAGCCTGTGCCAGCTCTTTGAAAAGAGCAACTCGATCCCACTCCTTAGCTCTCTCAACAACAACAACTTTGATTTATATAGCACCCTCCATGTCGGACGACGTCCCAGAGCTCTCTCTCCCCATAACTGCGCAAACACATCCTCCTCAAATAAACGTCTACCTGTCTTTTAAAAGTTGCTATCGAATCGGCCTCCACCACCTTTTCAGGCAATGCATTCCAACTGCTCTCAAGATAATTTCGCATATCTCGGGGGTAATTTACTAATATTATCCTGTTTGCAGTGGAATGCAAAACTGAGATTGTAATATTTCCGTAATAAAATTCGTAGATCTACCTTAAGGAACTGGTAGTTTTTCTCCCCAGCAGTGCCACCAAGATCGCAAGGCTCGGTGATCATTTAAGTAATAAGAAAATATTACATTTATATAGCCCCTTTCATGTGGAGTACCGTCTCGGACTGCTTGGCGAGGATGCAGAAAGTAAAAAGTAATTTAAATTGATCTTAGAAACTTTTGGTGTAAATCTAGACTTTATTGAATTAACGCCACAGTAAAATATTCGAGCTTTTATGGGGTAAGTTGTTTAGTGTATGAATAGCAATATATTCTGTTTAGTCAATGATAGTCAATGATCCCCAGATCTTAGTACAGACATTAATTCTAGATTACAGTGCACAGCTAGGAACTGCCAAATTATAATTCACGTGCGAACACTGTCACTTTAATTTTTCAGATGGCTGAATTATCATTCCAGTCATCGATGAAAATAGGGTATATGCCTGTAAAATAAATTGCTGTTTGTCTCAGTGAATAACGTTCATGGTTGAAGCAAATCCCGGCAGAGGCTGTTAATGAGTGCAGTCGGTTTCTCAACTGAGCAATTTAGATGGAACATCATCAAAAATCAGAACAAAGAAGGAAACAGTTGATGTTTCTTATGAAATGCATATTTATTTATACAGGAGGCTGCGGGATTATGCTGTATAACGTCATTCGGAGGATCTAAAAGAATAATAATAAATTGGTCACTTCAATCCACAACTGTTTATGGGAAATTGCTGTGCGCAATTGCCTGCTGCGTTTCGCCTGCAAAATATGCAGTCAATTCACTCTACAGTATATTCTGTGAAGCGCTTTGAGATATCTCGTTGGCGCAATGAGCAGCTCTATCAAATGCTGATGCAAGGGAAATGTGACCTTAAGAGAAATAACAATGAACAGGACATTCAAGTCTTCGAACCAAAACGATGTAATACTGTTTCAAGTCTATCAGTTCAACAGACAGCCACAACTGAACCTTTAAATCATAATACTAATAATAATAATCCTTGAATTATCCTTGCATTTGATATAGCACCTCATTGCATCATTGAGACGTCCCAAAGTGCCTCACAGAATACATTGTAAAGTGAACTGACGATGTATTTGTGGGTGAAAAGCATCAGCCAATTATGCACAGCAATGTCCAAACAGTCATGGATTTGGAAACTAAATTATTTTAATTTTGCGGGGGGAGAGATTATTACCTTTGGAAAGTGGTAATAGCCCCCCCCACCCCCTATCCGTCCACATAGATCGGAAATGACTATAAATAGCACCAGCGAAATGATAGAGGCGTATGGAGTAAGGAAACTTCCCTGATGTTTCCCCCACGCCTGGGAGGGAAACAAACCCAAGTCCCTTGTTTGCGAGGCAAATGCCCTAACCACTACACTGTGGACTCCACTATGGGAATAAATGGAACAGTGCATCATCTGCAATGTGAAAGGTCTCATAAAAAAGGCCAAATCCATTGAGAGCTTGATTTCTAATTAAAGCTGCCCCCCACCCCACCCACTCCCCCACCCCCCATCCGTCCACAAAGATCAGAAATTACAATAGATAGCATCAGCGAAATGATAGAGTGCCTCAGATTAGCTCACAGACTGTTTTTGCTTCATATTGAATTGCAGTGGGAATTAATATATTGATCACGTTAATATTGATTGTGTTTATCTTTGTTTTACGAAGACCCAAGTGGCAGCTTATCATGCGTGAGCTCGAGTCATCGAGTGTTGGCAGCAAGTTTAGCTGTAACAGGCGACCCAGCTGACTGCAGTACAGTTCTCCTCCAATGTCCCACACGCACTTTCTGACACGGGTCATCAGAGAGTGATCAGGAATGGGAACTTTAGCTGAGCATTTCCTCCAGGGTTCTGAGGAGAACTGCAGCAACCCTCCAGCTGTCATAACAGATATCAGTTCAATGGGTAGAGTCCTTCACTTTGTGTGGGTTTGACTGGGATGTCCTTTTGCTCACTGCACTGGATGCACTTTTAAAGGAATAGCGTATAAGTGTGGTGTGAGAGAGAGAGAGAGAGAGAAGAGAGAAGAGAGTTGGTGGTGAGGAATTGAGATGGAAAAATGCATTAGCATCTGGGAAAACAGCACAATTATGCTGGGTATAAATATTCTCTTTTTAGCCTGAAATACTTCTACAGTACTTTGAGGAACTGTGGTTCTCTCAAATTCGAAGCCACGCAAACTCCTCTTGATTGTTTTAAATCTCCAATGACATCTTACAGACAGGGGCAAACCTCCATCCAAATTCCTCACTGCCCAATAGGGAATGGCGATATATCGGTATATCGCTAAAACCCGATATGATTTTCATATCGATATGCCGATATAGACATTTTAAAAATACCGATATATCGAAAAACGATATATCTAGGTAAAAAATCGGGATGCGAGCACAATCAACTACAAGACCCAGAATGCTTATCTCTATACACAATGCACAGACCAAGGTGCAAAGCCGCCATCTTGTATTCATAATCCTCGAATACAATATACAGGTATGCAAGGGATGGGGGGAGAGAGACGGCTGTGGGTGGTGGGGGGTGAGGGGGAGAGAGACTGCTGGGGGGGGGGGGGTGAGGGGGAGAGAGACGGCTGGGGGTGGGGGTGAGGGGGAGAGAGACGGCTGGGGGGAGGGGGAGATAGACGGCTGGGGGGGGGAGAGGGAGAAAGAGACGGCTGGGGGGGGGGGGGAGAGGGGGAGAGAGACGGCTGGGGGGGAGGAGAGGGGGAGAGACGGCTGGGGGGGGGGGAGGAGAGGGGGAGAGAGACGGCTGGGGGGAGGGGGAGATAGACGGCTGGGGGGGGGAGAGGGGAGAGAGATGGCTGGGGGGGGGAGAAGGGGAGAGAGACGGCTGGGGGGGGAGAGGGGTGAGAGACGGCTGTGGGGGAGAGGGGGAGAGAGATGGCTGGGGGGGAGAGGGGGAGAGAGATGGCTGGGGGGGAGAGGGGGAGTGAGACGGCTGGGGGGGAGAGAGGGGGAGAGAGACGGCTGGGGTGGGGGGAGGAGAGGGGGAGAGAGACGGCTGGGGGGGGGAGGAGAGGGGGAGAGAGACGGCTGGGGGGAGGGGGAGAGAGATGCCTGGGGGGGAGAGGGGGAGTGAGACGGCTGGGGGGGGGGGAAGGAGAGGGTGAGAGAGACGGCTGGGGGGGGAGGGAGAGGGGGAGAGAGACGGCTGGGGGTGGGAGGAGAGGGGGAGAGAGACGGCTGGGGGGAGGGGGAGAGAGATGGCTGGGGGGGAGAGGGGGAGTGAGACGGCTGGGGGGGGGGAGGAGAGGGGGAGAGAGACGGCTGGGGGGAGGGGGAGAGAGACGGCTGGGGGGGGAGGGAGAGAGAGACGGCGGTGGGGGGAGGAGAGGGGGAGAGAGACGGCTTGGGGGGGAGGGAGAGAGAGACGGCGGGGGAGGGGGGGAGGGAGAAAGAGACAGCTGGGGGGGGGGGTGGGGGAGAGAGACGACGGGGGTGCGGGGTGCGAGAGAGGGACGGCGGGGTGGGTGGGGGGAGATACGGGGTGGATGTGATAATATACAGATAGATAGAGATGGGGGGGGATGTGAGAGAGGAGAGAGGGAGAGAGACATAGAGAGACACAGACAGAAAAACACAGAGATGGAGAGAGTGAGAGACACAGAGAGAGAAAGATATTTACCTCCTGAGAAGATAGGCCCCGAATGCGCGTGCACCCGGAATGCGCGCGCACTCTGATGCGCGCGCGCATGCGCCGTACGAAAAACTGTTTTTTGAAAATATCGGTATTTCGGTATATCTCGATATGAGCCAACCGATATATCCATATCCGGAAAATTCCCATATCGCCGTTCCCTACTGCCCAATAAGCAGCACTCTGTAGCATCAAGTTAATATTTGGAAATGAGTGCATCGTTCATAAGACGATGTCTTCTCTCTGTCTCTCGATCGAAAGCGTGAGTATTCACAACCCACACCCTGCGTTTAATATCTTAATGTTCAGCTGTTTTTCTTTGTCCAAAGACAAACTTTGGGCAGGCAGAAGTTGTCTGGCAGATCACGCTGTAGTTTGCTATTCAATCAGGCGGCTGCTTAACTCACTGAATGTGTGCTTTTCTTCCCTAATTAGGAATTGATGTCAACACATTTGTGAAAGTGTGCAGCAGTAAAGACAATGTAGAAGAGTGGAAGAAATGTTTGTATTTGTTGGATAAATAGCTGATGCTCCTGTGAGCTTTCGCCTTACCAAGCTGTCCCAAACATTTGCATTCAACGATGGAATAAAGGATTGTGTTAACACTCAAGCTAATTTATCCCACTGCAAGATGATGCTCAGGATTGAATTCTAGTTCCATGGTATGCAACTTAAACAATGTATTTAAGTGATTCTAATAATTGTTATGTTTAATATAGTGCCTTTCATACCAGGAAGATACACCACGAAGTGTTGTGATTGTATATTTTGTAAGTCAATTTCCATACAACAATGCAAATCCCACCAATATTTGCAAACTTTAGGTCAAGGACAAATGTTATTTGGCCGTAACAAATCTTATTGGTCAGGATGCAGGGAGAAACTCCCTTCTTGTTTTAAATAGTGTCTGAACTCTTTAACATCTACCTGAACAAACTTTGGTTGAATGTCTCATCTGAAGGATGGCATGCGTCGCTGGCAATTCTGTGCCTCCCAGCAATGCACTGGAGTAGCCTAGACCACGCTCCCAAAGTCAAATAAACTGAAGTGTCTACACATCAGTAGGTTTGCTGTATCCTCCTGTTTGGACTTACTAGAATCTGTGCAAGGCAGGATATTACAAGGGTAGACATTTACTTTTCATTAAAATCACACCTCTTTGCTCTCCTTTTCTTACTCTTGAATTTGTTTTTATCCCTATGTGCTAACAGATCACACTGTAGCTCGCTATCAAATTAGGCCACTGCTTAACTTATTGAATGCGTGCTTATCTTCCCTAATTAGCAAATAGTCCAGAACTCAAAGCACGACATTTCAGCTTCAAGCCTTGTTAATTTCGGCTGTGACTGCAATGTATTCCATTTAAGATGAGTTAATGGAGGCCGTTGGCAAATCTGTGGCTTGCTCAATGGCATCGCAATGCGATTTTGGCACGGAGACAACCTTTTTTTTCAGGAAAACCACCGGCTTCACATGCTATCAAATCTCTGGGCAGTTGGCAGCAGCATCACTCGCATTTGCCCACAATGATACAGTCACTTCAATTAACAGTAGATCTTATGAAGCGCTTTGAGATAGGAGCTGCACCAAATTAAAGGATGATTCATCTTGTTAGGCTCCTGTATTATCCAATATTCAGAATACCTCCCCTCCTCCCCCAACAAATTTGCTTTAAAAATGTAAAGTAAGTCAGATGTGCCAAACCATTTCCTAGACTGAAATATTGTCAGAATTGTCTAATTGTATTTTATGTAACATTCAAATATCAGTGTTACATAATTTCATCCACAATCTCATCTTGCGCTTCAAGATGTCTGAACGATGCGATATCAAATTCAAGGATTATTGGTACACGGAGTTAAATATTATTATATAATAAATCAGATGATCTATTACATGAATACACTATTTAATGGATTGGTAAGTGCAGCTTTTCTCTTGAGGAACTCTGGATCTCAGTTTAGGAGTAGCCACAGCAGAAGCTCGATATTTGTGGAGCTCAGTGGTTGGAGCACTCACTTTACCTATGTTTCGAATCCAGGCAGGTCAGGGCAAAACATTTGGCAAGTTTCCTTACTCCACACACCTTACAATAATCCGTCCAAAAAAACAAACACAATAATAAAATTGGTAATTTCAATCCATGACTGTTTGTGGGACACTGCTAAGTGCAATTGGCTGCTGCGTTTCACCCACAAATGTACAGTCAATTCACCTTTTTCAGTATATTCTGTGAAGTGCTTTGAGACGTCGAGAAGATGTAAAAAGCGCTATACCAAATGCAAGGATTATTATTATTATATCTTTGTCAAAGAATGCTACAGTACTTGGGCGTAATGGTAATGAAGAGACTATGTGTGTGGGGGGCGGAGGGGTGTGGGGGGTGGTGCTGGGTGGGGGAGGAAGGAATCATTTATCGTCAAATAAGATCAAATACTCCACAAGGTAATGTGGCTCCATCCTGTGGGAGTCTGAAAATATCAACTGAGCAATGTGGCTGGTAGGAGGTAAATTGATATCCTGGAATTTTGCCTAACTACATTCAGGGGTTGAGGAAACTGACATATTTACCTTGGGTGAGTTACGTCTTTCAGGAGATTAGATACTTTATGGTGCATCCATTGCAGGTCATATTATGCAAACTCCATTGCAAGGAATGGGTTTAATAAGCCTGGCAACCGATCCTCGTTCCATAACTCCTTATGCTCCAGGTTCTTAAAAGCAATCGCAATGTTATGGGGATTCCTATTTTTACGGCCTTTACACTAACTACATTGAAGAAAAATATGGAAGTTTGGTCATGTTCTAGGAAATAAGAGAGAGAGAGAGAAAGAATACAAAATGGTGTCAGCAATATAAATCTATCCTCCATAGGAATGTTATCAGACAATCACCAAACAGCAACTTCTAATGCAAGAGACCAGCGCAATGCCTCTTTTTAAAGAGATTGAACCGAGCCTATTTCTTGATGATTGATGGTTTTGCCACTTGCACCTATGGTTGGTCGTAGCTTATGCCTCCCAGCCGCACTCCCACCTCTTCCCAATGGGACAGGAAACAACGCGTTTTAAAGGACGTTACAAAACAATTTCCTAGGACTGTGTTTGAAAATAGCTAACAAGGGCATCAATCTTTACCATCCATTCGTCCATCTGGAGAATTTGGGAATTCAAATAAATATTCAAAGTGTGTTGAAGCCACACTTCAACTTCTTATTTCACGGTTTATATTTGTTTGTTGAAATAACAATTATAAATAATCCCTGCCTTTGCTATATAGCACCTCTCACATTGTTAAGATAATAATAATAATCCTTGCATTTGGTGCAGCGCTTTTCACATCTTCTGGACGTCTCAAAGCGCTTCACAGAATATACTGTAAAGCGAATTGACTGTATATTTGTGGGGAAAACGCGGCAGTCAATTGCACACAGCAGTGTCCCCACAAACAATTGTGGATTGAAACAAGCAATTTATTACTGTTCTTTTGTGGTATCTCAAAGCACTTCAACAAAAACAACAACTTATATACTGCTCCCGATGCAGCGTAGCATCTGAAAGTGCTGCACAGCACTTTGATACACTGTAAAGCGGTGTGACTTGTGTGTGTCCTCCTGACGTGAAAGTCCCGGTACAAACGTAATTTTGTTGTTGTTGTCTTGTGAGATAGCAATCGCGTCTCAAACTGTGGCCTTTTCACAGTGCTCAATGAAGCTGATCAAATTTTGTTCACACATTGTGTCAGAAAGCACACTGGCGTATCTGTTCGGCATTGCGGCTTCAGAGGTGAGTAGCTGCTTTTTAATTTACGAATCCGACGTTTTTTTCCAGAGAACCGTGACTCTCCTGATTTTCTTTAACGCAAGGACTCGAATGAAATGGAGACAGCGCCGAGTGATTTGAGCAGAGCAAGCAGGAAAATAAACCATGGTGAAAGTTGCTTCCAGTGCATTAAACAAAGCCCATCGCCTGCATAGATCTGCATATATTTGCATCTGATTTGCATCCACATAACAACCCAGACAAAAGTTTAATAATTTCCACTGATGTAGCTTGGTTTCTGTGCAATAGACACATTGAACCATATCCTTAATATAATTGAAACCTCTGTGCTCTAAGCATACGGAACTTCCTATTGTAAAATGCCGCAACATAAGCCTGTGATTGTGGTTTCTTCCAGCCATATAAGAGGCGGAGGGGGGAGGAGGGGAGACATCCTAATTGTGATTGTCAAATCACACAGGCAAATTGCTTCTTGAAAAAGACTGCTTACTGGCTCAGTTGGCAGCATTTTCACCTTCAGGTCAGAAGGGATGTCAAGCACACTGTTTTGGCCATTTCAATGCAGGGCTGGGGGAGTACTGCATTGTCAGAGATGGCCATGCTTTGAATGTTCTTTATCTCGGTTCCCACATATGCGGAAACTCATTATTAGGAATAATAATAATAATCCTTGCATTTGATATTGCGCTTTTCACGTCTTCTAGACGTCTCAAAGCGCTTCACAGAATATACTGTAAAGTGGATTGACTGTATATTTGTGAGCAAAACGCAGCAGCCAATTGCGCACAGCAGTGTCCCACAAATTGAAATGACAATTTTTAAAAAAAAATTGAGGGATTATTATTAGGTGTGTGGAGTAAGGAAAGTTGCCTAAGGTTTCGCCCTGATCTGCCTGGATTCGAACACAGGTCTCACACTTGTAAGGCGAGTGCTCTAACCACTGAGCCACAGGACTCCATTACCATGTTTAATATCCAAATAAGACAATTCCTACACATGCATGATAATTGTACAGTAGAAATGTCCCTATGTGTGCAATGGAATATGCGCTCTCCTTCCTGATGTAATCTAAAATTCTGCCTAAAGACCTGCCTTTTTGTTAATGCTTACGATCACCCTCCTCCTCTCTCTGTCCCCCTGGCTCATTGTCAGACTCCGCCACCTTGAAGCTCTCCGAGATGCCACCCCTCCTGAAGGGAGTTATATAAATGAAAGTTGTTGCCGTTGTTGAATTATGAATCAACTGTCAAATGGTTATGAATGCACTGAAGAGGATAACATGAATAGTGAATAAGATAGCTTACGTGATCATTGCATGGTAAGCCCTGGTGGCTGTACTTGTTTGTAACTTTGACTTCCTGTGTTTGGAAATGAACATGGCACCAAGTATTTGTTTAGAAAAAATGTTATCCCTTCTTCCAAAATAGGCATGATACCAAGAATTTTTATTTTGAAAAAGAAGAATTTTAAAGGAACAGAATTTAAGATCAGAAAATTTTAGATGAAATACAAAAATTGGTGGCTACAGTAAAGAGAAACCCAGAGTAAATGACAAAATGTAGTAAAAAAAAACTGTTTGATATAGCACCTTTCAGTTTGGGAGGATGTACGAAAGCGATTCACGGGATTTCCTGTTATGTGCGGTGACTGTGTATTTTGTAGGTGAACGAAGAAGGAAAGAGAGGAGTGAAAAGATCAAGTACAGCTACCGTATTTCCACTTTTTAAACTTGTATTCAAAGTTGTAATTGTAACATTGATTTCAATAGACGAAGACTAATGTATGATGGATAAATCTGCCCTGCTCTTTGACTGGTTTTATCACTAACATTGTTCTGTTCCATGTCACATTGTGCGAGACAAAATCAAACAGATTTAGCTGGTGGTCCAGAGAGAGAGAGAGAGAGTGAGAGAAAGAGGCAGGATTCTCTCAGGATTAAAATGCTCGGATAGATCAATAATTTAGATGCGAAGAATTAATTTACACTATGATTTCATGGCTAGTGGACACAATTACAAAATTGGGATGCCTCGAGCAATACCACAGGTGAAGAGAAGCATTTCATTCCCAGCGTAGCAGAAATGTGAAACCCCAACTCCCGGCAAAAGCAATTAATGCTATGTCAACAACCATTTGGATTAATATACGGTTAAGAACAGGATTGAACATTATGAGGATAAACATGGACATAGATCATTAAATACTCCATGGAAATCAATGGGTTCTGTGTTTCTGGATCCATCACATATCATCTGTGGAATTCAACTTGTCGGAATTGAGTAATGTAGGTTGTGGGTGTTTGATTGATATTCGTCGGGTGAGGAAGAAATATCACTGTGTTTTATCCTCTTGGAAGTTTTACCAGTGGGTTACTTATTCCCCTTTGGAGATTAAATGAAATGGGTGCAGCTGATGATCAACAAAGATTCCTATGTCTGACCTATGTGGAAACCCATCACCGTGCTTAACAGTATCCCAACCAAGTTGAGATTTCCATACATCCCACCCACAGCTGGAAATCCTAGAGATAGATTGCTGCATTGGGATACGCAGTCTCTCCTTGGAGGGACATGTCCCACTTACCTTTTTTGGAAGGTATTAGGTGTAGGTTGGCAAGAGCCAAGGCTTGGGGAACTCCAGAATATTATAATAAGAATAATACAACAATAAGAATGTCCATAGAGTGTACAGCTGGCGTCTTAACAGCTAAAACTGCATAGCTTGTCACTGATTTCACTGTCTGGCAAGCAGGCAAGTTCGAAGAGGAAGGTCTTGAGATGGGTCTTGAAGGAAGCAAGCAAGTGGGCGAGGCATAGGGACTGTGGGAGAGGGTTCCAGATGGTGGGGGCAGAGTGGCAGAAGGTCAAGTCCCAATTGAGGCTTTGAGAAGAATCAAAATGCCAACATTTATTATAATAATAACTCTTGCATTTGGTATAGTGCTTTTCAAGTGTTCCAGACGTCTCAAAGCGCTTCACCGAATGTACTGTAAAGTAAATTGACGGTACATTTGTGGGTGGAACACGACAGCCAATTGCGCACAGCAGTGTCCCACAAATAGCCGTGGATTGAAATGACCAACTGTAGTATTTTCTCTCGAGGGATTATTATCAGGTGTGTGGAGTAAGGAAACTTGCCCAAGGTTTCGCCCTGCCGGGAATCGAACACAGGTCTCTCGCTTGCGAGGCAGGTGCTCTACCACTGAGCTACAGGACCTGCCTCCTCCATTTAGAGGAGAAAGGTGAATTAAGAAGTAACATGTTTTAGATCTGGTATGCATAATGTGTTCCAATGTAGGCAGATGCAATCTGTCATATAGACACACACTCCCAGGCTACCCTACATCATAGCATAGATCCACAAGCCACTGTCTTCATAAAAAAGTGCTTAGCAAACCTCAATGTTTTTTTTTATGAACACAAATGAAGGTATAACTTACATTGAAATATGTCACTGCACAACCTGTACGAAAGTAATGTATGGAGCACCTCCTTACTAACAGGGAAACACATGTGAAAAATTCCAGTAAGAGTGAAAAAGGCATTTGTGCGCAATTTGGCTGCCGCATTTCGCCCACAAATACACAGTAAATTTTCCTACTCTTTGTCCTGCCCCGACCCCTCTCCCCTTGCTCTTCTCCCTACCTAACTGTACAGCACCTTGGGACGTCCTCTCGACATGAAAGATGGGACATGGCACAGGTTGAATGGCCCTTTAATGCTGAAAAAGTTTGATTTAAGCTGAAAGAGGTATGAGAAAAAAATATATAAATTTTGAGAAAGATTAGAAGTATTCTAATCTTATTAGATTCATTTACTTTTTTGTAGGGAGGCTGATTCCAGTATTGAAATATGTGCAATTATTTGGCTATTCATCAATGTGAGTTTGGATCATTCTGCTAATTCCTTCCGCTCAGCCTTTTTGAAATGATGAATTCAGTGAATGTTTTATTTACTATGAGCGATGGCTAATATTCTTCTCACATTTCACTTCAGGACACAGAAATCACACTTTGGGTATATTTGTAATTCATTTCCATTCCAGGGCCCCCGACATTTGAGACAATATTTAATTATATTTCCGTTGCACTTCTTCAAATGCATGCCACTAAGAAATGAATTTTCCAGCTATATTATATCCAGTCATTTGATTTTTAAAACAAGTGCCACAGATCTCCGTTCTCTATGAACTAGTCTCGCTTTGAAATGTATTCAGAATATGCTTTCGTTGCGATGCAGCGAGTTATTTCCTACCCTTGTTCTGAAACACATTTGAACCCACACAGATTGGATTTCAATTGATAAATGGCAAAACATTATATGTGTGATATTTCATGTTCTACATTTGCGTTAACATAGGAGATTTACTGCATGATGCAATGGGATGGACTCTGAAGGGTTCTCTCTGATATACTGGTTATCTTTACCCAGAACAAATCAGAGGAAAGCTATCATTCTTTCCAGTCACTTGGGGCCCCAGTAAAATGAATTTAGATGCTTTCAGTCTTGTTCCCAGATTTCGTCCTAATTGCTTCGAAGTCTGCATTATTGTTCAAGACATAAGGACGGAAATGTACATAAATGCAATGAGAAAAAGTTACAATACATTAGGGAATACTCTTCCCAAATTAGGTTTACAAAGAGACTCAACATTGGATCTGACCTGCCTTGCGATTGCATGACAGATGCTGATAGCAGTTGGGAAACAAATAAATGTAGTGCATTGATAGCATCTCGTAAAGCACTGACGATACAGGTGAGTAGATAACAGGGGTGAACAGGTGGTGATGCTGGTTGTAATGCAATTTCTGGTTTGGAAAGATGACAGTTGAACAACTCGCAGCTGTGTTACAGTTGACGTTAAAATGTCAGCAAGTAACGAATGAATTAAAAAATGAATAGTTAAGCGCTGTGTTGTGCGGAGTTATCTTTCAAATAAAAATAACAGCACTGCAATGCTCCACTATGTTGTCAGAGCGCCAGCCGTCAGATAAGAGGAAGGTCCCATCTGCTTATTTGGGTGGACGTTTAAAGATCGCATGGGAATAGTCCAAACGAGAAGGGCGTTTCTCCCAGTGTCCTCGCCAACAATCCCCCAGACAAAAGTGGTCACTCTCTGGTTATTTGTAGAGCAAATTCCATGCCTTAAGTGCCAAAAAATTATGTGAAATACACAATGTCAAAGACAAGGATTATTTTTATTAGTGTTATAGATGAATGATAATACAGTTGCCAATTGACTGATTTATTTAATGAAAGCCTACGATATATTTTAAAAAATGTATTTCATCAGTTTAGAACAAGTGCCTTTATATCACATCTGACAATTTTAAGATTTAAAATATAAATCAATTGATGCTTGGTTGATCCGTATCAATACTTTTTAATATTCCTTTGCAGAGGAAGTAAGAAGAAGAATTCTTTACTTTGGTTATCCTTGTAAAGCTGTGTAATAATAGTAATATTAATGATAATAATAATCCTTGCATTTGATATAGTGCTTTTCACGTCTTCTAGACGTCTCAAAGCGCTTCACAGAATATACTGTAAATTGAATTGACAGATACGTGCGAAACGCCACGATGGCCACAAGTAAACCTACAGAATTGATGTTGTGGGTATTATTGGACTATCACTAATATAATTATACAGAGTGTCAATTGGGAACTAAGTACAGTATTTAACGAAAGTTTCACTATTTTGACGTTTAGTACTTTTTTTGTGCAAAAAAAATCTAATTTCACAAAGATGCAGTATCGTTTAAATGGATTGTGCATCAGTCAAAGAAATTCGCAGTCAATTCAGTGAGCCAAAAAACAATTAAATGAAAAATGAAAAGTGCAACATTTGGATCAGCAAGTTTTCTCCATTTATGTTGCCGCTATCTGTCTTCAAAGTCATAATGAAGGGAAATTGTACAGTGATGACTCGGAAAATTGGGTTAGTCATGTCACAGTTCAAGTCGCTGGGATGAGGTTACCAAAAAGTACCAAGCAGTCAAAGAGGCCAAAGGAGGTCACATTACGAAGCACTTCTAAATCCCAAATAAACTACATGGCCTGATCCACCTAACTGGATCTAAATCTGTGTGATTTTGTATTGTAATCGGAGTTGTATCATGTAACTACTACTAATTCTTCACACAAGAAAGAGTGTGAGTCTTATACAACAGCGAACAAACAGGCAGCACAATATAAAGCGGGCAAGACAATGATATTAAACAGTTCCACCTTTGTTAAGCATTGTGATGAAATAAACATACAACCTACCCAGCTTACTTACCCTTTCCGCGCACAGAAAATGTCCAACACTTTGATGAAAGAAGACACATAACAGTAGAATCAAAAATGAATGGTACATTGAGCGAGTATGGTCCACTGAATCAATACAGAGTTATCTTAGTTCCATGGTTCCAGCTGCATTTTACAGCGCAGCGTAGAGCAGGCAAAGTGGGCCAGTGTGAACTCTGCTGATCATGTTTCAACACAGGGATTGTGAACAAAGATATGTGCTTCCCCTTGTTCTTATCTTCTGACCTACCATACTAATAATAAAAATAATAATGCTTCCATTTGATATAGCACTTTTCACATCTTATTGATGTCCCAAAGCACTTCACAGAATATACTGTAAAGTGAATTGAATGTATATTTGTGGGCAAATCGTGGCAGCCAATTGCGCACAGAAGTGTCCCACAAACAGTCGTGGATTGAAATGACCAATTTTTTTATTATTGTGTTTTTTTTGGACGGATTATTATTAGGCGTGTGGAGTAAGGAAACTTGCCCAAGGTTTCGCCCTGACCTGCCTGGATTCGAACACAGGTCTCCCCAGCTTGGTCTCCCCAGCTTGCAAGATAAGTGCTCGAACCACTGAGCCACAGGAGTTCCACGGCAGATGCTGTGATAAAATCTCTCCTCGTTTGTTGCTGTCAATAGGAATTTTATGGCAGAAGAGTTAGCAAATGAACATATTTATCAAATTCACTTGATTTTTTTTGTAAAAAAAAAGTAAGCGTCAGTGATTTAAATGTGTGTATTGGGTGCTTGTGAAGCTCCAAGGGCTAATGTTTTTCCTCTTAAAGTTTATCATGAGTTTGAAGCAAATTGTGATGGTGAATGTTCCTCTATAAATATTTCATGAAAATTACTGAATTTTGCAGGGACGCCAGGGAAACTCCATGACTGATAGATATCCAGCTCATTAATAAAAACCTCTCCTCCTTGTAGTTTCTTTAGAGTGTCGGTTTGAATATAGAATATCGTGGCTCCCAGCCAAGAAGAACTGGCCTGTTCTTAACTCACTGGGTGGAGAGCAAAATCAATTATTGTGTGAGGCCCGCCAAGCATAATAATCATTTGTATGGATGATCTTCTGTGTTACGACTTGCGATGTTTCTTTGTGCAATTCTTGTTCTGTCTCAGTTAGTAGCACTCTCGCTTCTGAACCAGAATCCAAAGCAAGCCACAAAATGCACTTTGGGAAGTCTCGAAGATGTGATAAAGCGCCATATCAACTGCAAGAATTGTTATTGTTATTAAGTTGACATTCCAGTTACTGTTGATCGGATCTAGGATAAATGGGCTTTTCCTGTGGATGGACGCTGCATTAATCCTGCGATGCGCTTTATTTTAATTACCCAGAGTCTGTCTAATTCCATTTTGAAATCCTGTACAGTTTCTTGACTCAACAACAGTGCGACACACAAGGCCTTGTTTAAAACATTGAACAAATGAATTGTGCGGTCCTTCATTCCACATTCCTCCATCCAAGATGTCAACTCTGTTTTGCTCATTCGACTCCTTGCATTTTTGACCCATATTTAATAAGAATCCTTGCATTTGATATAGCGCCTTATCTAATCTCAAAGTGCTTCCCACAATATTCTTGTACATTGAATTGATAGTGTACACTCCTGGAACCACCATTTACTAATTGACTAAAAAAATTGATTCCTACCTAAAACCAGGTGAACAGAGGCGTGCGAAGTAAGGAAATTTGTCTAAGGTTTCCTTCCAAAAAAAAACCACGATAATAAAATTGGTCATTTCAATCCACGACTGTTTGTGGGACACAGCTGTAGGCAATTGGCTGCCGTGTTTTGCCCACAAATATACAGGCAATTCACTTTACAGTACACAGTATTCTGTGAAGCGCTTTGAGACATTGATAGGATGTGAAAAGCACTATATCAAATGCAAGGATTATTATTATGATTATTATTAAGATTACGCTCTGCCTGGGAATAGAACCTGGGACCTCTAGCTTGCAAGGCAAGTGCTCTTTTTGCCTGATAATTCCATTGTGCTGTTTGTCTCAAAACATCCCCGTGGTGCTCTTTAGATTTCAATGTTATGTGTTGAGTGCTTCTTTCTGGCAGCTTGTTCTTTAAATGAAAAATTACAGTAGAGCTTAGAATGTTGTCTTTACTGCTCAATATTTATATTGCAATAATTCAGCAAAACTGCTGCTATTTTGGTATACAGAAAATATTCTGTGTATCAGTCTTTGTGAGAAAATTGAATTTATATCTCAATTAGGTTCCTGAATAGCCTGCAAAAAGTGGAGCAAATCTTACAATTTGATACAATGCATTATTTGTGTGATGTGTTGTGGCTTTTGTTAACTTACTTGCACCAGCAATGCTCCAGAAAACACTGACCAAAGGCCAATTAATGTCCAATTAACCGACTGAATTTGGTCAAGGAAGGAATGTAGCTGATTATCTTGAGAAAATGTGTCCAGCTGAAGAACACCCTTTCATCAAATTGATAGGTGAATTGTCTCATATTTTTATTATTGTATTTTTTAACAGCAACTGAAAGTTTTTTTTATATCTGCAGTGCAGTATTAAACAAATAATACTCAGTCCACAACATATTGATGCCTGACGATTATAATAAGTGTATAATACTTGCAATTGATATAGAGCCTTCGCACGATGTGGTAACCTCTCAAAGTTTGTTGCGTGATTTACTGTAGAGTGCAATAACAGTGATTTAATAGTATTATAATGAAGCAGAAAGCTCTTGGGTAGTTCAATGGTCACTATGTTCAACCCCCAAATTAAGCCTACATACTCAAGTCAACAAGAGCCAATATCATGTAAATATGTTGGTAAATGTGAAACAAGTATGCATTTAACTTAGAACACTTGAAACCTATACTCAATTGTATCTCTTCCAAAACACAACCAGATACTATTCAGAAGCTCATTGGTACTTATTTAGTGACTGTACAATTAGCCTGTATGGCAACCAATGGGCCGTGTGTTATCTTAATCCAGGAGATGAAACTACAGCAAAACCATAAAACATTAGCATTTGTTCAAATGTTTGCAACACGGAGATAGATCTTGAACCAAAAGATCACCCAGACAGCTCAGATGGAATCACCTCTTCCCTCTTTGCAAGCATCGAAGTAATAAGGCTGCATTTTTGGCAGATGTATTTCATATAACACACTCACACTAATAGTTCAGGGTTGAGTGGAGCAAACAATCTGAAACATGAAAGATTCCATTCAGATACCCACAACCTATTATAGAAGTGCAGTGTTACACAAGTTTGTATGGAGATCGGAATCGTTGGTTCAATATATCATTAGTGCGCTCTTTAACCTTTACACTTCTAACAGCTCTAGGGAGTTTTGCATTCGCCTGGCCAGGCAGTTTAACGTTCTGCTTCACATTGACGCTGTACATAAGCAAGTTACTCAGATGTCAGCAGTAGCGAAAAATCCCGACAGCAATTTTGATGTTTTATTATTAAAATAAACACTTGGAAAAAAAATCTTCTAATTTTCGCTTCAGTGTTACATTATTTCCAGATTAATTCCATGGTTTACCTTTCACCTGTGGTTGCCTGTGGTTTCCCAACATTCAACAAGAACAATTTGCATTCATACATTTATAAAACCAGTGCCTTTCATGACGGAAGTTGTCTCAAAGCGCTTCATACAGCCAATTGGAGAATCTTGGATTCTATATCAAATGCAAGGATTATCGTTATGATTATAACTTTGTTCTAGAGAATGATAAATAACTATGTTCTCCAGAATGATAAATAAAGCACTGATAGATTGGCGATTTCAATCCACGACTGTTTGTGGGGCACTGCTGTGTGCAATTGTCTGCCGCGTTTCGCCCACAAATATACAGTCAATTCAGTTGACAGTATATTCTATGAGGCGCTTTGAGCCTCTAGAAGTCGCGAAAGGCACTCTATCAAATGCAAGAATGATTATTTTTATGTAGTGCAGTCGAATGCAGGAAGCTCTGGACAGACGTATCCTTCTTCTCTTGGTAATGTGAGGCCCTAAAATTGCAAGTGTTCATTTTTTTTGAATGATTGGCAGATTGAAATAAAAGTGCACTTTTATGCCTCCATATAAAAAGTCCATTAACCAAATTTAGGCCCTAAAGTTGCTTAATTTAATCTATTCCTTTCTAATACTACATATGAAAAAGCAACAGGTGACAGCTCAGATCACAAGTTATTGTCTTCCTTTAAGCACTTAAGCTAATCGAATTTCCTAGCGAATGCCCCTAACAAGCTTGTAAACTTACTTTTAACCTCTCTTTCATGACCGATACTTTCTTTCCAGTACTTTTTGAAGTATAAATATAGCATTCCTCCTTCGTATGGCTACCTGATAGAGTGAATAAGATACACTTTTTTATGACCTCCTCAATCAAACTAACTACAGTAATACAATACTGCTCCACTTTCTCCATAGAGATTTCTGACCTGTCATTCAGTAGTAACGCTATTCAGAAATTCATGTAATAACATGCAGCCCGCCAAGCAAACTATGTCAATTGACGTATCCGCAGAGGAAATGTAGTTACCTCGGCTTGTATGGAATAGCAGCTTTACCTATGAAACATCTCCTCACCGTTTATTAGTGTCCATAGATCCTCAGTCGGCAATGGTTGATTTCATGATCAGTTTTTTCGGAGCTCAACGTTCTCAGTCTGCCTTGGTTCCTAGCCTAAGGAACTACAAGTACAACAGATGCTGTCACAAGAGACCTTGCCTGAGCTAAAACTTCCTACTGGTAATTATCCCCTTCAAGCCTAGCATCTACCTAAGCAGCAGCGTTGGCAGATGTCTGTTGCAGCGTCTGAGAACACAAGTACCTAGAAACAACCCAACATACAACACACAACTTAGAGCAATAACTCTTACAATATCATTATTAATAATATAGGAGCCATTATACCAAGGCCTAATATCACTCTTGACCTAACCTTCTGGTACGCAACAATAATACAGAGTCCTTTAATGCAAGGTAATGCCTCAGACCACTTAAGAGTGTTGGAGTGGGACACCGAGCCAGGGAGAGAAGGGGGATGATCGTGGCATGATCAAAGGGAAAGATCTTCAGATATGATCTGAAGTTGGATAAGACGGACAAGAAACGTGGTTAATGGACTTTCTTCCAAACCTCCAGCAATTGTGTTGAGGCTGCCGTTTTACTTGAATAAAACGGGGGGTGGGGGGTACAATTATATTGCCTACGTGCAGCACTATAGAGGCCTGTGTATGTTTAGTCAGTGACCCTGTATTTTCTGTTGACAGAGAAGCTTAAGCTCTTTACAAATAGAAAATAGATGGAATCCTGTGCCAAGTTTATTCCCCGACACAAATGGGCTTCCGACTGCTATTAAAACTGTGGCTGGCACACGCGGTACCTAGTGGTAAAATGACCTCTTGGAGTTATTATTGTTTGTATTCCACTGATGAAATCTGGCAAGTGACAGTAACAATTTACTCTATTTACTCTGCACTTACGGGACTGGAACACGCATTTTGGCATCGCACTGGGACTAAGACAATGGGAGACAATAATCACTTCAGCCCCTACCATCATCACAGCACCACTAAACAGTCACAAACGTTTTGAAAAGAGGCAACGTTTTTGATTTCCACTCCCATTTAATGGCAAATGGTTGTTTGTTTTGTCTCATTTTGCTTTCCTGGACTTTATCTAACGAGGGGAGACAAAATACAAACTCTCTTGGGCCAAAAAAGGGGGAAGTTTTGACCTCGCAATCAGTCTTTTTGAGGTGAGAGAGAAACCAATTTTCAGTATATTGCAAACAAAAACAAAGGTTGCTGGGGAAACTCAGCAGGTCAAGCAGCATCCATGGAGAAAGGAAAAAGAGTCAACGTTTTGGGTCTACAACCCTTCGTCAGGACGGAGGCTTGTTGAGTTTCCCCAGCAACCCTTGTTTTAGTTTCAGATTTCCAGCATCTGTAGTATTTTTTCGTCAGGATTTTTGGAGCTATCAAAAGGCAATCACAGTGATCTTTACACATTACAGAAAGGACTCGATTTTTTTTCTCGAAGCCCTAAGAACTTCAGTGGTGTCTGATTAACATGGAACCAACCACCAGACTTACGATTATCCAAAACAAACTGTGGGGCAATTTCCTTTGTCTTGAATGGAGTTTGCAATTTCTCCGCTGCTGGCAAGAGACAAGGCTTGGAGTCTGGCAAGGCTGTCTGGCAAGCTTTTTGCTGCTTGTCCAGTTCTGACCATAAGTAGGGATTTGACTTACAGGGTTAAGTAGAAACTAAGTGAGTGCACACCCTATTCCAAAGGGAAAACTCCATGTCTAGATGTCAAGCATGTGCAGAATCCATGATCTGTTTTTTTACAATTAAACACGGCAATGAGTTTGCATGTGTGCCAAGAGGCGAGGCTGACGGGAAAATAAGGAACCGAGTGGAGGAAAAATGACCATCCCCAGTGAAAACAAGAAGACATAGAAACCCATTATTAATCTATTAAGTAGAGTGAAACCAAATGAAGAGCTGCAGTATAACCATCTGTGTGAATGGTGCGGTCAATTGACAACCTATTCCCTTCTAGTTTTGGTTCACTGGTGCAGAACTGATGACCCCCCTCCCCCCCAGCCCCCAGCCCTGCTGTCAGATACCAACTCAGATTGAACTTTGATATTGGCTGTTGTAGAGATTGCTTTTGGGACTTCCATCGCTGCTCTGTAATTTGTGCTTCGTGTTTGCGGAGTTGCTGGTGATTACAGTGTGATCCTTGGATTTTGTTCTTGATTGTAATGAAGAGCAATTTCAGTTTCATTACGGAAAACACATTCCTGGTTAATTATCTTTCCAGTCAGTCGGGAAACAAAGGAAGATGATCTTGTGCTTCAGAATCTCGATGCCTTCCAGCTCATTCTGCGCTCGCTTGAAGGAATGGGCACGTAGCCCCCAGTTAAACAGCATTCTCACGTTTGATGCCTTTTTTAAAAACAAGTAAATAAAATAAACTTGGATAGGAAATAAATTCAACAACAAATAAACAAACCAGGTGCACTTGGAATGCAAAGGTATGGAACCATTCCTGCGAAAAAGCAATTATAGAATTCTGTGAACAATTAAAGCCACTATAATTCATGACAAATTGCTGGCACTATTTCTATTCATGATGAATGGAGATGTCTCCCTGTTGTTTTTAATGCAAATAGTTATATCCTGCAGGGATACTGCAATATTGGTTATACTCAGGATAATAATTGTCTATTTGTGTGTCTCTTCTAATAACCATAATTCTGAATAAGTACCACGGCTTGGCAGGGAAGGGAGGGGTGAGGGGGAGGGGGGGGGGTATGATTGTTTTCATACTTCTATGGGAAATGCAAGATTATTGTTGTAATTCTGTTATGCTCTACTTCTGTATTTAACAATACTGAAATAAACAGTCTCATGTCTTTACTGTCAAAACCATTATCCAGCGTTTTGGAAAGTTGTGGTGCATTTAAATGCTTAACATAGACGCATTTAACAATAGATGGCATAGCTATCAATAAATAGTTCATCGTATTATAATAATAATAATCCTTGCATTTATATAGCGGCATATCACGTCATTACGACATCTCAAGGCACTTCATAGAGTTTTACTGTAAAGTGCAGTGACTGTATATTCGTAGACAAACCAACAACCAGTTTGTACATACCAATGTCCCTTAAACAACCAAGAAAGAAATTACCAATTTTATTTGGAGCAATGTTGGCCAGGACACTGGTAGAAAGGATAAATATTCAGATATGTTCCTACGAAACTGTAAATAAACAGTTCATAAAAGTTGCCTGGTAAGTGTTTCTGATTTGGAATTAATGTTAATTATGAAACAAGTTTTAGCCACGTTTATTGCTGGTATTTAAAGATCTATTCCCACTGCACTGCACTGAACCATTCTCTACATTTTTTATAGAGGACTTATTATACCACAAGTGAGGAATTATAAATGAAATATGAAGGCATGGTTCACAATGGAAAGAACACTGTAATGCTCCCGTATGTATAGGGCCTTGACTGTATAAGGCCTCGGTGAGACCGCACCTAGAATATTGTGTGCAGTTTTGGTCTGCTTATTTAATAAAGGACATACGTGCCTTAGAGGGGGTGCAGCATAGATTCACTAGGTTAGTTCCTGGGATGAGGGGACTGACCTATGAGGATAGGTTGAATAAACTAGGGCTGTATTCTCTAGAGTACAGAAGAATTAGGGGAGATCTTATTGAAACATATAAGATTCTTAAAGGGCTGGATAAAGTAGACAGTGAGGGACTGTTTCCCCTGGTAGGAGAATCTATAACCAGGGGTCATAATCTTAAAATTAAGGGTCAGCCTTTTAGAACAGAGTTGAGGAAACATTTCTTCACTCAGAGGATAGTGAATTTATGGAATTCACTATCCTGGAAGGCTTTAAATGCTCAGTCCTTCAACATTTTCAAGGCTGAGATTGTGGATCTTTTAAAAATAGAGGGATTAGGGGATATAGGGATAGGGCAGATAATTAGAGTTAGGTCAGGAGATCAGTCATGATTTTATCAAATGGCGGGGCAGGCTCGAGGGGCTGAATGGCCTACTCCTGCTCCTAATTCTTATGTTCTTATGCTCCCGTATCTATGACGATGAACAGAAAACTGATCAGAAAAGGCAGGGAGAGTGAGGAATTTTAATGATATCACTCACTATAAGTACTCTAATGTTACAGTACCGTTCTTGTGAAAACCATCAAAAGGCTCCATTGCCTTTAATATTGTTTTGATGTTTCAAAGTGTTTTATTAAACTCCATGCCTAGGGGCTTGTTACCTTTTCCAAGGCTACACATCCCGGTGGTGTGAGCGCTGTGATTCACAAGCTCACAACTTTGGTTTGAGTGAAAAAGAACACCCGCCCTACCAGCTTCCCATGACAACCTCAAGTCGCTTTTTAATCAAGTCCAGTGACCTGGCCTGGGGCACCTTTCCTGGCAACCTGTTTCAGTTTGATCCTGGTGTCTGTTTCTGAAATTGTCCATTGTAACTCGAAACTCCTGACATCCTGTTCTGCTGTCTTAATTCATCCTAAAACTGTTGTTGCTTTATTTTTTCAATCCCATTTAAAATTCCTCACCCTACCCCTAATCGAGAATTTCTGTTCCACACTGTAAAACTACAACAACAACAAAATTATATTTGCAGAGCAGAACCCAAACATGGGGGTGAGGAGGCAGTGTTAGGATGAGGGACAGCAGAGAGGTAGGGGGGATGGCTGGATGCATGGTAGAAAAGGAAGGTCTTGAGTTGATCCTTGAAGCAAGGCGAAGGGATTGTGAGACAGTGTTCCAGAGAGCGGGGACAGAGAGGCAGAAAGCCCGGCCGGCGATGGTAGGGCAGGTTGGGGAGGAGAAATGGATAAGGCTGGAGCCCACTGAATGGAGGGTGCAGACAGATTGACAGAGGGTCAGCAGGTCTGAGATGTACAAGGGGGCAAGGCGATGGAGGGCCTTGAAAGTGAGGACCAGGATCTTAAATTTTAAAACTGTACATAAATAGCTAATTGGAACTATTTTGAACCATTGACAGACCAGGATTTGTTATTATTATGACAAGCAGGATTATTCTAATTATTATCAAATTCGCTCCAGCCTCCAAAATACTGAAACGTGCCAGGCTGGGGGAAATTAAGATGGATAGTGTTTGTGTTATTTAAAAAATATATATATACAGTATAGCTTAAGTCTTTTAGGGGTTCAGCTGGCTGCCTGACACACATTGGCACGGTGAAGTATATCCAAACCAAGCTGAGATTTCCACCAATGAATGTCATTGAATGTCTGGGGATTGCCACAGAAAGTTGAGGGAGATTGAGTGATTGGGGAAGCAAGAATCAAAAGGAAGGAAAATGCCATGAGCAAAAAAGCAGTGTTTGTTTATTTATATATATATATAATAATATATATATAAAATATATATTTAGCTGTTACAATTTATTATGCCCATAAATTCTGACACCTGGATTGGCTTTGTTGATGTCGATGGTACAGTTTTGTTTGGGATCACAGGGCTTGAACAAATATAGCACCACCCAAAGAATAAATCACTCTTTACACCTGTACATCCTGCGGTACAAATACATTTAATCTATAAAATACATATTTCACCATAGGAGACGACCATATCGGAGTGCCCATGAGTTACGAGGTTAACCCCACAAGTGAAATATCAATAGAGTGAGCATTTCTATCTCGCCCATTACTTGTCCCTCTTTGATGAAGGAAAATGCTATCAATTAATAAATTAATGTACTGCAGGTGTATTCAATTACCAGTGCCTTCAAACCAATCTGGAAGATCTTAATAAAGTGATTAATGTGAATGAGGAGCAGTCTATCAGTGTGACAGCCTGTCAACGTCTCCACTCCTGCTCTCTGTAGTCCTCTACTGGTGGCTATTTATCTATTTTGGGTGGCTTTATACATGCATAATTGTGCACTCTTATGTAGTGGCACTCTCCTCGCTCTCTATGAATGGACTGCCATGCTGCAGTAGGCAGGAAACACAAGTGACCATTAGCGGTATTTAGCTGTTGGATTTAATTGCTCGCCCAAATGAGTTTCACTCACACTCCCGAAAAAATCAATTTCAATTAAACAAAGTGGCTGGAATGGATAATAATGGGACGCAAGATGGTTCTAGCCTCCTTGTTTCATATAATTAGCAATTTATGTTGTGTGACTTATACCAATGTAGCAAGGAGTGTAGTGGATGTTCTGACACATTCCTTCCCGCACTGTTTAGTATCAGAAGGCATTTTTCCCACCATGAATCCTGTTTTTCAACTGCATTTTGAAACATGTCTTGCCAATTCAACTTGGATTCATCTCTTGACTTTGTAAATTTGTCTGGAAATATTTGCGATATTAAACAGAAACATCAAGGCAGGACAATGGGATGGATGTACTCTTACCATGGGGGTTAACATAGATCAGTGGTTGTTTTTTGCACAGGGCAAACCTATTTTCTGAAATTAACCATTTTTGAGCAAAAACCTAGAAAAAAAATAGACCTTTTATAGTAGGTTGTTATTTCAATTGGGTGAAAAAATCCTATTTTTTTAATAGGATTTTTTAAAACTTGTTTTTGATTGCTCTTTTTTGCGATTAACTGAATTGGAAGGTCAAAGTCTGATGACAACAATATGAACAAAAGAGGTTTTTATAACGATATTGACAATTGGAATCCTACACTGTTTTTATTCAGAATCTAATTAATAATAGTAATAATAATAATCCTCGCATTTGATATAGCACTTTTCACATCTTCGAGACGTCTCAAAACACTTCACAGAATATACCGTGAAGTGAATTGTCTGTATATATTTGTGGACGAAATGTAGCAGCCAATTGCATACAGCAGTGTCCCAGAAACAGTTGTGGATTGAAATGACCAATTTATTATGTTTTTTTGAGGAATTAATATCAAGTGTGTAGAGTAAGGAAACTTGCCCAAGGGTTCGCCCTGCCTGGAATTGAACGCTTGCAAGGCAAGTGTTTTAACCACTGATCTATAAGATTCCACAGGAATTCGCGATTTTATATCTCAGCCGAAAGTTGCACAGATGGATGTGAGTAGTCTATAAGTGCTCTGAGATGCTGCCCTTCGTGGAGGTTGCTATTTAAGAGCAAGTTGTTGTCATCGTAGTTGTCTTACCCAATTGTCACATGGGTGCAGACAAGTCAAGTTCCTTCTGAGACTTGACTTTTAACTACACATGGAGTTCTGGCATCATTGCCATCAATCTGCCTCAAATCAACTCCAAAATGGTAATGCTCCTGTGAAGTGAAGGTGCTCAAATTGTCTATGTTTGATGCTTATTGTCGTAGGTTACCAAGAAGGGCGGTTGAGATCATTGTGGTAGAATCATTTGAATTACAGCTCGATATTGTGTTGGGCGGCCGGTAGGTTGGGTGGGTGGCTATTCTGGAAGTTGAGATCAAATGGGCCGAAAGGCCTTCTTCTTGTGAACGTGTAACGTGTAAACTCCAATATATTGCCGCTATTGTATTCATATATGTGCTAAACAGCACTTGTGTTCTTCACTATTTACGAGCCTTCTGGCCTCTAATAATTTTGCAATCACACAAGCCCACAGTCCAGTTTCATCGCGTCGTTTTTGTTTGCTTGTGGCAAATGCAAAAGAGCCTAATCACAATGCCTTTTACAGGTAGTCAACAGAAAGCTGTTGGGTTTGATTCACGTCATCCACAGCTCGGTGTTTAGCTCTCGGAAAATCTTTAGCTGTCAGTATTTTCATCATTGCATTAACAAGAACTGAACTACCCACACGCAGCTGGTGGTTCTATAAATCGGTCTCCTTTATAGGATGATTTCTAATAAGGAACCCTTCAAAAAAACCACACAGCAAGCAGTGGTGGCATGTGCACAAATACATTCAATTTAGTTCTGCGCTTCAGCAGCATACCATATGGCTGTTCACACACAAGTGAGTCATCGGTAACTCACCACTGACAAGCTAATGTAATCGACTTCAAAAAGTGATTCATATTTGTGCACAGGGTATCTACGGAGATAGTTCTCCGAACGTAATCACACACGGGCGCTTGTGTTTTCCATTAACACGAACAAAAGAGAAATGCTGACAGGCAAATGGGATAATGGTTAGCTTATTTCAATTTTTTTAACTGTTTACCCCTTCAGTATTGCGAAACAGAGCGAGAGTGGGTGGCTGCTAACTTTCCCCTCATCACAGTTATTATCACTTGTTTCTGTAGCTTTGATTAATGAGTCCCGCATTGGTGATCTCGGGA
This sequence comes from Hydrolagus colliei, assembly GCA_035084275.1. Lineage (NCBI taxonomy): Eukaryota > Metazoa > Chordata > Chondrichthyes > Chimaeriformes > Chimaeridae > Hydrolagus > Hydrolagus colliei. The sequence goes on along the minus strand of CM068762.1, from coordinate 8,702,236 downwards.
ATAACCAGAGTCATTGCCACACCTTGTTAACAGCCGAATCCGACAACCACTCAAGCGGTCTGACGGCTCGATGTGATTTGAAATCGTGGTGCGCGGCTAACTTTACCAAAGGCGGCGCCCTCTAATGTTGTCAGATTAATTTATGGGAAAGGGTGGGTGATCTCTGCGGCTGGCTTGGCTGAGGCTTGCAAATAACATGGCAGGTTTGGTGCCACAGTGACAAGTTCCAGAATCTAATGTTCTTTGGCTCTGTGCAATCGCAGTAATTCCTGGCTTGGCTGTTTTGCTGTAGAGCTATTTTCTTCATCTATATTACACTGGGATGGTGCCATTTCCCTGTTATCCAGGCGAAATCCCTCTTCGGAATTTCGTACCATCCCTTATAACTGTGAATGTCCATAATTCTTCCACATCTGGGAGCATCGCGGACAACAGGTGACGATTTTGTTTTATTTTCTTCTTCGATATTTTTACCGCCAATAGCATAGCTTTGTTGGCCCTGAATAGATTCCATTTTGTCACACAAACATTTTGATAAGGGTAGACCTGCATTGTTTCTCATTGATTTATTATTATTATAAATATGAAGTGGATGACAGTGGACAATCTGATAAATTATTTTGATAGTTGATTGTAATATAGAGAATAAGTATTAAGAACCAATCAGCATTCAAAATTTCAGAAATTTCATACCATACTTGAAAACTAGTCAAATATGAATGTTAGTCATTGCGTTCAGGATCCTACAGAATAATTGAAATTATTTGTTGAAGGTGTTATTTGTCAATAATAGTTAATAATGCAGACAATTGCATTAAATCACAGATGTTATGCCATAAAGCATGTAATTCAAGCATCATTATACATTGTGCAGATGGTATCCTACATTTCGAATGAAAATAATTCCATGTAATGTTATAACAATTGCTCTGATATAACAGCAGCTAACTCATGACAAGAAACAAATGTTTTTAACTATTTCTAGTTAATTAAACTAAGGGGAAAATGTGAGGACAGCTGGAAACCACCAGATTTCAAACCATTTCAAAATTCACATCACAATTTCATCTCTTGTGTGCCAAGTTTCATTTGGAAGAATTGAAACTAATACATGTTTCATTTATATTTTCACAGCTTTTCAAACTCAGTGCAGTGCTTCAATAAATTCACAAACACTGAATTATAGTAAAGACGGATAATCTGGAATCTGAATTGGGATTTGCTTTCACTTTCAAAATATCATATCACTTTCGAATGTGTTGTGGGAAGTGCTTTGAGATGTCTTGACAGAATGATGAGGCACTATATCAAGTGGAAGGATTATTATAATTCCACCTAAAGCTGTTCAGCCCATATTAGAATCAAAATTGGGGTGTCATTGCACTAGCAGCAAGAATGGCAGTGCAGATAATGTTGTGATGTGTGACGCGCTGAAACGCTTACTCTGCGGAATGAAACAAAGTAAATGCTAGTTCTGAGAGTCAATCAGTGTGTGCGTGTAGAGGGTCAGCTAAATATTTGGGAACCCCATTGCAGTGCAGGTCAGTGGAATCTTGCTTCCCCTATTGGCAGTCTCGACTGTGAACCCACGTCAATAACCGGCTTGAAGGAACGAAAAAAAAGTCTAAGTTACCACTCCATAAGACCATAAGACCATAAGAATTAGGAGCAGGAGTAGGCCATTCGGCCTGCCTCGCCATTCAATAGATCATGGCTGATCTTCTGACTAATTACCTGCCCCATCCCCAGATCCCCCAATCCCACTATTTTTAAAACAATCTGTCAGTCTCAGCCTTGAAAATGTTCAGGAACTGAGCATCCACAGCCTTCTGGACTCACATCACGTCCTGTGCATTCTGCACTATAATAATATTCCTTGCATTTGATGTAGCGTTTCGCCCACAAATATACAGTCGACTTTCCTGCCTTTCTTCCCCCTGCCTCGACCCCTCCCCTTTTGCTTCTTTACCCCCTTTTGCCCCTAGTCCTACTTCCGTGACTGATTGTGGGACACTGCTGTGCGCAATTTGGCTGCCGCGTTTCGCCCACTAATACAGTTACTTTTCCTACTATTCTTTATCCTGCCCTGAGCCTTCCCACCCTGCTCTTGTCCTACCTGACTGTACAGCGCCTTGGGATGTCCTCTCGACGTGAAAGGCGCTATATAAATGTAAGTTTTGTTTGTTTGTTGTTAGTGCTTTTCATGTCTTCAAGAACTCCCAAAGCACTTCTGCACACCAGAAGCCATGACTGATGTCACTTCCTGTATGCTGTTCCTAACTTCATTCTTATATTACAAGTCAGTTAGGTGGGAAAATTGCTTCTTTCTGAACGTTTAAGAGACGATTAGCTTACAGGCTAAGATTAGGTGGAAAAATCAGGTTCTGTGGCTGCATGTGTGTGTTTCGTCCACATATTCACAGTCAATTCACTTTACAGGATATTCTGTGAAGCTCTTTGAGACATCTGGACGTCGTGAAAAGCACTATATCAAATGCAAGGATTATTATTACTATTATGTGTGTGTCCATATGTATTTGGGTTAGGTGAAAATAATGATGACCATGTCAAAGCTTTGACCTGAGTATTGGATCACATTCGAGACCACATCTAATTGTTGAATTAAATCTGTCACCATATTTGACATAGAAATATACCGTACTGATTATGCTTCAAACGGCAGATTGGAACCATTGTTTGACTGAGCAGAGAAGAATATAACATCAGTTTAAGCAGAGCTATAAGATAGGTCAGTGAAATGATTCATTATTTATCAAGTACTATGGATACAGGGGTCAAGGGCAAAATTCTTACAATAGCAAAGGAAATAAATATTGTTTTAATGGGGACTCCACTCTGACACACATACTCATCCAGTTACAAGACAGAAATACATCCATAATTATTACTCTGGTTCAGTAACTAACGCTATTCTGCACAGTGCGTGATTGTTGAGCTATCGGCAAATAAATTGACTGCTGCAAAAATCTAACTCTTTCCTGTTAAATCCTAATTGCCTTGTCATTTTAACCAGCCTAAAGAAATCTTTTTTGTAACACTCAGGCAATCATAACCAGTAAATTCTATGTGGGCCTTGTGAAAGGAGATGCTTTGTTTTTTTTCAGACTGTTGCTAATTGTGCTGGTGTTTAAACAATGAAACATTGAATTACTGAAAACAAAGCATTTGCATATATAAAAAAAAGCCTGTGTGTGCTGTGTTAACTTGGCAGTTTTAGTTAATTATAATTCAAATTAGATAGGGGACAACCCACTAAATGGATTAGATGTACTTCAATAAAACCAATTAATAAGAGTATCCTTTGTTGCAAATTAATTGTCTATGAGCCTTTATCACTATCCAATTTGTTATTAATGGGAATAAACTGGGTTGGAAGAATAAACATTTGTAACATTGGGAATAGTTCAAATCGGATTTGTGAAAAGCAATCAACATCTTGAATCTGATCATTTTGGATGATATGCTAATAACAAATAAAGAATTCAGATAAATATACTTGACACACAATTCTGAACAATAACATTATTGTTATTATGGTGTATTACTTTTAAACAGAAATGTCCAGATTTCTTCTGCCCCTTTGATACCTATGCTATTGTATCTAATATAGATGCTTTTCTTAGTATCCTGTTTAATATTTGTGTGTGTAATTTCCTCATCCAAACTTTCATTCACCAGCTCTCTTACAATGCACTCACTGCCTCAGTCGGTAAAACATTTTGTAGGAAAGCTGAGCCATGGAGAACCAAAGGATATAGCTTTGATTCAGCACATATTCTGAGTTCAGTTATCTCAGTAAGGTCAATAGTTGTGGTGTTATTTCCAGTTGCATGCTACTCATTGAAAATGTCCTTGCACTTGAAAGCATAACAGCACCTACACATCGTGCACCTAAACATAACATAACATCTCAAGCAAATGAAGGTGTCATTACCTTTTATCTTCCAATTTTCCCAATTAATATAAAAAATCTCGTCTTTTTAACAAAAATCCTGTGGCGCATTGCAAGAAATCTCAATGACATGACAAGACAATCTATTGATTGCAAGGATTATTACTATAATTATTTGCTCTCGTAACAAAAGCCATTATTAATTTAATGAATGTCCTGCTCAGGTATTTCAATTATCATTTTATGCAAATAATTGATTAACAATCTCTAGCTGCAATTTTGGTTTATCTGCTACAGGATCGGTAAAGTGTGAGTCATGAAGGCAATTTTTGTCACATAAACAACATAAGCCTTTCACGTATTACTTTTTCTCTTCCTGTATAATTTGATCATGCTGTGCCTCCATCCAGTTCCACATGCAATGCAGTGAAATTTGGTTCACTAACCAGTAGAGGAAATGGACATTTTTCAACAGAGTTTAGAACCACAGCTTGACGCAAAGACTAGGGTTTAGAACATTGAACAAATGAACAGGATGAGTTGGATGCTCTTATATAGACATAATTATGTATTAGGTTTAAAAATGTTAATTTTCAAAACAACCAAAACAAATTGATTGGGGCTTCTGAGTACATTTTACTAACTGGTTATATATTATATTGACGGGAGAAGGTGGTGCATTTGTATTAGAAATGTTCAATCTATTTCAAATAAAAGCATATATTTAATAATTGCCACTAGCATATCATAGAAGGAAGAGTAGATGGTTCCAAGCTAATGAAGTCTGAATCCTTTCTAAACTTCATTTAGAAATGTAAACTTTTCGGCACAGAAGGAGGACATTCAGCAAATCGAGTCTAAATGTTTGCGTTGACGTTCTGTAAATAGATTCTCAGACAAGTGTTATTTTATTCATAGTATCTTACTTTTAACTTAATGTCAATAAAATGTATTTCTTGGGTCACTTGGTTTTGAATATTTTTATACTTATATAATAAGGATATTGTTACAAGCTTGATATATCACAATACATCACACAAGAACTGTCATTATAGTATAATATTTGCGTTACTTACTCGGACCGTCGGTATAACAATAATAATAAATATATCAAACAATGTACATTTTTAATTAGAGTTGAGGTGCAGATCAGCCATGATCTAATAGAATGGTGGAACAGGCTCAAAGGGCTGAATGGTCTACTCCTGTTCCTATGTCAACTATCACGTCTCGAAGTGCCTCACGCAGCTCACTGTGAGCTCGAATTGGACCAAATTGACTGTATTTTGGAAGGTAGAGATGGTCAAAAAAATTCAACAAATCAACACCTTGACAAACACAATATTAATTTGGAGTTGCTACTCTCAACAACAATGACAACAATAAAATTACTTTTGGATAGTGTCTTTACGTTTGTCTTACATTTGTATAGTGTCTTTCACGTCGGGAGGGCCTGGGCATGGAGGTTTGAGGTGGCAGGGTTGGGATGAGGGTGGGCAGGGCGGGAAGGGAGCGCGGCTGAAGGAATGGTCAAAAAGGAGGTACTTGAATTCAAAAAGGACCTCCTTGAAGGAGGAAAGGCAGGGAGCAAGGCGATGGGATTGTGGCATGATTTTCGAAAGGGTGGGGTCAGAGAGGCTGAAAGCCCGTCAGCCGATGATAGGGCAGGTCGGGATCTTCAAATCTCACAATGGTTCAAGAATATATTATTATCTCTGGATCTATTTATACAGGCAAACCATTCCTTAAATCTTGTCAGTTGCTATTGTGCACTACAATGCATGATAGTGTTTGATCAATCAGCACTTTTTTTCCCCCCCTGGTGCTTCTGTTATAAATGGTACCAGTACAATCTTTACCGTGCAATCATAGTTTCTATATTTAGCACTGATACACCTGAAGGACAAAAATGACACATACAACAAGGTTAATGACAAAAACAGAGTGAAATAAAACCTCCCATTCCTCTACGGCATAGTCATTGACTAAATAGTACGTCCTAAATGGTCTCTGTCAGATTTTCCATGTCCACCCGAGGAACCAAAAAGGTAATGGTTAAGAATGTGTATCTTTTGTACAGTATTTTTATTCCTAATCATGAAATATTCATCGTAATAATCCTTGCATTTGATATAACGCTTTTCACGACTTCTAGATGTCTTGAAGCACTTCACAGAATATACGATAAATTGAATTGATGTATTTTTTGTGTGTGGGTGAAACGCAGCCGCCAGTTGCGCACAGCGGTGTCCCACAACAGTCATGGATTTAAATGACCAATTTGATCATTTTTTTGGAGGGATTACTATCGGCCGTGTGGAGTAAGGAAACTTGCCCAAGGTTTCGCCCTGACCTGCCTGAAATCAAACCCAGGTCTCTCGCTTCGAAGGCGAGTGCTCTAACCACTGAGCTACAGGACTCCATAGGAATAAAACTACAAAGTTGTCATGGATTAGGGTGGCGTGGGGAAGAGTGACGTCCATATGTTACAGGTGAGATGCCTTCTCCCAGTCTTTGGAAAGACTTGGGCATTGTCACTGTTGTCATGGTTTGACTTCGGGGACCAAAATAATAATTGGTTGGCACTTTGGGGATGAGTACGGTTGCTAGGGGAACATCTTTGTTGAGCTATGCAGCACATGAATGAAGGCAAAGGCAGCTGGTCGACTTCAAACAATGCGCTTGCAACTCTTAAACTGATTAACAATGCGTTTGTACGAAAATGTCAAATGTCGTAGATTGCATGACAGCAGTTAATAATGGAACGCAAGTCAACAGCCGCATTTTGACTCAGTTGGATATATTTGAGTAGACTTTTTTTTTCACGGTGGGATACTTTTGTGTGAAATGAGGGGAAAGGACTTGTAAATCCCACCAAAAAGGCTTGATCAATACTGCCACATCTGACACAATCTCTCCTGAGCTCAGGCAACCCATGTCTAACAGTTGCACAGTTGACTTTTCGGGCAAAAACTGACCTATCATGGTATCAAATAGATTTTTTTTTTTTAAAACAATTAAATATCTGTGTTCACATCCATGTTGGTTTGTCCAGAAACAAATTGTGTATGGGGGGAGTTTGGGGGGTGGGATAACGCACTTTCACATCCAACAAACTTAAATGTGCTAAAACACAACTAAAGCACAGGCACTGTGAGAAGTCTTTTGAGCTACCCTCCCAAACATGAGGGAGCTGGGATGGATTGGATCCTGCTGTAGAACAACAACTGTAATTTAGGATGTGTTTCTGGTGCATTCCAATATCCTTCCATACTTGCCTTGAGGGGAGTACGGGTTCCTTGGCATATTTCTTAAAAGTGGGACTGTTTCTTTGATCCAAGCAACAGCTATCTGGTAAATATAGGTGGCGCAATTCCTCTGCTTTTCACAATCATTTCACAAGCAAACACCTTGGAATGTTGGCCAGCCTTTCCCATGGCTGTTACTTGAGAAATTTCTCTTCCAGAATATTGAATCTGGCACTGATATTTATATACCAGTGACAGACAACCTTGGTCCCTTGAACTACATTGGAAGGGCAGGCTGATGTTAGCATCTTCAACGTTACAAAGGCGTTTTCAGCAGGAGATAACATGCAAACCAGCAGTTTACACGTGAGGAGGGGACACACACACACACACATATGATGACTTTCCAATTGCAATTTATTTTGCAGCCTTCATTTCAACTCAAAACGCATTGCAGATATATATTTTATTGCTCTCTCCCACCCCTGCCTGTTGTATTCACCATTGATGGATGTGGCTTTAATAATTTCTTTTATATATATGCGTGGGGGGAAAAAAAGCGTGTGGAGTTTAATTATTACTGAAATGTATTTTTAAGTAGATTGACACAGATGGTATAAGTTGGGAGGGAGGAAGGGAGGGAGGAGGAGTGGGTGGGGGGTTGGTCGTATATATTTTCCAATCACTAGTCCTGCATTCCTACAGTCATGTTATCCTGCGTTCACATACTCGTGTATTCCCTATTGATGTTTACATGTTGTTCCATATAAATTATTGGAGATCCTTGAAGTAAGCAAGGTTTTTTTTTTGTTCCCTTCTCTCTCTCTCTCTCTCTCACACACACTCTCCCTCTCGCTCTCTCCTTCTCTCTCTCTCTCACACTACCAGTTTGGAGCAGCTGCAGAATTGTAGGGCAGAACAAACCGAACAAGAAAAAGAACAGAATAGATTCTGCTCAGAACTGTGATAAGCAAAGGAGGAGCAAACTGCATCTGCAACCCTGAATGACAAACAGACAGACCCATAGAGCAGTTAAGAGTTACTCAAAACCCATTGGACTTTATATATATATATATATATATATATATATAGATGTATAATATATATATATATTAGTACTCTACTCTTGAAATGAACACTTCCTTCTACTGAAATCGATAATACCGACCTCAACAATGGAAACTTAACCAATGTCACCAAGCCCTGCTTAAGACTTTTGCCTTTTCCAGGCTGGACTTTTCATGGCTAGTTCCTGGATTTTTCTCCCTGTTTTGAGGCTGACAGTATATTACAGATGTGTGCCCGCGTGTGTTTATATATAAGCCGCCAAGTGATGTTGTAGAGTTCCCAAAGCTCTGTTTTATGCTGTACTGAAGCTGAGAGCTTAACACTGCGACAGGCAGGCGATTCCTTACAAAGGACGAGAGCCACAACAAGAGCAGAACAGCACAGATTCTGAATTAATCCATTCATTAATCCATTCATTGCTTGGCTGAAGACACACACCTCTTCCTGACCAGGTTCAGATGGAAGGACATTTGCAGAAACAGTAAGATGCCATCAACTTTCTGGTTTCTAGCCGTACTTTCTGCACTTCTCATTGCCTTTTGTAGTAAGTAGATTTTATATAAATATATATATATATACTGTATACAAGAAAATACATGTGGTTTCTGCGTGGCTGATGATTGTACAGCCAGAATCATTCATTCGCTTGTTTTTTCTCCTCCCCTGTTTGTTTGCTTTGTTATTTTTAAAAAGAATGCTTCATTTTATTTTGGTGTCAGTGAGGAGATGGAAAGATCTTTTGATTTGTGAAAGAGGCAAGAGTTGAAATACAGTAATGTGAAATGGTCTGTGCAGGTAGTTAGACAAAGTGAGCTCTGGATGCATCGATAATGTAACAGAACTGACACATAACTGATAGGTAACTAATACGTAACTGATATATGTAACTAATACATAATGGTGCATTACTGAATCATAGCTGATACAGTAATGTTTCACAGCTGATATATCCGGTCTGTCGGTTAGTTTTCAGCAATGTACCATTTAATGTATCTGGTCGTTTATTCGGCCAAACGTTGGACAATCTGATTTGATTCGTGAGGTGCACACTCCGAATGGAGCTCGTTTTGTGTCTGTTCAACCACCTCCCATGGTCGGGATTTCCACACCTGCAGACGAGTGAGGTGAGACCTACTTGATGGCAATGAACAGGTAACATCACCTTGATATCACACATGTTTTAGTTATTCCACAATATTCGTACAGTTATGTATCCGTTACCTATCAGTTATATACAATAAATATGCATACAGTACATAAATCCATAAGGAATGGGAAAACACGATCCCACAGTTGCATTGCATAAGGTTTTATAATCTGCATATCTTCTCTCCAGACAACCTCATGCCCTCTGTCTTGTGATAGTTGCACTGGACTGTGATAGTTTATACGCCAACCTTGTGTGTTAATAACATACCAATGTCTTCTTGATCATCATAAAAATGCAGTACCAATCCCCCCAGGACTGTGCTGGTGTAAATAGTGACCAGCTAGCAACAAAGGCTCTGCACATAGGAGATAAGGAGCCAGAAACGAATTTGTATTACCTGTTTACAAACAATCAGTGTTTGACATGCAATAATTAATCTACAGTTTAATGTGTTTCAATGTGATTGCATGTTCTTCTACTCCCTCAAGCACATGCACAAGGGAAGTCAAAGGCATGCTAAGGCCTCTTTAAGTAGTTTCTAATCGTGTCAGAAAATAGATCAACTTCATTTGTTTTATTATATATATACTTTGTATAAAAAATTGTAATCTACCTATCTACAACTTTTTCTAACTTGATAACAACAACTTTATTGTTGAGGACTAAGTGATCAATGAAATGGAAAGCCTAGAGCAATGCCAAACTCTTTCACTCATTTACTTTGTTTAATTTCTCCCCCCCCCACCCAACACCCCCCACCCCATACAGACATCCAACAAGATAAGCCTTTAATACACTTAACTTGTATTTATAATGAGATATCTGACAGGTATGACATATGGGGCGGTCGATTGATACACACTTTATTGTAAAATCAATTCACACAAGTCGTTGTTTTGGACAAAAACAATTTCTTTGAAATCCCAATTTGGGCAAATCTAACACATCAGGATTGGACAAAAATCCTGCCTTGTGAGAATCATCCTAGCTGTATATCAGACCTACTCATAAAATTGACCCATAACATTGCTGGTTTCCTAAGTCAACATCCCAGGTCCTTGTTACAGTTGGCTTTGGTCACCTGTAGATGATAATTGAGGAGCAGTTGAATCGTAGCTGCCCTTCTGCTGCAACTAACATTGGGTACCTATTGAAGATGACACATAGAGTATTAACACTAACACGCATAGCACTCAACAACAGCAACAACATGTCACTTGTATAACATCTTTCATGTCAGGAGGACATCCCAAGGCGCTGGACAGTCATTGTTTCGGACCCGAGCTGGGGTCGGGGATGGGGAGGGTGAAGGGAAAGTGGGGGATTTTGGGTGACCGATGGGACCATCGAAGAGGAGGGTCTTGAGGCTGGACTTGAAGGAGGCCAGGTCTGGGGTGAGGCAGAGGGATGGTGGCAAGGAGCCCTTTCACATCGACATCTGATTGGCCCAAGTGTATTGTTTGGGTGGAGAGGGAGGTGATGTGGTTGGGGGGGTGTGTGTTGACTTGACACACATAGATGGACAGACTGAGGCTTTGTTTACCCTCAAGTTACCCTAATCTGGCGCATTGCAGATCTACCTATGCCACAATCACAGTGTGACTGTGAGCCCATCACTTGACCAGACCATCATCATGACCCTTGTGGCTGGCTCTTCATGGTGTAGGCATCTCAACTCTCAAATGATTGATTTGGCTGCAGCTTTATTCCATCAACTTGATACTTACAACAATACATCTTGAAGTAATGAGAATGCTCTTTACCCTCAAACCAAAATACCAATCATCATTCTGTTAGCATGACCACCATTTCTTGATCAACATGCGCATTACTACATCAACAGCACATCGACATAGTTCCGTTTGAATCACTTTTGGAATCCATGTAAGGCTATCAGATGATCATTTTCGAAGGCGTCAAAAAATCCCAATAAATATACACCAGGAATCTCAGGAGCACACGGAACGAGACAACAAAAAAGGCAATTCTCCCATTAAGTCCACTCCGTATAATAACTTGGCGTAAATTGAGCTGCTCTTGCGGATTCCGGGAGTTCTTATTGTCAGTCGCTGGAAGAAAACGTTCCTTGTTCTGTTTTGAATGATTCAATAAAGTTTGTTAGGTGAAGGTATCAGGGGATGTGTGGCAAAGGCGGATAATTGGAGTTGAGGTACAGATCAGCCATGATCGAATAGAGTGGCGGAACAGGTTCGGTGGAGCTGAATTATTCTTATACCTACGTTCCTACAAGCCACCGTGTGACAGATTGTGATACCGTGTAATAGCACAGGCAGAATTTGTTTGATATGTGCCTTTTGTCCATTGTGACAGCCGCTGATCAATAGTGTATTGGCTTTCAGTAAGTCCAGCTTCTAAGTTTTTTTTAAAGGAACAAAAAGGGTAAATTTTGCCCTGTCACTGGTTACATTTCCATCCAAATCCACCCTGAAACAAAGATTGATAGCAAAATTCCGTCTCTTTATATATAGATAAACTGTTTTGTGTTAAAATAATTGCCCTTGGGCCTGCAGGGACAAACTAGATACAGCATTTATTATTATTAGTTTTGTTGCTAGATGATGTACATATCCAGATCAGAGGCAAGTTATAAAAGACACCTTTTCTCCCTCCCTCCCCCCTTCCTCTCTCCCTCCCACCCTTCCCTTAACATTTGAAAGAGTTGAAAACGTGGGCTGTTGCCATCTGGTGGTGATGGGACTATCTACTGTATAACAAGATCCCCAAAACATAACCATTCCAGCTATGAGTGAAAGGATCAAGGGGCTTTTATTAGTCAATCCATCATTTTGCAATACACACGGTGGCCATTTCAAAGACATATCCTCAAAGGCGATTACATGACATAAGGTGGATGTGGATGGTTATATGTGTGTGTGTGTGTCCATTTCAACACTATTTGCTCGAGGCTACATCCCTCACAACTGTAATTAAATGGAAACCTAATGTCCAGATTGATCTGATGGGTTGAGATATGATACCGACAACGACTGCTATTGATAGTGCCTTTGGTCACACTTTGGACATTTTAAAAATATATACATTTAGATATATATATAGATATATATCTATATAATGTCCACACCATGATCGTTACAACCAAATATAGGCAAAGATTCCAGAACAAGATTGCAACATGACCATAAAGCTTTGGGGTTAAATATTTTATATATATATACATATAGATTTTCTTTTTGAAAATGCACTTCAGATCTAATTGGTAATGTTTCCAGGTTGTGTGTATGTGTGTGTGTTCTTTAAATCACTTTATGTGGGGGGGAGTGGTGGGGGATCTGATTTTAGCAAGTTATTGAGAGCACATTTTTTCTTTGTCTTTTGCTGATCTGTTGATGGGGATAACTGGAAATCTAATTGTTGTCGCTTTTCTCTCTCTCTCTCTCTCTCTTTCTTTTAAAATAAAAAAAGACCCTTGAAAATGACGAGGGATGCAATAAAGTATTGATGTACAACTGCTGGATTTACGCTTGATGTGGAATGTATCTCTGCATTGCAATTAACCATGTACTGTTAATATTCTGAAGTTACCACTGGTTGAAAGCTACTTAAGAGCAGCAAACGAGCTGATAATTAGTTAAGGGTCGGTCGATACCATTTTAACATGTGGATAAAATGCCTTGACTTCACAGAGTAATAATCTGAAAGCTGCTTTTAGCGAAGGCTGGTGTATTGCTAATGAATCGATTCATTGTCACTTTGAGTTGAATTTTTTTTGTAAATAAAAAGCGTGAAATGTACTCAGCCAGGCTCCCCCATTCACTGGAGGATTTCACCACTGCAGGGAGCTGTGTACATCAGTGGATGTAGGTTCGCTCAGTTTCCTGCTTGCAATGTTTTTTTATATATATATATATCGCAGACATGTACAATATACCACTTTACATATTGTCACACATTGTACGCTCAACCAACAAATGTGTGTGCTGCTTACAAGCAAATCCTGACTTCTTTTCTTAAAAAAAAGTGAGAGGATCAGTTTATTTGCAGATTTAATTCAACTGAACTCAGCCATTGTAGACTTGGGTTGATATTGTCAAGTGTGGGTCAAAACAAAATAAGCGGCGGATTCTTGCTATCAGTACAATAAGTATATCTATCTATCTATCTATCTATCTATCTATCTATCTATCTATCTATCTATCTATCTATCTATCTATCTATCTATCTATCTATCTATCTATCTATCTATCTATCTATCTATCTATCTATCTATCTATCTATCTATCTATCTATCTATCTATCTATCTATCTATCTATCTATCTATCTATCTATCTATCTATCTATCTATCTATCTATCTATCTATCTATCTATCTATCTATCTATCTATCTACAGCTACACATAGCAGCAAAACCAATGCTAACAAGATACCATGCATCCCAATGTCCATCAGAAAACGGTGTTTATAATGCACATTGCGTGTTATTGCACTAGATAAGGCTATGGACACAGATTCTCTGACACAACTCGTGTGCCAATGCTTCTTTTTGATACCCCCCCCCCCCCCCCCCCCCACCCCTCACTCCCCCCCAAACACCTCATTTTAAAATTCATCTTTCAATCTTATTCCAATTTGGGGGTTGCTATATCCTCTTCGGTTTCGATGAACACAAAAGTTTTGTTTTGAAATGCTGCACAGGGCGTCGTTAAGTGGCACTAATAATAATAATAATAATATTAATAATTCAAGGACGGCAATTCATAATTTTGCCAGGAATGACAATTTATCTGATCCACCTTAAAGAACTCCCCCCCCCCCCTCCCTCTCCCCCCCCCCCCCCCCCTCTCCCCCATCACCACCAGTTCTTCAGCAGAAATGCCACATTCCACAAACTTTTTTGGGGGTGGAATCGATATTTATTCCAGAGAGATATATCTATAATAACTATATTATTATAGAGAGGGAGAGGGAGAGTTTCGCCCAGAAAATGTACAGTCAATTCACCTTACAGTGTGTTCGGTGAAGCGCTTTGAGACGACTTGTATGTCAAATGGAGAGATGATTACATTATTAATACATCACACATAAAGAGCGTGTGGTGGGGAGTGGTGGTGGGGGGGGGGGGGGGAAGCTGTGCTCGTATGAGATACTCTGAATAACAGGGGAGACGATCCAGTACAGTGTACACAGTCAATGCCACAGCCATGCCAGGGTTAATTGAGCGCTGGTTTCATATCTGGATAATTACAGCAAGAGAATCAATATGTAGAAGCCGGCGAGGCAGGGGAGGGGAGGCAGTGAGTGGCTGGGCTGGGCTGGGCTGCAGTTGGGAGCTACGCTGACTGCGGGGGGGGGGGGGGGGGGGAGAGGGGGGGGGAGAGGGAGGGAGGCAGCAAAGCAGTGAGTGTTGTGGTTCTTCACTAGCCAGACTGGATCCCACCAGAGGATGGAAAAAGGCAGCGACCAGTGGCTTTTATAAACCAGATGTACATCATCTCTCTCTCCCCACCCACCCACCCACCCACCCACCCATCATCTCTCTCTCTCTCTCTCTCTATTTGTCTCTCTCTATCTCTCCCCCCCCCCCCACCCCACCACCACCCACCTCCCATCATTGCCTGGCTGGTTCTTGGGGAAACCTGTCGAGTTGGATTCGCAAGATCATCGATTGAGGAGAAGAGATTTAACCCTGATGCCTGTGTTTTAAAATTATTTTTGGTGTGTGTATGTGTGAGTGAGTGTGTGAGTGAGTGGGTGGGTTTGGGGGGGGGGGTTGCATAGTGTGTGTGTTTTTTTTTCAAACACCTCTTTAAATAGACTTCTCGCCGGCTTTTTTTTTGGATGGGGACAAGATTTGAAGGAGTTGTGTGTGTGTGTGTGTGTGTGTGTCTCTCCCTATTTGAACGCTGAGCCTGTGAGAGGCAGTGAAAACTGAGCTGTGTACTAAGCCAGAGGAAGGTCTGATCTGATCTGATCTGATCATGCTGCCTGGTTGGAGAGGACTGTGTGTTGGGGCTGGGACAGCTTTGTGCTGTCTGCTTGTCTGGATTTTCTACTCGCACTTAATCAAAGAAGGTGAGTGAAAACAAAACCAAATCACTGCCTTTAACGTGATCAACAGGACTGCAACATTCTCCTGTCTGTCTGTCTGTCTGTCTCTATGTGTGTGTGTGTGTCTCTCTCTGTCTGTCTGTGTGTCTGTCTCTCTGTGTGTGTGTCTGTCTATGTGTGTGTGTGTGTCTGTCTCTCTCTGTCTGTGTGTCTGTCTGTGTGTGTGTGTGTGTGTGTGTGTGTGTGTGTCTGTCTTGCCTGGTTTATTGGTGGCTTGTCTGTAAAGGCATCCTTGTTAAAGTTCAGTCAGGAATACAGGAGCCTTGTGTTGCAGTGTGGGTTCTGTTAACGTTGATACAGATGTTCAACTCACGATATATCACCCCCCCCCCCCCCCCCCCCATCCCTCCCCTCACCCCCCACCCCCAGACTTCCCCACCTAATGTTGCTTTATTTATACACGTCGCTGTGTTTTTTTATTATTTATTATCTAGTTATTTTTTAACCATTGGCACTACAGGCATCTTACATAACTCAGTTGCTGCAATATGTGTGTGGGAAACACACTCACTCAATAGCATAATATGCTCTGTGTCTCTCTCTCTCTCTCTGTGTGTGTGTGTCTCTCTCTGAGTGTGTGTGTGTCTCCCCACAAACACACACACACACAGTTCAGACTTACTGACATGTGTGTGTGCATCTCTGTGTGTGTGTGTGTGTGTGAGAGAGACACACAGAGAGAGATATATACTGTACATCGCATCTAGACAGACACTCGTGCGTAAATAACAGAGGGGAGGGGGGGGGGGGAAGCCTTGCCTGAATTGCACACGCTAATCTTGTCTGTACGAATCGTCGCATTTACAAAATTAGTTGCGAATCCACGTCGGCAACAGATTTAATCGCAGTGAGTGAGAGTGAGCGAGAGATATAGATATAGATATATATATACACAGCCTTGGGTTCCCTTCAATAGAGTTTGTGCTTCGGTTTTTCACACGCTAACTCGTGGGTGATGGACTGTTATATAAATCCAGTTTTGATGACAGACAGACAGACACACACACACAACACACACAAATTCCTAACAGTTTATTTGCTCCTGTAGTTTACAAAGTCAGCAAACTTGGCGTCCAGAAAGAGAGAGAGAGAGACAGACACAGACAGACAGACAGACAGACAGAAACAGGGGAGAGAGAGAGAGAGAGAGAGAGCAATTTAATAGGCAATTGTGTGTTTGGGAGCAGATTGTAAGATTGTAAATAAATAGCGCGTCCCTTTGCACAGATATCATGAAAAAATAGTTCATTGTTCGAGAGAGAGACTTGTGTGTGTGTGTGTGTGTGTCTCTGTGTGTGTGTGTGTGCGTGTGTTGGTCTGTGCATAAGGGAGGGGAAAAAAAACAATATCCTGTCCAAATAGTGTCCAAACGTCAAAGTTAAGAGATTTATCGCAAGAAGCATCATTCGCCCAGAGTCGTTTCTGTAGTTATTACTTCTGGGATACAGATATTATAGATGAATGATGATGTCTTGGGTGGTGCTCAAGCCTGAGTGGCCAAGTTAAGGTTGAATGGAAAATGTGTGACACCCATACAGGATTGGTTCTCTATCATTTCCTATCTATTTTTTATTAACGCACACACACACACACACACATCATAGGCATGTCCTCTCACACACACAGAGACAGACACAAGTGGATTGAAGAGCCTTTAAGGACCAATTTTATTTCAAGATGTCAAAACAATGAGAGGTTTAGAGTCGTGAAAAATCCCCCCACATTGTTTGCGAGAGAGAAATGTGGTTTCATCAGTCACTCAGAGGCGAGAGTCAATAAGATGTGGATGGAGCTTCGCGGTGATAAGAATAATCAGAATGATAATCCTCGCACTTGACATGGCGCACGCCACGTCTTCGAGACGCCGCAAAGCGCTTGACAGAATACGCTGTCAATTGAATCGACTGTCGAGTTGTTGGCGAAAAATGGCAGCCGATTGAGCGATGTAAATGACTCAAGAGGCTACTGGGACAAATGAATGGAAGAAAGCAAGCGGGGGGTCTTTCCCCCCGCCCCTCGCTCCCCCGCCCCCCACCCCCCCCCCCACCTCACACAAAAAAATGTGATGCCTGATTTTCCGTTTGGTTGCCCCCCCCCCCCCCCAATTTTGGCAGCAATTTTGGTGATGGTGTTGGGGGTGGGGGTAGTGGAGGTGGATAACTTGGGGGTGGGTGCAGGGGAACCAGAATGTTAAGTTATTAATATCCAGAGGAACCCCCCCACCCCACCCCACAGCAAATCCAAGCAATAGAAACTTTATTCTTTAAAGCACCAAAGTGAAAGAGGATGAATATCGATAGCAATGAGATGACGCGAAGTCTATCGACATCAAAAGTTCTGGGACGCCACCCTGATGTGAGGGGTGCTATATAAATACAAGGTATTATTATTAGGGTAAAGGCTAGGTGCCCACACATGTACACCCAGAGAAGTCTTCTCTCCGATCGCAAGGGAGGGGATTAGTAACGTGGAAACTATCAAGTCTTGGCAACTGTCCCATTGCTAGTCATAGACTGAGTTTGGCAGATCGATGTCCAGTTGCGTCTTGAGGACACCCGTTGCGTTTAGCAATAACATGGCGTGGGGATGCTATCCTGTGTGAGGGGGTCCAGCATAAATGTAAGTTGCTGTCGTCGTTAACATGCAACAGGTGTATCGTGTGAAGGTTGTTAAGCCGTCCGGTGTGGAGGGCGCTATGTAAATCAAAGTTGTTGTTGTTGTTGTCCTGCTCCTCCCCAGAGAAGTGATTGCAATAATATTGAACGGTAGGCGGTAAATATTAAAGTATCAGGCCATGCAAATTGCGATACAATGAACATAGACTGAGTGGAGCGTGAATGAACCATGGAAGTACACAGCGCAGAAAAAGGCCATTGGGCCCATCATGTCTGGGACTGCTCTTTTAAGTGGATTGAAGTGGAGTGAAGGTTTTGTCTAGGCCACATAACACTGCTTCAACGAGGGTTGTTTCCCGTATTCAAGGGAAACACTGCACACAATGTAAGAGCACAGAAGGCAACCGAAGTACTCAGGCGGGGAAAACATGGAATGTGCAGAAGAGGAACGTAAGGGGAAGGTTCCACATTAGTTAGTACATTTGGCCTGAGTTCACGGAATTTCTTAATTGGATTCCTTAATAAGGAATCTGAATAACATGGTGTTCACCCAGTATAACAACAACAACAAAATTACATTTATATATATAGCCAGGAAGTATAACAGGCTGATTTTTGGGAAATTTCCTCTTGACAGAATATATTTCCTCGCGCTTCAACCACGTTTACTCTCACCTTCCCCCTCCCCCTCCCCTTGGCTCGGCCTCACACTCTAATATCGTTAAGCGTTCTGAGATGCCGCCCGGAGTGGATGGTGCTATATAAATACAAGTCGGCATTGTTGTTAAAATCTAACAGGATTCCTTATCAAAGATCTGGGATCACATCACGGCGATTCACAGGAACACCATTTAGATTTCTGCAGGTCAGCATAATATGTGCAATGATTAACAGTGAATGAAAAGTATCCACCACTCGGTTTCCCGATGAAAGAATCCCATTAGAAATTACTACCGAGACATCATTTTATTCATCCTTATGCAACTCAAGGATACATCAATACAACAACAACAACAAATTACATTTATAGAGCGCCTTTCACGTCGGGAGGACGTCCCAAGGCGCTGCACAGGAGGCGTGTGACCCGAGCTGGGAGGGGAGTGTTTGGGAAGGGGTGAAACACGAAGGGGAGGTAAAAAAGTTCGGGGTGGAACAAAAGGCACGATCGAAGAGGAAAGTCTTCAAACCGGCCTTGAAAGAGGAAAGGGAAGAAACGAAACGGAGGGATTGAGGGATGGCGTTCCATAGGGTGGGAGCGGAGAAACTGAAGGCCCGGCCTCCGATGGTGGGGCGGTTCGGGCGGGGGGCTTGGAGCAGGCCAAGTCCTGTTGAACGGAGGGTCCGGGTGGGCGTGTAGGGGGAGAGTAGATCGGTTAAATACACACTGATTGTCCAAAACTGTGTTATAGTACATGTGCAAAATACATGTCACGACAACCCAGCTATTGCGTCAGGGCAGCACAGCGGCACATTGCAATTCTCAAATGGATAACCGTATTCTCGAGCTGATAATGTACCATCTAACCTCTCCCCAGAAGGAGAATCCAGTGGACTCTGCGCCACAGAAAGGGAGCACTGTACACCAGAATATGAATCAAAACTGCCTCCCGTTTGAAACAAGCAACAGCACAGATTCATAGCTACTCTGTGGGTAATTGTGATTACTGTGAAAGGCCAGAGTTAGGCACTGAGCAATAGTGAGCAATACTCACTATTGCTCAGTGCCTAACTCTGGTGATGTGGAGTGTCAGAGAACAGGTAGGCCTTATGTCTCAACTGATTGCAGGGAATGGAGACGTTATTTAGCCTGTTCTCACACGGAGGATGATAGTGCAACAAGGTTAAGCTCTCTGGGATGCCACCCTGTATGAGGAACGCTATAGAAACGCAAGTTGTTATTGTTGGTGGTGTCATTGGTGTCGCATTGCACTAACTTGCCTTCTCTCAGAGGGCATCGGTGGTCTGGACAGTGAAGAATCCAACTGTCAGTTGTGCAGTTCTCACATAATTGATCAAATGGAGCGTCGCTTGTCTGCTCTGCAAACTGAAAGATAAGGTAAATCCAGCGACACCCGCAGCGAAACCTGTCTTACAATGGGAGGATCATTCAATGAATCCTTCTATTGAGGCATTGGGATCAAATCTTTATGATCCGGTCATTCTTGCCTCCCACCTGTTAGAGAACAGTTACAAAGAAGGCCGAGGGTATTTAAAACCTCAGCAATGTCCGTCCATCACTCAAAGCTCCCTCCAAAATTATGGGGGACATCTGAAGGAGGCATCCTCCACTGCTGTGTGCTTGATATGCTTGAAGGTGCCATAGGTGAAACAAGGTGGTACTCAAGTGGTGATGCTAAATGAACTGAATCCACAGGGCCTATTGCACCAGAGACGCTGATGACTGCTCCAGATTTGTCAGATAGTCGCAGATGTAGTTAAGAGCCTTTCAGTATCACAATGCATGGCTGCAGTTGGTTACACAGCCATTTACCAGTTCTCCTCCTCCAATTAGTGGACCACTTAGCAGGGCACACAAACAACCAGTAAGGGAGAGATCAGGGCATGCAAGGAGGAAACTGCATTAAATATGAACCACAGCAACTGTTCAATTAACCAGATTTGCTTTTGCACTTGTTTTTATTTTTTCTCAAAATGCGCTTGAAATTAGGACACTTGAAGAAGGCATTTTTGGATAACCTAACATTGATACTTCAATGTCTCGCTCTGCAGGGCACCTGGAGTCGAACACTAATCAGGCAATATACTTTCAAACTCCCATCGCTGCTCTGAAGTGGTCAGCGGAGGATGCATAAAAGCATTACAATCTCCCGCCTTATTCACAGCCTCCACGAAAGTCACATTACCTCCTGTCAGTGTGTCCTTAGCTAGCCCTAGATATGATAAGGAACTCATCTTATGCCAACTGATGGCTGGAACTTACTTTTCAATTCATTCTGAAACAATGACTGTCCAGCGCCTTGGGACGTCCTCCTGACGTGACAGGCGCTATACTAGTGTAATTTTCTTGTTATGGTTTCACTACACACCTGTGACACAGCAGGCAAGTCCTGTGCCAAACCATCCCACTGAAGCCTGTTGTCGCAAATCTTCTTGTGAGTCCAAAGTTTCATTTGTCTTGTTCGATGTATTAAAAAAATTACTTTTGCACGCAAAGTTTTCACAATTCCATCTAAAAATCTATTCTTCGCCGCCCAACCAGCCGTGACCATGGTTTTCCCTGAGCAACAAAGCGTCACTCTCAAGGACGGCAAAATAAAATCCAAGAATAGACCTTCTGAGGATTAAGGCAGGATTTTTCATTACAATAAAGATCTCAGTGAAGTTCTGATTCGTGGTGTGTTTTAAGTGGAGCACTGCAGAAGAAAATCTGTTCAGTGATTTTGTTCTGTCGGTGATCAACGGTGGTAATTCATTGACAATGTTTCAGTGGCTCTGGAAACACAGGAGTTTGATTTTTCGATCTCGCTCTTGGGTGATTTGCTTGCTTTCTCAGGGAGTTTCATTGGTTTCCGACTGAATGCAGTCCAGCTTTGACAATAGAATACTCTATCAAAAGTGTACAAAAAGGCAAAGCAAGCAGGACTAGTCCTAATCATTGTGGTGTGCCTCCTGTTGTCCAAAGATTGTTAGGGTGGAACCGAAGTGGGACAGATGTTAATGGGTCAAAGCCCCCTGCCATCGAGTGCTTCTAACCACTGTAGGAAGCAGGGAACAAAATAGTAGAATTGTTTGTATAAGGAATGCATTAGGAATGTGTGGAGACAAACTTATTCAACATTAACCTACATGGATTAAGCAAGTACTGTACACAGTCAACGCACTTCACAGTAAAATCACTCCAAGTGCTTTGAGATGTTTTGATAGTGCAGTAAGGCTCTATATCTAATGCAAGGATTATTTTTATTAGGATAAATAAATGTATCAGATTATAGGACATAACAGCATAGGAACAGGGTGAGGCCATTCAGCCCTTTGAGCCTGTTCTGCCATTTAATTAGATCATGGTTGATCTGTACCTCAACTAATCCTTTCAATTCCAATTTGCTGCTTTCTCCCCATATCCCTTAATACCCTGATCTACCAAAAATGTACCAACCTCACTCTTGAAGGTGTGGATGGATCCAGCGTCCATGGTCTTTTGGGAAAGAGAATTCCAGATTTTTACCACTCTTTGAGTGAAAAAATGCTTCCTGATTTCACTCTTAAATGGCCTAGTACTCATTTTAAGACTATGTCCCCTTGTTTTGGATTCCCACCAGAGTAAATAGCTTCTCTGTGTCTATCCTATCGAATCTCTTTATCATCTTGAATACCTCAATCAAATCACCCCTCAACCTTCTAAATTCAACGCTGTCTTGTAATTGTGTGAATGAGTAGGGCATCAATAATGCACTGAAATGTGCTTGCGTTGGTATGATATATTCTGCAGGAGGGATTTTAGGTCCAGAATTTATCTTGTGCTGCAGAGTACTTAGAACAGAGTACAAATGAACAGAGTTTACAGTAGAATCATTTCTCCCTGTAGAAGAGCATTTTGTACACGTTGCCAGGGAGCAGTTCATCACTTTGAAGGGCATTGCGCAGTTCTAAAGGTATTGTAGAGAGCGAAGGAACCATTTTTGTTGAATAAAGGAACTTAACATTTGTATAAAATTTCTCGTACAATTTTAAGCACAACTGATTTTCAACAGACAGTGATGCCTTAAGGCCCACTTAGACCTATTAATCTCATCTAAATTTCAGTTGCATTCATGGCAAAATGAAGCACTTTCTCTGCTTTGCTGCGAAAATGTAACCAGCACAGGAAACAGTCCTCCCCGTGCCGATCTGCTAACGTTTGATTTATCCAATCTTCTCTCTTAATCTTTTCAGCCTCAGTGCTTTGCCGCAATATGATCTTGTTCCTTCAAGATCATATGAATAAAAATGAATAAAAATGCCAATTTCTGGGAGATGGTATTACATTAGGGATGCGATTCCCTTATACAGGACTCCAGGTTGGAGGAAATTAATTGTTGTAAATATCAGCTCATGGAGGGTATACTATTGGTACACGTCATTCTATGTGGTGGAGGGTGGAGATCCCAAGTTCAGTCACTTTGCTATGTGAAGGCACTTAGCCATGAGGCTGTTGAGAGAGAGAATCATAGCTGGTTTGCTTCATATACTTTTTTGTGGCTTGCTCACTGGGTTCGATTCCCCGGTTAGGGCAAAGTGTTGGGCAAGTTTCCTTACTCCACGCTCCTTTGTTTGCCTAGCAGCAAGTCAGAATCCGGTTGTTAGTTAATTGGCGGATTGCTGTTCCAGTGATGATAATCCTCCAAAAAATCATTAAAAATTAATAATGGTTTGATCACTCAGTCCACGACTTTTTGTGGGAACACCGATTTGTGTAATTGGCTGCTTCGTTTCGCCCATAAAATACACAGTCAACTCACTTCACAGTACATTCTGTGAAGCGCTTTGAGACGTCTCAAAGACACGATAAGGCGCTATATCAAATGCAAGTATTATTATAATTATTATTTGCTCAGAATAGGCCAACTGCCACTGAGCCACTGGAGTCCCATTCCTGAAACTGGGAGCAGGAAAATAAACATGAAAAACACTAGACTTATAACAGAGAGAATATCAGAACTGGATCCTTGTAGTATAGATTGGATTGTTTTTAAAATGTAAAACTCAATTGTGATTTATTACTCAGAAATCAGATGGATATAATGTTATTATTGAACGTTGAATGCAAGTACACAAATGAGGATATTGAAAGGACTTTTCCAAAGTGTTTGAAAAGGGATTGCAACCAATAACAAAACAAAATCCATTGCTGTTTGCTCAAATATTTACTGTTGCCTCTGAGACTTGGAACCACAAGGCTTCTTTGATATTTCTATAGCTAGAGGCTGGACTGAAGATGAATATGTTATTTTGAAATCCTTTGTGGTCTTGTAACACTCAACCCAATGACATTTTCTTTAAGTGCTTTTTAAACTCCTAAAGGGAACTGAAGGAAGCTATTAAACTTTGTGCTACTTTTTTTAACGATTATTATTATGGAAAACTAAAGTGGGAGCTGCTTCTAATTCTTCAACGAGAGTGTGTAAATTCTCTTGGATACACTGTTCTGAAAGGTTCAACATCTATGATTGGCATTATTTCTTTGTGAGAGAAAACAAAACAAACATCGGAGAAGGAAGGGGGGGTGATCAGCTGTTATTTAATAATAATAATCCTTGCATTTGATGTAGTCTTATCATGTCTTCGTGATGTCCGAAAGCAATTCACAGAATAAACTGTAAAGTGAATTAACCGCATATTTTGTGGGCGAACTGCAGCAGTCAATAGCGCACAGCAGTGTCCCACAAATAGTCGTGGGTTCAATGACCACGTTTTAAAATGATTTCTTTCTTTATTATTTTTGAAGGGATTAAAGTGATCTGCCAATTGACTAACAACCATGTTCCTACTTACTGCAAGGTGAGCAAGAGGTGTGTGTCGCAAGGAAATTTGCCCAACGTTTCACCCTGCCCAGGGAACCATACCCTGGTACTCTCGATTGCGAGGCGTGTGCTCTAACCACTGAACTATAGAACTCTACAATTTATAGAAAATGTAAACATATTTTCAAGAATGCAACAGTGTCACATTTCCAAACAGCAAGCGTAGTGTATTTGGATCTAATAATGTGCCACTCTGGACCCCATAGTACGATGCCATTTCAGTTCAAATCGTCTCATTCCATTACAGGCAGGTGCCTATCCATCACTGATGACATGATGACAGTCACCAGCCAAATAGAGAACATTTTGAAGACAGACTGAAATGGCCTCCACAGAGTCCAGCCGTACATTTCCAAGATAAAATGCAGTCCAGACCGAGATTCAAGTAGATTCATAACATGTCTGAGAGTTTACATGACATTGAGAAACTGCTCAAGCATTGCTCTTGTGGCTCATGATGCAATCTGAATCCCTTGGCTTGTTTCTGGCTTGAAGCGTGCTCCAATTTTCCAGCCATAAGTTCCTGAAAACATTCTTATGGTTTTTTTTTTTCCACGTACAAATTCACAATATATCGAACTGTGTAAGGTTTAGCATGGTAAATGTTTGGACAGGTGCTAAATAAATCCAATCCAGTGTCATCGGGAATTTCAGACATTCCAAGGAACCCAATAACAGAATTGTTTTCAGCAGATCAACAGTCATTGATCTTAAACCAGGCTTTCATTTAGAAATCTCTTTATGATACCACAAGGCTTAAAGCCTTCAAAAATTCTACCATTCAAAGTCTGATTCATCCTATCTTTGGAGTAGAGACAAGCTATTCCGTTGAGCCCCTGCATGCCACACATCATTTCAAACCACTACATATGACCACTTCCTAATCCCACTTCCCTGACCTCTTGCCATATCCTTTAACATTCCTACAGTTCAAGTATCTGTCCACAAGGTTGTGCATTCAAGCTGCGTACCAGGATTTTGAGCTAATAGTCTAAGCTCATACTCCTAGTAGATATGCTAAATTAATCGAATCCAGTGTTGTTTCAAACACTGCATTGTTCTTCAGATGAGATGTTGAACCGAGGTCCCAGCTGTCTGTTCAGGTGGACATTAAAGATGGCACTTGCAAAAAGACAAGGAACTATCTCCTGATCTCCTAGCCAAAACAACCCTCCAGATAAATTGGTTATTCATTCTATCTATCCGGTTTCACCCTCAACCCCCATCCTCATCCCTCATCCATCGAGTCCTGGACAAGGGACAACTTTCTTCAGCTGAACGTCAGCAAGACTGAGGCTCGCGTTAGCGCCTTCTCTCATCTCAGGGGCTGGCTGCATCAGCATCCACGGCTGCACTTTCCATCTCACCAAGCCAGTCAGGAACCTGGGTGTTTTGTTTGACCCTGAACTGTGCTTTCTCATCCACTTCCACGCCATGACCAGCACTGCCTTCCACCACCTCCGTAACATTGCCAGACTCTGCCACTGCCTCACCCCTCAGGCTGCCAAAACCCATCGGTGGCCGGGCTTTCAGCCTCTCTGTCCCTACACTCTGGTCCTCCATCCCACAGTCCCTTCTCCTCACTTCCTCCCTTGCCTCCTTCAAGGCCGGTCTCAAAGACCCTTGTTTTCGATCGTGCCTTCTGCCGCCCTCCCACCTCTCTCCCTCCCTTCTACCCTGGCCCTCCCCCATGCTTGGGTCCCGACCCCTGATTGTTCAGCCTATTGGGACATCCGACGTGAAAGGTGCTCTATAAATATAATTGTGTTGTTATTGTTGTTGTATAGCTGCTTGTGAGAGATTGCTGTGTGTGAATCGGCTGCCGCGTTTGTCCACAAAAAAAATGCACTGTCACTTTTGCTCTTGAAATTATAGGTAAGGATAAAGTGCGAGGATTATTATTTTACTTGCTTTTTGAATTGCAAAATCAATTCTGCATCCTTTCTGGGGTATTACTCCAAAAATCTTATTAATCTCTGCAGGAAGAAATTCATTCCGTTTCTTCTCGTGTTGGAAAGTAACTGATTAAATAACCGCTGTTACTATTATTATAATTACTAACCATCCTTCAATGTTGTCTAATGGGATTAATTTGCCAGCAGAGAGCAATATTGGTGTGCTACTGAAAATGCCTGTAACAGGTGAAGGATTATATAACAGACATAGCCTAAATTACATAATATAATGATTTGCATATTTACAGATATTAATCATGTTTGCGTAGCATTAGCATGTTTTGGCATGATTTGTTGCTTTACCTCCAATATGACTGGGGCAGAGGGATCCAAATTCATGCACTGGACTCCTATATTGATCACCTTAAGTACAATTGCAGCGTTGACTGAATTTTAATTCAACTGTCCTTAGATCAAGCACCAGTTGATTGGGCTGTCACTTGGCATAATAATAATAATCCTTGCATCTGATATAGAACCTTATCACGTCTTCGGGAAGTCTCAAAGCCCTTCAAAGAATATACTGTAATATGAATTGACTATGTTTTGTGGATGAAAAAACGGCTGCCAGTTGCACACACCGGTGTTCCATGAAAGGTTGTGAATTGAGTGACCAATTTATTATTACTTTTTTGGAAGGAATTATTACCCCCATAAAAATGATCAGCTAACAACCGGGTTCCTACTTACTGCCAGGTAGACTTTTGCGTGTTGGAGTAAGGAAACTTAACCCAGCATTTTGTCCTGCCATGAATCGAACCTAGGTCTCTCATGTGCGATTGAGGCGAATGCTCTTACCATGGAACTGCCGGACAGACTCCACGAATGAATTGCAATAGCAGAGTATTCTGTCAATGCAGTGCTGCGGGAGAAGAGAAGAAAAATTGACAGAAGACCTTTCCAACCCTTGAACATATCTCTCGTCGGTTGACTGCCGATGCACAACAGCATTGATGGAAACCATGGAAGTTTGCAGCTTAGAACATCCTAGCTCTGGCACCCTTGAGGATAGTGACGGAAATAGCTTGTATATATAAACAGAAGCACATCTGCTGTTATTCTTTAAATTGTAATATTGGGTCTTATTGCTTCACACCCATGGCTCTACAACTTAAATCCACATGGAGGTGGATAAGGGACCTTACAGATAACATCATCACTATCTTATGGACAACATTCTTTCTGTTTCCGAATTGACTAGCGAGTATTAGTAGAGTTGACACAGTGGAACAATGCGCCGCAGTCACAAGATGAGCAGTTTTGTTTAGACAACACTATTTCCAACAAAAGTATTCTTAAGCCACATGAATACTTCAGGGGATTCGGAATGAATTGCCTTCATACTGGTTAATTGGTATTTAGACCTACCGCTGCGTACTTGTTCAATGTGAAGCTAAGATTTAGGTGTCAGCCTGATTCAGTTGGTAAAACTCGCACTTCTATGAGTCAGACAGTTGTGGGTTGAAGACCCATACTGTCACTTTGAACTCACATGATCTAGGCTGATATGCCAATATATTCGGTGAAGAACTCCGAAGACGTTCTCCTCATGTGAAAGACAACATATCAAATACAAGATTTAACATTCTAACCTGAAAATAGACCTTGCTTGCACCTTGCCTACACATTGCAGAATACTGGCAGATAGAATACTGGCAAACTTATTCACTTCTCAATAAATCATTGCCTAATCAGCAATTAATGAAATAGTCATTACTGTTGGAGTATGAAGTGATATGAATGATGAATAAGGATAACAGATGTGTATAGCAATGACAAATTGATACTTTATCCTGCGTACAAGTAAATTTATGGAGTCCAGTAGCTCAGTGATTAGAGCACTCGCCGCACAAGCGAGAGACCTGGGTTTGATTCCCGGCAGAGAGAAACCTTGGGCAAGTTTCCTTACTCTACACGCCTGATAACAATCCATCAAAGAAAACAAACAATAATAAATTGGTCATTTCAATCTATGACTGTTTGTGGGAATGATGCCGTGCGCAATTGGCTGCCACGTTTCACCTACGAACTTACAGTCAATTCACTTTACAGTATATTCTGTGAAGCGCTTTGAGACATCTAGAATATTAAATTCAAGGATCAGGATTATTATATTTGAATATATTGACAGTAATATCCTAGAAGAACAAAACCGTGTGTAACACAGGCGTATCTTGGCATTTACAATTTCTTTCAAGTTGAAAAGAATGACTAACTCTCTAAGCAACCAGGATCTCTCCGAGAGTGAAATGGCCCTGAGAAGATTGTCACAGCAACGTTAGGGATGAACGATCACAAAGTAATCAAACGTTTCCCCCCCCCCCCCCCCCCCCCCCCACTCCTGCTGCCTACATAAGTGGACATCATTGCAAAGTGTTTTGTTAGAATTAAATGTTTCATCTCTTGGTATCTATCTTTTGCCAGACCAGGTAGATCAGCGGGGCAATGATGGGAATGTGGAGATGGAATGAATCTCTTTGAAGGCTGGAAACCGTCCACTGGCCTGCCTGTCCCTGTTATCAAAGTAGTCACTCAAGCTCCAACAATGGAAAATATGAGCATTTACTGTATAGGGCTCTATTGAAGACAAAGAGAGTGATCAGTGCCACACAGTACAGAGTCGATCAGAACAAACTCAATCAGGAATCCTTTGCGACTTCACTTTAGGAAAATACACATTTTCATCATCTCGCGTTGGTGAGATATATTTCCAAGAAAGCTCCCGACAGCTCCTGAAATATTTCTTGTGCTATTCAAATAGATGCCTTTCGTCATTCTTTATATGCCAACTTCAAAGCGCAAATCAATCTAAATTCAAGATCTGAAGTGGGGAGGTTGGTTGAATGTAAAGTATCAGTATCAGTTTTACCTATTGAGGCTTCAAGAACATGAATCGCAGTTTTATGAGGGAAGGGAGAGGTAGCAGCAAAGTGTGAGGGCAGGAAAAGTAAATCTCCCTACTTTTTAGGTGCTGTTCCCGACATGAAAGGTGCTATACAAATGTCAATTTTTTGTGGTGGTTGTATTTGTAGTCATTTGCTTTATGCTTCAGTAATTCAATGGAGCTCATGTGGCTTAGTGGTTAGAGCATTTGTCTTGTCAAGCTGGGGAGACCAAGTTGGGGAGACCTGTGTTCGAATCCACGCAGGTCAGGGCAACAACAACAACAAATTACATTTATAGAGCGCCTTTCACGTCGGGAGGACGTCCCAAGGCGCTGCACAGGAGGCGTGTGACCCGAGCTGAGAGGGGAGTGTTTGGGAAGGGGTGAAACACAAAGGGGAGGTAAAAAAATTTGGGGTGGAACAAAAGGCACGATCGAAGAGGAAAGTCTTCAAACCGGCCTTGAAAGAGGAAAGGGAAGAAACGAAACGGAGGGATTGAGGGATGGCATTCCATAGGGTGGGAGTGGAGAAACTGAAGGCCCGTCCTCCGATGGTGGGGCGGTTCGGGCGGGGGGCTTGGAGCAGGCCAAGTCCTGTTGAACGGAGGGTCCGGGTGGGCTTGTAGGGGGAGAGTAGATCGGTTAAATAGGGCGGGGCAAGGCCGTGTAAGGCCTTGTAGGTGAGGACGAGGATCTTGAAATCGATCCTCTGGAGGATGGGGAGCCAGTGGAGACGGGCGAGGGTGGGGGTTATGTGGTCGCGGAGGCGGGTGCGGGATAGTGCACGGGCTGCAGAGTTTTGGATGACCTGCAGCCTGTGAATGGAGGAACTGGGGAGGCCGACGAGGAGAGAGTTTCCGTAGTCCAGCCGTGAGGTGATGTATGCGTGCACGAGTGTTTCGGCAGCGCGGGGGGTAAGAAAGTTGCGGAGCCTGGCAATGTTGCGCAGGTGGAAATAAGCGGTGCCGGTCAAGGCGCGGATGTGGGGGAGGAAGGAAAGTTTTTGATTGAACATGATGCCGAGGTGAGGCGGGGGGGGCGGAGGAGCTGGTTGGTGGTGGTGAAGAGGAGGCGGTGGTTGTCCTTCGCTTCCAGGATTATCCTGGACTAGAAGGCTGATTTGGCGGTGGCTAGGGCGGAGCGGTAAAATTTGATGCGGTCCAGCCAGATTTGCCAGTGGACCGTGAGGCCAGATTTGAGCCAGGTGCG
Organism: Hydrolagus colliei; assembly: GCA_035084275.1. NCBI lineage: Eukaryota > Metazoa > Chordata > Chondrichthyes > Chimaeriformes > Chimaeridae > Hydrolagus > Hydrolagus colliei. The sequence goes on along the minus strand of CM068762.1, from coordinate 8,671,585 downwards.
TTCAACTGCTCTCACTTGGCTTTTGAGGGAACGGAGGTGAGCTGTGTACCACGGTGATGATCGGGAATGGGAGACGGTTTTGGAGGTGAGGGGGGCCAGGGTGTTGAGGGTAGTGGAGAGGGTGTTGTGGAGGGCGGTGGAGGCGGAGGATGGGTCGGTACAAAAAAAATGCCATTGTGGGAAGAGGTCGGAGGTTTCTAGGGCAGAGGTAAAAGTTTGAGGGGGAATCTTCTTCCAGGGCCGGGAGAAGATGGTGGTGGGTTTGGACGTGGACGGTGGAGGGATAGAGGTGTTGCAGGAAATGAAAAAATGGCAAAACCTTGGGCAAGTTTCCTTACTCCACACACACACACCTAATAATAATCCGTCCAAAAAAACCACAATAATAAAATTGGTCATTTCAATCCACGACACTGCTGTGCGCAATTGGCTGCCGCGATTCGTCCATAAATATACAGTCAATTCACTTTACAGTATATTCTGTGAAGCGCTTTGGGATGTCGATAAGATGTGAAAAGCGCTATATCAAATGCAAGGATTATTATTATTAATTTACATGAAAATGGCACATTGATAAATTATAAATGAATGATGTGCTGTGACCCAGATGATATTTTTTGAATCCTCACTAATTAAGCTCTTTTTTATGAATGTATTTTCACAATGTTAACAGATGATAAATTGGTCACTCCATCCACGACTGTTTGTGGGACACTGCTGTGCGCAAGTGGCTGCCGCATTTTTCAAACCATTGAAATACTTCTGAGGATGTTTGTCATATTGAGTCATTTAACTATTACTTGTGGGATTGAAGTTGGTATATCCTCTTGTTGACTTGCTTTCCCTTAACTCAGTGATTTATCAAAACTAGGTCGAATGACAAAATGCTTGCTGCAAAGTTGATTACAGCTGGTCTGCTCAATAATACTAGAAACTATTCAAAATTCATCTGAACAGCAACGTAATACATATCCAATTTAGTTCACTCTGTACTCTGTAGGTTAGCCGATTATTTGGTATTGTCGATGTAAACCTTATCCTTCATAAAGATTGCTTATTGTTTTCCACACAGCATGTGCCGATTCTTATTGGGGTTCAATTTTACAGGGATTAATGGTTCTCCAGTGTAGGAGGTATCTATTTTTGAATACTGTGACTGTCATCCAACTGTTTGATGGTGAAGAGCATCACAGCCTAAATCATCCCTGTTCTCACCTGAATTCCCTGCAATGTACACTTTTCAACAGTGATCAGGAGTAATAGCTGTGGCTGATTTCCTTACTTCATTCCAGCCCAGTGAGAATAACGTTAATCATAGTAACCCATGAGCAGTCCAGGTTGTGACCAGCTATCTCAGTATAGACTTTAACGGATCACTAAGGTGGATGTTGCCCGCTGTGAAGGGCACTATATAAAGGGCAGCTTGTTGTTGTTATCCCCAGGTTCCTGCCAATGCCACTCTACACTTGTCCACTGGACGTTGTCTAATGTATAGCATAAAGATTTATAGGTATTAAGATTTGACTGAATCAAGGTTATTATCGTGTGAAGGTATTTTAGAGGGATTGATGGCTTATGAAAAATAAATTGCGGAGTGACATTGATTGCTAACAGTTCATTGTCACTTCGCCAGAAATGCTATACATTCTTAGTAACCTGTTAGCTATCCCTTGTACTGTATACAGTATACTATGGAAGTGGCACTTCCCTTTTGGTGTTTCACTCACCTATTTAAATCTTCCGAAGTAGTACATCAGTGATTCTGCTGAGTCTGAAGTCAGGTCATTTAAATACTGTGATGATATCATGTAATGGGAAGATCCACTAGCGCCACAGGCTAGTCATAAACTGTCAGTCATAAACCGCTCGTCAGTCAAACAAGCATTGTATATACTAGGGAGACTCATTCGAAGGCGTATCCTGAAGTTGCATTTCGGCAGCCGCCATTTTAAGTGCTGTGATAAACCAAAGATATTCAGGGCTTTCGACGCCAATAACCTAGTTTATCAAAGTCACAATAGTTTCACAGTACCATTAGCACTCATCAATTTGTGAAGGTGGCAAATGTGAAACTCGAGACTGAAGAGCCCTAGTGTCTAATTGTTGTTCAAATCAAGGAGCGACAAACAGCAGATTAAAAATAAGTCATCAAGGATGAGAGAAAATATATTCTTTTGTTAATTTTCGGAAGATAATTGAAGATTCGGAGTGTGTGTGTGCGTGTGCGTGTGCGTGTATATATTGTGTAGAGGCAGATTTTGTGGATTGACAGAGATAAAGCCTGCGGGCAGGGAAATGGATGCTTGCATGATTGTCTTCAACTGCAGATGTTTTATGGAGCGCTTTGCGAGGAGCACTAATTATTTCCAAAAAATCTGTCTCTTCAAAAAAATGCGACTGTTGTCTCATTCTTTTCGCATATTGTTGAAGGTATAATGTCTCCTTCGTGTCAACGGACAATTTCTTTTGCGCAGTAGTTGTTCATTCTCAGTTGGCTCGGTGCCATAATTGACTTACTGCTGCCACAGCGAAGCTGGAAATGAAAATTCTCCAGCACCTACTCCTTGCATTGATGGATTTCAGTATTTAAAGTCTGTGCTCCTGGACTTGGATTCAAGAATAATTAAAAGATTTAATACCGTCTTACATTTTGCAAACTGCAATTAAATCGTTCAGCATATTCTGACTGAATTATTTTTGCAGTTATTAAACTAAGCGTAATTTCAACATTTTTTGATTTTCTTTTCCGCGTAGATTCGTGATGCTGTAAAGTAGGTTCTGTTGCAATTCACGGAATTACCTGACACAATAAATGCCCCAAATAAGTTAATCAACTTTGGAATAAATGTTATGCAATTCGATAACACTTTCTATGGAATAAAAATGAAGGTCCACACCAGTTTTCGTTTGCTCAACTGAATGTCAGACACAGACAATAACACTGCCAGGCTTAAGAGTTCCACATATGTGTGCCATCTATGTATGGGGATTTAACTTCATCTTGTTATTACTAATAAAAATCAGTAAAATAATCCTCGCATCTGATACAGCGCCTTTAACGTCAAGCCGACTCAAACCTTAGAAAAACATCAATGAAAAAAAAAGAAAAATATTGTGAGATTACTGTTGCATGTAAGTGGACTATCAAGTGAATAATACATGTTTCAGAATATCACTGTGAACTTGATGCATATCCGATGGTGCTTTACAGAGCAAACTGGATGACTCAGTGTGAGCAGATTGTTATACCCTGACACTCAAAATTAAGCCACATTGAAGCCTATCAGTTGAATGTTCGAACTGTCCCATTCTGCAATATAGAGTAAGAACAAAGATAGGCAAATATCCAGTTTACTGTTGCCGACTGCAAACATTAATGTTGCCAAATCAATGAGTGGTTTGGTTCCTCACCATACAATAAAAGGTGTAAACTATCCAGCACTTTGTCCTGAAGAAGGAAACAAAGGAAAAGAAGCCTTTAAATTATATGCTGAAGCACAAAAAACACACCCCTAGACACTGCCATTAACGTTTACCCTATACCTGTATATGAATTTGATTCAATATAACATATTTTTCATCCCAATATGGGAACATTTCACAGACATTGCTCATACAAACCTGAGCTGGGAACTGACACATGTTGGAGTTTGTATGAAAATGTTCTGATCTCCGGAAATTAGGAAACCAGTCCAGAACAACAATAGCTCGCACTGATATAGCACTGTTCACGCAATGCAGCACATGAGCGAACTCAAAATTCGATGTACTGGCTGTTTGACAACAATTAGTTGAGTTGTCAATCAGATAAATTATAGCAGTGCTTTAAACATTGCCTTGGTGCAGTGAGAAGTGGATGTCTTAAATTAAAGTTGAAAATCATCGTTCAGGTTTCCACACAGAGATCTTCACATGATATGGAAATGGGGTAGGCCCAGACTTAGAGATGTGTTGTTCTAATCTTTAAACTTTGGTGTGTTGACCAGCAAGGGAGCAAAATAAATATATAAGACAGATGAGCTCATTTCCTCGGGGTCAGTATATAAACTGAACTTGTCAGGAAGATTACTGTAACCTTCACAAAGCTAAGAAAATCCTATAATCAGCATATGTTTTCAGTCATTTTTACCAATGGGGGGGAAAACGCAGTAAATAAATATGTTGAAAATTGTTTTGAAAATTTAAAAGAGTTGATGGCTTGGGATATTACTTGAATGTCGGAAACCATTTTGTGAGACGCTCAAGAATGATTTGTGTTTGAATCGGATGCATTTTAAGATTCAACGTGACACTGCAAATTGGATGATTAATTGGCCAAACTAAAAGCAAAACACTAAAAGCGGTATTTTGAAAACCAGTGGTATTTATAACAATAATAATCATCCTTGCATTTGACATAGTGCTTTTCACATCTTCTAGACGTTTCAAATCACTTCACAGAATATACTGTAAAGTAAATTGACTGTATATTTTGTGGGCAAAATGTGGCAGCCAATTTCGCACAACCATGTCCACAAACAGTGGTGAATTGAGATGACCAGTTTATTACTTTTTTTGAGGGATTATTATCAGGCGTGTGGAGTAAGGAAACTTGCCCAAGGTTTTCCCCTGTCTGGAATCGAATCCAGGTCTCTCGCTTGCAAGGCAAGTGCTCTAATCACTGAGCTACAGGACTCTGTTAGGGTCTTGCAAGCGATCAGCCACTTTTTCAAAAAAGTCTCGAATTCTACCTAAGCTTAGCCTGTGAGACCATTTTAATTTTAACTTTAGAGTTCAGGGTTCAACTTAATTGGACAAGTTCTTTTGAAGCACTGCTTTCCAAAACAAGTCTAAATTTAGAAATTTTCAACAATTCTACGCGAACCTTAAATTTCAGGATAAAACAATTTTAATCTCGGTGAAAATTGGGGTCAAATGCTTCTTTATGACTTCAGGTTACCAGAAGAAGAACAATTAGATTTGCAAATGACCAGAGGTCACTACCAGCGAGGTTAAGGGATTGATTTTTTTAATATAAAAAGCTGGATAAACATCTCTGAAATAAAAACAGAAGTCGCTAGAAGCACCCAACAGATGAATAAGCAGCATCCAAGGAGAAAGGAATGTGAGATAACATTTCAGGTCAATTACCTTTCATCAGAACTGCCTTGTGGATAAATATCTGATTAGAAATGGAATTGAATATTATTGACAGAGTTGATCATCGAACCCAATGCTCCTTATATTATTGGCACAATGGACAAGGCATCTGTGGGAGGTTTAGTTTGATTACCACAGGTATAAGTGCTGACAGATGCTCTAGCATTTTGCTGGGTTTTGTTTCGCTAGGGAGGAATTTGCAGATGAATCCATTAGATAATTGGATAATAAGTCATGTAGAGCACCTGCTAGGGCAGAGAAAACATGGTCCGTAAAACTACTGCGTTTGGTGGATTAAATGACCTGCTTTAATGGTAAATTTTTCTGTTTTGCTTTTCCCTTCACTTAATTGTCTCTTGTTGTGAAGAGCATAAACTTTTTTTTTGTCCAGCAAACTGAATAGTTTTTTTCCCCATAAATCTGAGCATGTTAGACTTTAAAAAAAGAAAGGAGTTTCAGGCAAAATAATGTACTGAAGCTGAATGATTAGTTGGTTGGCTTCAGCAATACTCTCACACATGCCCTAGGATTCCCCAAGCCTTGATTCCCAACCTGTGTCTAATACTCTCTGGAATTCGGTGTGGAATTTAATTCGGGTGGACGTTAAAGATCCCAAGGCACTATTCGAAAAGGGAAAGGAACTTCTCCCGGTGTCCTGGACAACAATTTGGTCGATCTTTTCATGGCTGTTTGTGGGACATTGCCGTGTGCAATTTTGCTGCCACTTTTGCCTATAAATACACAGTCACTCCATTTCACAGTAAATGGTTGTTACGTTAGAGGGATGCAAATGGTTGCTACGTTAGCATCCCTCAATGGAGAGAGTACAAGGAAATTCCTGTTTGTAAGTGTCATACATAGATGGAGCTCAGTCTGGTTCTACTCTTTACTCTTAAATATGTTTTCACATATTTGTTTGGTTGGCCATTTCTTAAATCATTGCAATTTGAACGACGTGACTTAAGAACCCTTTTCATTCTGCACTTACTGACTTTTTGTAGTAATGATGGTAGCTTTTAGGCTAAAATGAGGTCTATATCTCAGAAGCCATACTAACTATTTCAAAAAATCTCAGGCCAGGGAGAATAAATCAGCCCATTGTAACCATTTTAACTTGCAATGCAACTTGTGGATTTACGTTATTTTGAAAACCGACTTGAGGATTTCTAAATAAATAATAGATGGATTCCATCCAGTTGGTTCTTCAGAATATCCTCATGGTTGGGGGAATTTGCGCTTAGCGGATTGCTGCGTTCTTTAAGAGATTTATGCTGTGCTTATGCTAGCTACTGGCAGTATGTACGATGCTGGGAAGCCAGGTTAATACAGTATGTTGCTTGTCACTTTCAATGTTTCAAGCTAAAAAAATATATATTTTGGGTGTTTTGAGTAGATCGTGTTTGTGCGAATGGCTCTGACCCACAATGGGTGCCACTGAGAACTTATTTTTATCTCGATTTGTTTGGGTTTTGTCTGTCTACCTGAGCCCCCACCATGTCAGCCCAGTTTCCGTTCTCTACTCCTAGCAGTAAGCAGGAACCCAGCTGTTAGTCAATTGACGGATTGCTTTCCAGGAGGCTTAATCCCTTGAAATAAATTAGAACAATAATTTGGTCAATCAATCCGTGACTATTTGTGGGACACTGCTGTGCACAATTGGCTGCCATGTTCCACCCACATATATACAGTCAAATCACTTTACAGTTTATTCTGTGAAGCGCTTTGAGACGTCTAGAAGATGTGAAAAAGCGCTATATCAAATGCAAGGATTATTAGTATTTATTTCCATTTTCTGAGGCTCGGTTTTCTGCAGATTTAACAGGGAATCGCTATGCAAATCCTTGCTATTTTTGCCACCTGATGTGTAGTATGAAGGTAACATGAATTGATTTAAAAACTGAAGTGGCCATTAGCAGAAATAAACAGCAGATCACAAAGTACCATCACTCAGCACTCTAATGAATATGTCAGAACAATCCTAGACCCTGGTCTGACTGGTGTTGTTATCTCGTTGCTAAACAAGGGATGACCATAACACTTGTTATAATACTAATAATCCTTGATCTGATATCGTGCTTTTCACATCTTCTAGATGTCTCATAGCTCTTCACAGAATATACTGCAAAGCGAATTGACAGTATATTTGTGGGCGAAACGCGGCAGCCAATTGCGCACAGCAGTGTCCTACAAACAGTCGTGGATTGAAATGACCAATTTTATTATTGTGGTGGGATTATTATTATTAGGCATATGGAGTAAGGAAACTTGCCCAAGGGTTCGACCGGACCTGCCTGGATTCGAACAAAGGTCTCACGGTTGTAAGGCGAGTGCTCTAACCACTGAGCTACAGGACTTGCTTTAATAGTTGAAGGTAACTATAGTGCCAGCTGTAACATTAGGGCAAGATCATTCAGAAAAATATGCCTGACTTTCTGGGCTTTGTAACAATTCCAACACAATCAGAGTTTCCATCGAGAAGAGTGAAGTTGTCTAATGCAATTAGACAAGTTTATTTCTAACTGTCTTTCTAATTAAAACTCATGGCTATAATTATACTATTATACATTATATATTTGCCCACAAAATATACAGGCAATTCATTTTACAGCATATTCTTTGAAGCGCTTTGAGACATCTAGAAGACGTGAAAAGCACTATATCAAATGCACTGATTACTATTATTATTTTAAGATCAAAAGAAAATTGAATGTTTGGTATCATTGGGTTAGAAAGGACCCATTAAAACCGATCTACGTCAGTGGTAGAATTTCAGTTTGAAATAACATCTAACGACCTAAAATTTTCCATCGCCTACCAATTTACTAGGCATACAGTGTGAGTTGCCAAAACAAAGGGCTTTGCAACTCCCCACGTGGGAAGCTGCATGTATGAAGTTATTTTGTCTATGAAGTGCGAGCAATCTTGAATAACAGCAATTTGTAAAAAGGCTGGCAGTTAGGTTTTTCTTTTCCCTTTCAAAAATGAGCGCTGCAAAAATATTTAAGATTTCTTCTGCAGAGTTAGATTGATTAACAAAGGAATTGCTTAATAACTTCTGGTTTACTTTGAATCTAAAATAGTTTAGTGAGTCTTTTTTGATTATTGCCACAGTCAAATGGAGAACCACTGATGGTTCAACAAAGCTAATTACAGATTTAAACATAAATAAGTCATCAATAAATGGGAAAACTTCCAAACTTTTATGTAGTGCCGTGGACTGGGACGATTTAGATATAATAAAATTTGTGTTCTAACAGGAGCAATACCGTTGCGTGGTTAAAATCAACAAACAACTCAATGATGCAATTTTCTAACAGTGCATTGTTCAATAGTATTATTTTAACACAGTGTTAATTTTAAAACAAAATCGTGTTATTCCTGTTTAAACGTGAATTGTTCGTTTCTTGAGCATTTTTGGCCTGCCATTATAATTCCGTACCTAGAGGTGGCCCTCAGGCCGAAAGGTTTGCCCACCCCTGTTCTAGAGGGTTCTCATTCCTCTCCCACGCACTCTAATTAGAGTTAGAGCTGCCTTTTCAATGCAGTTAATATAATACTACTACTACTACTAATAATAATATTAATATTAATAATAATAACAATAATCCTTGAATTTGATGGCAGGTAAGTGCTGCAACCAATTGACTTACAAACAGTCATTAGACGAGTTACCAATTTTTATCTGGGGGATTGTTGGCCAGGACAATAGCCTGGATTGACTCAAATTGGTGTAACGTATTGACACCCCCACAGCATTGTGTGAAATGCTCTTAAGGGGGTTTTCTTGTGAAAGGTATCTCTGAAGCAAACAATCACATCAATGTGATTGTTTGCTTCAGAGATACCTTTCACAAGAAAACTTGTGCCTGCAGAGAATAGGGATTTAAAATAATAGATTTTTGTGAACTGCAGGCCTTCAGAAGTCCAGGGATCAGCTCGAAACCTATTTACTGTCATCATTATTTGACGGCATCATTTTAACAGTTCAATGCTTTTCTTAACGAAACCCCCCACTCACCCACCCCACTCACCGAAAAAAATAACTTGTGCTTCATCCTCTGAATTTCCCAATTTGCAAGTCCTGTGGCTTGGTGGTTAGAATACTCGCTTCACAGGGAAGAGGACCTATGATTCAATGACTGGGCAGGGCAAACCTTTAGCCACGTTTCCTTACTCCACACGCCTCTGTTTATCTAGCAGTGAGTAGGAACCCAGTTGTTGGTCGATTGGTCGATCACTTCCTATTATAACCTTCCCTTCAAAAAAATTTAGTCACTCAATGCATGACTGTTTGTGGGACACTACTGTGCACAATTGGCTGGTGAGTTTCGCTCACAAAATACATAGATCATCCAACAACAACAACAACAACAATTTACATTTATAGAGCGCCTTTCACGTCGGGAGGACGTCCCAAGGCGCTGCAAAGGAGGCGTGTGACCCGAGCTGAGAGGGGAGTGTTTGGGAAGGCGTGAAACACGAAGGGGAGGTAAAAGTGTTCGGGGTGGAACAAAAGAGGAAAGTCTTCAAACCGGCCTTGAAAGAGGAAAGGGAAGAAACAAAACGGAGGGATTGAGGGATGGCATTCCATAGGGTGGGAGCGGAGAAACTGAAGGCCCGGCCTCCGATGGTGGGGCGGTTCGGGCGGGGGGCTTGGAGCAGGCCAAGTCCTGTTGAACGGAGGGTCCGGGTGGGCGTGTAGGGGGAGAGTAGATCGGTTAGGTAGGATGTGGCAAGGCCGTGTAAGGCCTTGTAGGTGACGACGAGGATCTTGAACTCGATCCTCTGGAGGATGGGGAGCCAGTGGAGACGGGCGAGGGTGGGGGTTATATGGTCGCGGAGGCCGGTGCGGGATAGTACACGGGCTGCAGAGTTTTGGATGACCTGCAGCCTGTGAATGGAGGAACTGGGGAGGCCGACGAGGAGAGAGTTTCCGTAGTCCAGCCGTGAGGTGATGTATGCGTGCACGAGTGTTTCGGCAGCGCGGGGGGTAAGATAGTTGCGGAGCCTGGCAATGTTGCGCAGGTGGAAATAAACTTTCCAATAGATTCTGTGACACGCTTTGAGCCTTCTCATTAACACAATAAGGTGCTTTGTCAAATTATGATTATTATTATTACTGATTTATTCAGATCTATTGAGATTCCATTGACAAGATTGTGTGAACCTTAATTAGGTTGTTTTGAATGAGGTGGAGTGAATCAAAACTCCATTTAGTTACAATTTGACCAGTAAATTATCAGTTTCAGTATTCAAGAGCATAATAAACAAGGGCTGAATTCAAATTAGGGCTTGATTGATATTCCTTTCCTTACGCTGAATGAAAAAGCTAAGGACAGAGGCAAACACCATTGCTGAGGGTTACTAAGTAACTGAGAACCTCCATTAAAAGAACATTAGTTCTCAGTTTTACCAAACAAAATCGAGACAATACTTACTTAACATTTGGGTGAACTTAGGTGTAATGAATATTGTATTAGCGCAGTACAAATAGAAGGTTTCACATCAACATCAGTGAGACAATCGGATCAGCCATTTCAGTTTGCAAAATGAGAGAGAATTTTGGGTATCGTGAAATTCACACGTCTTCAAAGGACTGCTAATGTGGAGTCTGTGTGAATGTTTATCATAATTCTTCCATTTCATAAAGCGCCTTATCGTGTCCTCGAGATGACTCCAATTATTATATTTTATTATGATGGGCTGGAAACCGAGTCAGTGTTACAGAGGACAAAAGTGTGGCGCTTGGCTGAACAGAGAGATAGTTTGTAATAAGAATAAGAATAATAATCCTTGCATTTGATATAGCGCTGTTGAGATGTCTCAAAGCACTTCACAGAATATACTGTAAAGTGAATTGTGTGCATAGTTTGTGGGTGAAACGCAGCAACCAATTGTGCACTGAGGTGCCCTGCAAACAGTTGTGGATTGAGTGACCGAATTATTGATCTAATTAAAAAAAAATGTTTGCGTATGCAGCACGGGGTTCCAGAAGAACATGAAGCAGGATAATGATGACATTTGTATGCTGTAAAGCAATTTCCTCCACGTGCTGAGGGATATGGCTGCAAGACAGATAACAAGAGTAAACAACCGGTTTTATCTCTGAGTATTTCAAACGTTGATGATAAGAGCAGTGAGGCATCCAATGAATTCCTGTTTGTAGCTAGAGAACATTTCAAAAAAAAAATTTTAGGATATTTTGGGCGGGTGATTAAAAAATCATAATCATTTTAAAGTGCAAAATAGGAGGAGGATTTGCACTTGATTGCAACGTTTCCCTGATTTATCCAAACCAAAAATAGTTTTCCGTTATTACAACGACAACTTGCATTTATCTAGCGGCCATCATACAGGGCAGTGTCTCGGAGTGCCGAACAATGCCTCAGTTTGGCACTGAGCTGCGAAGGTAGGTGCTATTACACTGGCAGGATGGCAGGCACACTCGAAAAGAAAGGCCTTCCAAGTGCGATCTGAAGATGAGTAAAGGTGGGTGAAAATGACAAAAATATGGACGCATCATTATTTTTAAAGGCACTTACACAAGTATTTGCCTACGGAACATGCTGTCACTAGATTTTACAGCTATTTCAATGAAGCGTTTTGAGATGTCCTGTTGATGTGAAAGGTGCTTTATCAAATGCAAGTTTTATTATTTGTTATTATTAATAGAATTCAAGGGATCATTGTCAATTATGCAAGGTTGTATTTTGTGACTCAATTTATAATTTGCAATTAACTTCTCGCTCCCAGTCTTTTAGTTTGTTTTGATGATGATGAATTTAGTTGGTGAGAAACTGCCCGAGCTGGACAAAATAATGGGCAATATTACAGGCTCAATTCTGTATTAGTCTCTGCAGAAATCTGATTCAGGCACGATGTGATATGACATTTCACATTCGTTTTAAATAAGTGCTTGCGAGTTACCTTTTACAAATTAGAGGTTCAGCGTTTTTAAACGGCTAGGTCTGCAAAGTTTTGTGTCTGCAAAAGAGCGTTCTTGAAATGTGCAATTTCTGTAATTTGGATTTTCTGATTTAGAGCAGCAATCCCCCGGGTGAAGCTAGAACCACAGTCAATTAAAGGCTAACAGTTGTAGTTACAGTTCTGAATATCAATTCTTTAAAGGTTGTGGCTGGGTGTTTAATACAAAATGCTTTCCATGTTACATAGAAGAATGAGCATTATAAAACAAGAATCACCTTGAATGGGGATATAATGATGAATGTGTTTAGAGTCGCCAAAATAATTAGCGTATTGGCTAATTAGGTATCAACTTGGCCTCAGTTGGTAGCAACAACAACAACAACTTGCATTCATATAGCGTCCTCCATGCCGGGAGGCGCCTCAGTGCAAATAACAAAACAGAACAACAACAGCAGTAACCTAAACTTTTGAGATCCCACTATTCCAAAATCCTATTCCAAACAACCGCAAAATGAAATTGGTCATTCATTTCAGAGATGTTTGGAAATTGGTTGCCATGTTTACCTCAAAATGCCATCAACGCACTGTACCGCTGTGAGACATTTTGTGATGATATCTGATGAGGTTTAGAATGCAGTGATTTGTGTAAAAAGAAAATTTTAACAGTGCGCTACCATTGAGAGGTGAGGAATAGGACTGGTTTTATTGAACTCCTTTAGACTGATTCCTCTCTAAGACATTATCTGAGAATTGTGCTGAATCTACACAAGTTATATCTCATCTGTCTTTGTCAAATATAATCAGTGTTCATCACAAAGATTCCAAGAAGTTAGTTAAACATATGCAACTAAATCCTGACTGTTGCTTTTCCATCTTCTAGTCCAATAATGGATCAATTCCAGCCATGACTGAGAATAAAGCTGATTCTTAACTAGCATCTCATTACCGATGTGATATTATTGCTGAGAATAATCACTGAAAAGTAAGGGTATTAGGGGATGTAGAGAAAAGGTGAGGAAGATAAGGAACAAGCAACAGAAGTTGCTGGGGAAACTGAGTTCTGACGAAGGACCAGAAACGTTGACTCGCTTTCCGTTCTCCATGGATGCTGCCGTTACCTGCTGAGTTTCCCCAGCAACTTCTGTTTTTGTTTCAGATTCCCAGCATCTGTAGTATTTTGTGTTTTGTAGGAAGATAAGGAGACGGCATGAACTAATAAAATGATGAAGCACATTTTGTGCATCAGTTGGCCCATTCCTGCCACTACGTTTTGTTTTGTTCATCTGATATGAAAAAGCAGTCTGGTTTAATCAGTAGCACCCTTAGCGCTAAATCAGAAGGCCGTTTGAAACAGTTTGAAACCCACGTTAGGATTATGAACTCACGCAGTCTAGACTGACTGCCCAATGCACTGCTGGGAGAGTCCTACATTGTTGGAGGTGCCATCTTCTGATGAGAGGTTAGACCGAGGTCCCATCTGCCTGCCCAAGTGGACATTAAAGATTCCATCAAATTCGAGAATTATTATTAAAATGTGTCCTTCCTGTAAGACCTTTCTACGGCTAGAGATTTCTGCGGTGCCGTTTCAGGTAGGTTCATGGTTCTGAATGTACGAGTGGTGTTTTCTTAGGTTTGATATAAATGTTCACATGCGTACGTTATGATAGCACCAAACATCTGTTTCGACACAGAATTCATTGACAATGTTGAGAAGGTTGTAAGAGTCTATTAAGAGAAGTTGATGATACCGTTATCAGTAAGACTGATGCACTCAGCAGCTATCTAGTCATCCAAAACCAAATGTACATTACAGCCTTGAATGCTGTATATTCAACAAGAATATCAGTCCAGATTTACTTACTTTTTCAGAGGTATCCTATTGAAGTCCATAACTTCTCTTATTGATGCTAATCACCGCCATTCTGACCAGCAAGTCCTATCACGTGCTCCGATTAAACGCGAGAAATGAAGAATGGGCACTCAACACTTTTGTATCACTGACAGAATGGAAATATTTGGAAGAGAAATGGCACAGAATGACCTAATTCTGTATCGATTGCACTGCAATATCTCTTTCCTAGTATTTCTCATCTGCTAATGAGTATTTCTCATCTGCTTTTCAAATTCCCTGTGGTAATTCAGGCACATGGGGACGTCCTTCTGACAGGAAAAGGCTGTGCAAATGCAATTTGTTGTTGATGGTGGAAAAATGTCAATTAATATTAAAAATTCAAAACTCATATATGAACAGTGAAAACATCAATACAGCTTGTACGTCATGTGAATGAATGTTAATAATAATTCTTGTGTTTGATACGGCGTCTTAACAGATCAGCAGGATGTCTCAAACCGCCTCACAGGATTTCCTGTAAATCAGTGCAGTGACTGTGTATTTATAGCTGAATGTGGCAACCAATTTGCACACGTCAATATCCCATAAAGAGCCAAAGTGATTGACCAATTTTGTCTGGAGGACTGATGAGCGAAGGGAGAAACTCCTTCCTTTTTTCAAATAGTGCCATGGGATCTTTAACATCCACCTCAATGTCTCTTAATATCAATTTAACATCTCATCCAAATGATGGCAAGTCTGACAAGGCAGCCCTGCAGCAACGCACTGGAGTGGCAGCCTATGTGCTCAACTTCTTGGTGGAGGGATTGACTTAGAGATAGGAATGTTAACCAGCGAAGCTAGACTGCATGAAAGTAACAAACACCCCATTTGAAGCGTGTCTCCAGCAGTATAAGATTAGAGTGTATAATGCTATTTTTCTCATTTACCTTAATAGCTTTTGTTACCATTTAATGGACAATCTCAAGGAATGTAATGTGCTCTAACGACAGTTTGAATATTTACTTACATTGTCCTGCTTTGCTCTATTGTGTTTCAAGGAGACATGTTTAGGTAGGTTCAAGTTAATTCATTCACCAATAACAACTTGCATTTATATATATCATTGCAAGGTCATCCTTCTACCAATGAGCTGAATATAAAAATGGTAGTTCATCAAAATGAGGAACAAAATTCTACATCTTAAAATGTCCAAGGTTTCACTTTACTACACACTAAATCACTGTGCTTAGCTTGGCATAAACCAGAGATCAAACCTTGTACCCAGCTGGTTTTATATGACATACACAGGGCAGTAACTTCATCAACTGAACCATTGGAGAAGCACACTTTGTATTTGAGAAAGGAGTTGATTACATCATTAAATCTTTGGCACTCCATCCCACAGTCCCTGTGCCTTGCTCCCTCCTTTGCCTCCTTCAAGGACCGAATCAAGACCCTCCTCTTTGATCGTGCCTTTGGTCATCTACCTACGCCTACCTGCCCTCCTGATCCCAACTCTCAACTCAAGCCCAAATCTCTGACCGTCCAGTGACTTGGGACATCCATTCTTACATGAAAGGCTATACAAATGTAATTTGTTACTGTTGTTAGCTGATATGGCGTTTTCTACGTTAGGATTCAGAGACTCGAGAATGCAATAACAAATGTCATAAACTTTCTCAGAATTAACTGTCTCACCCTTTGCAAGAGCAGCAGGGACAGGAGGAATAGATAGTTGCAAGAGGAAAACTGTCTCCTTTTTTGAGCTGCAATGAAAACGACAAGAAGAAAATATCTGCACTAACTGAGATATCATCCATGGGTTGCTATGCAACAGAATATTTAGCTTCTCAAATTGAAAATGCATGTTGCTTTATTGAGTGTGGATTGGATGTGGGTCTGTAGATTTTGAGTGACATTTGGATTGATATTGCAATTTATGCAGTTTGGATGGCAAAGCTCTTCAATAATGCTGTTTTTTTTATGGTGATCGCTCGCAGGAGAAAAATGATTGACTGACAAATCTCATTTCCCAACTGAACATGAAGAAAAGTTCCTCCCACATCATTAGCCTTGCAAAATGATTGCTTCCAATATCACTAATCAATACTCACCAATTCCAAAGTTGTTCCATTCCGTAGCATCATTAAGGACAAATTCCACGCATGGTAATTTATGTGATAGACAGACAACTTCTCTCCATCAAAGCAAGGAACATCTCCCCAACAGATCATAATAATTATTCTTCCATTTGCTATAACACTCTTAATCACATCATCAAGACATCTCAAACACTTCACAAGATTTCACTGTATTTGTCGAGGCGAACGCAGCAGACAATTTGCTTAAGTAATGTCATGGGTACATAGGAACAAGAGTAGGTCATTCAGCCCTTCTAGCCTTTTCTGCCATTTCGTAGGTCATGGCTGATCTGTACCTCTACTAATCCTTTCAATTTCAATTTCCTGCTTTCTCCCCTTATCCCTTAATATCCTGACCTGCCAAGAATTTATCAATCTCACTCTTGAAGTTGTCGATGGATCCAGCATCCACTGCCTTTTGGGGAAGAGAATTGCAGATTTCTACCACCCTTTGAGTGAAAAAATAATTCCTGATTTCTCTCTTAAATGGACTGGTTCTAATTTTAAGACTGTGTCCCACAAACAGTCTTGAAGTGAATGACCACTTTTTATCTGGGGGATCTCACTTCCACTGCAAAGGGATCTTTAGATGTAGCAAATAAATATTAATGGAAAAGATCTTGTTTGATTAGAGTTACCAAAATAATCATGAAACTGTTCAATGTTTTTTTAAACATTATTGTCACTTTGAATATCAGAACCTCAGATTGGAAGTTTAAAAATCCTTGTTCTTCTCCTATTTGCTCCGGAAGTAAGACATCATTGTGAGGGAATGTTTGGATTAATTTGGAACTTTGAACTGATGTTCCAGGCTCAAACTGTGATAGAGTTCTGGGGGAGCCTAGCATTGTTGGAGATGCCTTCAGAGGAGATGTTGAAATACAAAAAAAAGTCAATTCCCTTTACGGTTTATTCTGTGAAATACTTTAAGATATCTCAAAGAAATAATCAGGCGTTATATCAAATGCAAGAACTATTATTATTAATCAAGATCCTGTTTGTCTGTTCTGATGGAAAACCAAAATAATTTGATCTGTGCTACAGTGTGAGTTTGACACAAGTTTGACCGAGATAACGAGTGCCATCATCTTCATCATAAAACATTGTTGTCTTTAATGTCATTGTTGGAATTCATTTGGACAATACTACAGAGTGAGCTTTGTTGCTTGCCTTTTAGATTGCCTTTTCTTTTGTAGTTGTGCATGAGTCTGGCTTTCAAATGGAAAGAAGCAACAGGAGAAAGGGAGGTAAAAAAAAGATTAAACCATCTTTGCAATAATGTCAGATATTGGGAGAGAAATTAAAAATGGAATTGTAGTTCATATTGATGTTCAAACATGCTGTGCCATAGAGTTGAACAGGAAGAGCATACTTCACTGAATTTCACACCAAAAGCTCCCAATTCCTCAATTAATAATAATAAAAATCCTTGCATTTGATACAGCACTTTATCACATTGTTCATACGTCTCAAAACGCTTCACAGGGTACACTGTAAAATGTAATGACTGGGTTGTTGTTGTAACATGACTTATGCAAAGTCGGAATATAAACTCTTAAATGGGCTTTTGACAGATGTATGACTTAGACAATTATATGATTTATACAGATCAGAATACGCAAGTTTTACTGTATTCTGAGTGCAATGGCACTCACTATAATTCTGAAATGACATACTGTAAGCTCCCATTGTCAAGGTCCTCACAACAATGAGAGTGAAGATCAGAAGGGCAGATGACTTGCTTTACTCATTTGAAACATATTTTTAAACTTTGACTCAGTGAATTGTTTTAGAACCCTCTTATATATTCCCTCCACTTCTCAGGAGGGACGTCCCAAGATGCTGGACACTCAGAGATTTGGTCCAGAACTGAGGGTTGGGATCAGCAGGGGTGAAGGGCAGAGAGGGTTGGAATAGGAGGTATGCTGAAAGTTGGTGTCAAAGAGGAGGATCTTGAGACAGGCCTCGAAGGAGGTAAGTGAGTGAGCAAGATGAAGGGACTGTGGGACGGAGTTGTCAAAGAGGAGGATCTTGAGACAAGGCTTGAAGGAGGTCAGTGAGGGAATGAGATGAAGGGATTGTGGGATGTCGTTGCAATGGGTGGGGCTAGAAAAGCTGAAGGCCCAACTGCGGACGGTGGGATGGGCTGGGTTGAGTGATTGCTTAAAGTCAAACTGTTTACTCTGCACTGGAGCCCAAATCTATTCATTCATTATTGTCCTTTGATCATCCATGTGTAGGCGATTGTTTCAAAATGTAAAAGCGTTGACATTCATAACCTAAAGACACTTAACAATTAATAATTTAGCATTATCATTTATAATCAGAAAAGCACATTGTCACTGTGCTTGTGTGACACTTTTGAGTTATTAGAATTAAGTATTTTAAGTGACGTCATGAAGCTAGCATCCCCATGGTAACAGCTTACACTGTTTCCCAACCTGTCTCCAATGTAATGTTGTCTCTCTGGCACTTGCAACCTTTCTAACTCTAAATTATCTATTCAGTCGTAAGATAGTCTACACTATCTCCATTCCCAGAGGAACCTTGCTGATAAATGTAGGGACAGTACTCCACAGAACATGAGTAATTTTACAGACTTTGCTGAATCTTATCACAATTGCCTATTAATTCAGTTTGATTCTCTCTAACTTCCAAATGAAGGACCCTTAATTTGTTTTTTTTTACTTCAATATGCTCATCAATATTCAATAAGAGCAGCATGTCTAACAAAATAAACATGCTTCACCATGGGGTTATAATTCAGCAGTAAGCTCTGGGAACCATCACCTATGGCTGCATTGATATGCATTCCTCAGCTACTTATACATTAACCTTTCTCTGGGTCATACACGTTCTTAAATATCTAGATCACTCTACGATAAGAAGTAAATTGAAAAGTAAAAGGTCACAGACAGCTTATCTGATCCATGCACCTCCGCGCAGAGCGAATCGAGTGCGGCTTTGATTCCAACACACTTCACTATTTAATTCATATAAGTGTTTTAATTTCCAATAACCGAATTATCTCAAATAGGTTTCTTGGCCCCATCCTATTAAGACTTTTAAACTTTTATTTACATGCACGTACGTATATCCAGTCTATGCTACACATACAGCAACACTATTTAATCCAATAACAAAGGCGGTGTGAAAATTAAGGTTCAACACAATTTTATTGAAAATATAACAGTATTTCATCACAGCTGTGCTGGGTTGTGGTGTGTGGAATGCACTGCCTTGGATGCAAAATGAATTGAGTTGTTTCAAATGGCGATTTCACCCACAATTGGGACACTACTTTACAGTATCTAATTTGTTCACTGAATCCATGACTGTTTGTGGGACTCTGCTATGTGCAATTGGCAGGCGCATTTTGCTCAAAAAAACGTACAGTTTAATCTTTTTCCAGTATATTCTGGGAAGCGTTTTGAGATACCTTGAAGACTATCAAATGAAGGATTATTATTATATCCAGTTAAGCAAACACTTGATGCATCTTCCAAATGTGAAAGGCCCCACATCATATGCAAGGATTATTATAAAGGTCTTGAATAATCTCAGGAAAAGATGGAACAACGGAATTAATAAAATGCAGCAATCTGGAAAATACAGAGAGTAAATCTTATTCCTTCCTGTTCATGAAATATTCAATGTCAAATTGAGTCCAAACCAATCTGCCTCTCAAACTTCGGTTTCTACTCTATAAATGCAATTTTGTTGCTGCTGTACTGTGTTAAAATACTCCACCTATTGAGGACAACTCTGCAACTGGGATGTTTTGTGGACTTCGCTGGAACAGTTGGAATGCAACCCTTGTGAGCCAACCTGAAATAATGTACATTATACTGAACCTCTTTGTTCAGTCATGCAGGATTTAAAAGATTATTTTACAGCCAGTGTCAAAGTGTATTTCAGAATTGAGAACACTTTGCATGATTAATTGCTGTGTTAGCAGCATCTGAGTATATTGTGTTAAGACGTATTCATTACTGTAATTGGTTCTATTAAGTTTCCACATTTAAGGCTGCTAATTATCTTAAAATAATTTCACCGTTAATTGTTATTACCTTTTTTAAAGCAACACATTTAGACTTCATTTAGGTCAAGGTTACTACACAAAAACACTTGCTCGGTATTGTGAACAGCTACAGTAAGTGATTGAACCAATGGCATTCAACGGTACAGCAATCAGTTTGGAGAGAATGGTGTCTAGAAGATATCAATTGCATAATAATTAAAGTATTATCGAAGCTTCCAAGATAGAGAATAAAAATGAGCACAAGACAATGAACAATCAAACTAAATATAGCAGATCATTCCTCCTCTCTCCAGTCTTAAGGACCATTAATGGACAAGTCTATCCAAAATTATCTTTCTACCAGGCGACACTCTAGTGTCAACTTTATTCTGAATCAGAGACTTGTGGAGTCTTGTAGCTCAGTGGTTAGAGCACTCGCCTTGCAACCAGGAGACCTGGGTTCAATTCCAGGCAGGACAAAACTTTGGGCAAATTTCATTACATCTGCTAATAATCCCAATAATGAATTGGTCATTTCAATCCACAACTGTTTGTGGGACACTGCTGTGCGCAGTTGGCTTCCGCGCTTGGCAAAAAATATATAGTCGGTTCATTTTATTCTAACATTCTGTGAAGTGCTTTCAGATGTCCAGAAGATGTGAAAAGCACTGTATCAAATGCAAGGATTATTATTATGAGCAGTAGTATGTGGAACTTTCATGTTAAACATCCTGTTTTTAGACAAGCAATCCATGAATTATTAACTGATTAAACTCTGGGGTCCCCCAATGGAAACTCTGGGGTCCCCAAGCCTAGCTTTTTGCCAACCAGACCCTAATGCTTCTTGGATTAGGTAAACAAGGTTGAAGAAACAATGGCACATTTCCATGTAGGTGGAGCTCAGTGGTTTACTTTGGACTCTTACATGTTGATGGGTTGTTGCGTGTGTCAGACACTCGTCTGACCAACAAGCAAAGTCTTTTTATATCATCAGCAAGATTATTTTTCTCCCTCCGTTCTTTTGCGAGAGATTATAATCACAAATGAGCTCTTGTTTGTTTTTGTTTTATGTATGTCCTAGAAATTTTTTGTGAAGTAGTAGAAAGTCAACTGATTAAAGTTCTATTTTTATCTGATAGGATTTTATTCTAACTCGTAGCTTTGCCTGTCGTACAGTAATTAAGGTGATTTATTAAGAAAAACACATGATGTTGTATGTGTTTGTTTCTCTTGGAGAGTTGGCTTTAGTCAAAGGAAAGATAAATCTTGGGATAGGATTTTTTTTTAATGGATGCAACACAAAGTTTTTGCACTGTTTAAATGAACTAAATTCATTCAGTAACATTCCCATCGGAAGGTGTTAGATTTAAAACGACATTGGGATTTTCAACTCAAGTCTGACACTCCAGTGCAATGCTGGGGGAGCATTGCATTGTTGAAGGTGCCATCTCACAGATGCAATATCCAACAGATAGCTTGTTACCTGGTCAAGATGCCACAGCACTATGGCAAGGTGAACTGGCAGATAATCTCCCAGATAAAATTAATCACTCACTTCATGGCTGTTTGTGAGATATTGTTGCTTGCAAATTGGCTGTTCCGTTTGACTACAGACAATGCTGACACAATAAATAAATCCTGTGAAGCGCCTTGGGATATTCTCCCAATGTTGTGAAAGGTGCTGTTTTTTCTGCATTGTCTACATTATTTGTGGATTAGGAAACGGCACGGTCATCATCTAAAATACAAATTGCCTTTAGGGCTAGTTAAAAATGTCTTCTACTAGAACTTACACTGTCATCACCTTTCTGTGTGTTGTCTTGTGGTCAGTCCAGCCAAACGCACAGTGATACTCAGTTGTCTCTTCTTGTTCTCTTATATGAAGGTTGCTGTACAAGTACAATGTGGTAATGACAGTTTGTGTCCTAGTATTTGTGATTCTGCTCTACAATGAGGAAAAGACAGACTGAGGTACAAACCCTTTACTGTCATTGTAAACACTGTAATGAACATATTAATCGCTAACTGAAGATTTTTCTTTTTTTTTCATCCTTCATGCGAAAAACTGCCTTGTTCAGACCAAAATATTGATTATTTCCCATAGAAAAAAAATATATTTAAAATCCACTACAAGGCCCTGATCGCTTAACACATGCACGACAGAGTCAGGTAGGAAGTCAAGAGTGTTTTAAAAAATATAAATTAAGAAATACTACATTGTTGCAGTGAAACACATCAATGGCTAAAGGGAATTAGGTGCAATAGTAAGTTGTCACAATTTGATTCCCTCAGTTTAGATTGCTGGGGTTCTTAAGACTTACTGAGCCTTTTCAAAGGCTGGTTAACATATCCTGCAAAATCCACAAAGAACAGCAGTTCCAATTCTTGCATTAGTTACATTTAGTTGCCTCACTAGTAAGTGCCCAGAGGATGCAGTGGAGGCTACAAAACTGTTCAACAGGACGCAAGAGATATTTACTGTCTCTTAGTGGATGTGTAACAGTAAAACCTAATCAAACTGGTTGGTCAGAACTCTTGCATATCCATTCCTATCTCTACCAACTTTCTTGGCAGCAAGTTCCAGTTGTTGACAGGTAGGTTGATGTAGTGATATGGGGGAGCAGTTGGGTGTTCTGAGGGGATGAGATCGACCGGGCTGGGCTGATGGGTCTTTTTCAGCCCGACCAACCCTGTGACCTTAGGGTGCTCTTTCTTCTACCATGCAGCAAGGCTTGACTTATTTGTTATATTGAGAGAGCCGTAATAATTAAATACTTACACGCATATAAGTCAGTGTTCTTGAAAACAAATGGAAATTGAGAGTCACATTCAAGCGTGTTTCACCGCTTTGTCCTGGCTTTCGTTTTTTCTTTTTCGTTTGACGATTCGTGTAAGCCTTGTGGCTAGAACGACATAAATTAAGCTCCTCCCATCTAGCGAACCATTTTTAAGAAAGTTCTCAAAAGCGATTTGAATTGCACCACTGTATTATAAACTCTGTTAAAAATGTGTGGGGAAAGGGCAAGGGTTTGAGAGTAAATTGATTTCAGAGGGCCAGCACCTCCCACCTTCTGTCCTACAAATTTCTCCAATTTTAAATAATGCATGTACTGTAGTTTAGGTGAAGATATCAATGATTTTGCAATATTTTAAATGCTTGAATTTCGCTCCGGATTGCATGAATGTATCACTGCCAATTTCCGATTGCACCAATCTTTTAGACTGTATTTTATCCATTACTTGCCTGATGTTTCCACAAGCTCTGGAATATTTAATATTTCATACTTTCTCCACAGTTCTGCGAAGCAGTTAGTTGCTTGACTAAAGTCATGCCTTCCCGGTTGTCATTTATTTGCTTCCGTTGGGTTAAGTAATTAGATTTCACTGAGCCTGTATAAATAGATTTCAAAATAAATGTATCAAACCGTATCAATCATAGCATTAGTTTTGATAACACAGCGTTGCCTCCTCATACATTTGCTGTGAAATTGCATTCACTTTTTCTTATACCTCGAGTAAGAGTTTCATGGTCAATCTGATTTGTCCTCTGCAAGTCTTATTTTATCCCTGCAGGTGTTGAATTTTAGATTACAGAGTGACACCACATTCCAGAAAATCGTTATCCCTCTGTTCTGTTTGATAATAATTCAATGGCACTTGCCCACGTGTACTGTTTGAGTCTTGTGCTGTTTGTCAAATAAATAATAAATAACCATTAACACATTAGTTTGGTCCATGTACAGAGAAAGAGGCTTAATTACTTGATATAAAATCTTCACGCTCCCACTGTAGGTAGTTGATTCATAGATCCAGGAAGTTTGATAAGACACATTAGAATTCCACTGGACCTCAAATTAATTTGAATAGGCCCAGTATTTGAGATATGTAGGCCAATTTAAGCCTCCCAACGTGAAAGGTGCTCTATGAATGTAGTTTTTTAGTTGTTGCTTTTTTCAGCCAAGCTGAATTGGTAGCATCTGTTCCTGTGAGTCAGAAGCTTGTGGTTTCAAGCCTAACATCAAGCAGTCAAGGTTGGCATTCTACTGAGTTGCTGAGTGCTAATCTTTAAGGAACAGAAATGTGTTTCTTTCACTTTAAAATGCATCTATTGACAACTATCACTTGTATGTTACAAAACATTCTCCCCAGTATCCCAGCAATATTTTAAAGGTTCAATCATATATCAAGGGCTAAGATCTGAAACCGACTGTACACGAGTTCTCAATCAGGAAGGTTCAATTCCAAATCCAGAGCTGACCACGAGGGCTGGGCTATTTTTTGAACAACCGTTTTGCCAGTCAGATATTGTTAAGAGTTGTGACATTGATGCCTATCTTCTATTCTATTCCAGGTCAGCTGGCTGTAGGTACATGTGAAATAGTGACTTTGGACAGAGACAGTAGTCAGCCACGAAGAACTATAGCCCGGCAAACAGCACGATGTGCTTGTAGAAGAGGGCAGATTGCAGGTACAACCAGAGCCAAGCCAGCCTGTGTGGATGGTAAGTGAGAAAAGGGGTTTATTTTAACATTTCTCTGTCAAATTGATAGAATCATGGAATAATATGCAGCCACCTGAAATGTGTACCATTCCCCCCCCCCCCCCCCCCTGTATTGTATGCCATCGGCTGCTGTAAAATCTTAATGTAATGGTTGATGTTATGATAGTTGAATAACATTTACGGGAGGCGCTATATGAGTAAAAAATGCTATGTGAAACATATAAATCATAGGCTATTGGTGATGTAAACAGCAAAATGACACAGACCTGAGAGTGAAGACTAGGTTATTAAACACAAATACTACCATGTCAGTGAAATGCAATTTCCAGTTGAACAGCACCGTTTGGCGTTTCATAAGATGATGCAATTTCCAACTTTCTTCGAAAACAATTTATAATAAATCCTTGCATTTGGTATTGAACTAGAAGTATAATTGGAAACCTTACATCGAATAGTTGATTAATTTCCCCCCAGTCCGTGACCTGCAGTTCAGAAGATGATACATAATTACTCAATAAAATATGGCATCTACAACAATACTAACTCTTAGTGTGCATTAATGAATTGACTTATTTGGGTCGATTTTGCCCTGCTGGCAAGCCATTTTGTTGTGGTGAGTTTTTACCATGTCAAGAAATTGACCTATCCCATCAGTATTACAACCATATTCACATTCACACTTTGGGTGTTGACTGTGGGAAGGAAAGGAGGGGAGGCTGGGGGAGTTTCTGATCGTTCATTTCTTCACTTAAGGACCTTGTGATTGAAACAGAATTCTCCAGATGTTGAGGAATTCACTTACCTTAGAGGGTGAAAGTCACTTGCCAAGGTAGAAAACATCACTAATGAGAAATTCACCCCTTGTTATTCCACACTCGCACAAAAAGAGCTTGATAATTAGCTTGCTGTGCATCCAGTGGGAAAGTATTCCCTAATATGTTTTATTTTGATCAGCAAATTGCATTGGGTGAATATTAGTGAACACCAACAGCTTTGAATCTGGCTACTTAATACTTAGGCTAATTTTAGGCACTTTTTCCCCCAAACAACCTTATTTAATGGTGATTCCCTTCCCTCATCTGGTTCTCCAGTCAAAGTAGAACTTCCAGTCTTCATTCTTACAAAGTCCCACCTCAAGACTCTCCTCTTCGACGGTCTCATAGGTCACCCCACCTCCCCTCTGTTTCGCTCCACCCTCCCCGATCTCAACCCCAGCTCAGGTCTGAAGCCCTGACTGTTCAGCGCCTTTGAACATCCTCCTGACGTGAAAGGTGCTATACGAATGTAATTTTGTTGTTGCTGATGTCGTATTTTGATGAGTTCTGATTAGTTTATGAATCACCCTGGCTTTGCCTTTCGTCTTTTGCTAATGGTATGACTGAATTTTTGCTTGATTGAACAGCAATAATTCTGTCTGTTTCTCGGTTGGCAACATGGTTTCAATATCATCATTCAGTAATGAAACTCCAGCAAGATGCCATGTTAACAATTACATTTTCTTACTTACAAGAAAGCAAAAATCAGCACTTAGACAGATATCCCTAATGCCTAGAAACGCAGGAGAATTGTTTATGATCTATTAAGTCCATGGACTGTAACCCATAGTCAAACTGGCACTTACAGTGCAGTCCTGGAGAGTGAGTCAATGTGTTGAGGTGCTGTTTTTCGGATGGGTTAAACTGAGTTCCTGTGTGCCTAATCTCTAGGTGGATGTTAAAGATCCCTTGACACCTTTTGGGGAAAAAAAATCTTTCTCTGTGTTGTCTGGATAACAATTCCCCAGATTAATTAGGTGTGATTGTTTGTGACGTTGTGCTGTGCGCAAAATAGTTAATGAGTTTCCTTACAAAAGCAGTTACCACGTGAAAATGCAACATTTTTCTCTGTCTCTGTCTCTGTGGAGGACAAAAGGGACTAGTTAAGTATAGCTGTGCCAAGCTTCCAATTTGCTGAGTCGGTATTTTGAAGGTAGGATTTAGCTAAATGCAAAATGCTTTAATTTGTTTATTAACACGCTTTCAGTTCTAAATCTTAAAATCACAAATCAAAATACAGGTACGTGCTTTGTTCCTTCATTCAGTTTAAGAAATGAGCATGGTTGGTGTCGGAACCCTGTGCTAAATAATTTGTCAGGTTTGAAGACGAAACAAAACTGTCCGTATCTATCCCTATTTTTAGCATTCTGCTAATGAATGCAAGCCTGTGCCCATGCTAAGAGCTATTTATACATGACTTGGAAATATAAATTCAATGTGCACTTAGGTGATGTGCCTATTTAGCTGATAGAATTCAGTATTGATCCAGAAACATTTCTTTACACAAAGGGTTGTGATAATGTAGAATGCACTGTCTCAGATGGCCGTAGATGCAGATCGATTGAGATGTTTAACGTGAAATAAATAGATACTTGTGAAGTTAAGGTATTAAAGGATAGAAATGGTAGGCAAATGGGATTAAAAGATCTGCCAGGATCTAATCAACTGTCAGATGATATTCAATGGACCTGACTGGTCTCTTTCTACTTCTATGATTTTAATAAGACTAGACTGTAGTGAATCACCCAGTAACTGTAATGCTAAAGGACAGGTTAGCTTGCTCATCAATTAGGAGTAAGTGAGAAGCATGAATGACCATCATTTCCATTACTTGTCTGCATCCGATGGTAATAAGCCTATTTTACTGAAAGCCAGAGAATATGGTCACTTATGTTTTCGTTATTGCCCAAATTAGATTTTTTTCGGCCCACAAAATGGGGCGCCAGGTCACCACCGGTATCATTTCCTGTCCAGCGTTCAGGAAGTGAGGTCAGCCTCAACCTGATCAGCCAGTCGTCCACCATTTTTGTCACGTGAAAAAACAAATAGCTATCAACAAAAGTAAATTCAGCAATAAGAATCAGTTCCCACCAACCCTACTCATGAAATAATTATCACATTAAACCTGATGAACAGTTGCAAAATGTACACCTTACTGCGCATGTTTTGCGTTCAAATCCAGGCAGGTCAGGGTGAAACCTTGAGCAAGTTTCCTTACTCCACATCCCTAATAATAATCCATTAAAAAAACACAATAATAAAAATTGGTCATTTCAATCCACGACTGTTTTGTGGGACGCTGCTGTGCGCAATTGGCTGCCGCATTTCGCTCACAAAATATACGGTCAATTGACTTTACAACATATTCTGTGAAGTGCTGTTGTCGTCTCAAAGACATGATAAGGGGCTATATCAAGGATTATTACTCTTATTTATTCGTTAGGTGTGTTTAGCTCTGACTGGCTGGTGGACCTGTCAGTCAGATCAATGACTCACTCGTCTTAAAGGAGACCAACCATTTAACTGAATTCCTCACCCCATCCCAAAGAATATTTCCACTCACCGTTTACGGAAATGAAAACCATTCAATCCCATTTCTCCACGCCCCTTAAATAATGACGTTCAGAGGGCTTAGCACTCAGATCAAAAAATTATATTCTATTACCCCCCCCCCCCCCCCGTTATTTGTGGCCAACTATAAGAAATATTTCAATTCATTTTATTTCTTGATGGGATTTACAGCACTGATAAATAGTGTTATAGTCATAAAGATTAAGAGAAAGTGGAATGAGATGGAACAATCCTTCCTGGGTTGTTTTGAGCCAGAGAAAGGGCTATAACTCATTTTCGAGCAGAAACAAGTGTTCATAGAAGCCATAATTTTTTATTTAAAGTATTTCGCCCTGATTTATGTCTCACCTGTCAAGCTGCAATAATTCTTTGAAATGCATTTATTATGGGGAATGACCTTGATGTTTTGCTATGTCGATGGATATTTTTCTCTTTGCTGGTCTACCTCTGCAAGTACTGGATATGCATCATTACTCCTTGTGGCAACGCAAGGCAGTCTTTTGAAGCGTGAAGCTTACAGATAGACCGCACTCAATTTATCGACAGAAACACATTAAAGAGATCAGTCACAATCATGATATTTCTGACGAATGCCACGTTACAGTCAAGCATATCGATGCTTATATTTATAACACACTATGAACGCATAACAATGGATATATTAATAAATAAAGTACAACTAAATTATAAAAACGTTGCTCTCTTTATAGATAAAAATACGTTTGTTTGTTTTTTTAAAAAAAGTACAAGTCAAGGAATTTCAATTTATGACCTTTGGAAATTGTCACCGTTTCACATCAGCATTTAACATTAGCACCGAAAAAAAAGCAGTTTGGAATAATTTAATTTTATGGATGTATTGTCGACAGAAATACCTAAATCCTTCACCGTACAGAGCCTTGAGATGTCTGATGTGCAACGTGCTCCATAAATGCAATCTGTCGTTGTTGTTGTTTAGCCTTCCCCTGGCAGTTTGTGGATTTATTACCAACAGAGTGGTTCAGCACTGGTTGCCTATAGCTGCGCATCATATAGCTTCAATACAATGGATGTATTTGGTTGCATAATAAATCTCCAGAACGCTGTTTAGAACATTGCCCCAAGCACATTCCAATGGCAATGTCACTCAACTTAGATTGCACCATGGGAAGCGGAATAATATTCCTTGCATTTGATCTAGCATCCACAATGTCAAAGTCTCAAAGAGAGCCAAAGGTAATTGCTGTCATGTGTCATCATGACTGTTTATGTGTTGGCAAAATGCACCAGCCATTTTGTGCAATACCACAAGGTATTGCAAGCAGCCATGAAGGAACCTTTCGTTGTCATCTGGAGAATTGTTAGACAAGACACACAGAGAAACTCCCTTCTTGTTTTGAGTAGTGTTCAGGGAGCTTGAATAGACAGAAGAGAAGGGATATCAGAAGACTAGCATTTCTAACAATTCAGTTGCTTGCTGTATCGGTATATTTTATGACCGTAGAGTAATGCGATAATTGTCTGTAAACAGAACATTGATCCATTTTGCTGGATTGAACAACCTTGCATAAATTCTTAATTTTGTTGGTCTAGTCCCACACAGGGCCACAAACAGGACATTCAAAGGCTCTATTTAAAAGACTAGAAGTTACATCTTCAGACTAAAAGTATCACATCTCATTCCGATCTTATTTTTAAGGCATTCAACCCTTAAAGGCTATTAATAGTGTGAGATTTTTGCCATCTACAAACCCATTATTGGTGATTTTGAGGCTCACCCAACGAGAGTAAAGCGCATTGTTTCCAAGTTTCGGACTCAAGTAATCGTCCAGCTAGATTGTGAAAATGATAAATCTATTGGATATGTAGTGTTTCAGAATGTAATGGCTCACTTAACTCTTGGCCCTATGTAATGCCAGTACTTAGAGTAGAGCAAGCTGGCAGAATCAAATTATACTGACAGCCCCTTCATTGTATTCGATGACCCCGTGTCCAAATGCCACTCAATTATTGAATATTGGGGGAGAGCCAGGAAAACTATTGGCAAGAATACAAAACTATCACAAAACAGACCTGTGATCCAGTAAAACACAGATTTAGTTGCCTCGTTTTTTTTTAGTGGGGAGAAAGGAAAGGGAATCCTTCGCAATTTAAGTCAGTCAGTTGTGAAAGAAAAGGTCTCAGGTGGGATCTCATGGAGGTGGATAATATATTAAGTGAATTGGGGAAAAAGTAAACCCGGAACAAGACTTCAAGATGCACAAGTTCAGGGAATTCTGGAATTCACTGGAATTCATTTAAAATCACAGCTCGATACTGTGATGAGAGCAACAAACAGGTGGGTATTCAACTTGAAGCTAGAAATCTGGATAATGCCATATTTTTCCGTGTTGCCGGAAGGAACCATCTATTCACCCACTAAGTATACAGTCAGTTCACTTCACAGCATAATCTGTGAAGCACTTTGAGATACCTTCAAGTTGTGATAAAGCGCTATATCCAATGCAAGGATTATTATTGTTAAATCACCATTGGAAAGAAGAAGATGGGTTTCATCTCATTACTTGAATTCCTAAGGACAAATCTCTGCAAATCAAACTTTGCTTTGACAAACTGGAATCTGTCTTGAAAGACCACATTGGATTTAATGATTTTGCCTTATACGACACTATAACAAGGTTTTGTTCAGTAATTACCTTTAAATTCTGCTGTGGAGTATAATAACACCAGAAATAGCAGTTATTAACTCTTAACTGGAAGCCCCAAATCTACATAATGCAATGCACAATGCCACTCGCTCAGAACCTGTAACTTCTGTGTGGAACCCGCAGTCATTTTCCCACGTTGCAGGCGATGTATAAGTGCGTTCCAACAGCGTCAATCGCAATTTGCTGAAACCTTTAATTGTGTGAAGCACAGCTAATGTCAGGACCTTGAGTGAAGGGCCTGATCTCTCTGCTAACGTGGTCGTGTCAGTTGATCACAATGAGTGCCACCAGAATGTATTATTTCACAGCCTTTTTATATGGGGGTGGGGGAGGGGGGGGGTAGCCTGATATAAAGAACTTCAGTGCAACACTGCCTAGTTTGAAAGGCATATCATTGACAGACCCTAACATTAGCAAGGCAACCCTGTTATTAAGCACCTCACTGGAGCTAATAGTTTACAG
Organism: Hydrolagus colliei; assembly: GCA_035084275.1. NCBI lineage: Eukaryota > Metazoa > Chordata > Chondrichthyes > Chimaeriformes > Chimaeridae > Hydrolagus > Hydrolagus colliei. The sequence continues at coordinate 8,640,487 of CM068762.1, read as the reverse complement.
TTACAAACTGAAAAGAGCATCTGTTTGCGAAAAAAAAATTATTTAATTTAACAACAACAACTTGCAATTGTATAGCACCCTTCAGGCAGAATAGAGTCACAGGAACTTAGTTGATGGTGAAATACTACTTTGTATACCCTTCATCAATCTCTTCCAACTTTTCTACATCTTTGCGTCAAACGTATTATGGAAGCATTTGATTTGCAAACCGTTGCAAGATTATACGATCGGATCAGAGGAAGAAATGACCTTCGAACCATTTGTTCCACCCTTCAACTTGCTGTCCTCCCACCACAGCATTGAGAAATGTATCTCAAAGTCTCGATAGTTAAGCAATTGTTAAGCACCGACACAACAAATTACATTTGTACAGCGCCTTTCACATCAGGGAGGCATCCCAAGGTGTGTTGGACAGTCAGGGATCAGCATCCGAACTGGTGGTTGGAATCAGGATTGGTGGAGGGTAGGGTGGGGGGGTGTTGGGAGGGTGTGGGTTGGGGGCTAGGAGTAGAAGGGTGATTGAAGGCACGGTCGAAGAGCAGCATCTTGGGACTGGTATTGAAGGAGGCACGAGAGGCTTTGGGTTGGAGTTCCAGAGGGTGGTTCTTCCATTTACTTGATTTCAGGAGTTACTCCAACTTCTCTGATCTATAAACAGGGAAAGGTCATCATTTTCACTGCTGCTCGCCTCCAGCGGAGCAAAAACTGATGGTTAATGGCTTTGCCCTTCATTTTCAATAAGTATTTAAAAGGTAAGGGTTAGTGATTCTAGATAGAGTGCATTAACCAATTACTCTTGACGGGATGATGGGGCTAGAAAAGTGTCCAAATCCATTGTCATTTTATACCAGCAACAGAATGAATATTAGATAACAGCTGTAGTGTGTTTTAGCCAATAGCTGAAATCCAATTTTTTTGGGGTTCTATTCCTGGAATTTCCGACAACTTTTCTTTGACTGATCTCAAGGGTTTCTCAGCCGACACTTTGCTGATAATTCCTTACTGGCTGGAAGAGAGAATTTGCCAGTTTTCTTCCTTGCACCAACAAATAATAATGCTCACATTTGAGAGAGGGCCTTTAACTTGCAAAGCGCTTCACAGGAGTTACTGTCAAGTGCAGTGACTGTGTCAGTGCCTTGTGGCGTCCTCCTGACGTGAAAGGCGCTATACAAGTGTAATTTTGTTGTTGTTGTTGTTGTGTATTTTGCAGGAAATAATGCGGCAGCTGATTTGTGCGCAATAATCTGCTGCAAACAGCTATGAAGTGAATGACTGTTTCTCTCTGCTGTTTCTCTCCCCCCCCCCACCAGCTTTTTCCTGGCAAGACATTATGATTAAGACTGTGAAACGAAATCAAGCTTCCCGCTTCACATCATTCCACAGCTGGAGAGGATATTGCTTTGTGTCTAGCACTATAAACAGTCCATTAAGGTTGGCTCCATTTTCCAATCGAGCTTTTCAATTTGAGAAACGACTGCCTCGTCAGCAAAAGTGAATCAATTATATTAGCAAATATACTCCTGTTGAAGAAGTGTGTGATTGCTCATTAACAACCGAGTTTTCCTGGAGATCACAACAACCGCCCAGAAGTCCGTTACAATCTACCTTCAAAATTATGGATCAATAAGACGCATTTGCGGATGCTCACTGAGAGACCCTTGAAGTGTGCGCGATAATGAAGCTGGGGAAGTTGTGCTAACCTGGGGCCTTAACCTTTGTCCGCCACCGCTTAAAAATATATACTAAAACATTAATTACCCTCCTTTGACATTCAAAGTTTTGTCCCTCAACCCCTACCTACCACCACCATCGGCCGCCCTTTCAGCCACTAAATCTCACTCCCTGTCTTAATCCCTCTGCATTGCCCCCTAATTTTCTTCGACTGATCTCAGAGTTCCTCGATGTATTCTTTGCTGGTATTCCTCACTGGCTGAAGAGAAAGCTCTTATTCCCTGTAGGTCACACCTGAAGACTTTCCTCTTCGACCGTGCCTTCAGCCACCAATCCTTTCTCCCAGGCATGTGGGGGGGTCAAACCACAGCAATGTTAACTGCTGTGAGACATTACCCCGCGTCTAAATACAGGTTGTTATTTCTCAATTAAAAACATTTGGCATCAGTCGGAACTGCTGCTTTGTCAAGCTTCTTAACACAGACAGACAATAAACCATCAATTAACATATTAACACGTGACAGCAGGTTTTTTTCCTGTGAGGACCATTTGGTGTGTTGTGTAGTCAGACAGACTGGCTGATGGGCTGCCTGTTTGTTTCCATTCTCAATTCACCAGACAGTTCTTAGTCAGCACTGATGTCTGTGTGTGTAAAAAAAAATCAGACGGCAGAGCTTGCTTACAGCAGACCAGCAATATAGGGGCCAAGATCAGCAAAGTGTCTAATGCCAAATCAATTAGACGAGATGTGAGAGTAATCATGCAGCTTATTGCATTCAATGGGACGCACATTAAAAGAATTCAACTGAAACAGATGGAGAGGTCATCAGATACCTTCCTGTGAAATTGTTCCACATCTGCCGTAGTCCTCCATCTCCTTCTCTCTGCCTCTCTCCCTTTTCCCTCTTCCATTTCACTGTTTCACTCTTGTGCGTTCTCTGCCTCTCCTTACCTGATCACATTGCTTCTCATATCCCGAGGCACCAGCGGAGTCTATAGTGTACTGAGGTGGATTAACTTAATAACTTAACATCAGTGTTAATAAGCTTATGTAGAAGTTTCTCTCCATAGGGGCCTTAGTTAGCATTTTTTATATTACAATCATTAAGATCATTAAGTACCCAGGGCATTGATATGCAGTACATTTTAAGTGTAATCTAATTATGTCCTCAATAGCTTTACTCAGATTCAATTGGATGTCAATAAAATAATAATCATAATAATAATCCTTGCATTTGAAATAACGCTTTTCATGTCTACTAGACGTCTCAAAGCACTTTGCAGAATATACTGTAAAGTGAATTGACTGTATATATGTGGGTGAAACGCAGCAGCCAATTGCGAGCAGCAATGTCCCACAAACACGGCGTCTTGGATTGAAATGACCAATTTCTTTTTTTTGAAGGATTATTAAGAGGCGTGTGGAGTAAGGAAACTTGCCCAAGGTGGCAGTGATCAACTCCCTACCACAGGAAGCACCGTTACATATGTTACCATTGACTGAACTAATTTTCTAATTAAGATTCACTTCATGGTTGTCTGTGGGGCATTGCTGTGTGCAAATTGGCTGCCACATTCACCTGTAAATACAGTCACTACACCTTAGAGAAAATTCTGCTGAGAAACATTTTGAGATCCTTTGATATTATAGATGGTAGATCAAATGTGAGTATTATTAATAATAATCATTCCGATCTAACAATAGCAAACGGACTCTTGTAACATGACTCTTACAATAATAATCCTTGCATGCTATTCACATGATTATGTAACTGTGCATTATCAATAACACATTCTGCAGTTCCATCTGAAACTTACTTAGTTCACTTTCTGGCCAGCCAGAAAGGTTAATATTTTCAGATGACAATCAGATTTCCTATTCCTGGGGAAACATCAGTATTTAAACTCAATTTAATGGTATTGAATCCAAATAAAAGAAAAAAAAGCCATGTTCTCCAAATTGACTGCAGCATTCGTCCACAAAAATATTCACTACCACTCTCCAGTACATCCTGTGAAGAGATTCGACAACAAACTAAACTACTGTATCAAATGCAAGGATTATTAATATGAATTATTATTTTTATTATATACTTCATTATCTTACCCGAATGGAGCGTAAAGGATGACTATGGTTGCCTTATTCACTGTGGACCATTGTTTGTCACTGCTTTTATGGGAACAAAGCAGCGGTGGTGACACAGTACAATTAGGAAACAAGAATAAATATGTCACGTGAGTTGTCTAAAGTGAGTGAGGCAGTGGAACCCATTCACAAAACAGCTACACGGGTAGCATTGGATCATCAATCTGGAAAGTAAAGTCAATTGGTGTCATTGCACAAAATATAGTGATTACTGTAACAGTGATAGAACGGACCGTTCAAGCAATATGGAATACCAAAACACAAAGCAAAATATTTTCGCGCACACAAACATTCAGTCGGTTCACTTTACAGTATATTCTGTGAAGCGCTTTGAGACCTCTAGGAAACGTGATGAGGATGGAAGGATTATTATTATTACACACTCGGAGACATGCTTTGCTTCAACAACAACAACAACTTCGATTTATATAGTGCCCTGCACGCTTCCCTTTGAATCGCTGAAGCACTTCTAGATCAGGAAAAGATATTAAGATGATTTTACAAAATCCAAAGGATGATGGATTTTCCGAACTCCACTGCAACTGGATAAGTCATCCAATGTTGATTATAATCCTTAGACTGTACTCGGTACAGCACCTTGTATGTTGGAAGGACGTCCCAAAGCGCTTCACAAGCTATACTGTAAAGTGGAGCAACTGGATGCTGGGAGTGAGATTACAGTGAGATGGATATTCTACAACCATCAGATCAATCATTCAATCGAAACCTACATTTATATAGCGTCTTTCACGTCGAGAGGACGTCCCAAGGTGCTTTACAGTCAGGTTACAAGAGCAGTGGGGGGTGGGGGGTGTCGGGGCAGGATCTAGTCGGCTGAAGGGCCTTCATCGTCCAAGTCTTTGATACTTTGAGCGGTCGATGTTGTTACAATTTAATTGCTTTTGCGGCTGAAGCAAATGGGGAGGAATGTAGCAGATCAGAGCAATTATTCGTTCTTGGCCAATGAATTCTTTAAGCGTTTCAATGCTCTGTGGGCTTTGGACCCATAGGAGGCTTCTCAGAATTCAACAATTTAAGTTGTACAAGTTATAGGTAAAAACAGATCCAAGTAGAGATTTTGTTTTGTTTCCTTTGCTGCGGCGTGCCAGCTGCCATTAATGATTCTTCTTGTGACTGGAATAAATCACTCTTGGCAGATTAGAGAGAAGGGAAGTTGTAGTTGACCACACTTGGATTCACTGATGTTATGATGGGAGAAGGAAGAGGATGATTTTTTTTTACAGAGAAGAGGATGTTTTTGGACAGAGATAGATGTGTGGGATTTTCACTGTATCATCATGTTACGTGGTAACAGAAGTGCTCACAGGGGAAATGACTGAGGCTAAAAGATGTGCCAAAGTACATAAATACAAGTTATTGTCATTTTGTTACCTTTTGACATAAATGTTGTCAATGTCCCACTGAAGGAAAACAATTGATGATCCTTTGAACTCAAAATATCTATTTATATTTAAAATTATGTTAATCAGGATTTCTTCTCGGACATAATAATAATCCTTGCATTTGATATAGCGCTTTTCATGTCTTCTAGATGTCTCAAAGTGCTTCGCACAATAGACTGTCAAGTGAATTGACTGTATATTGGCGGGTGAAGCATATACAACTCGGGTCAAAATCCATATTTTCTGCATACTGTGAACAAAATTTACATTCATACATGTTCATGTTCGTTCGGATGTCTCAAAGCACTTATCAATATTGCCTTGGCATCCGAGGCTGGGGTTTGGGAGGTGAAAAATGACTGAAGGCGAGGTCAAACAAGTATTCATTAAGATTAACCAATGATCAGCCTTTCATAATGTGGCCACTGTTGGCAGTGGGATACAACAAGACCCTCCTCTTCGACTGTCCCATCAGTCACCCCAAATCCACCTCTTTCCCTCCACCCTCCCCATCCTCAACCCCAGATCTGGTCTGAAACAATTAACTGTTCAGCACCGTGGGACATCCTCCTGATATGAAAGGCACCATACAAGAGTAATTTTGTTGTTGCTTTGTATTCTGTGAAGCGCTTTGAGACGTCTAGAAGACCATGAAACGCGCTAGATCAAATGCAAGGACTATTAATATTATCACCCCCCCAGAAAGTCCAGACCTGTTTCAAATGTTAACTACGAGGAATCATTAAAATTGTTTTCACAGTTAAATGTAGAAAACATTGGCACAACATAAATTTTTAATGCGTTTTAGTGATACACAACCCGAATCCACTCCTAGAATCGCTGCAGCAATTTATTTTTCAATCCAATAGTTGTCAGATGATTGTTCCCACCACTTTTATTTCTTTCTAAAAAAAATATTTTGGAAAGCAATTTCATATTCAAGGTCAGGATATTCAGAAATGTAGCACAGCCAAATGTTTTGTGTTTGATTCGGCGAGTGACTGCCAAACACTGCCGTATTTTGTACACTAAATGTACAGTTAATTAACTTTACAGTATATCCTTTGAAGTGCTTTGAGATGTCTTGAGGTGGTGATAAGGCACTAAGTCAAATGCAAGGATGATTATTATGATTATTGAAACAGAAAGTGCTGCTCTTTATTTACAAAGGAAAATGAACTGCAGGATAATAATAATAATAATTTTTGATGTCTCCCTAGGTACACATGTAGCTCTGGTTATCACAGTGGGGTTTCCAATCTGTTTCACAATTTTTTCCTCTAAGTATGACCGCATTGGCAGCAAAGTTTGGCAAACACAGCTGGTGTAGAAGGACAACATCAAACTGTTTCAATTGTAACTTTGTTTGTGATTAGACATATTTCAAGATACAGTATATCATACAGGAGACAGTATGTTCAGACGGCAGAAGCTAGGTTATAATATTATAACCCAGATTCTATTTTATATGGTGTAAATAATAAACTCTTGCCTCTCCAGTGCATTGGGGCATCTTCCCAATGTGAAAGATTGTGGAGTCCTATAGCTCAATGGTTAGAGCACTCGGACTTGCAAGCGAGAGACCTGGATTCAATTCCTGTCAGGGCAAAATCTTGGGCAAGTTTCCTTACTCCACAAATCTAATAATCCTCTCTCAAGAAGAAAAACGCAATAATATTAATAATAAATTGGTTTGTGGGGACACTGCTGTGAGCCATTGGCTGCCGCGTTTCGCCAACAAATATACAGTCAATTCACTCTACAGTATATTCTGTGAAGTGCTTTGAGACCTCCAGAAGATGTGAAAAGTGTTATACCAAATGCAAGGATTATTATAATTATTTTTATGCCTCTGTTTCATGTCCTTCCAACATGAAAGGCGCTTTACAAATTTAACTTTGTCGTTTTGGTACCTAGCAGTAAGTAGGATGCCAGTTATTATTCTATTGCTGAATCACTTTTCCAGTGCTAACAATTCTTTCTAAATAAATGAATCAATAATAAAAATGCAGTCACTCAATCTGCGACCGTTTGTGTACAATTAGCTGCTAATTGTGTACAATTAGCAAGCGCATTTCGCCCACAAAATATACAGCCAATTCACTTCACAGTATATCTGTGAAGCGCTTTGAGACATCTCGAAGACGCGGTAAGGCGCTATATCGAATGCAAGAATTACTATTATTTCAGAAGACGCAATATAATTGTTGTTATAGACCTTGATATTTGACTCCCCCCCCCCCCCCCCCCCGCCCCCCAAATCCATCAATGACCCCAAATGCATATTACAACAGGGTTCCACTGTATCAGGAGGATATGCTTCAACAGTTGAGATTTGGAGATGAAGAGAAATTCTGAAGTTTTTGTCGGATTATCTTTGGGGTTCTGTGGGTAGGGTGTCTATTCCAGAACTGTCGCTCAGGAGTTATTGTAGCTGGGCTGAAATCCATGATAAGCTAAATTTGTATTGGCTGTGGAAGAATTAAGCTTGACGGGCAAAACAGACTACTGCCACTCAAACTAAAGTGAAATCAATTTCAAATGATTACAGATAACATTCCATAGCTTTTCTTTCTTGGTTTCTGAATGGGATGTGGTATTTGTAATGTTCAGATCACGTTGGAGGAAAGACAAAGTTTTAATGAGTACCTTCACATTATGCCCACTGCAATTATTACCCCAACAGGAAAAGGGGCAAATGTTACACGGTATTATTCATTTGTAATGTGCTCGTACAAGGGAGGAGAGTATGGGAGAGGGAATTTGGAGGGGTGGAGGGAAACGCTTGCCTAATGGACTGAATTGATCCAAATGGCCTGATGCTATGCTGTAAAATTCATGGCAATTCCATGTAGATTTTAAACTCTAGCACAAATTTGATTCAACTTTGAACTGCACTGATATATGCTAAATGTATATAATACTATTGCACTCAACAGATAGAGAAGATTTTGATTCTATCAGGCAATATTTTATATTCTAACTCAAGTCCCAGAGGCTAAATTATTGTACTACCTCGTCCCCATTTGGCATTCATTGAAATGTTTTGATGTAATTATGTTTGGGATTAAATGTAATGATTCCCTCATGTTTTATTTGCAGTGCGAGTTGTAAAGAGCAAGCAGTGGTGTGAAATGATCCCCTGCTCAGACGGAGAAATTTGTGGTTTATTAATAAACAAATCAGGCTGGACCTGCACACAACCAGGAGGTCGAATAAAGACAATCACGGTAGGTTCATGTTATAATTACACTAATGTGTTAACTACTTACTTTCCAGGTCACAATCTTTGTGCTTTTCAGGGACATTTACTGGGGGAATTCTCTACCCCAAAAGGCTGTAGATGCTCAGTCCTTGAACATATTCAAGACTGAAATTGACAGATTTCTTATGGATAAAGGGATGAAGGGATATGGGGATAAGGTGGGCAGGTGGAGTTAGATTAGAAGATCAGCCATGATCCGATTGAATGGCGGGGCAGGCTCAAGGGGCCGAATGGCCTACTCCTGCTCCTTATCTTTATGTTCTTATGTATGTTCTTATAAACACATCCAATCTTCACCCACCAGGTTGAGGGGTGATTTGATTAAGGTACTTCGGATGATAAAGTGATTTGTAAGGGTTCATGAAGAGAAGCTATTTCCTCTGGTGGGTGAATCCCAAAATTAGATCCAGACCATTTAAGAATGAAATCAGGAAGCATTTTTTTCCCTCAAAGTGTGGTAGAAATCTGGAATTCTCTGCCCACAAAAGGTTGTGGATGCTGGATCCATCCAAACCTTAAAGAGTGAGGTTGATAATGTTTTGGTAGGTCAGGGTATTAAGGGATACTGGGAGAAAGCGAGAAATTGGAATTGAAAGGATTAGTAGAGGTACAGATCATCCATGGCGGAACAGGCTTGAAGGGCATGTTCCTATGTTCCTTCCTATGTTCACCTACAGAAACTGTAAAAAAGAACTTAATATTGAGGCATTTACTTTCAGCAATGAAATGATCAGAAACCACAAATGAATTAGATTCCGCGCAACAAATTTCATCCTTCGAGGAAAATATGCGGTTAACTAAATGATATGTGTGGGTTACGTTCGACAGATGTATCAGTTCAGCAGATCTTTATAGCCTTAATACATGCAAACACTTCTCATTAACTACTTTCCTGTTGCCGCTTTAACCCCAATCCTGTGTTTTGATGCACCATGAAGCTGGATAGACAGCTGGATGAAACCTTTTCAAGTAATATCTACATTAAAAATAATAGTCCTTTGACATTTTTTGAAGGCCACTGACCGACAGAAAAGAGAAAGCCCTTTTATTTGCTGTGAAATCACAATGCCATATCCATTGAGCATTCGTATGAGTGAAAAGTGGAAAGGAAGCATGGAGCAAACTGAGAAAAAAACACTCCTTAAATAGATCAATAAAGGGCAACAGAGGACAGCAAGCACTGTAACACCGAATTACTGTCAGAGAACAATCTAGCAACACCAATAAAGAAGGGAAATGGTGTTTTGAAACACGTTAACCTGGAACGATTTAGATCTGAAGTATAGTACTACAAAGGAGCCATGATTTCATGTGACCTTATTCATATCTCCTTGCAGAAAATTGCTTTAATTTCATATTTGTATCGAACAGTGTAGAGTTTGGGTTTCCACCCAATCGCTGCATGGACCAAAGTAAACCTTCCTTTGGGTAGAAATTCCACCATGATATACAGTAGATACAATCTATTAACGTAGCATTTGAGAGCATACAGAATTTGTCAGATTTGGGAAATCTAATCATTAGTTGTGAAGCCAGATTTTCTGTAAGTTAGAGGAAGAAGAATTGCAAATGATCGATGAAATAACCAAATTACCCTTTGCCTCATTTATACCGATCATTTCAGAACACTGAATGAAAATGTATAAGTCGGGCGCATGAGAGAGACACACAATCAAAAGTGACATTTACTGTTTGCATTTCAAACCATGATTCACATGCCCAGATCTCTCTCTCTCTCTCTCTCCACTCTATCTAAAATGTGTTTTGCAAACAGAAATCTGCCTTCCTGTTCTGGAATAATCCTACAATTTGAAGTGAGGTTAGATTGCTTCTGGTAGTGTGCGAAGATACATGGTACAGTAGTTCTGTGGTAAGAGCACTCAGCTCGCAAGCAAGAAGATCTGATGTGCGCAATTGTCCGAGCTTTGCCTACAAAATACAGTCAATTCACTTTACAGTGTATTCTGTGAAGCACTTTGAGATGGCTCGAAGTCGTGATTATTACTACTATTATTATAAACGGCAAAGGCCCATTAAGCCAGTTCCTGGAGAGAGCATCTCCTTCGCACTCAGACTCTACCCACTCTCCCGGTTCTCCCCTCCGAGGGGAAATGACAAAGGAAATCAATCAGATAGTCCGTGATGCCAAGAAAAGACTCAGGGATCCAGAGCTGTATCCATCCCAGATGCCAGTATTGCATTTTGTTTAGATTTTGCAAAGCAATCAAGTTACTCGGAAGAAGAATTACTAGAAGATTAGTGGGATATAAAACTACTTATTGATGGCAGCGTAGTTTATTAATGCACACTGTGCTTCAGTTCTCTGTTGAAAAATAGAAGCTATTACTTTGTGCTCTCAGAGCAAGCCCCAAACCACCCACAATTAAAACATTTCTCGGTAAAAGTTAGTGAAAATCAAAGTGACACTATATACTCAGAGATTTAACCTTGCTAATAGAGTTTATATATGCACCATGCATTTTATGGTTCCCTGCTATTAATATAGATTACTCTTAGGAACTGAAACAGAGAGGCAATTTGTCTTCACTTGAAGGATGTCAAAAAGGTTGAGAGTTTATATTCTCTAGCGTGGAATCGCTGGAGACAGATGTGTAACAGATGTAAGAGAAACACAAACAAAAAATCTTTCAATCCATATTTCTCAGACAGTATCTTTAGAAAATGTACAGGTTCTTGAGAAGTGAGGAAACTGTATTTCCATTTGGTCTGGAAACTTACTGCCCAGAATTTGAAGAGACTTTTATTTTGATGGTAACCTTGGGCCCATGTACCCATTGCCTTCGTTCCACTGGATCTGGCCTCCTCCTTGTCCCCCGAATCCTCCGTTCGACAATTGGCGGCCGTGCCTTCAGCCACTATGCCCCGAGGCTCTGGAATTCCCTTCCTCACCCCCTTCGCCTCTGAGATGCCGTTCGGCGTGGAGGGCGCTATATAAATCCAAGTTGTTCTTGTTGTTGATTGACCGGTTGAGGTCGAGGTTCACAGTTGAGGTTGTGCCAATGCATCGTGCAATATTTGTGCTCAAACTTAGCAACAGTGACTTCCAAGGTGTTACCGAGGTTAACAAGGCCAAAGTTTCATTGAAACATAGAAACAGGAGTAAACTATTCAGCCGCTTGAGTCTGTTCTGCCACTTTATAAGATCATGGCTGATCTGCACCTCAGGTCCAATTACCTCTACCCGCCGTTGCCCGATATCCCTTAATACTGTGACCCAGGGAATATCTATACATCTATCTGCGTCTTTCTATACTTACAAAATGTATGTAAAGTTAGCAATTTGTTCCTTCTCACCCATTTTGTTAACAACACTAAAATATGTACAACTCACAAGAGTAGTTTGGATGAAGATGGCCATTTGACCTTTCAAGATCAGTTAATTGATCTCTTTGTTCCGGGATAGCCACTCCACTGTTCCCCCGTCATCGTGTTAATATGTTAATTAATTAATTAATCTAGTACCCTGGCCTCAATCACCCTCCCTTGTAACCTATTCCAGTTGTTCACTGCACTTTCAGTCAATTCACTTTGCAGTATGTTCTGTGAAGCACTTTCAGACGTCTCGAAGAGTTGATAAGGCGCTATATTAATTTGCAAGGATTATTATTATTTATTATTAAGAAGTACTTCCTAAAATTGTTCTGAGCAATTCTAAGCCAATGTCTTACTCTGCGATATCAGTTCGTACAGAAGTATTGTTCTGGGTTTACTCTCTCAATCCCAATTAAAATAATTTGAGAAAATATGTTTTCTTTTGTCTAGCTAGCAGCTAAAGAAGCTAAATAATTTAAGCATTCTCTGCCTCGTACCATCTGCCAAGAAGATGATATAGTGAAACTCTGGTTATCTGTTTATGGATTTAACCTCAGTCTCTCTCCCTCTTTGGAGTCCTGGCTCCACACTGACTAGGAATCCAGCCACAAAAATAAGTCAAGGTCGATAGCTTGAGGGCGTTCCTGGAATTTACTGCAATACAGTTCTGCTCTCCGCGACAAGAGTGACTGACTGTACAGGCCCTTGAGACAGTTCGGAGGAGAGCAACATGGATGATCCCTGGTGTTGGTGGAATGAGATATGAACAACAATTAGACAAGCTAGGGGGCTCTTCGGTCTTCAAAGGGGACGTCTCAAAGGAGGACTCAGAGAGATGTCTAGAATTTTAAATGGAATTGGAAGAGTAATCCCAGAGAAACACTTTACGATGGGTTGAGACGATAGAACAAGTGAGGACAAAGCTTTAGAGTTGCAAAGGGCAGTTTCAGGGCAATCACCCAGAAGTGTCTTTTTACCCACAGGCTAATTAAAGACTGGAACAAGTTTCCAGGAATGGTGGTGGAGGCCAAGATTTTGACTTGTTTTTAAAAATGATAATAATAATAATAATAATCCTTGCATTTGATATAGCGCCTTATCACGTCACCCAGACGTCTCCAAGCGCTTCACAGAATACACGCTAAAGTGAATTGACTGTACATTTTGTGGGCCAAAAACAAACAGCTCAATGCCGTGATGGGGAGACGTGAGGACGGGTATTCTGGAAGGATAAGATAAAATGGTTCAAAGGGCTTTTTTCGTCCGAACCAATCTTGTGATCTTGCAATCTTGACTGCTGCTGCACAGCCCTAAATATACATTACAGTTGCCAGAATTAGGCAACCGTTTCTGTGTTGACTGGGTGCCTCATCACATTGTCTACAGACACAAAACAAATAATTTTGCAGCAGCTATTGTGGCTTGAAAACTGTTCTTTCTTATGCACACTGAAGATAAAATATGTATTCAATCTCTGCTGAACTGAATAATGTGCTGTAAACAAGTTGTGAGGGAAACCCTATTATCAATGCAGATCAGTCCAATGTCAAGGCATTGCAGGTACAAATTAAAATGTAATAATAATCTTTATGTTTGGATCCGCAAGCAGCTGAGCTCCAGCTCTGTGATTTCAGGATGCTCTGTGAAGATAATAATAGTTTGCTTTGATGATTCATTCCATTTGCAAACCTAGCAGAATGCTTTCACGCAGCTACAGTGAAATAAAGCGTATTAGATAGGTAGATGGTTCAGAAGGAGAAAGCAAGGATTTCATTTTCTTTGACTGTTTTGGCTTCCCTCAGGTAGCAATTAATAATAATAGTAATCCTTGCATTTTGATACATTGGGTTTCACATCCTCTAGACATCTCAAAGCACTTCACAGAGTGCAATTAGTCATTACCTGAGTGGTGGGGCGGAGGTGAGGGTGGGGGAGGGGGGGTGGTCGGGATGCTGTCAATGCTGGCCAGAATACCTTGCTGCTTTAAAGGATATCTCTTGCAATAAATTCCATCTCTTTGCAGTTTTAAGGGAGATAAAAGGCCAACCTGATGTTATTCTTAGCCTCGATGCTGACAAACTGCTTCTCACAACTAGCTGAAGTTCTACTCGGAGGGAACCAGAAGCTGAAACACTCGATTCTGTCAGCTGAATGGGACAAAAGAAGTCTTGAACGTTGGCGACTGATATCAAGGGCTAGTGGGAGCTTTGCAACCCCTCCCCAATCTACAGCTTGGAGGAGAAGGTCTTGAGCCCTGAGGAGGACCACATTCCTTGGAGGAGCCCTCCCTGGTGTGGTATTTGTAGGCCCCCTGTTGCTCTCCCAACCCCCCAAATAACTGAGACAAATGCAAAGAAATTTACAGCACAGAAGGAGGCAATTTGGCCTTTCAAGGCTGCACTATCTCTCAGAGCAAGTGGGTTATTCATGTCCTTCCAAGCATCTATCCTTCATATACCTGTCTACCTCCCTCCTGAATCCCACATTAGAGTATGCCTCCTCCACCTTCCTTGACAGAGCATTCCACATCCTGCTAACTCTGAGTGATATTATTTTGCCTTGGCTCTCCAAGCCCACACCAGCAAAAGAAAAGTTTCAATCCTAAATCCAATTATTTAGATATTTCCACATTTCTACACAAGTTATATTGCTTGTCTAAATTTATCCCAATTACCATTGCCTTCATCCCAAACCTGAAATGATCGAAAAAGAATTGTGCACCGACCAGTCTTAATAATTTAGTGATTTAGTCTGACACAAATGTCAAAGGCACATTTTTTTATGAGGTAAATAATTGTACCTTTAAATAATGGGGCTGGCATATTATTCTGAATTGAATTTATACATGGAATAATGAGCCATCTGGAGTGAATCACAGATAGGCATGAGAAATAGTTTTAGGCAGCGTGCGGATAGGTGGCAGGAAAATAATCTATCGAATGCGACACAAGAAGACGCAGGTTAGAAGAAAATGTCATTTCAAGGAGTGCAGGGATACGAAAAACCTAAACATACTATGTTATGCAGAGGACAACCACAATAACAACAAATCACGTTTGTATAGCGCCTTTCACGTCGGGCGGACACCCCGAGGTGCTGATCTGGATGTTGGAACATTAGGATGCTCAAGAGATGAAGATTATATCATTAAAAACATCATAAACTACAAATCCAACTCCCAGTGATAATAATAATAATAACAACCATTCTTGCATTTGATACAGACACCGTGTCACACCCTTGAGATGTCTCAAAGGGCTTCCCAGAATTTATTGTAAAGTGAATTGACAGTGTATTTTTTGTGGGCGGGACAGAAATTGTTTAGCAACCTAAAATGGGAATGCATTCAGACTCTCCTGCAGAGAAGATCAAAAGACGAAGCAGGCCTTTCTTTGGCCTTTTCCTATCTCATCCTTTCAGAAGACCCATCTACCTGACCATCCTCCCATCACAGTATCTCAGTGTTTTATTTTAAATGAGTCTCACCGCCGTCCTGGCCTCAACCACTCTTCCCAGCAACCCGTTCCAGTTGTTAACAGTTCCCTGGGTAAAGATGTTGTACATGGGTAAGAGATACACAGAATAAATTCAATGGGGGTAATTGTGACACGCCACTTTTTGTTTTACAGTCTATGCGATTCTGTGCTCCATTTCCAAATTTTAAACCCCTTCTGTCACCATGCAACACATCACATCTCACTCCAACTAACGTGTTATTACCACTGACAGACTTAAGTCAGTAAACTTAATTTATTTTAATTTGAACTCAGAAATATAATGCAGTGTTCAGTATTTAACTGTACTGATGCATTGACATTGGTTGCGCCTAATATGAATTCTGTTTTGTGACAGTGGAATGGTGGTACAAATTGTGTGACATGTCTGTTACCATAACATGATATAACTCACATTGCTTCATGTGAATATTTAAGAAAAAATTTAAACCTAGCCTTTACTTATATGTTTCAGCTAGTGCAAGTCAATGAACTGTCTATAAAAATAATAATAATTCGTACATTTGATATGGTGCCTTAGCATGAATTCGAGAAAATAATAATAATAATCCTTGCATTTGATATAGTGCTTTTCACATCTTCTAGACATCACAAAGTTCTTCATGGAATATACTGTAAAGTGAATTGACTGTATATATGTGGGTGAATCACGACAGCCAATTGTGCACAGCAACTGTCCTGGATTGAAATGACCAATTTATTATTGTTTGTTTTGAGGGATTATTATTAGGTGTATGGAGTAAGGAAACCTGCCCAAGGTTTCGCCTTGTTTGGAATTGAACCTTGCTTTTAAGGTGATTGCTCT
Organism: Hydrolagus colliei; assembly: GCA_035084275.1. Taxonomy (NCBI): domain Eukaryota; kingdom Metazoa; phylum Chordata; class Chondrichthyes; order Chimaeriformes; family Chimaeridae; genus Hydrolagus; species Hydrolagus colliei. The sequence goes on along the minus strand of CM068762.1, from coordinate 8,624,349 downwards.
AACCACTGAGCTACAGGACTCCAAGAGATGTTTGAAAGCGCTTCACCAAATATACTGTAAAGTGAAGAGACTGTATATTTTGTGGATGAAACACGGCAGTGTCCCACATAAGTCGTGGATTGTGTGACCACATTTGTTTTATTATTATTATTTTTATAAAGGGATTATTGCACCAACACATTACCAAACTCGAAAAGTTGTATGCATTGGCATCCAAATAATTTTTTTCTGCACATATAAACTGTTTTTCGAAAGAAACATATTGCTAGATTCATCACTGAATATTTTGTCTTGTTAATTTTGTGGTGTTTGGACTCTCACTGTTCTTTTCTTTAATCCATCTTTTTATGTGGTAATTGCCAGTGTCTTTGATTGCCCTTCACAGTGGGTATGGCCTTTTGATTCCTGTGCCAAAAATAGATGTATGTTTCCATCTTACATATTGCTTCAAAGGAATATACAGTCTCTGGATATTTACACTGGAAATATATGCTATGAGGCCACTCAACAACATAATAAACCACTATTGCAAATTATCGTGTGATAAAAAGAGGATGGAGAATACAGAAGGGGGTGTAAAATGTGATATGATTATTCACACAAAATTGTGCCTTTTGCGTCAGGAGGAAGTCCCAAAGTGCTTCACAGGATAAACTGTAAAGTGGAGTGAATGTGTGTTTTGTGGGCAGCCAATTAGCGCACCTCAATGTCCCATAAAATGAATGACCAATTTTATTTGGGGAATTCCTGGCATGGAGAAATTCCCTTTTCTTTTCAAATACAGCCATGGGATCTTTAACATCTACCTGAACCAGGCAGTTGGGGCCTTAGTTTAAAGTCTCATCTGAAAGATGGCATCTGCAATGATGCAATCCACTCCAGCATTGCATTGAAATGTCAGCCTGGACTATATGAGTTCCAAGTCCCAATGTTAGTCTTGAACTCACAATGTTCTGACTCAGAGGTGAGAGTGCTACCAACTGAGCCAGATTGACACACAATTAACACAAATAACAATTAACGCAATTAATTCATCAGCACTATTCACAGTACATATTCACAGTATTTACTCAGATAAAAGGTGCTTGACAAAGCTATTTATGATTAACTATTCATCTGTCAGAAGAGACATTATTGAAATATCTCGTTTCAGTTCCTTATATTTGGGATTTAAGCAATCCTGTTAAAATTCATGTTTAGTTTGCCTACAAATACACTACAAATCCCAGTAAACATGTTGTGAAGTGCTTTGCAATCTCTCGACTATTCCATATGGCGCTGCATCAAACGCAAGAATTATTATTATTATGTATTGGCATCAAAAATAGGCATGAAAGCTGTTTTCTCACCCTGTGAAAGAAAATTCTTGAAAGAGTTGCTGCCAACTTCATAATGGATGAATGGTTTGGAAAAGTAAAAGATTTTGAAAGTTAAAAGCAAACGTTAGAAGTCAGAGAATGAAGGAGGAATTGAGCGGGGAACAAACAAAAAAGTTTTTTTTTAAAAAAATGCGTCCTGATGGGAATAGGCTTCAGGTTTGATCGTAGAAATCTTTGATGACACAGGCAGCATTCTTTGGCGGAGTATTTTGTTCTGTATATGACGGTCAAATCACCGACTGGCCATAGCATCACTTGTCAAACATTGCCTCCATCCTGGGATGAAGTAATTCTGCTGCAGGGACTACATGTGTGACTGATCCACAGTTCAAAAAAAAGTGCAGCATCAGACATTGGATCATTTCATTTGTGACCGTGGCTCGTGCAGTGGTTTCAAAACCATTGCAGTCACTCACCATTTCAGCACTCAAGCAACAAATGGAGCCCTCTTGGAATTCGCTTACTTTTCACACACAATGGGCCTGCTTGGAATGTGATTGATACCTCCAGCAAGAGTAAGAGACTGCCTATAAATCAGCAATGTGCTGATGCATTGAACGAAGATCATAGGGCTCTCCTGGTTGAAGGAAAGGCACTCCTCTGAGTTTACAGATTGCACATTTTGCGTTTCCCTCGGTAGATGGACTTCTAACAGGTCTGTGCAAAGCAATTCCTGATTTCCAGTTGCTTTTCTAAGCGAGACATTGCAGGTAAACCACACAAAATACACAATCAATTTACATTGCAGTATATTCCTGTGAAGCGCTTTCAGACGTCTCGATGATGTGATAAGGCACTATATCAAACACAAGGATTATTATTAATATTTACTCTATGTGTGTAGATGTAGATACATAAACCACTTAAATTAGTTTCCGCTTTGCACTGAGATGATTTCCCTTGTTTATTTTGGTACTGCATTCATTATCTAGAAAGGCTGCAGAACAGGACAGAAGGGAACAGAACAATTACTATTTTGGCTGTTCACATAATTTCGAAACTCCCATCTCTCCTTGACATTTTCTGGATAGGGAAATGCATTGGGGCTACTCCTAAAGTTTAACCAACGAACCGGGTTTGAACAAATGACTTTTAGTGGGTGATTAACATTTAAAATCAACGCTTATTGGTGGCAGATGGTCCTTCATATGAATGACGGAAATTAGCATCTTGTATTGGGTTTCATCTGGCATCTCTGAAAAATGTTATTCAGTGTCAGTCTCAGAAAATGTGTACATCTAGGCAATTTGTTTATGCGTCGCAGCAAACAATTTGAAAAGCCATGTGAAAGACGATTGTATTTCTGCTAATATTCCCTGGAGGATGATGATTTTAGTCGGCTGGCAAGTAACTCGGTAACCCGATTCAAAATAGTCGCGAAAACAAACAGAGCAGAGGTGAGGAGGAGAAATGTTTTCACACAATGAGTTGTTTGGATCTGGAATGCATTGCCTGAAAGGGTGGTGGAAGCCAATTCGATCACAACCTCTAAGACAGAAATAGATAATTATTTGGGGAGGACAAGTTGGCAGGGCTATGGGGAGAGAGGCGGGGAAGTGGGATTGATTTGGACAGCTCTTTTCAAAGATCTGGCACAGACATGAGGTTCCGAATGGCCTCCTTTCTGAGCTCTACAATTCTTTGATTCTACAATTCTGCGGTATTTGATCATTAGGTTGCACAAATATTGGGTTGTTTGGAAAGTATTCCTTCAATGAAACAGAAACATTTCTCGGAAGGAATCGCAATTGAATTCTTCTTGTCAACATTTGTAATTGTCGCGGTGCTTTTCTCCTGTAGATTGCCACACTAACTTTGCTTGTAGTTCAGCAGATATGAAGAGGATAAATCACATTTTGACATGTAATGCAACTTTGTTATGATAGGGGTTTCCTTGCCTGATTCAGTTTGCAGCAAACAGACTGGTTGACAGTAATGCATTGATAAGAGCTATAAAAAGCTGCAGACTGTTACATTCTGGATCTGCTACAGATTTTATATGAAGGTAAGTAATGACTGGAACAAGGTACAGGGAAGAGTGATATGAGGCCAGGACTTGTTTTAAAAAAGAGCTCTGTGCTGTGATGGGGAGACAATAGGTGGGTGTTCTTGGAAGGATAGGATTGAATGATTTCTTTAGAGAAGTCTTCCTAACATGAAAGGCGCTATACAAGTGAAATTTTGTTGTTGTTATGGAATGGACCAAAGGGCTTTCTTCTTGATGCGAATACGATCTTGTGGAAGGTGTTTTTACAATGTATCCTCAACTGAATGAATGCAACCAGAAAATTAGAGTGTTGATGGCTTTGAAGATAAAACTGCCAGTATGTCCTGCTGCTATTGATTGATGCTATTGAGATTGCTATTGCAGAACGCACACACAACATTCAATCAGAATAGCTCACTCCTGGAATCTGTTTACTGATTTAGTTCTATCTGGCCTTCTGGAACATCAATTGTCACATCGGCGCATTATATTGACTGAGGACACTCACAGACACACAAAACACCGACAGAAGCCTTTTTGTTCACAGAGTAAACAGAGCAATCACTCCACGCTGACCTCTACAACTAATGAACTAATGTATGATAGCACACGATGTTCTACCGTACAGTGTTATATTCTCAGTACTTTTAAACACAACATGCTGGAATATCATATACGCTGTGGAATCGCTTTCAAAAAAGCCAGCCTAGCATCACAAAAGCGTGGGAGAAATAGGTTAAAGTGCTCGCTAAGCCATGTCCTGAGAGATAAGGTATGGATCTGATTTAAGATGATTATTATTATAATGAAGTTTCATAAGCAGGAGACTGTGCAAGTAGTGTAGGCTATCGTTTAGGTTCAAAATACTTGAGTGTATAACTTCAGCTCTCTTTCGCAGATGTATGTCACTGCATGAAATAATAAAAAAGCCATAGCGCCCAACCACAGTGAAATTATTCAAAACGTTTCTGTGGTGACTACTGTTTAGTAAAATTATTTGTAGGCTGGCATGGAGATGAAATTGCACAAAGCAAAGTCATACGAACAGCCTTGAAGTGAATGATCAATTTTAATGGAGGACTTTTGGGCCAGGTCCAGTTAGGAGAAACTTCTTTCTCTTTTTGAATCATAAATAAAAATGGACAATTATTGAGATGCAAAATTAAATTAATTAATCCTGCTGGATCAGATGCCGATGATGTTGTACAAATTAATTTAAGAATCCATCATCTTAGATAGGTAATGAAAATCACTAAGGTGGCGCCCAACCAATGCATTTTAATACAAATGAGATTACTGCGTTGATAACGTTTTATCATTGCTTTGTTCCATTATTTTATTGTGATACTGTAGTATTCCAGATTAACTGTGCAAATTGAGGTCTAAACTGGGCACAGTCTAAACTGCTGGATTAGGCTACCAGTTTATCTGTCAATCTTCTGATCCTATTTCCAGCACTGTGATTGACTGATAATTGCGTGTTCAGTATGTACCTTATTCAGCATTAAAATCAGAATGTGAGCCGCGCTGCGTTGGGACGTAGAAAAGCCCATCAAGCTTTCAAGCCTGATGCCGGGTATTCAGAATTGATGGGAATTATGCGGTTATCCTGCGGAGCCATCAAAATGTGTCAAGATTATGCAGTCAATGATGCTGTGATGAGAACATAGCGTTTGAATTAATTCACCGACTGTTAAGAAGTGTATAAGAACAGGTGAACACGTTCAATCTCGTTGCTGTTGGGAACATCGATTCCCAACAAGCGGACTTGTAATTCTGCCTCACTTACACAATTGACTGACATCATATCGTCTCCTTACACGGTTAACACAACCTGCAAATTAGAATATTTCTCATAGTTTCTCTGGGAGTAAATCAAAAGGAGAAACTCATTGGTCATTAATTACAGAATAATTAGATTATCTCTAATACTTGCTGTGCACATATTAGCACATTCCACAAACTGAACGCAAGAGTTGGATGTTACATCCTCTCGGGTACACAAAAGAGATACCGAGCGATGAACGCACTGCTTGAGAGGACGGCGGAAACAGGGACAATAACAATTTGCAAAAAGGCAATTGGATGGGTATTTGAGGAGGAAACATTTTGCAAGGATATGGGTGGGGTAAGAGTGGGACTGATTAGATGGCTCTTCCAAAGAGCTGACACTGGCACGATGGGCCAAATGGCCTCCTTCTGTGCTGTAATATTCTATGATTCTATTGTTTTCAAAGAGCCCGCACAGACATGGTGTAGAGAATGGCCTTCTTCGGTGCTGTATAATTCTATGAATCTATGATTCTTTTGTATGATGACAGTGTAGCATCGCTATAACAACTATAAGCGCTAGATTCTGTGACAAGGACAAAATGATTACTATGGGAGTGCACAAAAGACAGAGGAAGAGCAGTAAGAGTTGTCAGGTTAAATATTATTTATCACGCCTGTATTTTTGCTATTTTAAGAATCCAGCATGTATTAACAATAATACAGAATAAGATCTGGAAGAATTACTGTACATCCTCATAGATGAGTATCAAACATTCGCCACAATGAATTGATATCTGCCACCTAAACAGAGATGACCACAGTATGATATCTGAGATATCCATGATGCATCCATATTATATAGCTCGAACTCCATCCCGCAGTCCCTCCGCCTCGCCCCCTCCCTGGCCTCCTTTAAGTCCTACCTCAAGACCTTTCTCCTCGACAGTCCCATCAGTCACCCCAGATCCTCACCTTTCCCTCCAATATCCCCCTCCCGGACTCAGGCTCGGGTCTGAAACAATGACTGTCCAGCACCTTGTGACATCGTCCTTACGTGAAATGCACTATACAAGTCTAATTTTGTCATTGTTGTTGTTGTTTGTGGGCATTTCCCCAACAAAACATACAATCAATTCACTTTACAGGACAACCCGTGACATCTTCAAGACATCCCCAAGCGCTTCACAGGATCTACTGTCTCAAAGAGATAATAAGACGCTATATCAAATGCAAGGATTCTTATTAGCGTTTACGCTTCTGTGCAATTGAGACTGGCCTAGTGTGATTTTGGCTGTGATAGTGGGAGACCAGGTGGAGATGCGGAGATAGAATGTGTTACTTGGTTACCTTTGGAGATTCGTCCAGAACTAACCAGCAGGAAACTGAGTGGGTGGGTATTTTTGCACGATCTGTTGCAACAGCAGATGCGATGGGCACAATGCCCACTTCCTGGCTCTACATTCCCCCCCCCCCCCCCCCCCCACCCCTCTCCCCCTCCCCGCCCCGTGTAACTTACTATCACAGCAGAACCAAAAAAAACTTAGGTTTCATTTGCCAGTGGCGGTAGCACTAAGGTTGACATTGCGCTCAGTTTATGATGTGGAACCAAGAAAATATCAATAATATTAATCTTTATATTGCAGAGCAGAGGAAAAGGAAAAGTTGCATGTGAATTAAATGATGAAGTTTATTGCAATTCCCTGTAATCAAGTGGTCATTGTTATTGCATCGTGGGGCAAAAGATGGTGGTGGGGGTGGGGAGGGGTGGGGGATGGTTGCAGAAACCACGGTTAGTAAAAGGCTATTTGTTTGGGTTTTATTTATTGATGTGGTTTTGTGTGGGAGGATGAGTTTCAATAATGCCTTAATATGATATTGATTGAGCTGATATTCTGCCTTAAATTGGACCATAACCCCGGTTTATTTTTGGCTTTTGGTGGAAATCAAAATGCTAGTGGCAGTAATGAAATTACAATTACGAGTTGCATTTGACATAGTGCCTTATCATGTCTTCGAGACACCTCAAAGCGCTTAACAAAATCTACTGTACAGTGAATTGACCATATATTTTATGGGTGACACGCGGCAGCCAATTGCGCACAGCAGTATCCCACAGACAGTGATTTGTGGACTGAGCTAAGAAAAAAAGTTATTTTGAAGGAATTATTAACCACCGGAAAAACGATCCGCCAATCGACGAACAATCGGGTTCCTACTTAGTTCCAAATTCCCACTTAAACAGAGGTGCGTGGAGCAAGGGAACTTGCCCAACGTTTCGCCCTGCCGAGAATCAAACTCAGGCCCTCTCGCTTGCAAGACGAGAGCTCTAACCACTGGCCCACAGGAGGTAGTTGATCCGAGTTGGAAAATCGGATTGGGTACGAAAATTGGACAAAGTGAGCCCCAGGCTTGGTAAGTAGGGGGGAGAGCATTGGAAGAATAATGCAATGATTCTAAATCAAACTTGCTGTTCCTTTTTGTTTTGTTAGTTGGTTACAGTTTTAGAATTGGGCTCTTCAGCCACACAGTTGATGGATGCACTCAAAATTGTTCAGGCAATTTCAAACCAGTTTACGTTGTAAAGCTCTTACGACCCGCACACTTTTGCTGTAAAACGTAGCTGATTCCAGGTACCACACAGAAATGTTCTCTGTTTTGTGGACATTCTGACCTTTGCTTGCCAAATTAGGCAGTCCGTCACAAAGGTTAATATCACACATCTGTTCCTTGGTGCCATTTAGCACAGTGACACAGCATGTCCATTTGCTTCAGATGAGGTGATTGCAGAAATTGGACACAATGTACACAATGGTTACACGCATATGAGTTTAGGACAGCGATGTAATGGAAGAACGAGATGACATTGGCACACGGCATTGTTGGTGTCAGTAATTGCTTGTTTTTCTAACAGGTGAAAAGCAAATGGTTTGTCATTATAAATATGACACACAGTGGAGTTTAGGACATGATGTTCAAACGCTAGTGACATTTACCAAAAAGTAGACAGGTAATGAACATAGAAAAAAAGCAACACAGCATCATTTGTATCTCTGTTCTAAGCACTTAAAATGTTGTTTCCTTCACTGCAATTCAGCAGAACTTTACCCAATTGGACACCAAATAAGGATTGTTCTAATAATCTTTGAATTCGATTGATACAGTGCCTTATCAAATGGTTGAACTATTTCAAAGCACTCACAAGATTTTTTTTATGGGGGTGCGGGGGTGTTGGTGAACACAACAGCCGATTTACACATATAAATTGCTCATTATGAAGTGAATCAGAGATTTGTTGGACAGGAAACTGGGAGAAATTCCCTTCTCTTTTCGAGACTTCCCACGAGCCATCCAATTGGAGCCCCTGTAGCTCAATGGTTAGAGCACTCACCTTACAAGAGGTTGGTTAATTATTTAGCAAATGGTCCTTCAATAGCTCTGGAGGTAATGGTACTGAAAAAGTAATGTATAATTAAAACACATTGAAACTAGGCTTAGGAACTTTTATGAGAGGTTTCCCAAGAAACGACAATTATTCCTTGTTGTTTGATGGTAATATCATTACATCCATTGCTTTCTTTTTATATTGCATGAAATCATAGATACAAATTGTTTCTAAATGTATGTTTGAATCTTGTATCCAAAAATCTAATATTTCAAAGTCAATGGTAATCCCCGATGCCCACATCCTTGTTTCTCTGTTGTTTAATAGAAAATATATATTATTGATTGGAGTATCAATCCAACTTCTTGCAGAATTCATAAAATGCTTCAGGCGTCCGTTGTTATGCTTTAGCGCGCTCATTTCAGAAGCGCGATGGAAATCAAACCTTGGTGAAATATTAAAAGCAAGTTGGAAGCATACATTTAAAAATACCAGAGATTTACATTTAGTTTGAAGCCCTTGGGGAAACGTGTCAGAACTGGCAAGGCTGCCTGCTTTTCTGCACCAATAGAGGGATAAATTGTTTGGCTAAATAATAAATTTACATTAAATAAATAACATTAATAATTAAAAATAATAAATTGGTCACTCAACCCACAACTGTTTATGGTGCACTGTTGTGCGCAATCGGTTGCTGTCTTTCGCCCACAAAATATAGTCAATTCACTTTACGTGAATTGATTCTGTGAGGCGCTTTGAAACATCTTAAAGACCTGATTAGGTGCTACATTAAATGTAAGGATTATTATTATTATAAATAAAAAGGGCAGAGCCTAGTATGGAGTGTAAAGTACGCCAAAAATGCTTTAAAGGAACCTTTCATTGACTTGTGATTTGTGAATTGAATTGTGCTATGATATCCACTTCAGCCACTAGGTGGTGGAAAAATGCCTGAAGGCTGTTTGTTCCAAGATAAGTTTGTATCACCTGCAGTGCTTGCTATTCAAATTATGTACGTTGTGACCTTGTGCCAGTTCTTGTGCTAATTGTGCAAATGATTTGCTGTAAGGATTTGTATTTGTAAGCAAATAGAGGATCTTGGGCAAATTAATCATCTCTCTGTTCCTCGAGTAAAATGTCTCTCCTATTAATAGCTGATTCGGCATTGTAAGTGAGTTGTCACTGTTACTGGTTTGTAAGTTCTGGATATTGTCTGCAAGTGGAGAATAGTTATTGATTAGATACAGTCACCATTTGTTAATTCGTTAAATCAAACAGTGTTGTATAAATAACAAAGACTTGTCATCTGTCGAAGGCAACAGATTGATGCATCCGGGCATTGTCTTGAGTTGCTGTCCTTTGGATGAAATATTAAACCTGTTCAGGCTGACATTAAGGATCCTGGGACACTATTCGACAAGAGATAGCATTATAGAGATAGTTCTGGCAAATTGGTCATTCACCTCATGGCTGCTTGTGGAACATTGCTGTGCGCAAATTGGCTGCTAGGTTCGCCTGCACATACAGTCAAGAGCGAATATTTATGAAACTCTGAGACTTTAACGTTATAGGAGCTATATCAAATGCAAGGAATGTTTAATATTTTATGAGTGTGCAAAATGTCATTACTCATGAATGATTCAGATACATATTAGTTATCCTGTCTATTTCATTGGGAGAGGTATGCAGTCATGCAATGTTAATGGTATGATTTGATATTTAATGAAAGTGTTTTTTTTTAAAGTTAATTTTCTTTCCTTATTCTCTCTTCATTGGTCCTCTCTGAAAGCACTGACCCATGGCTCATTAGGTGCACACAGCCCTCTGGTAGCTGCACAATTGGCCCCTTCTCGTGTGTGAGCCGAGAGAGTGAGCGTCAAAACGTCAATCACAGCCCGGCCTGATCCTGAGCACAAATTGGCCGTTGCATTCTCTACAAAATACAGTCATTACACTTTATTGTATATCCTGCGAAATGCTTTGAAACTGTCTTCCTGACTTGGAAGGTGCTATATCAAATGTAAGGATTATTATTTATTATCAACCTGGTTGATTTCCTCTGCACCACATCTCAAGCTTGAGCAACCGCCTTATTGTCCAGAATTGTAAGCATTTGGGGGCATTTGAAGCTCACCGTCTCTGCTGACAGCGCAGGAAATCCTGTGGAAAGCATTGTGCCACCCTTCAGCCTTCATCTCCAACTCTTTAGGTGCACATTAATTGAGTGAGATGGGAGTTTCTCCTGGTGTGTCCTGGACAGAGGAATTGGTGTTTTTGCTATTTTGCATAAATTAATAGGAGTTAAAATTAGCAGAACCTAGCAAGCAAACAAAGTGAAAGTTGTCTTTATTTTTATGTAATTTATGCGTTTAACTAAGAGGAAGTGTACAGTGGCTTCCCTCAGGGATCGGTATTGGGACCACCGCTCTTTTTAATTGATCTAAATGATCTGGATTGGGTACAGGGAGCACCATTTCCAAGTTTGCAGATGACACAAAGTTAGGAAAAGTAGTCAATAGTGAGGCTGATAGTAGCCGACTGCAAGAAGACATAGACAGAATGATAAAATGGGCAGACGGCAGATTAAGTTTAATGTGCAGAAATGCAAAGTGATGTGTTTCGGGAGGAAGAATGAGGAGAGACAATATAGGCTAGATAGTGCAATCTTTAGGGGTGTAAAGGAACAGAGATACCTGGGGATTCATGTAAGTTAATCTTTGGTAGATAAGGCTGTTAAAAAAAAGCATACAGGATACTAGGCTTTATAAATTGGGGCATAGAGTACAAAAGTCAGCAAGTTATGATTAACCTGTATTAACCTGTATAAAATATAGAGTACTGTGTTCAATTCTGGACACTTTGCTTTAGGAAGGATGTTAAGGCATTGGAAAGGGTGCAGAGGAAATTGACCAGGATGGTAGCAGGAATAAGGGACTTCAGTTGTGAGGAAAGGCTGGAGAGAAGGTTAAGAAGAGATCTAATAGAAGTTTTCAAAATCATGAGGGGATTCAATGGGGGTAAACAGGGAAAAACCGTTTCACTGGTGGGTGAGGAGAAATGTTTTCATGCAGCGAGTTGTTCGAATCTGGAATGCATTGCCTGAAAGGTTGGTAGAGGCCGATTCGATAACAACTTCTAAGAAGAGAGATGGATGGTTATTTGGGGAGGACGGGTTTGCGGGTTTATGGGGTGGGAGCCGGGGAGTGGGATTGACTTTGAATCGTTCTTTTCAATGAGCTGGCACAGACACGATGGACCAAATGGCCTCCTTTTGTGCTGAAAAATTCTATGGTTCTATGATTCTACAATGGAGCTCCTGTGGCTTAGTGGTTAGAGCACTTGTCTTGCAAGCTGGGGAGACCAAGCTGGGGAGACCTGTGTTCGAATCCAGGCAGGTCAGGGCAAAACCTTGGGCAGGTTTCCTTACTCCACACACATGCCTAATAATAATCCAGCCAAAAAAAACACAATAATAAAATTGGTCATTTCAATCCAAGACTGTTTATGGGGGACACTGCTGTGTGCAATTTGCTGCCGCGATTTGCCCACAAATATACAGTCAATTCACTTTACAGTATATTCCGTGAAGCGCTTTGGGACGTCGGTAAGATGTGAAAAGCGTTCTGTCAAATGCAAGGATTATTAATATTATAGTATTTTGGGAAACATTGCTATGAGCAAATTAGCTGCTGTGCTTGCCTACAAAATATGGCACTTAATAACAGTAACCCGTGGAGCTGTTGTTTCAATATTTTGGCACAACCAATACTTAGAGCATTATTAACTGCAGAAGTAGTGTTCATACCAGAATTTTTAATGGGTGTCTCAGTGGACAGTGCCTTTCCATTATATTTTTATATTACAGAAACTGGGTGACTCAATAAGGAAATTCATTTCTCTATTGATTTAAGCCAATTCCATCACATTAGTATGGACTGAGAATGCACGCTGTTGTTAATTGAGGTACTGTAAACAATACAGAATAAGCAAAAGGTGGCTGTGAATAAGCAAAAGTTGATGGAACAAAACTCAACTGGAGAGTTGCAGGAAATAGAGACATAACTAGAGGCTAAATTTGATTGGGGTTTAACCAAATCTACTTTAGCGTTGTTTTGACAATATTTTATTGGAAACTACGGATCAGACTTAGTTAGCAGTTAGATTCCAGGGACAGGCAAGTGTAAGCTCCAGTTGCTAAAGGCTGTACCAGTACTGGAGGGGTTACACAATGCTATTAATTCTCAGTTGGCTTCTGTTGTCAGTATAGCAGCTACTTGAAGCAGAACAAAGGACGTACTCATACTCAGAGATCACCGGGCACACTGTGGTGGGTATGGCTCTGACATAGATGAAGTGTTTTACGGTCTTATGGAATTAGTTGACCTATTTATTTTACACACCCCAGGGATTTTAAAAGGACATTCCCAAACATCCTTCTCCCCACAAATACATGTCCCATTGGTTCGAAGCTTTATAAAATCCAACATTTTTCTTATTAGAGAAAAATTTGGCAATACAGTGCAAATAAACATTGTCCTGTATGACATTAGTAGGCGAGAAAGATCAAGTGGGTCCCAAGCTCATCCATCACATTTTTCACTCTGGGTCTTGCTTTCTCATTGTATTCAGCTCCACTGAGAGTTGATTGAACAAATGCTGAATAGTGCCTGAACACATTGCATGCAAAATAACTTTTATTTGGTCAGTTTTACAAATAAGAATAGTCAATAGGTACAAGAGTTTTCCTTCAAATATCAATGCCTAATGCTATTAAATCATTGCGATCTGATTAAGTCATGATCCAATCACTATCCAGGATTTATTTGCCAATGAGAAGAATTGACTGCAAATTTTAGTTGGACCTGGACAAAAAACAAGTATAACACGCCAAACCCAATGTATCGTCAGATAATCTATTTTACTTCTCAACTCAAAAATGTAAAAGTAAGCATCAGCCACATTTAACATATCAAACAACAATAAAATTATATTTGTAGATATTTTCACGTCGGGAGGACACCCCGACACAACACACTTCGGTAAATATTAAATGATCAATAGTTATATTAGTTCATTATTTCAAGCACATAGGAAAATGGCTTTACCATTTACAAGAATGCAGCTATGGAACTATTGAATTAGCTGTCCAAACATAAATCTATGGGCAAAAATATTAGAATCCATCCTTGCATTTGATACAGTGCATTTCATGTCAGGAAGAGGGTCTCAAAGCACTTCACATAATCTACTGCAAAGTGTAGTAACTGTGTCCAGTATTTTGAAAATTATTACTCAATTTTTCTGAATGAAGGAAACATATCTTCCCCAGCCCCTCTCCAAAAAAAACCTATTCTCCTTCAATAAAAAAGGTTTTAAGAAGTTTCCCTGATCATGATCTATTTATCATCCAATTATTAAAACATCACCTTGCTCGTTGTATTTGAAAATCTGGGCATAAACAAAAGGATCTGATGTTTTCCAAATCAACATCTGGTAGCAATATTTTTAACCCTTCTGGGTAGAAAGGTTTCTTTTACCAAACGCCCTTGGGCAGTCTATGTGTGTGTGTGTGGCACTTTCCAGAATTGCCTGCCATGTTATCATCTCATAACTTCTATTAGCTCTTCAACTCTGCTCCCCTGTAACAGAGAACGTGATATGAAATAAAGTAGCTGGAGTGAAAAATGTCAATTGGGAAAAAAAAAAAATCCCCTTTGTTCCATTGAATTCAATTATTCTCCCAGGTTTTGGTAGAATCTGCAATAACATCTTGATCTGCGCTCCGATAACACAGAGTTTATAGGGTTGTCATTGCAATGATGACATGGCCTTTTACAATATGCATGCACTGATGACACACTGTATATTTTTTAATTCACTTTATCAAGCCTTGACACTATTCTAAAAGAGAAAATGAAGCATTAATATTGACGTACAGTGTTGGTGATGTGGCCAATGTCATTGATGTGTTTGTTTACATAAACTGTGTACCTGTGTGTGTGTGTGTGTGTGTGCACATGGTATATTTGGGCTGTATCTAATCTGATAGATATTGAGGCAATTTAGAAAGTTAGACATAATTACTGTTCTGTAAAGACTGTCACCGACTGAGCCAGGCAGACTGTAAATTCAAGGATAACACAAAATGAATGTTGGCCATCACGATAGGTAGAATGCATACATGGTAGATGATAAAGAAAATGGAATCGGCTTTCCATGCTTCTCAATATGAAGTGGAATAATGGACTGAAATGGATGTTTGAGGCCAAAACAGAATATCATAAGAAAGCACACAAAACATTCCCTGAGACTGAACACATTGATCGCAAAGCACTTCCATCTATTCCACAAAGGAGACAGCAGTCGTCTGGTGTCTCAGGATTCACAGGATTTACTTAGTTCTTTAAGGCTGAATTCAACAATTTGCCGAACTCTGGGCACCTTAAATTAAACAAGAGTAAATCTAGACCCAGGCAGTATTTCTCCCACAGGTGTGCACGCAAAGAATTTATTTCTTCTGTGACTCCAGTGTCAATTGAGTAAAAGACAGAGTAACTGTTAAACAGACTGGACAAATAGGGGTTACTGAGCTACAGCAGAACAAAGCTTTCTGACACTTCAAGCATCATAAATAATTGTATTCCATAGAAATTACCTTTAATCTCTGACAATTACATTTCATCTGAGTGATGCTATAACTGATGATTTGGAATGTGAGAAGGGAGTAGGTCAGTGATAGTACAGATTAAGCATCTGGTTTGATCTTATTCATGTTAATGCTATATGGAGTCCTGTAGTTCAATGGTTGGAGCACCCACCTCGCAAGTGAGAAACCTGGGTTCGATTCCTGGCAGGGCAAAATCTTGGGCAAGTTTCCTTATTCCACATGCCTCTGTTTACCAAGCAGTAAGTAGGAACCCAGTTGTTAGTCAATTGATGGATCACTTTTCTGGGAGTAATAATTCCTCCAATAAACAATAAAAAATGTTGGTCACTTCAATACACGACTGTTTGTGAGATACTGCTGTGCGTAATTCACTGCCACATTTTGCCCACAAAATATACAGTCAGTTCACTTTACAGCATATTCTGTGAAGCACATAATTAAATTTTACAATTATATTGCAAACAAATGTGAAGACAGCATAATAGCACTTTACCAAAGCTACCTAAGCAATGAAAGCACAATAAACCCCACTGAGATACATATTCTTTTTGGATCAACAGTTCAATTTACCAATTGTGTTTAGAAGTTGATCAGATATTGCATGAGGAATATGCTTTATCCCTTGTTGATAAGTTACATAAACTACCTCGCTTGCACACAACGAATAAGATTAAACCTTGAGGCAAACACGGGCTTTCAAACCTTATTGGTCGATTGGCGGATCACTTTTCCGAGGGCAATCATTCTTAAAAAGAATCGTGCACTCGATCCACGACTGTTTGTGGAACAAAGCTGTGCACAATTGGCTGCTGTGTTCTGCCACAAACTATACAGTCACTCCACCTTCCAGTGTATTTGTGTGAGGTGCTTGGAGATGTCTCAAAGACTTGATAAGGCTCTATTTCAGCACCTTGGGAAGTCCTCCCGACGTGAAAGGCACTCTATAAATGTCATTTTGTTGCTGTTGTGGTACATCAAATGCAAGAATTATTATTTTAATATCATTACAGAATATCAAACGCAAGGAATCTCATTCTTATTTGAAAGACAGTCATCCAATTACCTCAGTACTTTTAATCTTGTGTACGGTGTCTTCAAATGACCTCTTGCAGTAAATGTGTACACAATTCTCTGAAGAATTATGTCTGACAAACAAAACTATTTATTTGTCAAGAGTGGTATAATTGAACTTTTGGGCCAGTATTGCCTGAGTATATTTCGCAGTAAGATTAATCTGTTTGGTTGTGCTTCCTGCTTAAAACAGATCTAAATTTCCTTAAAGTGGCAAAGATCTGGCTTTTTTTTTACTTCAGTCTGTCTACTTAGTATTTGCAATGTTTATTCACACAGGCAGTGCAGAAATGCAACCAACTGTGGACAAGAAATGTCACACTCGGGTTCAGCGTATTCAAACAGCTACAAATTGATGGGAAATTTTCGTTTTGCATTACAGTATTCAGAGCAGAAATGAATCCTATCTTCTGTAATGAATGAAAGCTGGGTATCCAGATACCAGTGCTTCATTCTCGGATTCAAAGTAAATTCTTGTTCTGTGAAGTTAGCAGTAGATTATTCAGTATTATTGTTAATCGAGTAGTTAGTTCCAGTGGAGAAGCCAGTGGATGAATAACCTTTGCCCAGGCTATATTTTCTATGAGAAAGAAATTACTACCAGTCTTTCTGCGGAATATTCAAAGCCTCTTTTAGTCCTCCCACAGGACTCGAATGTTTTGTTTGGAGACACTGATCCTATTATCGATTACACACAGGAGCACCATCACACAATACACAGAATCGTGGCGTGTTGAGCTTCAGATTCACCAAACTACCAATCTCAATTGAATTTCTAATGCAGAGGCATTGAGCAGAAGTCAGCTATCTCCTCCTGGTAAAGGGGAAGGGAGCATTAAACACATGTGGCTTAGCTACTCGTACAAATCTGCTGCTATTGGTAATGGGCTTGGGGCAGACTATTTTCTCTACATTGAACTCAAGAGATCCAAGCTCTCATTGTTAGCATCATAGAATCCCAGAGCACAGAAGGAGGCCATTCGGCCCATCGTGCTTTTGCTGGTTCTTTGAAAGAGCTGTCCAATTAGTCCCTCTCCCTCGCTCTATCTTCAGATATATTTCACTGTAATCTAAGATATCTGAAGATCCATTCTACAAACACATGCTAGCTGTAAGTAGGAGCCTAGTTGTTAATCAATTGGTGGATCGCTATTCTGGAAGGTAATAATTTATTTTTTAAAATAATAATAATAAATTGGGCACTTCAATCCACGACTGTTTGTGGGACACAGCTGTGCACAATTGACTGCTGCGTTTCGCCCACAAATTATACAGTCAATTCACTTTACAGTATATTTTGTGAAACATTTTGAGATATCTCAAAGACATGCTAAGTCGCTTTATCATTCTCATTCTCATTATCATCCTGGAACTCACTGCCCAGCACCATCGTGGGAGTATCGTTGCCAAGAGGCGTTCAGCATTTAAAGAGAGAATGCCCCTTAACCTTTTTCCCAGAGTAACCAGAAACTGATAATAAACCCTGGAAGAATACCAGCATTACCCACATCCCGAGACAGGGAGAGAGAAAAACAAAATTTGCTTGGAGCACAATCTGACTAATTAAAAAACATAGAATAACCTGTAATGGTAAAACGTATCGAAGCGCTTCACAGCAATTACCGTTAATTGCAAGTATTTACAGTATATTTGTCAGTGCACACAGTAGCCAATTTTCACAGCGAGGACTCATACACAGTCAGCAGGTGAAAGACCAATTTATTTTGATGGATTGTTGGCCAGGACACTGGATTAAAATCTCTTTTCTATTTGAATAGTACCATGGGATCTGTAACATCCACCTGAACAGACAGACATAAATAAATGTTCATATTGATTGTGCAGTATTGTTTGGGATGAAATAAAAAGCCCTGTAGGGTTTTGAAAGCAGTAAATGTTGGGTTTCAAAATTGGTTATATTCACACTGACTCAACTCATTAGCTAAGATCCTCCATTGATATTTATTCGCAATAGGTGTAGCGCTAGGTTACGAAGGCAACTTCATTTTTCAAATCAATAGCGAGGAAGTTAAAGGCTGTTACATTATTTTGGAGGCATTTAATATCTGCACATGTGTGTGAGTTACACATAGGTTATACAAACCTATTTTAGTATAAGAGACATATTCAATATCACTAAGGACCTCTAGTTGCTGGCAGTGAAACAAATCAATTGAGATTTGAACTAATATCTATTGGTTCCAATATCCAGTACCATGACAACAGAGCAATATACTATAATATCTAAATTCTCAAAGGCAGTATTCTGCCTATTCAGTCATGTACATCCAGCATTTGCTCATACAGACACCTGCACACAAACCCACAGCAATAGTCAGCAAGGATTATTAGATGAAGGACGTCCAGATCAGTTTCTGCCACATTAATAGATTAATGCATATTTCTATAAATGCAATTTAAATCTAACATTAGTTCACTTTGCAAAAAGAAATAATGATTTTAATTGAATTTTCCGGCAGAAGTATGACCATTCCAACTGCAATGATAAGATATTAAAATTGTACAATCATTATGCTTATGGCAGGTTGTATCAGATTCTTTTGCAGTTAATTAATTGAAATTCCATCTGCACTGGTCGTTTCTGAGAGCTGGATTGCTCTTCAAAGGCAAACTAAATTTCTGCTGCTTTGCTGTGCACATGGAAATGGACGGGATCTTAAATAAATCCAACAACAACAAAATTACATTTCTATAGAGCCTTTCACGTCAGGGGGATATTTTGCAGTTATATTCCTAAAAAGATACATATACAGATGTTCATCCGTAACATGTTTCGCCCACAAAGTATAGTCAATTCACTTTACAGTGTAGTCTGTGAAGCGCTTTGAGACATCTGGAACACGTGATAAGGTGTTGTATCAAATGCAAGGATTATTATTATTATTATTCCCTGCTTGCAAACTCTTTTCAAAAAGTGCCACGGGATTTTGAACATCCATTTGACGGGCAGATGGTTTCCTTGGTTTAATGTCTCATTCAGTAGATGGTGCCTTCATCCACAACAACAACAACGTGCACTTTTATAGCGCTCTCCACGCTGGGTGGCGTCTCAGAGCGCTTAACAGTGGCGGAGCCTATCAGGGCCGCCATTCCCCAGGGTTGCACTGGAGTACCCACTTGACTATGAGCTGAAAGTCACAGCCATTCCCCAGGGTTGCACTGGAGTACCCACTTGACTACCATAAAGGGCTTCTCTCTGTTGTACCTCCTATTTACTGAAGTTGTGATGCACTTTTACACTGATGTAAAATTCCCCAGCAACGCTACTTTTTCAGCGCCTTAGGACGTCCTCCCGATGTGAAAGGCGCTCTAGAAGTGTAATTTTGTTGTGGGTTTTTTTATCGGCGGGTCCCATTCTTTTGCTACATGATGCTTATTCACAGCTCTGCACAAGTGTTACAGGTGTACACCAATCATGTTCCATGACAGAATGACGTGAGGAAAGATTTGATTTAACTTTACAAATTTTGAGAAAAAAAAGCAAGGCGATATCACCATAAATCGCAGAGTGTAACCCATGTCGTTGAAATTTTCATTCATATTTATTAGGGCTCTGTTAAAGTTGTGAATCCTGTTCTGATCTAAAAAAGAACATATTTGAATTCATTAAATATTCATACCTTCAGATCAAAATGTCAGAATTACAGTTTTGTACGAATCACTTATGTTCAAATGTAGAAAAAGCATAACATGCAAGAAGATAAATATTCTTTGATAGGATACAGTAATATGCAAATCTTTCCTCCACTCCATCCCTATTTTATGAAGACGCGGAAACTGTTTTCCCCTGACTCACTCCCTTACTATGCAATAAAGCTCAACAAATGAGTTTACTGGAAGCAATAACTAAATTGGTGGGCTGCCGGTGGGCACTGGGCTAGGGTAAAACCTTAGGCAAGTTTGTTACTCTACTCACCCTGTAAATCGCCACCTGCTTGATAGTCAATTGGTGGATCACTTTCTTGGGGGTGATAATCCCATTTTATTCATTCATTCAATCCAAGATTGTTTGTGGCACACTACTTTGTGCAATTGGCTGGCAACTGCCTTTCCACCACAAAATATACAGCCAATTCACTTTACAGTTATATTCTTTAAAGCACTTGGAGACATCTCAACGATGTGATAAGGCGCTATATCAAATGCAAGGATGATTTTTTATTATTATTATGATATTATTATGATTTACTGGGATTTTCAGAAAGTCTGAAGGTCTATATTTGAGACCTGTAAAAAGATGTTTCAGATTAATGGGAACTACGGTCACCTTTGCTAAAATAGCCATTGTAGTGATTTCCCAATAGAACATTCCCTTTCTTCCACCAAGGAATCCCTTGATAACCAAATGCGTATTATTTGTGCCACTGCTTGTGTTCAGTACGAGTTCATTGCCTCTGTTGCTTTTAGCTTCTTAAGGAGCAGCCACTAACAAATCTATAATAAAGGATCTCCTCCAGTGCTAATGTGCTCTAGTACAGCTAGTCCACATCCAGATTTCATCACTGTGCTCCCGGTCGATGGTTCATTCAATGGCATAGCAAAGGCCAGAAAAACAACAGTGAGTGAATCTGATTTACTACATTGCTTCAGGGCAAGTAAGGTAAATCATGCATCGCTGAAGTTTTTGTTTTGGTCATTCAGGTATTCTGATACAAACAGAAACTCATCACGGTGAGCATCTAATCCAACTGAGAGTCAACATGTAACCCACCTACATGTGTAGATTCCTGTGTATTAGAATGCGAGAGACGCATGCTGCTTACCTAATTAACACATATTCCGGGACCCAACGCCTCACCAAATAAATATCCAGTCAATTCACTTTACAGTATATTCTGTGAAGTGCCTTGAGATGTCTAGAAGACGTGAAAAGCGCTTTATCAAATGCAAGGATTATTATTATTATGAAGAGCATTAAGCGCAAGATGGCCAAGGCTTTGGATCCCTCACAGAATATGGAGTCCTGTAGCTCAGTGGTTAGAGCCTTGCAAGCGAGACACCTGGATTTGATTCCTGGCAGGGTGAGACTCTGGGCAGGTTTCCTTACTCCACATGCCTGATAATAATCTCTCAAGAAAAATAAATAAATTTGCTCACTCAATCCACGACTGTTTGTGGGGACATTGATGTGCACAATTGGCTGCCGCACTTCGCCCACAAATATAGTCAATTCACTTTACAGTATATTCTGTAAAGTGCTTTGAGATGTCTATAAGATGCGAAAAGCGCTATATCAAATGCAAGAATTATTATTATTATAATACCGTGAGCTGAAATGATGGAGATAGATAAATATTTGTTAGGTCAGGGTATTAAGGGATATGGAGCAAGGGCGGATAACTGGACTTGAGGTACAGATCAGCCATGATCTTATAAAATGATGGCTCAGCCTCAAGAGCCTGAATAAACTACTCCTGTTTCTATGTCTATGTATCTATGTATAGCTGTAAGAAGCTAAGTACTTTCTCCAAAAGGGATGGCTGAGATCAGGATATTGGACTCATTTTTTAAAAAAAAAACTGTGATAGGAGGTCAGCCTTATGGGTATTCCGGAAGGATCTTGTAAGTTGTTGATGAGATCAGACTCTTCGAAGAGACTTCTTCATCCAAACTAATCTTGAGTTCTCGGGAATATACAAGTGGCAACACTGAAGTAAGCTAGTGGGGGATACGGTTAAAGGAAACTCGCCGTACGATTTTGCAGAATAAAAATTAACCAAGAAGTGAGAATGGAGAAATCGCAGCAAATAGGTGAGATTAAAATGTTGTTTACATTATAAATGTACATTAGTCAAATTACATTTATAGAGCGCCTTTCACGTCGGGAGGACGTCCCAAGGCGCTGAACAGGAGGCGTGTGACCCGAGCTGGGAGGGGAGTGTTTGGGAAGGGGTGAAACACAAAGGGGAGGTAAAAGAGTTCGGGGTGGAACAAAAGGCACGATCGAAGAGGAAAGTCTTCAAACCGGCCTTGAAAGAGGAAAGGGAAGAGACGAAACGGAGGGATTGAGGGATGGCATTCCATAAGGTGGGAGCGGAGAAACTGAAGGCCCGGCCTCCGATGGTGGGGCGGTTCGGGCGGGGGGCTTGGAGCAGGCCAAGTCCTGTTGAACGGAGGGTCCGGGTGGGCGTGTAGGGGGAGAGTAGATCGGTTAAGTAGGATGGGGCAAGGCCGTGTAAGGCCTTGTAGGTGAGGACGAGGATCTTAAACTCGATCCTCTGGAGGATGGGGAGCCAGTGGAGACGGGCGAGGGTGGGGGTTATGTGGTCGCGGAGGCGGGTGCGGGATAGTACACGGGCTGCAGAGTTTTGGATGGCCTGCAGCCTGTGAATGGAGGAACTGGGGAGGCCGACTAGGAGAGAATTTCCGTAGTCCAGCCGTGAGGTGATGTATGCGTGCACGAGTGTTTCGGCAGCGCGGGGGGTAAGATAGTTGCGGAGTCTGGCAATGTTGCGCAGATGGAAATAGGCGGTGCCGGTCAAGGCACGGATGTGGGGGAGGAAGGAAAGTTTTTGATCGAACATGATGCCGAGGTTCCTGATTGGCTTTGTGAGGTGGAGAGTGCAACCTTGGATATTGAGGCTGGCAGCGCCCGATGTGCGGAGGCGCTGGCTTGAGCCAATCAGGAGGGCCTCGGTCTTACTCACGTTCAATTGCAAAAAGTTGTCCCTCGTCCACGACTCAATGTCGGACAGACATGCTGTCAGAACATCGATCGTCTGGGGGTTGAGGGATGAGGCAGAAAGGTACAACTGAGTGTCGTCCGGGTCAAATAAGAATGGAACCAGTCAAGGACTGTGCCTTGAAGGTTGAGGTGGGAGGAAAGACGTTGAAGGAGGATGGTGTGATCGACTAAGTCGAACGCAGCAGACAGGTCAAGGAGGCAGAGGGAGCCCTGGTCACAGGCGGTTAGGATGTCATTTGTGACCTTAACCAGGGCAGTTTCTGTGCTGTGGATAGGGCGGAAACCTGATTGGAGGGGTTCAAGAAGTGAGAGATTTGAAAGGAAAGAGCGGAGCCGGGAGGCAACCACTCTTTCAAGGACCTTGGATAGAAACGGGAGGTTGGAGATGGGTCTATAACTTGATGGTTGCGACGCATCAAGGGAGGGTTTCTTCAGGATAGGGGTGATGGTGGCTGTTTTAAGGGAGGTAGGGACGTTGCCTGAGGAGAGGGAAAGGTTAATGGTGTCAGAAATGAGCGGTGCTAACAAATGGAGCTGGGTGCGGAGGAGGGGGATGGGGATGGGGTCCAATGAGCACGTGGTGGGTTTCATGGAGGTGATTGTTTTTGTGACTGAAAGCGGGGTGGTGGGGTTGAAAGTGTGAAATGGGGGGTGAGTAGGGGTTGAGGTAGCTGATGAGGGCGCGGAGGTGGAGGAGTGGTGGGGGGAGGAAACTGCAGATGACATGATGTGATGCAGTTTCTGGATTTACACTGATGTTGAATTAGCTACATCTCCCAAAATGTGAAACAAGTTCAAATGTGTGCAAAAGTCCAGAAGCTTTTATATCTTCAAAAGAACTGCATTAGCAATCCCCAAGTATAATGGCTTTTACCATGTACAAAACTGAAGCACTCAAATGTGCTGCGGGAATAACATTGGATTCAAACACAGAGGAATAGAAATGCATCCAGAAATATACCCATCTCTAAGAGTCAGTGACACTCATTAGGATTTGTTTAAAGTATGTATCATCGCTGTGAACCATCTCAGCTGAAAGCCTTGACAAAAAGTAAAATTCATAGCCTGACAGAAGAATTCTCTGATTCTATTCCGCAAATCATTGAAATGTTCTGCTGTCCCTGATGCTTTTAAAGCACTCCAAACCACTCCACTGTGTGAAGGGCACTGTATAAATGCAAGTTGTTGTTGTGTATTTAGTTTCTCTCGTCATTTTCGTACCCCTCGTTCAGCCTGCCTTGACGTCATGAGTTCCTAGGTGGCAGCTGTGAATTAAGTTGCTGTTTCCAAATTGGGAGAACGAAGCTGGTGTGAAGAGAAACGTGGGTGTCAGATTTGTTGAGGGAAAGAGGGGTCCAGTTCAATCGCGGCGCCTGAACATGTCTCGGGAACACGTTGGTTCCTTCGTAGCGTTGGGTGCTGCCTTATCAGCGGATCCGAAATCCTCAATTCCTTTTGATTTCTAAAGCACCGAAGCAACGATCCCCTGCACTCCAACGTACACATGTTTTTATGAAGTTGAAGGCTCGCAGGGTCATACCTTGTGAGCGGTTTGCCGTGGCTGTGCTTTGTGTATGCAGGAAGTGTAGACATAATATCCCACTGCATCAATCACCGCAACATAACAAAGCAAAGTGATTGTTTTCCTGAGGAATTTGATGATGCAGTGATAAAAAAAATACTGCATAGCCACCAATGGCAAGGGGATATGGTCTGTGGGCTGCATGCTTAAAGAGCTCATCAATCATTGCAATGGTGGGGGTGGGGAAATGGAGACATACGTGTCTGCGTACAATCCTGGTTAACTTCACTGTTCTCTGATTTTTATAACAGAATAAAAATATGATGAATGTGAAAGCGGACAATTAATAATGAACTGTCAGTTTGACTGATATATATATAGTATATACAAATATATTTAATATATATATTCTTTATATATATATATATATATTTCTGCAGACTTTGCTGTTAAGCAGCAATGAGGCATTTACCTGTAGCTATATTTTTTCACAAGCTTTGATTTCTGCAGGTGCTGATTGTCCACTGCAAATGCATGTGATGATATTCACTGTTGCTCACACGCACCATTAACTGTGACCGAGTGTTCACACGCGCAGAGAATGTAGCTGGCACTTAGTAGCACCCTGGAACACAAGGTTTCCATCTTTGTGTGAACTTAAAGTCCTGATGTCGGAAAGTTTTACCAACTGAGCCAGGCTGACACCTGACCATGGCTGTTCGTCCGAAGGCAAACAACTTTACTCGTGTTAATTAATGTGCAACATATGTCTCTAGAAGTTCACATAGATGTGTCTAATCCCTGTGTTATTTTAAGGGCTCTGTGCCCGATTGCTCTGGTTTTCCCAGATCTCCGCGCCCCCCACCCCTCCATCCCCAATAATTGAACAGGGCATTTTGGTATGTTTAATGTGAAAGGAGCTATACTGATGCAAATTGATGTTGAGGACTGAGGATGTCCAACTGATAATACAGTGGAACTCATTGGTTCCATCCAGTGGATTGGAAGTTAGTATGGAAATTCAGCACAAGTCAATAATGGATTACAACCTGAAATTTACGAATCATACATTTGTGGGAATCAGTCTTCATCTCGCGTCCTCCTTCGCCTCCATCGAGAACCTTCTCAAGACCTTCGTCTTCAACCGCGTATTCAGTCACCCACCCCCCCTATACCCACCCACCCACCGTGCCCTCCACCTCTCCTGATTCCAACCCCCAGCTCAGGTGCACAACCTTGACCGTTTGGCACTTTGGGAAGTTGTCCTGACATGAAAGGCACTATACAAATGTAATTTGTTCTTGCTGTCAAAGACATAAAAGAAGGGGAAGGATTGTTTTCCTCTGCGAAGCAAATACTCTTTCTTTGCTCATCAGATAGTCAAGCAAAGATATTTGGTACATTACAGGCAATACACTATAATTATGCATCTAACTTGAATAATAATTAATTGGCTATTTAGTCATCAATAAATAGCATTTGCAAATTGTTCTATTCACCTCTGCTCACAGTTAACCCCAAAACTCGTAAAAGATTTTAGGGAAATGTTTTCGGCGAATCTATACCGCTGTTGACTGCTGTCACTTTAAGGAGACCAAGGAACAGGTTAGAAATGACAGTGACATGTTATTAAACTTGTCTCATTTCATTCATGTCTACAAATGACATTTACTGTCAGTTAGAACAAAACAAATCCTTCAGTCTTTACAACGTGTGGTAACTCACCCTTCTTATTGATACAACATTCATCTGTGAGCTGCAGACGAGTGCAAAAGTACTAAAAACCCAAACTAATGACCACCAAGGGCTGAAGATGAGATTGTGATAAATTGTTATTTTCCGTCCCTATGTTCTGGTGTTAATTGCTCTTCGATTATTTCGGGTAGTTTCACCAATGGAGAGCGGAAAATTAAGTAGCACCAGAATTATCTCAAAATTTCGCAATTGTAACCATTGGATTACATCCCGCAAAACATTAATTGTAATAGAAAACTGGACTATATCTACAATTTCAAATGTGATCGGTGTTTCCATCCAATATGAACTCACATTAGTCTCGGGAGATATTGCAATACAGGACATTGTGTTGTTAAAGGAGCTGGCCTTCAGATGAGACGGTAAACTGAGGATCCGTCTGTCAGTTCAGCTGGACTTTAATAATACCGTATGACTACTTGTACAGAGAAGGGAGTTTCTCCCTATGTTCTGGCAAACAATCCCAGGATAAAGTTGTTAATTCACTTAATGGCAATATTCATGGAATATCGCTGAACCCAAATTAGCCAAGGCATTCGCCTGCAAAATGCAGTCACTATGTTTTATCAATCAAATCAAAACTTACATTTATATTAGCGCCTTCCACGTCGAGAGGACGTCCCAAGGCGCTGTACAGTAAGGTAAGGACAAGAACGGGGGGAGAGGTCGGGGCAGGATGAAGAAGAGTAGGAAAATTAACTGTATATTTGTGGGCGAAACGTGGCAGCCAAATTCCGCACAGCAGTGTCCCACAATCAGTCAAGGAAGTGGGATTAGGGGAAAAAGGGGGGAAAGATGGCAAGGGGACGGGTCAGGGTAGAGGGAAGGAGAGCATGAAAATCAACTGTATATTTGTGGGCGAAACGTGGCAGCCAAATTGCCTCACAGCAGTGTCCCACAAACAGTCGCGGAAATGGGGCAAGGGGAGAAAGGGGGAAAGAGGGTAAGGGGGGATGAGGGAGGGAAAGGTGGGTGGGGTGGAGTAAGGTCAGGGAGGAAGAGGAGGGAGAAAGTGGGGTAAGGGAGAGAGGGAGGGAAAGGTAGGTGAGAAGCGTTTTGAGAGTCGTCCTCCTAATATGAAATGAGCTACATCAACTGCAAGGAATATTTCCGTGCATTTCTGAAATGCGGCCTTCATATGACATGCACATGTTCACATACAATTTAATATTTGAATAAACTAATACAGTATAAACCTGTGCATAATCCACAAGCACTTAAGTTTTGAGATTTTAACATATGCTTGCTTCCAGAAGGAAACTCACCACCCAAATATATTGAAGACAGCTTTGAGGAACTGACATTTTAGGGACATATACTGGCAGTGTGAAGTGGAATGGTTTAAGGGATTTAGGAGCGCAAGGAAAGATGCGAGAGCAAAGCACTGCCTGTAATACTGCAGTTTGTAGACTCCAATCATTGCTTAATGTTCAAAGTGCCACAGCTGATCTGAAGAAAATTGAGATACAAAAGCGATAGCTTGATTACTCAGATTACAACAACAACAAATTACAATGATTACAATGAAGGCCACTGTAACAGGCATCCTACGCACCTTATTGTAAAGATTTGGAATGTTGTTTCATTCATTTATTTAATTTTGGCATCAACTTGCAGGGATGAAACAACTAACATTGTAATATAACAATATTAATAATATATATTATTATATTTATAATGTATAATAATAATCCTTGTAGTTTACATAGCGCCTTATATTGTTGAGATGTCTCAAAGAGCTTCATACTGCTAAGTGTATTTTGTGGGCGAAACGTGGCAGCTAATTGTGCACAGCGGTATCCCTCAAACAGTCGTAGATTGAGTAGCTCAATTTCTTTTAATGTTCTTTAAGGGATTTTTCCCCTGGAAAGCGATCTGCCAATTGACTAACAACATTTTCCCAGGATAGAGGCAGATAAAACAACGCATGAATATTTGTAGCCTTCATAAAATTATACATTTTTAAATATAAACTCAGCTTCATTTAACGTTTAAAACATTTTAAAAATGTAGTGGGTGGGAATTATTATATTTTCATTTTCTGCCCGCTACTGAATGCCTCTCTGATCCTAATTCAGCCTCCACTTGCTGGGGTGCCCCTTAACAATGAGACTTGAAAGCAACTGAAATCATTTAAGTGCCCTAAATTGAATAATTTCTTCATGCTAAAGGCTTCATGTTGTTCTGAAAGAATGATAGCATCTCCTTCTGGTGTGCATACTAATATTTGCAAATGCCACTGTACGTTTCTCTGGAGTAAAGGCTAAAGACTCAGAGTTGTTGAATCAACACCAACCACATTTAGAGACACAGCATTATAGGGAATGCGAATACGGTCCATGGATAACAATAATAATAATTATAATAATCCTTTCATTTAATATAGTGCCTTATCAAGTAGTCAAGACCATCTCAAACTGTTTCACTGGAATATTACTGCAATGTAGATTGGCTGTGTGTTTTGTGGAGGAAAGCAATGTCCCACAAACAGCCATGGAGTGAGACACCGATTTTATTTGGGGAGTGGTGGGGGTTGTTGGCCAGGACACAGGGAGAAACCCCTTTCTCTAGTTTAATCTACAGTAACATGCTGATTCATGAAAGCACTGTGTGCATCTCTTACTACAGGCGCAGATAGTGTGAGGCAGTTTTCCTGGTGATGGAACATCCATTCGATCCAATGAAACACAGTTTGAAATGTTAATTTGCAGCCCAAGGTGTTGCACTGCTGTGTGAACCTGCAATGCAGATCCTCAATGACGGGCAATACTGATAATAATCTTTGCTTTTGATATAGCACCTTATCACCTCTCCGAGACATGTCCAAGCTCATCACTGTAAAGTGCATTAACTGTATATTTTGTGGGAAAAATATAGCAGTCAATTGTGCACAGTTGTGTCCCACAAATCATGGTGGATTGAGTAACTAATTATTTTTTTAAGGGAATAGGCAGCAACCTGTTCCCATTTTTTATGGGTATTTTGACATCAGGAATTTCAATTGGATTCTCGAAGGCTCCAAATGTTGATGTTTTTGAAGTCAAAATGGAATTTGAATCTGAAATATTATTTGAAAGGTACAGTGGGGTATGCAAATGTTAACATGTTCTGAATAAATCCGCATTCTCAAAATAATCCCTAATGTGTAATAATTTCTGACGGATGGACACATAATTCACAAATATGCACACTTGACGTAATGAAACTTTCATCAACTTTGACAGGAATAGAGCAATGTTCCATCATCAACATGTTTATCTCGTTGTCTCATCTAAATAATTCCTCTTACATTACAATGTTTGCAGAGAAACTAACGTGGACTGACATATTTTATACAATTGGGTCAAATCTAATTGGCAGAAGGAGAAACGTAGCATTTGAAACATGGAATTTTAATGAACATCGATGGTAACAATGACGCCTACTAAAATAAGAAATAATCCGTACTTTGAGTTTAAATGTTTTTTAGTCTTCAGATTTTGACCCTTCCTCTTTGGCAGGCACTAACTGGCCCTTGCTCTTCAATACATTGTCCAAGACCCCATTCTTAGCCCCTAGTATGTGTTTGTAGGCGATTCTGCTATCGAACGTCACGGCTGAAGTTGACTCATGAGATACCAAACAGTGCAAGAAAATGGCCACCGAGACTCAATGAGAGATCCTTGGAGAAAAAAGGCCATTTGCATCCCTTTCCTCGAAATAGAACTGATTTAGGGGAAGAGACCAAAGCATTGAGGAGCAATTCAGTGATATTGCTGGTTTCAGAATCTCAGGAATTGCCACCTGCCTTTTCATGTTCCATTATTTGAGCCAGAACAATGGAACGAAAATAGATGCCGAAAGCTGTGAAGTTGTCTCTCTTGATGACTTAGGCTGTCATCAACACTGAAAGCAACATATAAAAAGCATAAAGTCAAGTGATATCAAGACTCCAGAACTCATTAAAAAAATCTAGTTCATATATGGTTTGGGGCGGTTGTAGATGACAGATAAATAAATTATCATCGTAATTCCAAGACAATCTCTCTTCAGAATGACAAATTATACCCATCTGAACAGACACCAGCAAACCCACTTGAAAGAAAATGTCAGCGTGAAGCATTGAAGAATTGCCAATAATATAGAGTAATAGGTGCTCACTGGCATTAAACATCTCTGTAGCTGAGGAAACCTAGCACTTAAGGTTCAGTTGCATCAGTCTGTGCACTATGTTGATTTCCCAACATAGTTGATTTGGAGTCATTGGGGTTAGTTTGTTTGCGTAACAAACAAGAGAACCCTGATTCGATTCTAGGTGGGGCGAAAATTTAGACAAGTTTCCTAACTACACACAGAAATGTCTCTGTTTACCTGTTAGTTAGTAGGAACCCAGTTGTTAGTCAATTGCCGGAACACATTCCAGAGGTAATAATCCCTCCAAACAAAAGCAGTCACCCACTCCATGTCTGTTTGTGGGACAATGCTGTGCACAATTGACTACTGCGTTTCGCCCCCATAACTACACGGTCAATCCACTTTAGGGAACATTCTGTGAAGCACTTTGAGACATCTCAGTGACGTGGTAAGGCACTATATCAAATGCAAGTATTATTATTTTGTACTATTGCACTATAAGACAAATGGCTCTATGTACATTATTATTAGGAGAACAGATCTTACCAATTACAGTGCTGGCATGAAAGCAAATTATTGAATGACCTGCCTTTTCATTTGTAAATTGGGATAAACTGTATGTTGACAATTTCTGTATGTGCTGAAAAAATGAGAACTAAATCTCTGTTAATTGCAGGAATATGATGTATTTAAGAGCAAAGCCAAATGATTGCTCAGCAGCTACAGTCCCAGTTGTGTGTTCGGCTACCAATAACTGTTTCTTTCTCTCTTCCACATAAAATTGTGTTGAAAAAGCATTGAACAAAGAATACAAGAATAATAATATACAATAATCATTGCATTTGATGAAACGCCCAATATTGTCGTTGAGAGTCTCAAAGCGTTTCATGGATACTAAAGTGGATTCTGTGGGTGAAACACAGAAGCAAATTGAGTACAGTAGCGTCCCACAAACCATCATGGATTGAATGTATAGATTCAATGCAAATATTTCAATATATGGTTACTGTACACATTTAATTGATAAATTATATTTGGTGCAACACAGAACATTAAAAACCTAAATGGAGGAAATGATTATTAATGAACAGAAAGATGTAATAGCTTTGAAAGAGTTGGTAAATAAGTTCAAGATTAACAAGGCGATAAAGGTTGTAGCTACTGACGAGTCAAGGTGGGTGATTGGAATGAATTGTATATTCAATCAATGTGGAGGATTAGATATTTTGTCAAAAATTAATTACCGGTATGGGATAAATCCTGGTTAAATTAGCATAACTGCATGCTAATGTGAATTTTGTTAATGTTAATGCTAATTTTGATGTTGTGTTAGCTTGGAAACGTACTCTTGTATTAGCTTCCAACCTAAAAATCTGAAACAACATTTAGTAGCATTGTAGGCAGGTCAGATTCATGCGAGTTTTACTGTATAATAAAATTTGAATGAAAAATGTTTCTGCAGAATCTCAATGAAAGGACCAGATGAATTTTGTTCCCCAAAGTTTTGGATTGATAGATTTTGAAAGAAAATATTTTCTTTCTATTATTTATTTCTGACTTGGGCATCAACACAAAGGATATGCATGCGTCATCAGGCTGGCATTTTGCAAGTAGGGAACAATACTAACAATAATCCTTGCATTTGATATTGACTCGTGCTTTATCTTGTCTCAAAACGTCTCAAAGCACTTCACAGAATAAATACTGTAAAGGAATTAACTGTAGGTGTTGTGGGCGAATCGTGGCAGCCAATTGTGCACAGCAGTGTCTCACAAACAGTCGTGGGTTGAGTGACCAATTCATCATTATATATTTTTGTGGGTTGAGTCCTAGCCAAAATCTATAACATGGGAGTTTAGAAAAAATTACGTTTGGCTGTTAGGCCTTTCTTTGGGTAAAGAAATCTGAAAAGTGAGAAATTTGCTTCTCAATAGGTTTGCTCTGGCCCTAATGACCAAAGTGTAATTACTATTATTATTATTTGTGTTTGTATATTAGGTGGCATAACAACAGGGCACACCAAGGACAGATATCTCATGCATTTGACCCTGGTGGTCACTGGGAGCACAGAAAGACTTGGAGAAATTGTACTGAGGCATGACTGGGCAAGTCAGAGATTTCCCATAGCCTGATGCATCCTCCGACAATCTTGGCTCAGCAAGTGATGGTGTATTCCGGATCTGAACTTCTGCATACAAGGTACAGAAAGCTCGGACACTGCACCGTGTGGGAGTGCGCGGTCCACAGACAGGAGAAACGGTGCGCGAAGATTCCCCGCTTGCGTTCCATGCTGACGTGGAGTCGTGTGGTTCAGTGGTTAGAGCACTCGCCTTGCCAACGTGAGACCTGAGTTCAAATCCAGGCAGGTCAGGGCGAAACTTTGGGCAAGTTTCCTTAGTCCACACGCCTGATGATAATCCCTCCAAGAAATAAACAATAATAAAATTGGTCATTTCAATCCACGACTGTTTGTGGGGACGCTGCTGTGCGCAATTGGCTGCCGCATTTCGCCCACAAATATACTTTAGAGTCAATTCACTTTATAATATATTCTGTGAAGCGCTTTGAGAAGTCGAGAAGATGTGAAAAACGCTATATCAAATGCAAGGATTACTATTATTACTATTGTTTGATGGCATGAATGGGGAATGTTCAGATGCAGATTTCACGCGTGTTTTTAGCATAGTTGAGTTGATTTAAGTGCTCACTTGGGACACCTCACAATATTGCAGAGTAATGGTAGCCTGGGTAAGGCTTCTGCCTTGGTTGTTTTTGAATGTGCGCTCGAGAATCTCTCTGTGTTACCAATAAAGAGTCTTGGAAGAGTCTTGGGTTTGATTCCCGGCAGTGCAAAATGTTGGTCAAGTTTCCCTACTCAACATACCTCTGCCCACCGAGCAGTAAGTAGGAACCCAGTTGTTAGTCGATTGGCAGATCGTTTTATCTGGGGGCAATAGTCCCTTAAAAAAAAATTGGGTCACTCAATCAACAATTATCCGTAGGACACTGCAATTTGCTGTTGCGTTTCGCCCACAAAATATAGTCTGTTCACATTGCATGTGAAACACTTTTAAGACATCTCAAAGATGTGATAAGGTGCAAATATCAAATGCAAGTATTATTATTATTATCATCCTCTGTTTAATTCAGTCAGTATCTCCTTTCTGTGAGTCATGAAATGCCAAGAATTATTTACATGTTAAAATAACACATTTTGAATTCTGCAGTATCAGATTTGAATATGAAATGCCATACACAATTTAAAGTGACTCAGATAGTAGATATTCCAAAGGAATTCAATGCTGGCAATAATGTATTTTACACATTGCAGGTCTTTTTGTGGCGTAGTTTGGTGATTGATTAAATGATATTTACTCTTGCCTAAGCTTCTAATGAACTGTCCTAAGGTTAGAAGTTATGTCCCAAGGTTAATTATAAGCACTCTCTATCAGTTAATACTTTTTTCACTAGAACTGCTATGGAGGCGATCTTCTTTTAATATAATTCTGTAGCTGGTCAATGGAAAAAAAGCAAGAACATTCTCGCGTGACTCACTTATAATAAGAATAAGAATAATTCTTGCATTTGATATCACGTCGTCAAGAATATACTGAAAGGAATATATTGTAAAGTGAATTGACTATATTTTGCGGGTGAAATATGGCAGCCCATTACACCTAGCATGGACCCACACAAAGTCGTGGATTGAGGGACCAAATTATTATTATCATATTTTTTTACAGCATATATGTGTTTCACTGTAAGGAATAATTTGCTATCTTGTGTTTCATTACAACATACCTGAGTCTGGTATAACAAGTGTAAGGAAGAACCAACTCGGGAGCTAAATTGTATTGCTCTTTCCCATCTGAATATGTTTTTCAGTTCATTGAGACATGTGTCTAATTTATTCGCTTATAACAGGTATCATTTTATGATACTGGTTAAATATTTGCCTTTGCTCTACATGTTTGTGCAAGTGCACTAGAATTATTGAGAGCATCAGATTAATGGTATCATATGGAACCTGTGAAATATGCAGGCCATGTCTTCCTGGGAAAATGAGAGAATTAATGCATCTTTGATGTGAGGCAAAATGAAAAGAATTTATCTTTCTTCGAAATGTTCCTTCAACTGAAATATCGCCAAAATGCAGGGCATTTGTAACATATTACAGACAGTTGGGCTAATAAGAGATGATTTCTAACTGAATTAATTGACCTTGTTTCTAAAATTACTGTGTTTTATTTTCTGTCGAGTAAATCTATTCCAACACAGTAAAATGTTGCCGTTCTTGATACATGACATCCAAATCGTTTGCTGTAGGTCTGTAATTGCTTTAACTTCTTTTAAACCCCCCAAATATAATAATAATCCTTACATTTCACGTAGCAGCTTTCATATAAAAGCGCTTCACGTGATACACTGTAAAGTCCAGTGACTGTGTATATTTTGTAGACAAAATGATCACCACAAGAGGTGCAATGTTGCAAGAAAAATTCCGAGCTTCAAAATAATTATAGCTCAATTCCGATATAAAGTGAATAATGTATCATGATGCATCAACGAGAAGGTTGCATTGGAAGCATCAATTGTTAGTTCGATGTCAGCCAAGTGTCTGACACATGGAAGCCTATCACTGTGCTTAGGAGTACACAAACCAAACTAAGACGCTAATAATCCTTGCAATTCATCTAGTACATCATTACATCATCAGAACATCTCAAATGACTTTCCAGGATTCACTGTAAAGTGCATAATAGCTATATAAGGTCAAACATGGCAGCCAGTTTGCGCACAGTAATGTCCCATAAACAGCCACAAAGTGAATGAAGTGGGGGATAGCTTGGATGGACTGAGAATTTCTACGCATACATGATTTCCGTAAGCAGGAACGGGAACCAAAAGTGATTTGAGCGTATATGCACAGTTGGGTAAAAATTCCACCTGGGTCAAGACTTACTCCATTAACGTAGCGTTTCAGAATATGTCCTGAGTATTAAACTCTTAAATGCTGCCTTATGATTTATTTCTTTATGTTTTTGTTTACGATCTGCAGAATATCCACCAGGGAGTGATTTAATTATAATTAAATATATTATAAATCGCTAAGAAATATTTGTAGCAATTAAATGGGGAGGAAGATTTTAATGGTTTCGTTAAATGTCAGTGACATCAATCCTTGAATTATTTGGATATTTTGTGGCTATCCTGATTTTAATTCATATTTACAAAGGATCGATATTTGGGATTTACAATGCTACTTCTGATCCATATATAATACTACCTTTGTGCAATTTTAAAAGATGTCCGGCTCACATTGAGATAATGGGAAGGATTGCAGTTTTAATGTACCGGCGATAAAACCTTATTGCAAAACACTCTCGATGGTTCATCTCATAGTAATGGCAACCTAGGGTATAATTGAGACAAAGACATTAAGATACACAATAATTCAAACAGTACCAATTGGAAATTCTCATCTCCCTGGATAAAACACCAATTTTCTTTTGGTGGGGGATTCAACGCACACCAAAAAACTTACTGGAATTATGTTTTTTTAAATAATAATAATCCTTGCATTTGAAATAGCACCTTATCCCATCTTCCAGTCGTCTCAAAGCGCTTCACTGTAAAGTGAACTGACTGTACAATTTGTGGGCCAAACAAAAAAGCGCAGACTAACATTTTTCACCGCACGACTATCTTTTTTTGCAAAGTTTTCTCTTGACGGGGTTGGGGGTGGGGGTATTTTGCGATCCTCCTTGCAATACCACTGTTGCCTCCAAACTCAGATGACGTGGCACTGTGTTTCTATTAAACAGGAGGCACTTGAACCTCTGTAAAATCTTAATAAAACAGATGCCGAGAATCACGAGGGAAAATGTTCAGAATGGAGATAAATTGTTCAGTTCTCAAGTTCCTTTGTGCTTGGCAGCTGTGAACACCCACTCCACCACACTCGGTCTCACTTTCTTGTGTTTAGATTTACGCAAGAATGGACAGTGACCTCCTTCTCCCCTCGTTAGGTAGGGTCTGAAATTAAAGCCGCGTTTCTCTGTGGGTGGGTGGGTGGGGGAGGAAATGCGATGCGCCATTTACTCACAAGCAATTTCTTGTTCGGTTCACAGGTTTCCTGACGAATGCATCAAGGAGCGGTTTCTCACCTGGGCAGTTTACTTTGTGTGTGCCACTTACCTCAGAGAGAGAGAGAAAGAGAGAGAAAAAAATGATTTTGCTGCTGTGAATCTCCATCTGTTGTCTGTCGCTCTGTACTTTTGTGCTGCACTGTTGGACGAATGTTTCCTGCATCATGGGATTGAGCCTGACATGGTTCAGCTGTTGGGTACACAAGCCAAGACGATGCGGACACAGGTACCCTGCAGGAGATGAGGCAAACACTCCCTTTGTCGACGGACCTATGCCTGCCCAATAATTGCTACTTTCTGATGGAAACCGACTGGCAGACAGTCCAATTATTTCCACTTCATAAAGACTAGATTCCTCGAAATCAGACATCAAGGGAAGCTTTGAATCTAATTTAATAAAAAAAAATACTACATCAGCATGATGAGCGTTCAACCACCTTTTCCTTCTGGACTCGGAACTAATGACCAAAGAACGAAAGACCTATGAAGAAAAATGGCATTGTTCAACAAGGCTGCACTAATTATAATTGCTCCGAGTTTTCAACAAAAGGTCTAAGGACTGCCTCACCTCTGGAGGAAAGGAAAGTGTGTGTTTTTTCAGACGACAGGGATACAATTATACCCGAGGTGTAGCTAATATTTTGTCCTTTCTGGAGATGTTGGAGATGGGAATGGAAAATGGCTTAATTACCCTAAAGGACTGAACAGCACACGAGCAGAAAGCAATGATGACAGAACTCCATTGGCATACAAGGACCTCAACTGCTCTGAGGCATGCGCTCACGCATTTTTTTTTGTAAGATTCTGCAGGTTTTGTGCTCTTAATTTGTCCTACCCTACCACCGCAGAGCATTAGGTAAGCTCTTGTCTGTCTGTTCAGGCCTGTGATCTATTGACACATCTTACCGCTACGGAATCCAGTTAAAAACAGAGAGTACTTGTGCCATTCAAACAAAAAAAAAGTCGTCATTCCGTGTTTAGAGAAAGAAAAACTACTTTGTAAACCTCTAACAGATTTTGTATGTTGTATCTTTGTAGGAAATCCTATTTAACTGTGTGTGTGCCCATCATGTAAGGCCTGCAATGCCATAATGCCAAGCTGTGATGCGATTAGATTACATCCCATGCTGCAAAATAAAGCTGTTACTTTACTGAATAAACACCTAGTCAAGATGTTTTATTCCCTCAGATCCCCCCATCGCCTCCCATCCACCCAACCCCACACCCTGAGTGAAACTAACCAAATAATGAAGCTTTGTCAAAAAAATCTTCTAGGAATTTCAAAAAAATCTTTTAGGAATTTCCATAGAATTTTGCTTCTTGAAATGACAAGAAATGAATGGGTTGTTGGAAGGAGAATGAGAAATATATGCTACCTCTTAACACAAGGTAGAATACGTTTTTGTCACGCCTTTGTGACTACTGCTTAGCGCATATGAATCCAAAACACAATTGAATTCCTTGTTTTAAGATTTCTATGGCAGACAAATCCTTTAAAGAGAAAAGAATTTTTCCGATAAACGATACTCTCATTATTAGTGCTGGCCGTTTTGCAGGCAGTTGAATCTTATTTTGTGAAATGCGGGACAGTAATATTAGTACGTGGGCTTATTTCTTCAAAAGATGACAATGTATATAAAGATTAGAGGCTTGAAGATGGTTGGGATAGAATAAGCAGGACAGTGGGATTGAAAGTAAAGCCTGTTCTGAGAGAAAATACAGACTTGATGGGCTGAATGGCCTCCTTCCGCGCTGTCAATTTTATATGAATCGAATAATTATTTGCTCAGCTTCTAATGCCTCGCTACTACTCTGAGGAGATAAGATCGCAAGATCAGTTCTGATGAAGAAAACCCTTTGGCTTATCTGATCGTATCCTTTCTGTATCTAAAGTGGTGGTTGAGAGTTATTTAGTAGATATAATTTATAAGATAATTACTAGTTGAGATGCTTTTCAATTTGATATTTTTAATCTACAATCAAATCACCAAGTGTGGGATAAGGAATTCAAAGAAATATTTCTTTCACGTGACAGAAAGTGAACTTATAAAGTCCCGCGGTTTAACCAGAAGCGAAAAAAAATCCCAAACAAAAAAACAAAAGTGCTTGTTATTTACCAGGATCCAATTAAAGGGATTGCACCTGCCACATTTTCCCTTTCGTGGCTTTTGCGGCTTGATTTTTATTCACCGTTTACGTGTTCAAATAGTTTGATTTTATGCTCCACAGAGCGCAAAGAAGTTAAACTGGGAACTATCCATAACTGTCAGTTGTTGTTAATAGAAACATCCCTAATATCAAAACCGCTACCACACACGAACAGGAATCTGACTGGAACCCTTGGCATTCTGAGGACATATTGGTGATTTGTTAGTTGTTAACAACAACAATCGCACAAATTACATTTATGTAGCAACATTCACATCATGAAGATGTCCCAAGGCGCTGGTCAGTAAGGGATCTGCACTCAAGCCGGTCGTAGGATCAGGAGGGGTGGAGGGTGGATAGGGTAGGATTAGGAGGTTGACTGAGTATGGTTGAAGAGGACAGTCTTGAGACAGGTCTTGAAGAAGGCAGGGGAGGGGGCTGAGTCGGAGCGACTGTTAAGACGTATGCTCTTGTTAATAAGTAAGTCAATATAACTCAAGCTGTACCTTTCTTCATCCGTTCCCTTAGGTTTTCTCGGCCACGCCTTTCTTGGCCGTTCTTCTTCCATGGTGGCGGGTGGTGAGTTTGGGATGAAGTAGATCGGTTAGGTAGGGAGATGACAGGCCATGAAGAGATATGTAATAATAATCCTTGCATTTGATATAGCGCTTTCCACGTCTTCTACAAACGTTTGTGGATTAAAATGACCAATTTATCATTGTTTTTTTGAGGGAATATTATTAGGCGTGTGGAGTAAGGAAACTTGCCCAAGGTTTCTCCCTGACCTGCCTGGATTCGAACCCAGGTCTCACGCTTGCAAGCTGTGTGCTCTAACCACTGAGTTATCGGACTCCACAAAGATATGTAGACAAATGTGAGTAGTAACATCATTGTTACAGATCAAAAGAAAATCTGTGAATGTTGTTGAAATTCTGCAACAAAACCAGAAAATGCTTAAAATACACTAACAACAACAACTGCATTTATACAGCGCCCTTCACTCCGGGTGGCGTTTCAGAGAACTTTGTTCCAACCAGCAACTGAAAGAGAAATATGGGCTTTTGATGAATAATGATATTACATGGCTGCTCGGAGGGATTCTGCGATTATTTCATAGTTACCTGCTTTTGTGAAATAAACTTTGCATTTTAGTGGTGTTGTTTGTCAACCTTAACAAGGCAAATGATTTTCAACTGGTAAATCAGAATTCCCTTTCATCCCATACAATCAAAATCCAATGAAAATGTAATGTGACTGCCTAATGTGTATTGCTTTTGTGCAGAACTAAATTAGCATGTTGGTTCTTGGTGACTATATTAACCTGCTGTTCTGGTAGAAATCATGAGATACAGCTATTACTGATACATTATGCCAAAGCACGATGAAAGAAATTATTAAGAGACTGATGGAATTGGGGGAAACAACAATAACATGCATTTATATATTCCTTTATATATTCACAGAGTAGTGTATTGGAGCAGGGCAGAATGGGCAGAAACCCAACCGATTGATATTGTATGATAAACTATGTAATTGTTTTTGCGAGTGAAATTCCACAGGTGCCAAAATTGCATTAAATCTATGCCCATCTTCTCTAGCCATCAAAAGAGGGATCTGGATGCAGTTGATAGTAATAATAATAATACTCCTTTCATTTGATTTCGGACCTTATCACATCTCTGAGACATACCAAACCACTTTGCAGAATATGTTGTAAAATTAATTGAATGTATATTTTGTGGACAGTGGAGAGAGAGGGAGGGGAGCAATGTCACTGTAGGTAGTTTGTATGCGTATTTGAATGTTTGGATGTTTGGTGTCATCCAAAGATACAACCAGGCTGCAATCGTAAAAGTTACAGATGTATGTGGTAATGACATTAGACCAAAGAGATCTTATCATCCATGTGCATTAAGCGAGAGCTTTTAGAATAATGGCCAAATGAGATTAAATTGCCAAAATACAAAACTATCAGGAAATTGTTTGAACATCAACGGACATCAAGCCCGCAATACAGTATATCCTGTGAAACGCATTGAAGTGCCTTCTGGAACGTGAAAGGTGCTATATCAAGTTTAAGAATTATTGCTAATATTATTATAAAATAATCCCAAAACACATCAATATAAACCTTTAGAAACTAACCGGTTATACAGCTATAATATATTCAATTGTTTTGCAAAAATTGGGTTTGCAGCTCACTTCAAAATTACTTTTGTTAAGGCCACTTCTAGATGTGGACCTCCTTTTCTATAATACGTCCCAGTTAAGTGAAGTCAAATAAACATTGTCTTGAGAAATGTGGTAGTTATTTAATTTCCACTGTAGCCAGGAGGGGGTAACAAACAATACCCTCGTCCAGTTATACGCAAGAAGACAACTAGATACTACCCTCATCCGCACTATGAAAGAGCGCTCCCAATTTATAGAGTCAAATGTTAGACAATGTCTCATGGAATCTTACCTGTTCCTCTACCAGTGGCATGCACGTTTTGACACATCTCATTTTGCGCTGTTTAGGCTTTGGAAAAGAGGTTTTGTGACCTCTTTCATGTTACACCGTCAAGTTTACGGACTTCACATAAATTATCCACCGGTGGGTAGTGGCAGTGCGAATTAGCTTTCCAGTGTGACAGCTGTTGTTTTTCATCTAACCTTTGAAACAGCAGCTGGTACAACGTGTCCTCTCCTCAAGGTTAGGCCCAGCGTCGTAACAAGAAAGGAAACCTCTCAATGTGCAAGTAATGAGGGCTGCAGAGAGAGAGAGAGAGAGAAAAAAAGATATACATTATGTTGGAGAAACCATAACCTTCGCTGCAATAATTGATCGACCCCCAGTGCAGCAAATCCTGTACAATGACAGCATCCTGGCGACTGGAAGCATTAGCATCTAACCCTTACTGTTAAAATAATTATTGTTGAAGGTGGATGATCTATGTATCTTCTTAGAACTGGAGCAAGTGGAGAAAATTAACTCTGATTAGAATGTTCACAGCATATTAGGAAGCCATCAATTGCTTGGAACCAGTTCAATCCTGGGGAGACCTTGATTATCTGCTCCCCCACATCCCCCAGCCCCATCCCCCCACGAAGATAATTTAAATATCGGGAGGTGCGCTCATCTTCAAACGCGCAGCAACCACAATTTATGTACAATAAGATCCGTGTGAACATTTTCAGACGATTTGATGATGTGATAATAATGATCCTTACAATGACAACCCGAATCCTTCTCACGTCGGAAAGATTTACTGCGAGATGGAGTGGCTGTATACTTGCAGGCAAACACAGCAGCCCAATTGCACATCGCAATGTCTCACAAACAGCTATGAAATGAATGACCAATTTTCATTTGAGGAATTATTGGCCAGGACACCGGAAGAAACCCCTTTCCCTTTTCGAATTGGGCGATGGGAACTTTAACATCCACCTGAACAGGAAGCCGGGAACTCACAACCTCCTGAATCTGAGCCTAGCTGACACACCATCAAGCGTTACATCAAGTACGTCAAATAAAAAGGCATCTTATCATTGCAAGGATTATTTCAGATGTCTTCTTGATACGCTACATAAATGTAAATTGTATTGTAGAATATTATTATCACTATAGTTTTGGAATGTTTTGGCTTGGTGCCTGTTAAGCGAAATGCACTCAGTTTCTGAGTGCTAATATCCTTCAAGTACAGTAAACAGAAATATTTTCAAAGCAGCAAGAAAGCGTTGTGGGAATGGAAGGGGGAAACAAAAAAGACCACAATAGTTTTGCTAACACAGCAGCTTCATCAGTTTTATATTCCCCATGACATTTAAAATGGATGGTTTGATTGTTTCATTTTCAGAGGCAATTTAGTCCCAAGCAATCATTTCTCACAGTGTTCTGCAGTAAATAACGGCTCGGCACAGCACATACATTTATCAAAAGGTTAAAGCTTTTGTAAGTGGCACTTAAATATGTAGGTAATGTGGGCTGGGATTATTGACCCTCCTGAGCATGTACATTCTTATTTTGACCAGTTCTACAATGGGACAT
The DNA here is from genome assembly GCA_035084275.1 of Hydrolagus colliei. Classification (NCBI taxonomy): domain Eukaryota; kingdom Metazoa; phylum Chordata; class Chondrichthyes; order Chimaeriformes; family Chimaeridae; genus Hydrolagus; species Hydrolagus colliei. The sequence continues at coordinate 8,581,667 of CM068762.1, read as the reverse complement.
ATCTACTTACAAATAATCAGCCATTAGAAATGGTAACATTTTATGAGTCCTGCCTTAATTATATGAAAATGTTCACAGGCTCAGGGAAGCAATATTAAATCCTAAATTGGCATTGCGCAATTAAACTTTCCTCACAATAAAAAAACTTTGCATCTTTTGCTATTATTTATTCCTCCAGACATTGGTATATAGGGTGTGATTAGACTTAATGCATTCGCTTTAAAAGCTCTTTGATGGGTTTAGGGACCGCAAAACTGCCAGCGCATCAAGTTTAGTGCGAGACACAAGGAGAAATTAGCAAGGTCAGTCGCAATGAGGTTGTTGCCGTGTTGGTAACAAATAATGCAGAGCTCTTGACCGCAGCTCATTGCTTCAGCCATATGTAACAGTGGTGTGAGATATGAAAGTAACCTTTACACTGAGGAATTGTTGAGATATTTTCTTTACTAACAAGTATAATTCAGCTCCGAGAGAAACTTTACACTCGGGAATGGAAGGTGTTTCCAGAATAACCCTTCACCACCCAAGATAGTTTTAACATTCTCTCACTTTAAGTCAGTGGTTCCCAACCTTTTTTTGCTGCGACCCTAAATTGGCCATCAACAGGACCTCCCGACTGTGCGACTGAAGCAAAGCTCAGCTAAGACAATATCTCCGTCTCTTTCGTGGATTCAGCGTAACTCGCTAGTACGGTCTTTCATACAAATTAGTCAGCAATGTCGCTTCGGGCACTTTTCAACAGTAAAAAAGATTTTTTTAATGATGACCCTTCGCGACCCTACTGAGGACCCCCTGATTTGGGTCAGGACCCGAGATTGGGAACCACTGCTTTAAGTGCATGGACTAGATAATATTTATTATGATAATAGTAATCCTTGCATTTGATTGAGACATCTCAATGCACAATAGACACTACTGTAAAGTGATTTGACTGTATGTTTTGTGGGCAAACACGGCAGCCAATTACTCACAGCAGTGTCCCACAAACAGTCGTGGATTGAGTGACCAAATTATTATTATTATTATATTTGGAGGGATGATTCCCCTGGAAAGTCAATTGATTAACAACCTACTTACTGCTGGGTAAACTCAGGAGTAAGGAGCAAGGAAAGTTGCCTAAGGTTTCCCCATTGGATAATGGCCAAATCTCACTCAAATGGTCCCATTGTTTAGATCAGAAAGAAGAATGACACAGGTAAATAATAATCCTTGCATTTGGTATTCTTGCAAGTGAAGCCCATTAAGGTTGTTGTTAACCGAATGTAGGTGGATACAGGGGTGACTGGCGACAGACCAGACAGTGCCTCTTGTTCCACACAGATAGATTTAGATAATAGATTTAAATTGCAGATACTGTGCAGTGTGGAAGCAACATCGTGGACTGACAACTATACGATTACAAACAAGAGGAATATTGTTTGTAGAAATAAGTAGCATTTGTGTAAGTATACAAACTGAATAAAGACACAAAAAAGAGGAAAATGGTAAATCGCATTATGATTTTGCCTTAAAGTACAGCAAAGGAAGAAACGTGTCATGGAAGAAAAACTCCATAATCTGCAGGATTACCAAAGAAAATGCTTATTTTCAACGTACCAAGTTAATGGTATTCACTATATCATAAGATATATGATATCTTCCCATTTGATCTCATCCATCCAGAACACCAGCCCCACTGTCTTCTCATTACACCATCAAGCTGGTTCTTGAGCGATTCCAATGACACTGACATTGCAAGAAGAAAGAGAGGAACACCAATGTCCTTTCTTAAATAAGGAGACCAAAACTGCACACAGTATTCTAGGTGTGGTCTCACCAAGGCCCTATACAGTTGCAGCAAGACTTCCCTATTGTTACATTCTAATGCTTTTGTAATGAATGCCAACATGCCAAGTAGCCTTCCTAGTTGCTTGCTGCACCTGCGTGCTAACCGTTTGCGACCGGTGTACAAGGACACCCGAATCCCTCTGAACACTATCACTTGCTAGTCTCTCCCCTTCTAGAAAATAATCCGCTTTTCTGTTTTTACTACTTTGGTGAGTAACTTCATACTTCACCAAGTAGATGGCACCTCCGGCAATGCAACAAGCCCCAGCACTATATTAGAGTGTCAGCCTACTCTATGCGTTTTCAAGAGTCTTGAACCCAAAACCTTCTGACTCAGAGGCGATAGTGCTACCGCTGTGCCAGGCTGACACCTTATATGTTTTCAATAGCATGGCTTTAACTCAGAGAGAGGCCGTTTAGATGAATGTCTTTGAGTTTGCATTCAAGATTGAAAAGTTCATGAACCGCACACAACAGATTAAAAAGACATACATCAAGGCTTTGTGATTAATTCAGCATATATATATCATTGTTTCTCTCCTGTCCAGACTGACTATATCAGACGAAGCTTTGCTGATTGGAGCTTTCAAAATCTGCAGCTCGTCATCTACCATTCATAGCTGAGGATTACTTTAAATTGTCCTTGAGACATCTCAACAAGATGATATCAATTGTAAGAATTCCTTATTATTAAAATAGTTTTTTTGGGGGGGGAAAAGAAACAAGTCAAAGGTAATACTTTCCCGACTTAAGATTGATTTTCCATTACAGTTGTGCCAATAATTATTTCCATTCCGTGAAGCAGTGGGAATTTAGCGCTCAAGCAGAATGTCAAAGGGCATGAAAGGTTAGAAAATAAATTAGTTTAAAAAGCGCATTCAAGTAAATGTAGTTTGTTCCCTGGCATGATACAACAACCACAACAACAACAACAACTATTTGCATCTATATAGTTCCCTTCAATGAGTTGGGATGTTCTCCTGACATGAAAGGAACTATACAAGTGTAATTTTGTTGTTGTTCACGTGGGGTAGCGTCCGAGAGTTTCCCAGGCACCCATTCGAGGATGACAGTTTAGATAAAAGATAAGAGTTGACTGTTAAGAGGCAGAATAAATGATATTATTTACTAATGCCAGTCTCTCTCCTTCAGGTAGCAAAACAATATGGTCTGAAGCCAAATGCCTTATCTCTAATTACCCCCAAGTCATCCATAAGCAAAGTTTAATGTAGCACACACTGTTGCAAATAAAACCACGCTCTGCGTATCTGGCATGTTCAGATTAAATAGCCCCCACAACATCTGTGACTATTTTGTTTCTTGCTGAGAAGTGCACAATACACCAAAGGTTTGACTTTTTGCAGTCAACCTGTCAGAGGCAACCTCTAATAGTTGGAGAAGCGGAGATGGACAGCTAAAAGGCAGCTACAATTAACAATATATCAACCTAAGTCCACCACCATTACAGTATTGTTTTTTTTCTCTCGAAGTAGAGCAGTGCCTATTCAGTGCCCTCTCGTGCCAGGTAAGCAGGAATATTCAATTATCGTATGATTGAAAAGGTTATTTATGATTCGCAAACTCTTATCTTTGTTGCGGGCAAATTGGCTGTCACATTCGCCTACAAATACGCGCCTGCTACATTTGACAGTAAATCTTTGCTTTTGGGAAAAGTTTTGATGTGTTGGACTATGTAAAACATAAGGATTATTAGTATGATTATTAGTAGTGAATTTTTAAGGTCTGTTTATTTCCTTTCCATTACTCTTCTCATAGAAAATTTATTGTCGACTAATTTCTATCATTAATTACAGCACCCAGAGGGTCATTCCGTGTCTTTTGGGGGAGGAATAAACTCCACTGTGAATAACCTGTGCTTACTGCTGAAAATGTCATGTGTTTCTGCAAACCCGAACGTCCATTCATCTCTGTCATCTACCTGTTATGTCTCATTTAACGCCTTAAACTGGCTGCATAAATCAAAACCGTTAAGTAGTTACACAGTTCCCGTTCTATAAAATAGAAATTAGTTTCCAAAGGATCTTGTTGAACTGATGCATGCAATTTGCTTTCCAGCGAGAGAATCTCAGCTGAGCATGGGTAAACGGATTCAATCCCGTTCTCCTCCACTCCCTCACCTTAGACTAATCTATTTCCACATTAGTGCATAATCAACATGAGTGGCTGAGCGGCGATTTGGTTGGTGTGGAAGAGGGTTAAACTCAAAGAGATTGCATGGATTCAAACTGGGCTAATTTGGGTTTATTCTGGGAAAACAATTTTTGGTCAGCGAGTACAATTTCAAGACTTTTCCTGCCGTTCTGTCAACATTAATTTGTGTAATGCAGAAACTCAGAGTGCCTCGGCATAGCCCTGATTTATTTTTGTACCCCAAATGTTTGTTATTCTTACGAATTATGAGCAAATTGTAAGAATTGGCAGGAAAATGTAATTCTCTCCTGCAGTAGTGTATATTTGGGGTTTTCTTAATTTCTTACAGATATCCCACTATTATTGGATACTTCTCACTGTCAGTTCAGTGTGTGTAGAGAGGGAAGGGGTGACAAAATATAAAACAGCAAAATTACATTTGTATGGTGCCTTTCACGGTGAGAGGACATCCCAAGGCACTGGCATAACAATCGATAGTCCATCGAAAACGTAAACCCAGACCAATAATTTTAGATGCACCAAGACAGTAGAACAAAGAACACATAGATTTTGAGTTGCAAAGGCAATTTCAGGACAGACACCACCAGGAAGTTTTCCTAATTAAGACTGAATTGATGAATTTTCCTAACTTCTACAGAATCTTAACCTTTAAGACAAAATGACATTGGGACCTAAGAGTAGGTCTCCATAGTTGCACTGTTGTTTCAACCATGTAGCATCAATTCTTGCAGAAAAGCGTGACATTGTAATGTCAGTAATGTTGTGAGATCCCTGCAGTTAAATCGAGCCCTGATACAACGTATTAGCTTGCTGAGTGATGAATGCCTAGGTTTTGGCACAGTCACATGTTTTCCAGCGTATTAAAATGTATAAAGTACTCTGTATAAATTACAATGAATTCTATTAACTGTTTATTTGACCTTCATTGAGTTTCCAGGACCAGGTTAACCTCTTTACTCTTTATCATTTCATGCTATTTAACTTTTAATTATTTTGTATAACTGAGTGTATCTTTATCAAGTCTGCCACCCGACATGTTAATGATTTACATGACAGAATTTGTTCTAAAATCTCAAAATATCCAGTCAGGATTTTTCTTAAGGTTCGCGTTCATAAATCAAAGAGGAATCTTAAATTTCTAGAATATTTCCTATAATAATATAATAATGAACAATAAATGCAACAACAATAATAATACTCCTTGCATTTGATATAGCACTTAACAGGTTGTTTGTGTATTCATTTCTAGGGGATTCAACTGGTCATCTTCACAGGTTATGTTGTAAAGTGATTGACTGTGATTTCGTAGGCGAAATGGGTTAGCAAAAGATCGATGGAGGTTTGGATGCGGCGTGCATTCAAGAGACAACTTTTTGCAAGAAGAAGCTGAAAGGTTGGTATTCTAAAAGACTGAGATGGGTCAAATGTCCTTTTTAGGTTCCTACTCCCTTTTAATCTAAGAGAACAGGTAGAACCTTGCTACACGTTACCCAAAATGAAGACATGATAGGCCTAAGGATATATGCTGAAATATGGAAACAAATTTACCTGTATTTGGAATGGAGAGCAAACTCTCCACCCTTGAAGGGGCACAATTAGCATACCTATACCTATACCTATACCTATACCTATACCTATACCTATACCTATACCTATACCTATACCTATACCCAGTGGGTAGGTGTGGTCCTGCTAACCCATTTGCTGATTTGAGTTGCATTTAAGACTATCCACCCTGTTTAGTTCAAACAATTGATAGTCCTTACTCCACACGCCTAATAATAATCCTTCCCCCAAAAATTGGTCATTTCAATCCACGACTGTTTATGGGACACTGCGGTGCGTAACTGGCTGCCGCGTTTCGCCCACAAATATAGTCAATTCACTTTACAGTGTATCCTGTGAAGTGCTTTGAGACGTCTAGAAGACATGAAAAGCACTACATCAAATGCAAAGATTCTTATTGTTATTATTTTGATGATTATTATTCTTAGGATGTCATCTGAACCCCGAAAGGCGCTCTATAAATGCAATGTATGGTGGTTGTTGTTGTTTGATGCAGTACAATAAGGAGAAGCACTTTCCGCATTGTCAAGAGGAACATTGCTCACAGTTTAATCTCCTTTAAACTTGCAAATTGCTGGTTTTCAGCTATGGATTAGGACTCTCACTAGATTTCATACTTTGTATTCAAGGTTCAAATTACTCATGCATCGCGTCAATCCATAAACGTTCATCAGCGTTCAGTCAACCCAATAACAGGTATTGACTGGCTTGATCATTCTGCACCCTTGGAACCACATCAAGCAAACGTCAGCAGTTTGGGAAGCAGACTCAAACCCGAACGAGAGGAGCATTGAGATTCCGCTCTCGCAGTTGAAAGTCGTTGGATGACACGGACAGAACTTTTTTCATGTACTACTCAATCTGCTGCAAAGCTCCTTGATGTTGCTCACCACTGTTAGTGCCCCTTCGCTCAAGTCGCTGGAATGCGTTGAGGGAAAAAAAAATGTTTTCCCTAGATAATCTGGACAGCAACATCATTATTCCATTCACACAAGCGTCTCCACAAGAACCGGGATCTCACAGCCACTTTGCACATTGATTCCCTGGAACACTGCATCCCTTTCAGTTCAACCCTTTCACAGCAGTTGTCCAATTCCCACCACTGGCGATTTGCAGTCTTTCAGACAGTCCTTCTTCAAACATAGGGTTCTAGCACATTCAGCCCAGACCATACTGTGCTTGGGTAATTAATTATGGTCTCTCACCTCACCATTGTGATCTTTCATTTCCTTCTTCACATCCGACTGGGTGATTTAACATCAGGCTGGGCTCTGATAGACTAGACAATCGGCTTGTTGACTGACACTCAACTTTTCAGTGCATCACAGGTCAGCACCTGCCCCACTCCTGTGCCTTCATTGCCAGCAACTCCACTATGTATTTGTTATTATTAAGACTGCACTTGCAGCAATCTCATCTGAAGTTATTTGGGGGCATGGATGCGCTCATGCCATATCTTGACAGTAAGACCTTCTTATAAATCTTCCCAAGACAGACCACACATCAGTAGCTCCGTGAGTAAGCTCCATGTGATATAAAGCTACTGCCATCTCCCTTGGTAACTTTCTGCCTTCAAATTGTCAGATTGATATCAACTGGATACCAACCATATTTTTCAGGCAAGTTCACATTTACTTGCCACAACTTTTACTTGTTTGAATGTCGGCAACTTTTAACCAAACGTGTTTGTGTGACAATAATGCATGAAAGCAATGAGCATAAGAGCGCAAAAAGTCAGCAAAGAATGTGTTTACTCAATCCATGACAGTGCGCGGGACACTGTTGTGCGTGACTCTATAGCATATTCTGTGAAGAGCTTATCAATAGTGCGATAATATGCAAATGCACACATTATTATTATTATATTTCCTTTTCTTAATGCAGCAAAGGATGGCTTATTCCTGATATGCGATGAATCATTCTTTGAACATTCTGGGAAGAGCACAGCTACAACTAGTACTGACTTCAAATTAAGTTCAGAGAAGAAACTCTTTAAAATATGCCACACACCTCAAACTGGCATATTACTGTTATTATCATCGCACACATGACCTTGTCTGTTTTTTGCATGAAATGCTATATACTGCAAACCGATAAGTGAGGTCAATCAGCAATGCTACTTCTCCAGTATTTTACACAAAACTGGCACAGTATGATCAGTAACTGTGTTATCCAGCTTGTTTATTTCCACATGATTATGTGTAAATTATGGCTTATTTTGTGCAATAATACAAAATAAGAAATATATATCATGACAATGATGGCAACAGCTATTTATAGATTTTTCACCAGGATTTTTATACTATTTTTATTTTCCTGCTGTAAATGTGGATCATATTAATCAGGACATACATTTAGGATTAATTTAACTCGTATCCTATCAATAGATTTATAGAACTGTCTTTCAGACACTGAAAATCGGCAATTGCTTTCACCTTTGCTTGATAGATTATTCTATAACAATTCTTCCTTCCAACAAATCAAACAAACACATGTATTATAAATCATTGTAATAGAAGCCTCTTGAAGCCAACACCTCTCTGGTGAACAGTGCTGAAATTAGTCTCCGTCCTGGCTGCAAGTTAAAGTGAAACCCCTGCTTTGATTTAAAATAGAAGAGATTTGAGTTCCAGAGTTTGATTCTCCACACACACACACACACACAGATCTACTAATGGAGGTCACAGTTACTCTATTCAATCACTTATCTATGTTGCGTAACATCCCTTATAAAAGATAGATGAATATTTGAATAGATGTCCCACCTCAGGACTTTGAGTTTACAGTCTAGGCTGGCACTCCAATACAGTCAGAGATTGTCAGAGAGCAGTCCTTCGGATATGTGGTAAAACCGAGGCCCCATTTGCTTATAAAGGTGGATGTGAAAGATCTCATGGCTCTATTCATAAATAAAACGGATATGGTACCCTGGCTAACAATTCCCCAAACAAAATTGGTCATTCGCTTCATGCCTGGTTACTGAGTATTCCTGTGCACAAATTGACTGTCGTTTCACTTACAAAATCAGCCATTGCACTGCACATTAAATAAATCCTGCGATGCACTTTATGACATCTTCTTGACATGAAAGGTGTTATAAGGATTATTGTACATGTATATCCAACACAATGGCATTACACAGGCACAAACACATTGGAGCCCTTTCCCAACATAAATAAAACTGCCAAGAGATTTACCTGAATGTCAAGAAACTTTACTTACAGCCTTGATTTGCGGCTTCTACTTTTATTATATACATTGATGGCTGGTCATTTAAAACCTTCACCAATTCCCTTTGCGCACAAGCTGCAGGAAAGTATTCACAAGGTGAAGTCCCTGTACAAGTGCTCGTAATTAGGACATGGATTGCTTTGCCACTAGGGATTAATGAAGCTAAGACCATTACGACATTGGAAAGAGAATGGGACAAGTACAGTATTTGGTTAGAAGAAAAAGATTGAGATAAGGTTAAGTAGCTCTAATGCAGGAGTAGTACCACCAAGACTTTATTGGGCTTAAACGTTTCAATGATTCTACTCCATCTAATTATTTATATTATGCGAATAATTTATTGGAACAAGCGTCTCGATCATCAAGGAAACTGTTCAATGGTACAATCTGTATTAGAGTCCGTGCGTAGGCTGCATGTCATTAAAATAAAGGACACTTCTGCTGATGTGTTTTTAGAAACCATGGACTTTGGATTATATTATTGACTGTCTATGAATTATCGTCAGCCCTAAGAGAACTGCACAGCTTGGGTTATTCCTAGTGAAGGGATAAACAGTATCAATCTTTGCAAAAGTCAATAACATGTACCTGGAGCGTAAGTTAAGAAGCTTCAGAGAATTGAAATTGCAATACTCTTCATGCAAGAGGGAGTTCTTAAAACAATAATTTGCTTTCTTTAGGTTTGAGCAAGCAAATGACAAGTTACGTGAGTTACTCAAGTGAAACAGTTGAGTTAAGGTTCCATCCAGCAAATTTTCATTTCAGCAGAGCTATTTTCTTGACACCTCAGCAGTAAATAATTATAACAGTGTCGCTCATCTGTAGAGACAAGGGAACATTTCATGGGCTTAGCTGTAGAGGAAGCTTAAAACGGGTTCATATGAATGATTGTATTTCATAAATCTCATAGGGGAAGATACACATAAATGCCTCGTCAAATACAACATTGGTAAGTGAAAAATACTACATTTGGTCTAAAGACACACTTCGTAGGTGTACAATGAATGGGTTTGAACTGGCAGAGGGAGATTTGAAAAACTCTGGTGATGCTATCCTGCGTGAAGGGCACTATATAAATGCAAGTTGTTGTTGTTTTTGTTGTTGTTTGTAACCTTGTAAGAGACTTTGAAGTGAGAGTAGAGGTTCATATCTTTCAATGCGGGTGATCTCAAAAGTAGGATTACAACAGGATTCCGGCTTCCTGAGTCCTGGTGATACCGCAATATCTCAGTTGGTAAGGTGTGCGTTCTGCACACATCAATAGTACAGTAATAATAAAAATAATAATCCTTGCATTTGATATAGTGCTTTTCACAGCTTATCAACATCTCAAAGTGCTTTACAGAATATACTGTAAAGTGAAATGACTGCATATTTGTGGGTGAAATCAGATAAAATGGATAGAAAACCTTATCAATTTGGGATTAGGAAGAACTTTTTTTTTCAAAGAGTGATACAAGCTTGGAAAAGATCTGTAAAATGGAGATGCAAAGGTGACAAGGATGTTGAAAATGAAGCTGGAAGTATTATTGGGCAGTGGAAGGATAAGCTTCAATGGGCCAAATTGCCTTCGCCTGTTCATGACTCTTGAAATGTTCCTGCACATTGAATCAATGTCATCTTGAAGGGCTATTACAGTAAAAGCATAGGAAAAAGCATTTGCCTCAAATATTTTGAATCTATTAATGAATGCTGCTGGCAAAAACGAAAACAAGTCATTCATTGATGGCCAGGCGAATGTACTTTGGTGTACTTTGTGAAATGAAGGATTCACTTTGCCTGGTCTTTTCCCTTATGATACCAACGAGCATTCAATATTTCTTAACGTTTGACCAATTTGATTATGAGCGTTAACCCTGAGCTTTGTGCTCCGTTAAGAAGTGACAAATGAATAAATAACATTCAGTCAGGTCAAACTACCTGCAACGTATAACGTAAGTGAACTCTTCATTTGGATAAATTGTTTATTCCTGACTTACAGACTAATCTTTTCCACATCCCACCCGATTATAATTTACGGAACTTTCTGCAAAATTGACCGCGGCAAAGGTTTGCAGTGGAATGTTTGTGAAATTGTATTTTTTGATACACAGTAATAACCCTTGTAAGTGATATATAGCACTTATCATATTATCAAGGCATCTCAAAGAGCTCCACAGGATTGTCTGTAACTGTATTTGTAGACATTCGCACACTACAATATCCCACAAACAGTCATGAAGTGAATCGGGCAATTTTATCTGGGAATTCATTAGTGAGAACATAGGGAGAAACCCCTTTCTCTCCTTTCAAATAGCGTTGTGATAATAATAATAATAATTACCCTTGCATTTGATACAGTGCCTTATCATATCTTCGAGACGTCTCAAAGCACCTCACAGAAGATACTGTAAAGTATACTGTAAATACTATAAATAAATATATTGGAAAGTGAATCGACTGTATATTTTTTGAGCGAAACGCGGCAGCCAACACAGCAGTCGTGGCCCACAAACAGTCATGTGATCTTTTCGTCCACCTAAAGCTGCGGAAAGTACCTAATATTAATAATTATTATTATTACCTAATATTTTGGTTTCATCTGAAGGATAGTACCACTGACTCCCACAGCACTGCATTTGAGTGTCGACCTAGACTATTACCTCAAAGCCTCAACACTTTCATTGTAATGCATTTATGCTCACAGTGTATTTACACGTCTAAGGGGAAATTGAGCACTACAAACAAATAGCCAAATAATAGTCAATCCAAAATGTTGTGCAATTCACTGTATTGCTATTAGTCGACATTCTGCCAAAGTCACTACACTTCACAGTAAAATCCTGTGAAGTATTTGAGGTGCCTCAACAATGATATAAGGGGCTATATCAAATGCAAGGATTATGAAATCATATTTCTCGTAACATGCCATGACACTGATTGTATGCTGTAAGGTTTGTTATGTGGAAGTTGAGCAAATTTTGAAACACAATGGAATTTCTGACTTGATTATTTTGTGTTAAAAGCAGTTGTAAAATAAATCAAGCACACATCAGAACAAATAGAACTCAAGAGGAACATAGGGGGAAGGAATCAGAATTCAGGACGAATAAAGGGCATTCAATTCAGCTCAATAAAGCGTAACTGGCCAGAACATTAATTTTCTCCTTGTACCGTTTAATCATATTTTGAATCATTTCAGCACTCCAAGACGCTACCCAGTGTGAAGGGCGCTTTATAAATCCAAATTGTTGTTGACGTAATCGAATGTATTGGCCTTGTTATCTTTCTTGGTAGATTCCAAATATTTATAGTCCTTCGAATAACCATTTTCTTCCCGATATCTGTGCGCCGTTTGATTTTCACAGATCTCCATTTCTGTCCTCTGGGTCTAAGGTTATCTAGTTTACCTTATCTATAACCATTATAACGGCTGGTGGTGAGATCATACCATGAACTGCCTTTTGGTCAGACATGCAACTTAAAAGATCCTTAATCGTTCTTCTTTCTCTTGTCTGGGATCAGTCCTGACGTGCTTTTGAAACATAAGTAAATGTGTTGAAGACTTGTTACCCAAAGTTGACCATGGTATTTCAGAGTATCAGAACATTGTAAATTATTTCTGTACCGTTCTGATTATATATTTTAACATCCCATTAGCTTGAATCCCACATTGTCTTGACTACACTAATACATCACCCCCAGGTTACTTTCTGTCTCCTGTGCTTATATAATCCCAGTCACTTTGCTTTTATGTCCCACATTTTTTCTACACTTTATACTTTGCCCAATACTTTATACTTATTGTCAATGTTAAATGTAATGTGCCATGTGTCTGCCCAATGAAAAGACACATGGCACATTACAAAACTCCAGCAGCCATTGTTATATGAAAGTCTTCAGTATATAGGAATGGCAAATGAAGGCAGTAGGAAGCCCAGTATGACGTGCCATAAAGATCAATCGTATGACATTTGTTCAGGCTCACAGGTAAACTGTGAGCTCACAGCCACTCGATCAAAGTAACTGTACTGGAGGGAGATTGTATTGAGTGGAACCAATCTCAGGAGAAGGAATAAAGAGAAATGAAAACCTTCAGGAGAGGACGGGAGGAAAATGAAAGCAGAACATTTTTGAGGAAGAACACAACTGCAGAAGATACTTACATTATGATTATTATTATGGATATCGTAATGATTATAAGTACCAGGTTAGATCCCGAGATTCTAGCAACTATGCCACAGAAACCCCGACTGACTGTCCTGTATCGTACCTAGCGAGGTTTGCTGCTCTCGCCTAAGATAACTGAGCTGGAGGGGAAGGAAAGAATGAGAGACAAGATGAGAATGATATGTACCTGCATCAGTCAAGTACACATCCCGGCAAATCAGTCTTCTGCCAGCTGGGAAGAACTTCCCCTCGAGCAAAACATGACAGCAAGTGAAGCTGATCCAATCCTCAGCTTCAGCAGCTGCTATTTTTAGTGATTCCTTGTTAACGTTATCAATCCCAAGATTCTTTTTCTTTACGTTACTAATGCCCGATCTCAAAGGCATATTGACAGCCATTTGATGAGGCTCTTGTCAGTGTTTCCTTTCATTGCCAACAATGTACGTACATTGGTAGAATTTCAATTGAGCACTGCTCCCCAAAGTGTCCACCCTCCATCGACAGATCTCCTCAAACAATGCGATGAAGTGCCATTGCTTATCCCACTGTGAAATAGGTAACAGCAAGCTCTGTTTTGTTAACTGTTTGGACCAGACTAGTCTGATCACCATACTATGTTGCATTTCCATTTCATACAGACATTGTTTCGTTTTAGGTAATGAAAAGATTTAATATTAAAAAAAAGACCCGTTTTGGAGTTTAATATAAATAACCGTTGTTGTCCACCCAGTTTGATACTGAAATGAAAGCGTGGAACTGGAAACAAGCAAAGTAGTGATTTCTGGTACATTTCCAAGCCATTCCAACAATTTTTCTCTGACATTTTCATTTGGTACTTTCAGTTTGGTTTGAACATTCATAAGCATGGTGATGGGTTTGTTTCCGCATGTGTCAGACACTCAGCCGACAAACAAAAAACAAACAATTTCAAACCCATTGTCGGATCCCTATTGATGTGGTTCCAAGGATTGCACTACATATTTGAACTTCAAATGCTATTCAAATATCCCAAAGCGCTTCACAGGATTTTACTCTAAAGTGTGGTATTTGTAGGTGAACACAGCTGGTAATTTGCGCACCAGAACATCCCACAAACCGGCATGGAATAAATCATCAGTTTTACCTGGATATTCACTTTTTCCAATACAACAACTGAATTACATTGATCGAGCGCCTTTCACGTCGGGAGGACCTCCCGAGGAGCTGAACAGGAACATACTTCTAGTATTTCATGAGGAGAGACACTGAAGAAGTTTCTCCAAATGGTTTCGAAGACTACGTGTTTTGAGAAGGTCCATCTTGAGGAACAACGGCGTGTATGGGGAAGACCAACACACGGTCTCGGTTCACCAGATTTCTTGGAACCTGACTCATAAATTAAGCGATAAGTTCCGACAAGTAAAATAAGAGTCACGAGGTTTAGAAGAGTTGCAACGGTTGCTAAGAATACTGAACGCATAGGAAGCAGAGCTCCTGATAGCATTTAAGGGTGAATTGGATCAACATATTATTGAAAGGTACAAGGGAAACAGTAAAGGGAACAGGATTAGAGCAGACAGCTGCATCGGGGAGCAAGCACAAGTGAACCCAGTGACCTATTCCATCCTGGAAACTTTTTAAGATTCTATGATTGATAGCCTAGAGTCCTACTGATTTTCCCCAAGGTCAGCATATTTGCAGCTGAGGTTACAAATAAGGGCTAAATCAGAACTGAAGTTGTAGAAACTTTTTGTAAAGCTCTTAAAAATCATTCGTGCAGCCGTCAGGATTCCTGATATTTTATTCAATACCCTTATATCTATTCACAAGGCTGACAACGAGCAAAAAATGCACGGCAAATTCTGAACAGGGCACTTACGGGTATAAAACAAATTGCAGGCAAATCACAAAGACCAGAGGTTTAAGAGTTCATAGTCGTTGTGGTGAGAAGAAGAAAAAAAAACACCTTGAAAATTCCCCCCCCCCCCCCCCCCCCGCTAGACTGTCCGAAAGTGTCCTTCCCTGCTCAGCTGCATGAGCAACGAAGATGAAAGCCATTCTGTTGCTGCACCCAACGTGGGAAAGGGATAAAAAAACGTAGTGAAATGTCAAGTTATTCCGACTTTTTTTGGTAGCTTAGCCGGTAAACAAAATGTCTCTCTTTAAATTGGCCATTGAAGGTACAAGGAAGGAGCGTTTTTGCGAGAATGCAGTCATGCTTCATCACCTGCGTCCCAGGGGATTTAATGACGTGCCGCTGGCTGGTAAGAGAGAGAACGATTTCACTGCAATCACTCAGCCTGTCAGGGTTATCCTGTGCGGGGAGGAGAGGAAGGTGATCTGTGCCTTTCTGCTGCTTGGATACGAAATCGAGACTTTTAAAAAAGCATTTGTAAAAATCGAGACCAAACAGTATATAAACTGCAAGAAGAAATCATGTTCCGGGCATCACTAAAGCTACATGACTAATAATAATAATAATCCACGCATTGATATAGATATAGCGCCTTATCAAGTCATTGGAACGTCTCAGAGAGCTTCACAGATTATTCCGTAAAGTGAATTGACTGTATTTTTGTGGACAAAATCTGTAGCAATTGCGTGACAATGTTTCTTCAAACCAAGGCTTTACTTATTCTCAATCGTATTCCCTTTTAAAGAGAACAAACTCCAAGCCCGTTTGCCTTTTTCAGCAATCTTGTTGCTTCCCCCCTCATTGACCATCGGCTGGGATGTCGGTGTACCATGGTTCGAAGCTCAGATCATTCATTATTTCACACTGTGTTCCTTAGAGTACCTAAATGAACTCCACCAAATGTATTCAAAGCTGCATTGATGAGACACTACAACCAGAAAATAAAACCATAGTAATTCTATTGGATGCAAGGAGCAGAATGAAAGGACAACAGGTTCATACTAATAATAATCCTTGCATTTGGTATAGTGCTCTTCACATCTTTTAGACGGCTCATAGCGCTTCACAGAATATACTGTAAAGCGAATTGACTGTATATTTTGTGGGCGAAACGCGGTAGCCAATTGCGCACAGCGGTGTCCAACAAACAGTCAAGGATTGAAATGACCAATTTAGTATTGTGTATTTTTTTGAGGGTTTATTATCAGGTGTTTGGAGTAAGGAAACTTGCCCAAGGTTTCCTCCTGCCTGGAATCGATCCCAGGGCTCTCACTTGCAAGGCAAGTGCTCCAACTACTGAGCTACAGGGCTCCTTGGTTGCAATGGGTATTTTTAGGGTGGACGCTAGAAATATTTTTTTAAACCAGAGGTTAATTAGTGACTGGAACATTTTTGCCAGGATGGATCGTTGAGGCCAGGACTCTAGATTCATTTTTTTTAAAATAGCTTGATGCGATGGGGTGGCAGGACAGACAGGGTCTTTTAGAAGGAGTGAATGAGATCGCATGGGCAAAAAGGCCGTCTTCATCTAAACCTTTCTTTAGCACCAGGAACAGGAGTCGTTCATTCCGAACCAACAGAAGGCTGAACATTTAGCTCTGGATTGTAGCACATTAAATGGTCTGTATAGAATTGGGGAAAGTGCAATCTTCAAACTGCCTATAAAGGAAACATGAGTGAAATTGTTACAGACTTCAGAATGTTATCAAGTTTCCAACACAGCTAAGCTCTTTCTCTTCAAGGCGCACTCATTGATGTGAATTGGCAGTAGATGTTCAGATTCCAAGTTAATCAAGCTCAGATTTAATATATTTATATGGTAGTTTTAATGCTACAAAAATATATAATTACCAGTCTGGAAAACAAAATATCATCTAAATGTGGTCAGCTCCTGACACCAATCCTTATAGAATTATTACATCTTTTACACCATAGGATTTTGTATGCATTTGTTTAATAATAAAATAATAATAATCCTTGCATTTGATATAGCGCTTTTCATGTCTTCCAGATGTCTCAAAGTGCTTCACAGAATATATATGTAAAGTGAATTGACTGTATATTTGTGGGCTAAACGCGGCAGCCAATTGCACACAGCATTGTCTCACTCAATTCAGTCATGGATTGAAATGACAAATTTTTTTTTAGGGATTATTATTAGGCATGTGGAGTAAGGAAATTTGGCCAAGGTTTCGCCCTGACCTGCTTGGATTCGAACACAGGTCTCACACTTGTAAGGTTCTAATCACTGAGTTCCTAATACATTCCTTATCAATTCTTGCTCTACAAATTCATCTCATCATCAGCCTTACTTTACTACTGCACCCAGAAAGACCATCTAGTTTTACATCTCCTCTGTTGTCTTGCAACAGATATGATCAACATGTCTGTTAAAGTAATGTTAGGACACACACACACCACAAAGATGTGATTTAATGTTAAAGATCCTGATACTCCCATTCTGCAATAGCTAAGGTTTGCAGATGTTATCAGCAACATTTCATTTAAAGGCATAGCAGCAAAAAAAATGTTCAATACTTTTCTATTGTAAGCAAAAATGCCTAGCAGTGGAAAAGCACAATGGTCATCTTAAGACTTTCATCGATTTACAACGTTAAAGTGGTTCATATTTCATGCCACCAAAGCGAAGCAATAGTATATTCCACATCATTCTTATGTCAAGAATAACCCTCCCAAGCAAAACAGTCCTGCCGTTCAGTGGTTAGAGCACTCGCCTTACAAGCTTGAGACCTGTGTTTGGAACCCAGGCAGGTCAGGGTGAAACTTTGGGTAAGTTTCCTTGCTCGTCTAATAATAATCCCTCCTAAACAAACTTATAATAAATTGGTCATTTCAATCCATGACTGTTTGTGGGACACTGCTGTGCGTAATTAGCTGCCACGTTTCCCCACAAATATACAATCAATTCACTTTACAGTATGCTCTGTGAAGCGCTTTGAGACGTCTAGAAGAGCTCTATATTAAGTGCAAGGATTATTATTATTTTTATTAATAAAGGATCTCTGAAAAACTATTTTTGAAAGTCCCAAACATCTGCAAAGACAACTGATCACGAGTGATCATTAGGAGACGTATTCAGCTTAAAGCAAAAATCGGTCTGTGATGTTTCCTTCTTGTTCAAGGTCTTTAGAGGGCCTATTTTTGCGTCATTTCAACTCTAGCTAATTTTACCTCCTATACCGCACTCATTTTCCAAATTGCTCTTGCAAATTATTGTAGGAAAAAACTGCAGTGCATTTTATTCAAACAAATCTATAATTATGCAAGATGAATTTCATTTGCTGCATTAAGTTAATCTCCAGGCTACCCTTTTCCATGCTCTGGAAATGCATGCATTAGAATTAGATGAAATATACCAGCACAGAGCTTGGGTAGGATAAACTGGGACCAGAACATAATGTAAGCATAGAAGGTCATTGAGTCCACCAGTTCTGCAGAGTCCTCACTTCCCACGTGAGCAGGTTTTTCTTTAGCTTGGTGGTTAGAGCAGTTGCCTCGCAAGTGAGAGGACCTGGTTTCGATTCCCGTCAGGGCGAAACCATAGGCAAGTTTTCTTATTCCACATGCCTCTGTTTGCCTAGCAAAATACCATCTGAGTAGGAAGTTAGAAACTTAGTCGTATGGCATATCGCTTTTCCTGGGGTAATAATTTCTTCGAAATAAATTTAAAAAATGGATAATAATGTCACATAATCTACAACCTTTGGTGTGAAATTGCTATGAGCATTTGGCTTCACTTTACAGTATATTCCGCAAAGCGCTTTGAGACGTCTCGAGGAGCTATATCAGATGCGAGAATTATTATTATAATGACCTTCTATGCTATGCAAGAAGTATTATGCTAGAACTATTATCATTATATTTCTGAATGGTATATAATACACCAGTCTGCAGTAACAAATCAAACTGGCCATTCACTTCATGTCTGTCTGCAAATTGGTTGCCATATTCACCGATATATTACAGTCAGTGCACTTCACACTGTGAAGATATTTGAGACATCTTTCCTACCTGTATGATACAATATCAAGTGAAAAGATTATTATTATAAACTATGTACAGGTAGTGTGTTTCCCCAGGCCTACTAATACTTTTTGTTGACTTGTTTATTCTAATTTCTCCTTTAGACTCTAGTAAACATCAAGCATTTTATTTAAATCCGGTTGTTCCGATTTCGCTAATGATTGGAAATAATCTTTCACTGTTTATCCTCTCAAAAATGGTCGCAACTTTAATACGTACTTTTATTTGATGCTTTCTTAAAGTTCTATGTAAGCCTTTCTTCTGTCTATAAGATCTCATCGCTCATCACATTTCCAATTATAAATAGACAATAACCAGGTGAATCTCACAGACGTTTTCTTCCTGCATTCTGACATCTGTATTGGTTTAACGACAAACAAAACCATGGATTTCCATTCTAATTTTAAACACTTAAGTTGATAGGCGGTCAATTACAAACAAAATTTGATCCTATTAAGATACAATTTAAATGACATTTATATGGTACCTGTCACACTTTTCACAAGGACACCTCAAAGTGTTTGGCCATGCTTGGCTGGGCATCCAAACCAAAGTGGGTTGACGAAGGGAAAGCTGCCCAAAAGTATGGACACATAGGTACATTTTGAGATGGGCCAAGAGATGAAGTCGTCATTGAATTTTACAGCACAGGAGGAGGCAATTTAGACAAAATGTTTGTGCCAGCTCTCTAAAAGAGCCATCCAATTAGTTCCACTCCCTTGCTCTTCCACCAGTTCATCGTAGTGGTCATATGAACTCCCAGTGAGAATTGCTTTGGACGTGAATCTAAAATTCCAAACGAATACAATAAAAAGTTACTTTCGCTTTTCGCTTTTGCGCTTCCTTTTTTTTAAAAGGAAAATTGGCAACCTTACTGAAGCACGTTTTCTACTTGCAGCTAACCAGCTGTCCTCACCTGCACATGGGGACAAGAAAACCACATCATTATAGCGTTCACATGGAGCTGGCTGTTTTGCGTTCATTAGTCTGTAGAGTCCAATTATTTCGCTCTCAGTTCCTACTCTGAAGTAAAGTTGAGTGACAACCAGCGGCTTAATTGGCAAGAAAATGATACAAGATTAAAATATGCATTGTCCTGAAAATAGGTTCTGTGACTGGAAGATAGCGTAATTAGCGGTGAAATAAAATTGTGTAGCTGAGTATTACTCCAGTTCTGTAGCACCTTAAATGCTGATTTACGATGGGGGAAAGGCCTCTTTTGTATTAATATTACTCGCCAATGATCAAAAGCAGATGAAAACAGGAACACGATAACCGTATAGTGTAAAACTAATCTACTTATAATTAGAATAACAGAGAAACGATGATAGTTCATCTAAATTTAGAAAACAATATGCATATAAATTGAACTATAATGTACAGCACCAAGACTTTGTATAATTAAAATGAAATATTTGTATAATAAAATTCACATTCATGCAAAAACTTGTTCCGCATTGCGGTTTAACTGTTTTACGAAGAGACATTATAACAAATCACAAGCCATTAATGTTCAGCAGTATACACCGAATTGAAAATAAGTCACGCGTGTAATAATTCGAGGCACAGTGGGACTACTTTAAATCTTTTTAGATTCAGGAGCTGGGCAGGATGAAGGGACATACAAATCGAAGAGGAGAAATCTGCTTTGTGCCATATGCCAGGCGTGAACAAGTAATCCTCACTGGGAATAATACAAGATAAGGCTGTCTATTGGTGAAGACACGTATATGCTATGATTTGCCCGATATCTGGTGGGCTGGACTCCTCTCTTGCTGTCAAAATATCAGTGTGTTTTTTTTTTTTAAAAGTGATCGAGCGACTATTGTTCACCCCTGCCAGAGTATCGCTTGAACACTTCTGTCAGACACTGTCTTAGAATGAAGCAGGGATGAAACGCTGCCCTGGCTACCAGCTATATAAGCGAGCAGTTTCCTCACTCGCTTAAAAAGATAAAGTGTGCCGTCAATACTGAATCTGCAAATCAATTCCATTTTTACTCCTATTTCAGTTCATTATTATAATGATAATAATAATAAATAATAATAATCCTTGCATTTGATGCAGCACTTTGGAAATATGACACCTCCATAGTGAAAGGATTTTACTGCGAAATGTAGTGACTGTATTTATATGCAAACGCAGCAGTCAATTTGCACCCAGCGATGTCCCATCACCAGCCATGAAGTGAATGCATGATTTTATTTGGGAGTAGCAACATGGGATCCTTTATGTCTGTTTGAACAGGCAGTTGGGATCTCGGTTTAGATATTTCATTCAAAGGACTGCACCTCCGACAATGCAAAACTGCCTGGAAGACGAGAGTTTTAAAGGGCATATTTTAACCGTATTTTCTGGTGATTCAGAAAAGCGTTCTTTAAGCAAGGAACGGCACAGGATTCAGAACACCACACCTCTTCACGCCCAATCAATTTAAATGATTCAGCATATTCATAGTCAAAAATCAGTCTGGGTTAAAGGTCTGTGTACTGTAGTGACTCTGAAGTCAAATACACTCGGATGCTTCTCAATCTTTGCAATGTTCCATTTATCGCAGGTCTGCTGAAGACATGATCTTGTTATTAATAATAATAATGATCCTTGCGTTTGATACAGCGCCTGGATCGTGTTAATGAGACGTCTCAAAGCGCTTCACGGCATGTAGCGTAAAGTGAACTGACTGTATATTTTGTGGGCGAATCGCAGCAGTCAGCTGCGCACATAAATTACACAGCTCTCACTGCAGTGAATTTGCAGCAAAAGTCCACGTTACTTGAAACGTGCCTATTAAATTTAAATGCGTGAAAGTTATTAAAATCTAACTAATTTGGCATGATTGATTAAATTTATGCTCCACTGATCACACTGCAGCTGTGGCTTTTTATTTAGTAATTTCAGTGTACCCATTTTATTAGCGCAATGATTTACTTTTTCAAATTAATATATTTTAGACACTCTCCCAAACTAAGATGCATTGACAAGCCTTGTTAAATACCTGCAGTCTAGGAATTTGACTAGGAATTTCATATTGTGTTTGGGGATTTAACCCTTCAAGCTTTGAAAGCCTTTTCCGCTGTATCCTATTTCCTTTTGGTCAGGCGGGTGTGTCTGACAGATGCGGAAACCCATCACCCTGCTGAAGAGCATCCGAACCAAACAGAGAATTCCTACACATCCTACGCGTATATGGAAATCCCAGAGATAGACTATTGGAACGGAATGCACACTTATCCTGCTTACCTAATTCTGGAAAGTGTTAGGCGCAGTCTGGCAAGAGGCAAGGCTTGTGGGGGGGACCCCAGAGTGTGCGTTGAAATATCAAAATTTCATGAAGGGCACTGTCTAAATACAAGGTGTAGTAGTTGCAGTATAAAAAGTCAGGAAATTAAACATGGATCCTATTTACAGTCAGCATAGTGATTGAAGAGTACAGGTAGACCTTGCTTAATGTTGCTTTGGTCAACCTCTTTTTGTTATTACGTCGCTGATACATAGGGGAGCGTATATTCATTTAACGTCATGACGCTCGATATTACATCGTTTGCGTGGTTGGAGACTAACTACTTTGGGTAGCGAAGGCGTACATAGACACTGAACATCCGGTATTCTTGCGCGGGTTCACTTAATGTTGTTTCACTTAAAGTCGCACTTTTTGCGAACACAACTGCGACATTAAGCGAGGACTAAGTGTTCTGCAGCACTCTGCAGTTTCTTTGGATTGATCAGCATTATTCATGTTAAACCTCTCAGTGTGGCTTATGAAAGAAATCGTACAACACAACTTAAACCTAAGTTTGATGCCTTTCATGTCAGGATCACACATCCCAGAGTACTTGTGAATTCTGCCTGTGCCCTAGAGCTGAGGGAGGAAGCTGTGGGGGTGATGAGGGGAAAGATGACTGAAATAAAATGCCTTTAACTACAAGAGAAAGAAACTGGTACGGTTGAATTATGCTTCACAGTTTACTATTAAGAGGATCAACTCGTTGATTTCTCCAGAGTCCCAACATATAACATCATTCCCACTTGCTCTTTTATTCAGAAGAACAGGAGTAGGCCATTCAGACCCTCAAGCCTAATCTGCCACTCTATTAGATCATGGTTGATCTGTACCTCAACTTCAATTACTTGCCCTTGCATCATATCCCTTGATACCTAAGAAAAATCTATCCACCTCAGTCTTGAAAATTGAAATAGATTCAGCATCCATGGCCTTTTGGGGGAGAGAGTTCCAAATTTCCACTCCACTGTTTGTGTGAAAAGCGTTCATTTGTTGAACTGCTTAACACGATCAGGATTATATAGGGATATTGAAAGGAATGCAGCTCACCCTTCTACTCACTCATGATATTCACAATCACCCACGGTTAATGATACAGTGATTTGTTTTAGCAGTCGCAGAAAACATGACACATAATTCTGTTGCATTCATTGTATTGTTAACCTGGTTTAAACTTGAACCTCGAGCTCTCAATGCACCAACTAACCTGCTAAAGGGATAAATATGTAGATGTAAGTTCTAACTTTCCCTCTCCGCCCCAACTCGGTATCAAACTTTGCCATCATTAAGCATTATGTTACCCTGCGTGAAAGTCCCATATAAATGAAAGTTGTTTGTTGTTGTTCCTTATTTGGTTTGCACCACTTAAGAATTTTCTTTCACATATTATACATACTCTATTCTATAAAAACTACAGGAAAGCCCAGATGATAAGGTAGATAGAGGCACAATTTACACAGTCAGGAGTGTGTGACTTGTTTGAATCTGCGTGGAGATGGTAAATTGCTCCCAGCCTAGAAGAGGTTCAGCGAGGGAAAAGCAGCCAGAGTTATTGCTCCCGATCTCTCTAAAAGCACCCTCTACTGCCCAAGGTCAGGCTTCACTGTGACACTCTCTACACTTGATAGTAAATCCTATGAAGCGCTTTGGCGCTATAATACTGTTGTTCTGTTGCTGTTGATGAGATGTCCTCCTGACATGAAAGGCACTATGTAAAGATTATTATTCAAAAGGTCCATTTTTTCCTCAAACGTATGACTTATCAGAAAATAGCCCTTTTTGTTTTAAATTGCTCACTCAATCCACGACCGTTTGTGGGACACAGCTGTGAGCGATTGGCTGCCACGTTTCGCCCACAAAATACACAGTCAATTCACTTTACAGTGAGTTCTATGAAGCGCTTTGAGGCGTCTCAAAGACGTGACAACCAACAACAAAACAACAAAATTGCACTTGGCGCTGGACAGTTACTGCTTCAGACCTGAGCTTGGGACAGGGGGTGGGAAGGGAAGGGGGGAATTAGGAGGTGCCAATGGGGTCCATCGAAGAGGAGAGTCTTGAGGCACTATATCAAATGCTAGGATCGTTATTGTTGTCATTCTCTCGATTAGTTCACCGTTTGCGTGCGAGTTGCTGGTGTACAAAACGTGGATGCCACTTCGGTGTTAGTTCCTTATGGCTTAACAAGCCAGGTTCGCAGTTGCAAGTCTTCACAGCTCTCTAATGCTCCATTTACACCGCGAGTGGAGATTCAATTTGCATCCCACTGATGTGAATTGAATCCCTCGGCTTCAAATGATGATGTGTTTAGATGCAACAAGCTCGCAACTGCGATCTAGAGAGGAGCATCTTTGTTCCTAGACTGGTACAGTCGGAATGTGATATCATGCATGAACTTGCAGCCTGAATAGAAAACAGTGAATGATTCAGTTGGTTATGATGCATTATTTCCTAAGTGGCGTTAGTTACAGCTGTTATCAAACTTACACAACGCCGGATAAATGCTTCCAGGTAATATACTCGTCAACATTTTTGCCCTCGAGAATGCCAACTACAATGTTTTGTCTTCCTTTATAAGCCCTCCTACCACACACGCTCGGAGGTTCGCAATGTAATCTGGTTCTCTTGGAATGCAGTACCTTTCCTATTATGATTCAGGCTTCAGCGGGGCATCTGAAATCAGGGATTTCATATTCGCACAAACCAACATGCTTAGCCACACCCCAGCATCTTTCCTTCCATCTGAAATCACGGTTTATTAATGACACAGACCTCACAACTAATATTATCAATAATATTAATAGTAAAAACCGAGACATTAGTGCTGTAGCTACAACAACAACAAACAAAAAAATTTCATTTACATTTATAGCGCGCCTTTCACGTTGGGAAGTTAGAGTGGTTAGAGCACTCGCGAAAGCGCAACTCCTGAGTTCAATTCCTGGCAGGGTGAAACCTTGAGCAAGTTTCTTTCCTAAGCATGCCTAACAATAATCCCTCAAAAAACAATGATAAATTGGTCACCTCAATCCCACAAACGTCTGTTTGTGGGACACCGCTGTGCGCAATTGGATGTCACGTTTCACCCACAAAATATACAGTCAATTCACTTTACAGTATATTCTGTGGAGCGCTTTCAGACGTCTAGTAGACGTGGAAAGTGATATATCAAATGCAAGGATTCTTCTTTTTCTTCTTCAGATTTACACATCTTTGTTCACTTCAAACTGTTTGTTATAATTGACATTAGCTATTTGGAGCAAACTTCTTCCCCCATGTTCCCCGGTTGCAAACATCACTTTGTATTGCATTTTCTAGCACAGTTCCAACTAGTATCATTTGGCTGGGTTCTAAATCTTCCCCTTCTCGCTCCCTCTCTGGCTTTTAGTCTATTGGACTCCAGTCTTCTTTTGCCTCCAGCAATCTCTCAGTCTCCACTTCATTTTCTCATCACTGAGTCACTTCAATAGTAAAGTACCCAGCCACTGTGTGAAAGCAATGACCACGTACAAACTCAGGCCTGCTGAAGGAGTCTGCTGGTTATATGGATCGGTGAGGCAATATGTAGTGCAATCAATGAGAAAGGTGTCACTAGTGGTATGGTGAGTTGCTGGACTGAAACCTCTCAAAGAACTCTTGGTGTCTCACAAAACCTGAGTTGTTTTTGTTCAAGTAAAACTATGTGAACTTTGTAATAAACAGCAACAACAACAACAAAATTACATTGATAGATCGCCTTTCACGTCGGGAGGACGTCCCAAGGCACTGAAGTAGTGTAAATGTGCCTTGCAATTCACTTTCTTCGCTCTTCTTACTCTATGGAGTGGACAGAACCACTGTAAAATACAAAAAATAATGAATTGTGACAAAATTAAATCGATGTCGGAATATACAACAATTCGCAGAGTCATTACCAATCATTTTATTTCCTAAAAGCTTAATGACAAAGTGTGTTTACTCCAGCTGCACTCCAAAGACAGAGAGGATTAATTGGTAAATAAAGCAAGACAAAATGCCAGCTAACATTTCACTGCTTATTGTCTTTGGAATAATACAGTAAATGAGACTAGGGGTTAATTAGGTGTAATTATATATTGATACGGGCAATTTCATCCTATATAGGCAACAGTAACCAGTAATTTGCGTGTAAAGCGAGTTTTTCCAAGAAACTAATCTTGGCGTAAAACCTAGATATGTCAACTTTGAACGAACAGCGAAGCGAAAAGAACAATCTAAAGTACATTATTATGGCAGTGCAAAACAATTACAGCTTTTATTAAGGAGTGGCCAAAACATCAGTGTGTTAATTTGCACCATGAGTGCAAATAAACTATACTAAGATAGCCAACAATAAGGCTTCGTCTACAATGTACGGAGTCAGTAAACTTTGCAGTGTACCCAATAAAAGCGCTCTGATACATCCTCCCTATGTGGAAGGGGGACAATCAAATGGAAAGACTTTTTAAAATATATATAAGAGTGAAGTATAGAAAAATAATTATAATATTAATCTTTGCATTTTGATATAGCGCTTTTCACATCTTCTAGACGTCTCAAAGCGCTTCGTAGAATATTCTGTAAAGGGAATTGACTGTATATTTGTTGGCGAAAAAGCCTGTGAAGCACTTTAAGATGTTTCAAGATAAAGTACTGTAATCATCCAGTACTAGAATTATTATTAGCATATTAACGAATCCAAATTTTTGGTTCATATTCATTGCACGGGTGAGTGGAAATTATTTTGCTTCTAACCAGTTTTGTTTTTGGTTGATGAGCAACATTATCCAAATTCTTCAACCATCATGAACACTATTTTAATTATTTTCCAGCCAAACGGTCGTGACTGTCCTTCAAACCAGACAGAAAAGGTAGTATTCTTATAGCGCTACCATACCAAATTAGTCCCAGCGGTGAAGAAATACTTCCCTGTGAAAATTGTCTTAATCTTGTACACCTCGAAGGTGGACATCGAAGCCCGTGGCATCTATACAAATAGAGAAGGAATTTTCTCCTGGTTTCCTGGCCAACAATTAGTAAATTCTTATCTAAATTAGTAAATTCTTATCTTAGTAAATTCAACAGTTCCCCCATATAAAATTGGTCACTCCCTCCATGGCTGTTTTTTGGGGACCAAACTGACAGCCACATTTCGCCTACAGAATATACAGTCAATCCACCATAGTAAAGCTTGTAAAGCCTTTTAAGACATCTTTCGAGTGTGATAAGGTGTTATATCAAATGCAAAGATTTATTTATGTATTTATGTATTTCAAACAATAATACTAATAATGTGTTTGATACAGCTGCTTTCAATCATGAGGACGTCTCAGGGTGCTTTTTGATGCTGTGGGAAAAGTAAAGGCACTGCTAGGTGCTGTATTGCTGTTGGGTTATGTACTAGATTTATTTCCTCAACAAAAAAAATGATTTTCCTTGTTCAGTTAGAAGCTGCACCTTATTATGATACTAAATTGAAGACATTTAACAATTATGTTTTCCATATCAGGCATTGCAGTGAATATCCATCGCTTTATGTTTCATAAGTAAGTACAGAATAAATTGTCACTGAATTTATTAATTAGGTTGGGGGCCTTCTGAACGACAAGACAACAAGACTACATTTGTTCTGCGCCTTTCACGTCGGGAGGATCTGATTAACTTTTTTAAATATTCAATGTACTTATCAACATATTTAATCATAAGCACAGGTTTGCCAGCAAAGTGCAGCAATAAAGTTTTTAAATAATGAATGCAAAGCCATACAGCAGTGTCACAGTGCGTAATTTGTCATGTTTTTAATTAAAGTTTCTGCTTCTATAGTTTTTTTTAGAAAAAAAGATTGAGTGCTTTAATTCGCCAGGGCTGCTCACCAGATTTATATTTGCATCTGAAAGGCACAGAATGAAGAACAACACGGTTAGAAATATAGTAAGCGGGGAAAACAGAAGTGGTAAAAGTGTGTGGAAACACAATGGATAATTGGGATCAGGGCAGCTGGTTCCAGTGACTGGAGAATCAAGCACAAGTTAGGGCTCGATGGAAACCTGATCTGTTATACAATTCTAACCTATGCAATGAAAGTTCAAAATAAAATAGTTTCAAACCTAGAAAGGATTGTACTGATAGACAATTGCTGTTCAGGACTCAAATCATGGGAGTTGCTACTAAATTCACTTAAACCAGATCGACCTACCAGTTAGGTTGTTAGAGTGGTTAGAGCACTCAGCTTACAAGCGAGAGACCTGGGTTCAATTCCAGGCAAGTTTCCTTACTCCACACGCCTAATAAAAATCCTAATTAAAAAAAAGTAGTAAATTGGTCATTTCAATCTTCGACTGTTTGTGGGACACTGCTGAGCGTAATTGGCTTCCGCGTTTCGCCCACAAATATACAATCAATTCACTTTACTGTGTATTCTGTGAAGTGCTTTGAGACGTCTAGAAGATGTGAAAAGCGTTATATCAAATGCAAGTATTATTATTATTACATTGCATTGCACATGAGCTTCTACAAACAACAGCACTCTGGGATCTAAACTCAATCTGATGTATGATGATACGAGTAACCACATATACAACAATAATAATCCTTGCAGTCAATAGAGCACCTCATCACATCTTCGAGACATCTCACAGCGCTTCACAGAATATACTGTAAAGTCGAATTGACTATATATATATATTTTCTTTATGTGAGCAAAATGCGGCAGCCAATTGCACACGGCAGTGTTCCACGATCAGTTGTGGATTGACGCCACCAAATTTATTTTGTATTATTATTATGCCCTGTAAAGCGATCAGCCAAGTGATTAACAATCGGGTTCCTACTTACTGCTAGGTTAACAGACGTGTGGAATAAGCAAACGTACCCAATGTTTCAACCTGCCCGAAAATTTAACTGAGGTCCTTTTGCTTGAGAGGCGAGTGGTCTAACCACAAAGCTACAGGACTCTGCAATGGTTAGGAGGCATTCGAGGAAAGCCCACGGCTGCACAAGAGCAACTAAGGAAGATATTTTATTGTTTGCTTTTTCAGTTAACAGTGCTCTTAAGACTTTGATTTAGTTACTTAGCACAACCCACTAGAGATAGCAAAATGTTTTGTTTTTTTTACGTTTCAGTTCATCTTGTTTGCTGCGCAATATATAATATATAGATATGTAAGTGCAGCGACTCAATAGCTTTGCTCACCGTCAGAGCAACAGGAAGCTGGACCACTATAATAAATTGACCAGTGGCTTAATAATGCCTCTGTCATCGCGTTTGCCATCTAATTCCTTGTTGGTGCTGCGTTTTTTTTAAATTCGGCCAAGATTCCTTTAATTATAGGCCATTCACAATATCCATCTGTTAACTTCCCCCAGCATAGCATTATTCATGGTTAAAACCTTCACTGGCTGAGACACAGTCATTATAAAAGAGAAATATGCCTTGGCTTCCCACAGTCTTTGGCTACCCTGACCCAATAATACTTTCACCAACCACTGTTCCATGTTTTATGGCCTCTGGAATGTCTTTAGTTGGCACGGTTTACTTCAAAACGCCGTCTTTCATATCATTAATTAATGGCTAGCCCGTTCTGGCCCTGGTAGGGGAAAGGGTCATGCAAAATGTAATGTACTGATTCCTCGTGGAGCTTGTTAAAATTCCACAATTGAGAACCTTCTGGCTCTTTTTCGTCCATTAATGTGTTTTTTCCTCTCAGCTCACAGAAAAAATATTGCAAAGAATTCCTTTGTGCAGCCGCATTGCCAACCCCGAGGATCACATTCCAGGCCTCGTTACAGGGTAGCCCAAGGTGCTTTTCGTATCATCGATCTCAGGCCAATTCATGTCAGTAAGTAGGAACCTGGTTGTTAGTCAATTGGCGCATCGCTTTCTGCGTGTGGTAATCCTTCCAATAAAAATAGTAACAATTGGGTTACTCAATCTACGACTGTTTAAGGGACTCTGCTGTGCCCAATTGGCTGCCGCGTTTTGCCCACAAAAGCTACAGTCAATTCACTTGACAGTATATTCTGTGAAGCACTTTGAGACATTACCGACGTGATAAGGCACTACGTATATATCAAAGGCAATGATTATTATTATTTTATTGGTTCTGTCTGTTTGTCACATCGGATTCCATTCCATTTATACTCGGGCCGACATTTGGCACAAGGCTTGTTGATTTGCATTGGTGTTGCCCAATTTTAATCATATTTCAAATTGAAAATTTGCCAGCTACACAAACCAGCTTGGTTCAGCAGAGCCTCGAGGAGTTATGACCCGCGTCTAACAGTTTGAGAATCCATAAAATAATAACCATTTTTTAAAATTAATTGCTCATATGAGTGAGTACCAGTATAAATTTGCTGACTTTTTTTTGTTGGAAAAAAATCGTTTTTCTTTCTTCCTCTCAGCAGATTAATTTCCTTAATTTCGGTACAGCATTTGTTATTGTACTGGAGGCAAATTTATTCTCACTGTTAAGATGGTGTCTGCATGTCTGGCTATAAACACACAGATCTCAATCTGTCTGAGGCAGGTCCTAACACAGTTAACAATATCTATACCTGTGTGTCCGGGTCACACTCTTGACCTTGGATACTGGCATTTTGATCAACAACACAGTACGACCAGCAACTGAAAGCTATAATACTTAAGGAGAAGTTCAACATGCAGCTTGTTAGATATAATCTTCAATGTAGTCTGGACTTAGAACTTCTCTGTCAGTGTCAATGTTTTTGTTAACTTTATGTTATGTTTACGTTATAATTTTTTTTAAAAAAAACTTTAATAAATTGGTCATTTTCAATCCACGACTGTTCATGGGACACTGCTGTGCACAATTGGCTGCCACGTTTTGCCCACAAATACACAGTCAATTCACTTTACAGTATATTTTGTGAAGCGCTTTGAGACGTCTAGAAGACGTGAATAGCACTGCATCAAATGCAAGGATTATTATTATTATTATTATGTTTAACAGACAGGATTAGTGGTCACAGCTGCTAGAATGCGGTGTTGTGTGCAACCGGTTGCCGTGTTTGGTCCACAAAGTATACGATCAATTCTCTTTACGATCAATTCTCTGTGAAGGACTTTGAGACGTTGTGACAACAACAACAACAACAATTTACATTTATATAGCGCCTTTCACGTCGGGAGGACGTCCCAAGGCACTAAACAAGAGGCGTGTGACCCGAGCTGGGAGGGGAGTGTTTGGGAAGGGGTGAAACACGAAGGGGAGGTAAAAGAGTTCGGGGTGGAACAAAAGGCACGATCGAAGAGGAAAGTCTTCAAACCGGCCTTGAAAGAGGAAAGGGAAGAGGCGAAACTGAGGGATTGAGGGATGGCTTCCATAAGGTGGGAGCAGAGAAACTGAAGGCCCGGCCTCCGATGGTGGGGCAGTTCGGGCTGGGGGCTTGGAGCAGGCCAAGTCCTGTTGAACGGAGGGTCCGGGTGGGCATGTAGGGGGAGAGTAGATAGGCTGATGATGTGACGATGTGATAAGGTGCTATATCAAATGCAAGGATTATTTCTCATTATTATTATAAACACTGGCATGGACTAGTTGGGCCGAGTGACCTATTTCAATGCCGTTAAGTTTCTATCCAAACCTACGGCACAGTGGAGAAGTAAGAAGCAGAGTATTGCAAAGTCTGAGGAGTTTAGAAGGTGATTAGAAAGAAACCATTTAGTTTGAAACTTTGCCCAACCATCCTCTCCGGCAGATAAAACACCCATTTACACAACAGTACACAGCAGAGCTGCAAGCCAACCCCGCTTGCTGTTAACTGGCACAATCTTTATTTTTTGTCAAAAAAAATACTGATTCTTAACAGTAACACAGATTGAGCTCAGTTGACTTCAGGGCAGGGTTGCCATGAGCAATCAGTGTGTGGAGTTACTGGCTGCTCGTTGTCCATGGTGGAAAATACAGGGTATTTTACAGATGGAAGGCAAAATCGTTCAATACGTTTTGAAAGGCAATCGGTACTTAACAGTCCAGCACTGACTAAAGTACAGATATAACTGCATTAGGTATGAGTTTTCTGAAACATATACTGCAATGTTTATGTCAGTGTGCATCAAAGTCGTACATTCAATAGAATTAGAATTGCTGGTGATTTTCCACTGAATACCGTGACCTGTCCCTGTTATGGCTTTACTCCGACCATTACTCCAGCAACTTGTAATGTTGGGAGTTTTGATAGCGGCGCAAGAACGAGTTATAAAGAAACTTTCGGGACAGATGGATTTTTTGAGGAAGCAAGCCTCGAAAAATATGTATTTTAATCAACCTCAGTGGCTTCAACCGCAGAAGAATGTAGCACGTAGCAAAGGTTTTATGAATTAAAACCTGTTGAATTTAATGGAAAATCAAATAATAATAAATATCCTTGCATTTGGCACAGCACTTTTCACGTCTTCTAGATATTTCAAAGCGCTTCACAGAATATACTGTGAGGTGAATTGACCGTATATTTATGGGCAGCCAATTGCAAACAGCAGTGTCCCACAAACAGTTGTAGAATGAAATTTTCAAAAAAAATTTGAGGGATTATTATCAAGCGTGTGGAGTAAGGAAGTAAGTTTCACCCTGTCTGGAATAGAACACAGGTCTCTCGCTTGTAAGGCGAGTGCTCCAACCACTGAGCCACAGGACTCCACTGTGGGAAGTATAGTCTCGAGTGTAGGTTTGGGGCAGTGGATGGATCATCAATTTCTGCCGATTTCATGATCAGAGAAAAGTTTCTTAAACCTGGTTTCCTGGCAAATAATCTACCAGATAAAATTCATTAGCTAAATATTTATTAACGCCCGACTCCACTGGCTCCCCAACACCCAGAAGATCCAATTCAAGATCTGGTCCTCATATTCAAAGCCTTCATCGCACCCTCCCTCTGCGACCTCCTTACCAACTACCAACCCACCCGCCCCCACCATTGTCGGGTGATCCTTCAGCCACTCTGCTGTCAACCTCCATCCCGCAGTCCCTCCATCTTGCCCCCTCCCTGATCTCCTTCAAGTCCCACCTGAAGACCCTCCTCTTCAACAGACCCATCGGTCACCCGAAATCTGCCCTCCTTTCTCTCCACCCTCCCTGTCCCCGTCCCCGACTCCATGTTGGGGTCTGAAACAATGACTGACCATCGCCTTGGGATGCACTCCTGACATGAAAGTCGCTCTACAAGTGTAATTTTGTTGTTGTTGTTAACTTCATGTCAATTTGTGTAAATCCTGCTATACACAATTTGGCTGCCACGTTCACCTGCAGCCATGCAGACACTTCACATTGGAAAATCCTGTTCTACCGTCTTGTTGCATCCAAAAGTATCGATCCGAATAAAACATTTTCACTCCCGTTTAAAATGTTACACACCTCTCCGTGGTCCCCTCCGAGAATTAGCAGTGAATGAATGAATGAATGAATAAATGAATCGTAATATGACACTTGTAATGTATGACCTCCCATTTATAAACCTATGATAACTTTATTTGATCACAGTCATTTATAGCAGATGTTCATGAATTATGCTCCATATAATATCCGCAGAATTTATATTAATATTGATGTCACAAGTGCTGACCTTTTAATCACTGGGGTCTAGTTCTTAAAAAAAAGAGAGAGCGTCATTATTATTCACCGTGGTGAAGATTTCTGCCGAGGCTCCCTAATTTCCTGATTTATTCCCTTAGGAATCCGACAAGCAAATTATCAAGTCCACGTCTTAAATAAGGCACAGAAGCTGTTCCACTTGGATGAACCCGTGTTGTGTCATTAGCTGCAAAAGACATCGTGTTTGCCTAAGCTTAGCTCCCCCAGAGTTTGAATGAACAGAATGTACAGCAGTAGGAACCAAGCGGTTAATCCTATTGTACATACATACTAAATTTGTGCACGGCCCATCACAGAGAAGCTTACTGTGCGAGTTACACTCACTTTGGGGCTCTGCAAACATCATACGGCTTTTTTTTTTAGCTTCCCTTTTCATCCATTTGGTTTGTATCCTGACCAGACTCACAATTGACAGTCACTGAACAGCAGTCAGCGAGCTCTGCCACCTCACTTCTTGTGGAAGTGAGAATCCAATCGTTGTAAGCAACCCTGTGCGCCATTAACCTCAGTTATCTAACATCTCATCCCTTATCACTCACTGAACATTGCACAAAGCGTGAATGGCTGCGCCCCATTTGGATGAAGTGAAGTCCCTGTAACTCTTGTTGAGAGTTAAAGCGAAGTAATGAAATATTTCTTCACTAATTACAATCGCATTAAACTAGAGAACAATAGATTCTGTCCCTTTCTCCACTTAATTCCTTAATTAGCAATGGCATTTGTGTGGCAGTCTAATCAGTGCAATCTAAGTATTCTGAATACTGGAAATCTTAAGTTAAGGCGAAATTAAATTATTTTGCTTGATATTCTTAATTACTATCAGATATCCAGTATTTCAATCATCGTTTTTTGGCTAATAGTATCTTTCCCTTGATGTGCCAATCATCTTTACTGTTGGTTACACTAATAAGGGATAATAATAATCCTTGCATTTGATTTTGCACCTTATCACATCAGTGAGACATTTCAAAGAACTTCATGAAATATACCGTAAAGTTAATTGTCTGTGTATTTTGTGAGTGAAACCCGGCAGCCATTGTGCACAGCAGTGTCCCACAAACGATAGGATACCACAGCGCGATAGCAGCAATGAGCATTCTGTGCCATAATTATTAATGCCGTAATAAGGAATCAATCTGACTGACTGTCCCAATTTGTTCACTCTCTGCCTCGGACTTGAAGAACTAGTTCCTATTTCAATTCATGTTTTCTCACTAATACTCGGATTGAAATAGAATAATATCCATGCTTTTATACTCCAAACCCACTGGTTTATGAAGCATCACAGTAGCTTCATTGAGTACTCCCACCTAGTATTTAATGCACTGCTCTCCCACCCTTCCCCCTAACCTACCCCTCTCCCTCAGGTCCCAACCTGACTGTTCAGCCCCTTGGGATGTCTCCCGATGTGAAAGGCGCTCTAGAAATATAATTTTGGTATTGTTGTTGTTGTTGTTGTAATATGGAGTCCTGTAGCTCAGTGATAAGAATCCCTCGCACCTGATAATAATCCCTCAAAGAAAACAATAAGAACTTGATCATTTGAATCCACGGCTGTTTGTGAGACACTGCTGTACACAATTGGGTGTCGTGATTCGCCCACAAATATTCACTTTATAATATATTCTGTGAAGCGCTTTGAGATGTCGAGAAGGCATGAAGACTTCTTTTGAGGGATTATTATCAGGCGTGTGGATTAAGGAAACTTGCTCAAGGTTTCCCCCTGCCTGGAATTGAACCCAGGTCTCTTGCTTGCAAGGTAAGTTTTTGATCTTCAGCGTCATCCAGCTTCATCACTCTTAGGTGAAGTTCTGTGGAAAACGGATGCTCTCTAGTCCAGTTCAAGTGACCATTATTCATGACAGAGATTGCCAGCTGGTCTCTCAACTGCAGAGATCATACATAGATGATGCCCATCTATGATTGGGGAGGACAAGCTTACAGTGGTGTGGGGGAGTGGGATTGATTTGGACAGCTCTTTTAAAACAGCCGCATAGACACGATTGGTTGAGTAGCCTCCTTCTGTGCTTCTGTATACGTCTATGATTCTATGATCTGCCACACGCATACAAGCCAGTAAAGTGTACCTTGCAGGGCTCAAGAGCAGAAACCTTGAGAGTTTTCTTTTCCCTAACGCTAGGAATGTCATAGTCAATTTAATCTTGCCATGTAGCCCCAACTGAGACAACAACTGCAACAACTTGCATTTATAAAACCCCCTTCAGGCGGGATAGCACCCCGAAGCGATACAAGCTCAGTATAAACTGAGATTAAAACCATCTGAGCTCCCAATCCGAACACTCAACTCTATCCACTTCACCATCAGGGCTGCTCTAACAGTATGGATTGTAATGCAAGTCTCTTCCCAGTGATTTATTTAGTGCTTCATCTATTAGTATAATATACAGCACTTAATGGATTTTAAATCTAAGCATTGTACCTACTTTGAGGTTTAAATTTACGTCGATGCGTTTGTCTGAAGCCAGAAATTGCAATTCTATATCGTTAGTGTCAAGTCACAGGGCGTCTGCATTTCTAATATTGAACTTCTGGGGATCTCATTGGAGTGTTTTACAGCTGGCAAATAGTTAGCAGTCAGTTCAGCAGTGACCCCTGGAAATATCCCTGTTAACGAGAAGGCCCAAAGGACTGACAGCCTCTCACACAGCAAGACACCAAGAGAATAGAACAGTCACATGGAGAGTGGTGATAATTGTGTTGGCTGTTCGTTTTCACAGTACTTAAATAATTTTTAAAAAAATCAGATTTCAAAGAAAGTCATAAGTAAGACTGTCAGATTTCAAGCTGTTACTCCAACGTGCAGTGTGGTTGAAGCCAGGGTCCATTATTCCACCGCTATAATGAAACTGAAGGTTATTGGGAGGACACCAGCCCAAGTCATCTTATAGATAAAAATAAGCATTACTAATGTGCAGATTGAGTGGATTCACTAAACGAAAGGCATCTACCTAATGATATACGTAGTAATGATATAGATCAGTCCATTTACTGTGTTCCACACAAGAAACTGCAACTAACAGACAATACCTACAGCATTGGTGGTCTTTTACATTTCTAACGCTAAATATACAGAACAGAACATGCTGGGTGTACAATTGAACACTGAACATTTAGTCATGTATTTCTCTATGGAAAGCAAAACTCGTCAAATACAATCATCATCCAGAAATATTATTTTCCTTAATCATGTGCCGTGAAAACTCTTGGAAAGCTACAAGGGCATGTTAGATATACTGTACCAACTTTCGTTCATTAGCTTTAAAGGTGGCAGGATTTTAAAAGAAGAGGGAATTTCTCCCAGTGTCCTGGCCAACAAAATCAAAAGGGCATTCACCAAATGGCTGTCTGTGAATTGGCTGCCATGTTTCACCCACAAAATACAGTCACTTAACAATATATGCGCTTTGAGACGTTTCGAAAGCGTGATAAGGCACTATACCAAATTCAAGGATATTATTATAATCTTGCCAGATTAAATGGCTGCTATGTTTACCTAAAAATACTGTCATACTGACAGTAATTACCTGCGAAGCCCCTTGAGATATTTTGATGTGATATGCGATATAAAAAGGCAAGCATATTCTTTCTATTGATGGTGAAATAGTCATTATTCCTCTCAGTAAAAACGTGAGTCAGCATTAACACTTACCTTTCATTAATCAATGAGGCTACTTCTTATAACATTAGGAAATTTGCTGATGTCAGACCACTTAGACTAGTGAATAATATAAGGAGGATAAATTGCATTGCCGAAGATCTGGATTGAAGTCAGCAATATGATCTCTCATTGAAATGATGAGAGGCGGAGGTGGGGTAGACATATCAGAGAGTCTGACTTTTGATTGTGAGGCTACATCTGTGGAATATAGATTTAGAACTTTATAGTGTCAAGATGGATAAGAGATTAGAAGTGAAAATTCCCATTTCACCCCCCACCTCCCCACCACAACAACCTGTTTGAGTGGAAGCTAATGGACACACCCATAGAGACAGTATTGGAGCCGAGGTCCCATTTGCGTGTGCAGGTGACCGTGAATTAAAATATATATATTAGTTTAAGATTTTTTTATTTTTGACGTTGCTATTGGATTTACCAATTTATTCAATCCCAAATGACGTGGCTTAAAACGCCTTGCAAAATTATCAACAGGGGTATCCCACTTTTGATTAATCTTGACATTTTTAATCACATAAATTGAGAGGTGACCTATGAGTATTTACAACAATACATTGTTAGGCCTATTTAATTAAATGGTTTTA
Organism: Hydrolagus colliei; assembly: GCA_035084275.1. NCBI lineage: Eukaryota > Metazoa > Chordata > Chondrichthyes > Chimaeriformes > Chimaeridae > Hydrolagus > Hydrolagus colliei. Next base: position 8,543,620 of record CM068762.1, on the reverse strand, counting down.
CAGAGGCTCGGAGGAATCGGCCCGCTTCTATTTCTGAAACAATCTACTTTTAGAGGAACAGAGCGCAGATGAATTCATTAGCTAAAAATTCCTGTATTAATATTCTTCCAGAATATTCCACCGAGCGAAGAAACTGATGATCCTGTAAAGGTAAAACAGGACTTTGAGTTATGCTTATATAACGTAGAAGCCTTAGCTGCGAGGTGGGGTGGGAGGCGGGCAAAATGTGGGTGAGTGCAAAAAGCAACAAAGAGGTCTTAAGGCATACTTTGAGGGTGGAGAGAAAGGGAAAAGGGCAAACGGACTCCGGGAAGGAGTTCCAGAGGAGATAAAGTTGGATGAGGCCATGGAGGGATTTGTACACAAGGACGAGTATATTAAATTTGATCCACCAAAAGTGAAAAAAATCTTAATTTACAGAGACATAACTTTGAAGGAATCTTGATCCAATTAAAAGTGCACTCTGCACAATTCACTCCCTAAATTCAGATTGTACCTTAATTAAAATGTCATTCCCAAAAGCCTCAGCCTATTTATCTCTCCCACAGTGCCCAACGGATCAACCCAACCACTGGATGTTACTGATGAATGTGTTTATATAACGTGGTTATAGCAAAGAAACGCATGCAATCCATCAGGACTCAACCCGATAAAGACATCTTATCTGGAGGCCATGAAAGCAGGAGAATGGATCACTTTAATATGAACTAAGTAATCCAAACAGGGCTTTACTTTCTGACTAACTGCAATCTCCTTTCTCAAGAAACATTGGCAAAAGGATGTATTCTGCTCAATTTCAGGCAATCACAATATTGAAGTGATATAATGAATGTTTTAATTGTCCGTCCATATCTCTGTTCATTCCTTGCCTTTCACAATGACTTATTTCCTCACTTTCCTTGCTGAGTTAAGGTAGCAGATGGATGGGCTGTAACTCCGGAAAGGTTCAATGCTACTGAATGAATCAGCAAACACTTTGTGAAACTTTTAAACACATCTCAAGTATCTGCGATGTATCGAACCCACAGCTTCAATACCACGGGAATATGAACCCAACCGCATTAAACTGTGATGCTATTGGAATGCTTAATGAGCACGTTTAATGCTTTGCAAGGCTGAGAAGGCAAGTTATGACAAATCGAGGCTATGAACTGATACTAAATAAAATAGGTTTTTCACTCCACAAGTTAAGAACACCTCGTAATTCATGAGTGATGAAGTCACACAGAAAACATCTTCTCAAACTGGAGTGGAATAAAATTCCTCTGCACCTTCAGAATGTCCCAAACCACTGGCGTCTGGAAAAAAATAAGGTACTTTGACCAGTGTTAACGCAAAGGAAAAATGAGATACATGTAAGGGAGGAACACAGACAATGTCACATTTCCACAATGATTCGCGTCATATTATTGACTGCAAGACATTGATGGTCAAAGTTGATCATCACGGTAAAAGACCTACAATTATAGTAAGGAACAGACAAATATCAGCAAATTTGGTATGTATTTGGATGCCTTCCCTTACTTGCCCAAACTAGTAATGAATTGTTTTAAATCAGACCTTTTGTCTGATTTAAAACAATCCCAACCATAAGGGTCAAATGGATTGCACGGTTATTGTGCTACCTAGCGCCTGTTGTGTTTTACTGTGGTTTTATCGTGAGCACGTGATTGGCAAGTTTTCCAAACTCCCTTCAGAGCAAACTGAATACAGCATGATGTAATGCCTATGGGAGGGATCTTGGAGCAAGTGGGATACGTGTTCATCTGCATTGCATTACACAGACAGCAGCAGATCTCTTTGATGCACTTGTAATTGTTAATGGTGCATTAAATTAAGGGGAGAATTATTGAACAAGAACTTTAGCCTTCACTCAAAAACTGGATCATGGTGCAATGCTAATTAACAACTGGCGTATGACCCTGTTTCAAAAGATATAATAATAATCAAATAATAATTGCGACCATTATAAAAGTAAACTCAAACGCTTTACACAGTGATTGGAACTCTAATTATTTCACAGTCATGAATGTAGTCCTAATTAATTTTATATAATACAGCATACAAGTAAGCAAACAAATAAAGAAATAATCCTTACACTGGATAATAGTACCTTTCAAGGCAAGTGAATGTTTCAAAGCGTTACAGAGGATTTAATGTGACTGTGTATTGTCGACTAATGCCTACAGTGTACATTAGCGGACATTTATATGGTTGATAGTGCTTTAGTTTCATATCTCCTAACCCACATCAATGATATTCTCATTGGGTTTCTGTCATTCCCAACTACCACCCGCATCCGCACGCCCCCACACCCCTGCACTTACACACTCACACACCATATGTGCCAGCCTAGCTCAGTTGGTAGAGTCACAAAGAGAGAATCGAACAGAAAATGTCCAAATCTGGAAGGTTTGGGAGAGGATATACAGCATTTGGAAGATTATTATTATTGCCAGTTGGTGAAAAAAATATCAAATTCAATTAAAAAGTCCAGGATTGATACCAGATTATTTAAGAGAGAGAGAGAAGAGAGATGAGAGGAAATGTATGTTTGCAGAGTTTATGCTGGCATATGAAATGATTTGCATCTGCAATCAAGGCTGAGAACATGAGAACATTTGCAAGAGAAATTGGATAAACATTTGAAGAGGAACGAGATAAGAAGGGAGAGGGGTGGGGGGTGGAGGGTTGGATCAAGAAATCATTCCGGCATACGTTTTATAGGCCAAATACCAATAAATCTGTACTGTCATTTCTTCGGTTTTTTGCTGGCAATGCTTGGTTTTCAGTTCAAAGCAGTTGAACATGGTGTTACGTTTTACTGTTCGGATTCAACTTCAGAAGAAGGGATCGGTAAACCCGGCAACCAATCTATACACAGCAATGACCCACACACAGGTATGAAGTGAATGAACATCCTTATCTGGAGGAAATGTCAGCCAGCGATCAGTCATGTACAGTATTGAGATGACAAGTCTTCCGATAAACCACAATCAAGTGACAGGACAAGTTGATGATAAGGAAACAATACTTTTAGACAATACTTCACAGCGATATTTATTCTTTCATTTGTAAAATTAATGGGATAGAAAACGCATTATATTTTCCAGTTTACAGAGTCTCTCAGTTGCTGTTGAAAGGGAGAAAACAATGGATGATGAATGTTTATACGGTTTCCTTTAATGCAAAAAGATTCCATTATTGAATTGTTTTATTCCTTGGTCAACAATCTGTGCAATCCTGAAAACATATTATTGTCATTGCCGAAAGAAAAAACTTTATACTAAATAAATAAAATAAATAGATTGACAGTCTCTCATGAAGATTATTGACTGTATCTATGATTTTGTAGAACAAATGCTACCACCGTGAAGAGTGCTATATAAATGCAAATTGTTGTTGCCATCGTATTAATCAAGTTTTAACCCAATCCACGACTGTTTCTGGGACACTTTTATATGCAATTGACTGCCGCGTTTTCTTCCCCACAAAATATATAGTCAATTCATTTTACAACCTATAAAGTATATATTTTTAGAATGGGCGGACATTCTGCCACTCTGGCCCCACCTTCTGGAATTCCATCGCACAATCCCTCCGCCTCGCCCCCTCCCTTGCCTCCTTCAAGACCCATCTCAAGACCCTCGACTGTGCCTTCAGTCATCTTCCACCCTCCCTGATTCTGACCCTCAGCTCGGGTCAGAAACATTGATTGCCCAGGAGCTTGAGATGTTCTCCCAATGTGAACATGTAATTTTGTTGTTGGTGGTGTTGTTATATTCTGTAAAGCGCTTTGAGATGTCTCGAAGATGTGATAAAGCGCTTTATCAAATGCAAGGAGTATTATTATTATCATCATCATCATCAGATTTTGGCCATCACTTCACCAGGTAGTTAAAAGATAATAGATTACCAGCTATAGAAAAAGATATAGAATTAATAAGGATTTCATTTTCTCAACTGTTGAAATTCCTGTTCAAGTAATAATACTATAATAATAATCCTTGCATTTGATATAGTACTTTTCACGTCTTCTAGATATCTCAAAACGCTTCACAGAATATACTGTAAAGTGAATTGACTGTATATTTGTGGGCAAAATGCGCGGCAACAGAGCAATCGTGCACAGCAGTGTTCGTGGGTTGAAATGACCAATTTATTATAGTAACGTCATGGGATCCTAACATTCATCTGCAGGACCACTGGTTAACATGTTATCCGCAGTATGTCACCTCCAACAATGGTGGACTCCATTGCCTCTGATTTATGGGCTTGAACCCATCAGCTTCTGATTTAAAGCTGCCATGCCGACAATTCCTCCCAAACAAAATTAGTCATTGGTAAAATTGATTGGTGTATTCACCTACGGAATACAAAGTATTAACATTTCACAATAGATTTGATGCACAGCGGAGCTCTGGGACATCCTGCCATCATGAATGGGGTAATATCAAATAGAAAATTGAACGATTATTATTATTAATATTTATTATTATTACATTTCTCTCGCCATTAGTTCATTTAACCAAATGACGATAGGTTTGCTAAACAATGAAAACTTTGCCAGGTTAGCGATCGCATCTCAAATGAAATGAGTCGAATGAGATTTTGACCAAATCAAGAGCTTTCCAGATTGCAATGTCCAACCAGCATCTTTGGCATCTTGAACTCGAGGACTTGAGGATTGAGATCCCGACAGCAGACAATATATTATTTCCTCCTCCGCAAATTGGAACCTTAACCTAAGGCCCCATTCCTCATGAATTGAGTCTCTATTAAACTTTCTCAACAATCCATTTAAGAGTGTACAGAGCCCTCAAGCTAATCTGTTGCCCTCAACTAACCTAAATTGTTAGTAGCAAGGATAGATTCAGCTGAGCAAGGACTGTGCCAGCTACTGGTTTTGCGGCTGGTGGCAATTTCTTTCTCTGCCTTGAGTGAAGTAATAGATTTGAAGTTAATATCACCGCCTTGCCACAAATGCGCACCTAGTTACTCATTTGAATTTAAACTATTATAGTAATAATAATATAATAATCATCCTTGCATTTGGCATCGCGACTCAACACACCTTCAAGCTGCCTAATTGCAGAATATGCTGTAAAGTGAATTAACCGTATATTCTGTGGCAGCCAATTGCGCACAGCAGTGTCCCACAAACAGTAGTGGATTAGGTGAGCAAGTTCTTTTTATTTATTCGGAAGGAATTATTCAAATGGAATACTTATAAGGAACCAAAATTATATAAATACATATATACTGTACCTTCTGTGTTTTGTCGTGTGACTTTCAGAGTTGTAACACTCATAAATATAACCAACCTGGCTTTCCATTTTTTAATGGTGCACATTTTGTCATGAATATGAGACACTGGTTCCAAAGCCAGCTTGTTTCTGTTGATAGCATTCTCGTCTCTGCTTCAGAAGGTTATGGGTTCAACCCCCACAATGGGACTTCAAGCTGTTTATCCACACTGCCAATAACTGTCACACAGTTGGAGGTGCTGTCCTTTGAACGAGCGATTAAACAGAGGTCACGCCTGCCTGTTAAGGTGCATTTTAAAGATCTCTTGACACTAGTTAAGTGTTTCCTTCTCAAATAGTAAGTTCTGATGATAGGTATATTAGGATAATTGTGTGAACCTCATGATGCTGTAAATACTCAGTCACTGCACTTTGTTTTAATACCTGTAAAGTGCTTTGCCACATGATCAGGCACTAAATTTAATCAAGTATTGTGATTATGTACATATTACTATTATAATGTAATGCTATCAATGATTTTCAAATAACTTAGTTGATAAAGGGGGAGAGCAACATATGCTATAAATTGTTTTTGCATTTAAATTCCAAACACATCAATTTTCTGAAACTGAAATATCAGAACAAGAGCTTGGAAAGCCCTCTAGAGTACTTGGAAGTCAGTGTGTAGTATTTTATCAGAGAAACTAAACATTCTTTGCAAATAGATCACCGGAGAGTTCTGAATGGCCTTGAAAAAACTCCATGACTGCTTGTGGGACACTAGCAATCGCCTACTCCTTTCCACCCACGAAATACACAGTCAATCCACAATTCTCAGTATATCTTCCGTGAAGCGCCTTGAGACGTCTTAACAACATGATAAGGCGCTGTGTCAAATGAAAGAATTATTATGAGTACTGTACAGTATTATTATTAATAACCCTTGCATTTAATGCAGCATCTTTCATGTCGACAAAACATCTCAAAGCATCTCGCAGCCTTTAGTGCAAAGTAGAGGCACTAGAGGTATTTTGTAGGCTAACACGCCAACCAATTTGATCGGGTATCCCACAAACAGCAAACCTGTAAGGAAGACATCACATCAGCCTATACTACGAGCTTCAAGTTCCGATACAGTACTTGAATCTGTAATCTTCTGACTCAGAGGTAACTGGGTAAAATACACAACAGTTGAATCCAAATACGTTTGGGGGAATTTTTTTTTAGATACTTTGTTTTGGAAGCTATGCCCTCTCAGCAGCTAATACAATCAAACAATAATAATAATACTAATCCTTGCATTTGATGTAGCACTTTTCACATCTGCTAGGCATCTCAAAGGCGCTCTGCCGAATGTACTGTAAAGTGAATTGACTGTATATACGTGGGCGAAACGCGGTAGCCAATTGCGCACAGCAGCATCCCACAAACAGTCGTGGATTGAAGTGACCAATTGTTTTTTTTGAGGCATGTGGAGTAAGGAAACATGGAATCATACTGCTCACGAAAGCAAACAATATGATAAGTATTACATCAAGTGCAAGGATTCTTATAATTATGTGTCACAGAAGCGTGTGCGGGGTGAAATTTAACCCAAACAATATGCTAATTAGGACATTGTTTCAATGGCTCTGATTTTTTTGACTGAACCACTTTGCCTGGCATTACCTTCGATAATATTTGGACTACTTTTGAAAGTATCAGCTTTATATCTGAGTATTTTCATTTGGTTAATACATATGATAAAGCCATTCAGATAGCTTTCGGAAGGTTGCAACCCGCATACCACAACCAGCAACCAGTGGATGCATTAATTATCTCAATGTCGCCAACATTGATGTGTGCGTTAATTGGAGCCATACTTATTAATTAACACATCACACATTGCAATTTTCACCTCCCTCTAAATTTGTCCCACCTTCGGATCAAAAATGTCGAGACACATTTCCACTTATTAATTTCCTTATGTTCCCTTCACCTTTTCATTCTAACAAACCATTTACTAAAAGTATTTGCTGTTTCCTTCCTCGCAGCTGGTTACTGATCCACTTCCATTTATTTCCCTTATTGCCTAGTAACATTAGTTTGTGAATATAGTTTTAAAAATTCTTGCTGCTATCATGCCCTTCAAGCCCCTTCTCTAAGAAATCATTCTTTGGGTATATTTTTCAGTACGTTGCAATACTAGTATTGTCAGAAAAGATAGTTTTAAATCACAAGAATGCAATAGTAATCAAAATAATAATAATTCTTGCATTTGATATGATGTCTTTCTTGAGAGGAGAGTCTCAAAGAGCTTCACAGGGATTTACCGCAAAGTGTAGAGACTGTATTTTTGTGGATGAATGCTTGCAACCAATTTGCGCACAGAGATGTCCCACCAACAGCCGTGAAGTGAATCGAAGTTTGGGTTTGATTGCTTGCCTTCGAGTGCATACATATCACGGTTTTCTGAACTGTGGGAAGAGTGCCATTGTGGACAGGTGCAAAGATATTGTTATTAACTTCACCCGAAAGTATCAGGTGACAGATTACCCGTCAAGATCAAAACGCACCAGAGTTAATGATGAATAAACTATTTTTACAAACCTCAAAACTAAACGCTTGCACGGCTCACTTTGGCACTGAGCCCCTAGTAAATTTTAATCCCGTGCCTGGTGATGTGCATCCTTGTAGAGAGAAAACCCCATTCTACCGTTGACCTGGTCGCAAATGTTTAATTAATCTTGATTAGTCACGGGACAGAGCCAGGTACAAAGCAGTGAGTGGATATTAGTTGTCCACACCGGGCATAGAGCTGATTGATAGAGTGGGCTTACTCATGGTTTTGAGGTGGCGAAAACATCGTAATGGAATCATCAACGATCGATGCGGTCTGGCTTGTCAGAACTACTCATTCGGTCCTCTGCCTCATCTCGGGAAAAAGCTGCAGTCACTGATAGTGCTCTGATGCAAGGATAACAAATCTCAATGTCTGCACATTACAAAAGACAACTAGAGTACAGTAGCAGTGAAGAAGGTTGTGTCTGAACCGATATTTATCAGAGTCTGATTTAAACACGATACACAATTGGTAGATGGAACCTGTGGTTTCAAAAATAGAAGATGAGATATTGACATAAAAGTGCCCAGTATTACATTTAAGGCAATAATTGCTTTCACTGCTAAGCTGTTAGCGGTGAAAGTATATTTGGGGAGGGAGAGGGAATCAAAGTCTTATGGATTCTACAGAAATCATATACTGGCACAAATCCACTGCAAGACTCAATCTCTGGCTTTATTATGTTGACGCTACAAAATCTATTGTAGAGTGTGTTTAGTGTGCACTATTGGCATTCTATTTTAAGCAGTTTTATTAAGCTTATAATGACTGGATGGTAAAAGTGGAGTCCAGTAGCTCAGTGGTTAGAGCGCTCGCCTTGCAAGAGAGCGGACTTGGATTTGATTGCCGGTAGAGCGAGGCGTTTGGCAAATGTCTTTACTCCACACACCTGTACATACCCAACAGTAAATAAGAATTGAATGGCAGATCGTTTTTCAGGGGGTAATAATCCAAAAATATATATTTCGGAATAAATAATAATTCAGTCACTTGACCTACAACTGATTGTGGGACACTGCTGTGCACAATTGACTGATTGCTGCATTTCACCCACAAAATATACAGTCACTTTACACTATATTGTATTCTGTAAAGCGCTTTGAGAAATCTGGAAGACATGATGAGGCGCTATGTCAAATGCAAGGATTATTATTATAAAACCTTTTACAACTATAAGAAATTAACCCGAGTTACGAAGCCAAAAGGTTGAAGAAAAACAACTCTTTTTATGTTGCTAATGGTTTATTCTTTTGTCAAGCGCAATGCATTGCGAAAGACCAGATTGTATAGAATTCAAGATTTACCAATCTATGATCAATTTCCAAAATATTAAAAGCAGAGCAGAATTCCGGTGTTTCACAGTTTCACAAAGAGAACTATTTCAGTAAATTATGAATATAAATGAAACCCTCAAAAAAGGACTATTAGATTTGCTTTCTGGGAGAAGAGAGTTAATTAAACGAGGAATTAAAGTGAAAGAACTTAACGGTTTGATAAACATGTCTGGCAAGGCAATTATGGATATTGCATCTTAACTGCAGCAAATGGTAATTTTGCAGAAAACCGTCACAGGCAAAACTTCTCTTGAATCATTTCGACATTTTTGAAAAATGCTCTTGCAATAGAAAAGCCTTCGTCAAAGATGATGTAACTCTTGGCAAGAGGAATTGTACCTGTAGATACTTAAATACATTTCAAATTGTCCATTCCGACTCCCCCACGGGATATGCTGTACATTACACAACCTACCCTTTCTTTATCAAAGTGTCTATTGTAGTTTATCAATAAAATCTGAATTAATGTTTCGAATGAAGTGCGCAGACTCTTTTAAGTCTGATGGCTTTTCTGTCAAATGAAACCCTTCTTTGATTTTTTTCCCCCCTTTCATTTTGTCCAGGTGTAAAAGCACACGGTGAGCTTCTGAAGCTCACATTAGGAAAAGTATCAGCGGCACTTTCCCTGCAACATCACCAAGTATGAGAGATCAAAAGATGCAAAGTACCTTCAGGTTATTGAAAGTATGTCATCTTCAGATGGCTCCATGGATGATATTATAATACCTCATTGCTCAATGGGAAAGACAGAACTCACAAAATTACACGATTAGTATGGACGACGGAGACCTTTTGGCCCATCTCATCTCATTCCTCCAGAAAAACTTTCCTCACCGTCCTCCCATTAAAGCTTCACAGGTTTTTTTTTCAATATATAAATGAGTCTAGAGTGCTAGCTTCAACCACCCTTCCTGGCAGGACTGCGTGATTGCAAACTGTTGCCAATTCAGAAGTCATTTTCTACAATATGTAGGAACACAGGGAGATAAGGCAATTCAACCCCATCAAGACTGTGTCTACAGTTAATTAGACCTTGTCAAATATTTTAATCCCAAAGGGATTAAAGGTATTATAAATTGCAAACATTGCATCAGATCTTGACCATGTTTCTGCTTTCAAGGTTGATTATGTTGTATCAGTATTATTTTGGGGGAGGGAAGGTGTCTTTATATTTTTTTCAACAACACCACAGCAACAACATCACATTTGTCTAGAGCCTTTCAAGTCGGGATGATGTCCCAAAGCGCTGTTGAGATGTTTTGGTTGCCAATATTGCAGTGAAATAACCGGTTAGAAGTACAGTATTCACAAACCTGCAAATTGTTGTTCAAAGTCATTTTTGCCATCGTTGATATAAATGTTGAAGCTGTTTTGGGATTTCTTTGCCACGTATCATTCCCCAAGTGAAAGCAATAGCAAATTGCCATTCCTTCTCCTTCTGCTAGCATCAAATGGGAGTCTGGCAGTCTTTCTCTGATGTCTAACAGGGAAGCGACCAGCTCACATAGCAACTCTGGCATCACAGCTGGCAGCTTTCTGTGTGGCAAAATGCAATCAGATTGTCTCTCCATCTGAACGATGACAGTGAAACATGAAAAATCAATGAAGGACAGATCCACACAGGTGGTCTTGCCAGCTTTAGGTGCGGTAGGCAATGGGTGACAATAATAATGATATAATAATAGCCTCGAGCTTGGTACGGTGCCTCACCACATCGATGATGTGTCTCAAAGCACTTTTCAGAGCAATTTACTTTAAAGTGCAGTGACTGTGTATTTTGTAAGTGATCCATGGCAGTTGGAACAGAACAACGTGACTGATTATCACCGTAACAGTCTTCAAAACAATCATCGCATTAACTGAACGCGGCCCCAAATTCCACCTCGTCTTAACGCGGAAAGTAGTTTCGTCTTAAAATGCAAGACTGCACATCAACTGACACGCACCAAAGAGTCCGCAAGCCTGCCCTGGCTATTACTGTCACCCAACCACCATTTCGACCCTGGTGCGTTTTGGAATAACGCACAATATAAATTATACACACATTGAAGCTCTCCATTGCGTGTTGCGGTGAAACCTTCCATCGGTGAGGAATCTACCTCTCATTACTCACATGGATCGAAAAAAGAAATTGTTACAACATCCGGTTGTGAATGAGATTCAAGGTTAAAGGGATAGACAATTGGTCCTGCAATAATGTTAAATATTAAACAGCATTCCCATAGCGTTTAGTAGTCTGCTGTACATGGACTCAAAGTGCATACATACAGAACTGAATGCACCAGAACATGCTTAGGATCCGAGTTCTGTAGGTCTGACAGTATAACTCCACACTGGCAACCCATACTGATATTGCATATTGCATACGCAATACAGTGCAAGCAATGTAACAGTAAATGTCTATATATAGCGCCTTCCACATCAGGAGGTCATCACAAAGTACTGACTGGGTGGGGTGAGATGAGGTGGGGAGAAGTTGGGAAGTGGGAGCTGAGATGGGGAGAGGAAAGTTGAGCAAAAGCATAACGACTCTACTGAACCACATCAGTTTCATGACATCCACTTCGCCGAACAGATTGGATGAAAATATCTGGCTCTATTTTTACTAAGAATTCAGCGTTTATTTATCACCAAATTACAGAGGGCAGGTCCATTAAAATTATTAGAACATGTCTCCAAGCTGTTTGATAAACCTGTTGTGCATGTGGCGATGAACGACTGCCGGTGACATTTCGTCAGTGTAAGAAAAATAGAACAATTTGTGAAAGTAATCTGTTATTTGTTCTGTTAAATCATGTCACTCTTATGTTGCGCCGTGGGACCCAGTGTGAGAGAAATATTGTGATTCCAGCTTCTGTGCAAAGATAAAATCTACAGCTGAATCAGTCATTTGAAATGTGCCATCAATTTAGAATTATTACGAAGCTCCAAATGTACTCACGAACTGTCTCTTGACAAGTTAAAAGTCCAGTCTGATGACTAGTTTTAAGCATTGTACCCACCGTAATAATAATCCTTACGCTTCATGTAGCGCCTTTCGTGTCAAGGGCACATCACAAAGTGCTTCACAAGACTTTACAGTGAAGTGAATTGATAGTGTATTTTGTAGGTGAGCTCAGCAGCCAATTTGCGTGAGGGAAAGGTGCTATTTTCATTGTTATTATAGCTTATTAAAGTTTCGGATACACTTAATTATCGCGGTGAGAGTTCCACAATAAAGTAACAAATTAAAAAGCAAATTATTTTAGCAGTTCCGCCTGCCGGAGAGTGAAAAATTGTGATATTTTAAGGCAAAGTGGACTACATTTTGCATTCATGCAGGCTTCATACAGGTTATGAATCTTAACTGCTCTGTGCTTTACAGGCAAATGGGATCTGTGTTGGTATAGTACAGTCTAGGGTTCGATTCGATATGACTTGAAGCTTTAATGCAGTAAAATGGCACGGATTTGTATAGTACTGCACTCACCTGTCTTGCAATCCAAAGTCAGCCAAACCACACACCCATTTCAAACATTGCCAATGGCCCTCTTCCTGGCTGCCACAGTGTGAGATTGTTAACTTGGCTATCAAAACCCCTTTCAGTTGCTTTCGCTGAATATTTACGCAAAACTGCCAGTCAGATTAGCCTCCGCGAGACCACTTCCTACCCAAGCAAACCATGGAAGGCTTTAAATCCCCAAGCGGGCATCCTTTCCAATGCTTGAATCTCTCAAGTTAAGGCTGCTAACAGCCGTAGAGATCAGGGACGGGTTTCTTGGTAGGAATTAGCAATTCCAGTATGGTCAAGTAAACTGTGTGATTCTTCCCTGGTGGCTTGGTGGGCAAAGGCACTGTGTTGTACAACCACGTCTGTACTGTGACCTGATCTCAGCTGTAGGACCAGAAAGAGCGTAGGACATTGTCAGGAATGTCTTTCATGTGGGAAATAATTGCTTGAAAGCGAAACATGGATTGCAGATTATTGAAACTCCTGCCTCCCACAAAATAGACAGTCAATTCATATTACAGTACGGTACATATATCCTTTGAGATATCTCGACAATGTGAAAAAAAAACTCTGGGAGTAGAATTCACAATGATTGATAATTTGTTGCGTGCGCTAATGATTACGACTCAAAGAACATACAATAACAATGATCCTTGCATTTAATATGGCGCTTTTCACATCTTCTAGATGTCTCAATGCGCTTTACACAATATACTGTAAAGTGAATTGACTGTATATTTGTGGGCAAAACGCGGCAGCCAATTGCCCACAAACAGTCGCGGATTGAAATGACCAATTTTTATTATTGTGGGTTTTTTTTGGAGGGATTATTTTTAGGCGCGTGTGTGGAGAAAGGAACCTTTACCAAGGTTTCGCCCTGACCTGCCCGGATTCGAATACAGGTCTTAGGCTTGTAAGACAAGTGCACTAACCACTGAGATACAGGAGCTCCACTTTAGGGGCTCTGGAAAGAAATTAGCTGGTGTTGGATCCCTAATTTCTTGATGGAGAGATATTTCCTGCAATGCCCAAATTACACTACAATACTCGCATCTCCTCACTTTTAAATTGTGTTTGCCAAACTTTATAAAATGTTAATGATGGTTTGAAAGATGGAGCAAGACCATTCATCAGCAATAAAGATTTTCCTTGCACTTGAGGCTGCCTAATATGCAGAGTTATAAATGGTTAAATGATTGTGTTGTAGGAGGAGATTAATTTAAATATAAACGTGTTCATATGGGCTATATTAAAATGATTCATTTCCCACCACGAGCGTGTTGTTTGAGTGCAGCATTTTGATTTTGTCACCGTTAATGACCCAATGTTTGTTATTACTGTATCCATCTATCCCACTGAAAACGTATGTGCATAAAATGTCATCAAGATAAATGCTAGGCATATCGCAGAGTGTTCAGGCATTTAAAAACATTACCTCCCCTTAAGATCTGTGCACTGTGTAAAATAATACTTGCATCTGATGTAGCGCCTTATCAGATCACAGAGACGCCTCAAAGTGCCGCAATGTGAAGTGACTGTGTAATTTGTAGGCAAACTTGGCTGCTACCTTGTGAACAGCAGGGTCCTACAAACAGCCTTGAAGTGAACAACCAATTCTTTTTTTCTCTGGAGTAGTGTTGACCAAGAGAAGGGAGAAATAAATTTTGAATAGCGCTGTGCAAACTTTAACGTCCCTCCCGACAGGCAGTCATGTACATTTCCAGACAGAACAATATGTGTTCAGCTTTGAGCGGGAAAACATTTTTGTTTGTAAATGTTGGAACAGGCTTATTTACCTCGTTCTGCAGTCAATAAAAAAAAAAGCCTGTTATTTTCCTTGTAAAATATCAATGTTGACAGTGCTTACACATCATCGCAAGACTTCCACATCTGTTACTTTGTAAAAGGAAAGAGCACTCGGAATATTAAACACGAGAACCAAGGAGTGGGGAACCAAAATTACAAACGAACGATAAACACCAATAAGTCTTTACTAAAGGTCACTCTGGTGTACGTTTCCGAAACACGACTGCGAAACGGTTGCAAATCCAGCACTGGGATCTTTCTTGAGCTTCCGTTCAATCCCGCTCCAGATCTTACAAGCAACCCAACGCCATGGCTCTCTACACATAGGCATGAGTGTAGAAATGATTGCTAAACACCATCTGTATCAGGATGTGATGAATGTCATGCTTAACACAAAACGCAAGCATTTTTGTTTGGAAAATAGAGCTTTTTATTATGGATATTGATCTTCCTGAACATGACACATGGCTTCTGTGGCCCAATACATGAGACATTATGTCTGTAATGTGCGGTTGTGCTCAGTCCAGAATTTTTTATTACTTTCTTTTTTCGTGCGAGATTGGCGAAGATTGATTTTTTCAGCTTATTATGTATGGAAAATTGTTTGGCTTTGCTGCTAGGTAGATTTTATCATTTGTACTTGAGGGCCTGTGATAAATTATTGCTAAAAATGCAATGAAAATTGAAACTGGGTATTATAATGAAACAAATACAAGGTCAATGTAACCGTGAAATCAGAGTAATTCAGCAAAAAGTCACTTTGGGTGTACACTCTCCTGATCTGACAATGAAACTAATGTTATTATAACACTAATTAAATCAGTCATTTGCCACTGAAAAAAAAGATTATTTAATATGCAATATGATCTGAAATGAGTCCACAGATCTTTTCTATACATGTTCTGAATTCAAAGCCGTCTCCAGGGACAGATTTGCGGAATCTGGTGAGATTTAATATAATGCCTTATCACATCTTTGAGACATCTCAAAGTACTTCACAGAATATGCTGTAAAGTAAATTGTAAAGTATATTCTGTGGGAAAAACGCGAAAGCATATTGCACACAGCAGTGTCCCACAAACTGTCGTGGATTCTGGATTCACATACTGTAAATATTCTGATTACTGGAAGCAGTCTTTACTTGCATAACTGTTGTTAAGAAATAGCAGAACCTGCACCACTTACATTCTGCTAATCAAGCAAAATGATTCATGAACTTGCAACAACAACAACAACACAACAACAAACTTGCATGGAAGGTAATGATTTGATGTATGTCAGAAGATCATTTATTTGTAAAGGATTTCTCGCATAGAAGTGAATTTCTGCCCAATGTACAGGATAGCACTTCCCATCTCTGCCACCTTAGTCACCGTCTCCTGGTGTCTTGGCTAACTATTTTTCCAATTATATTTCAAAAATTTAAAATTGGTCAGTCAATTCATGGCTGATTACATTTGTATGTCGCCTTTCGCCTCAGAAGGATGTACCAAAGTGCTGGACAGTCAAGGAACTTGGATCTATAAAAAAAACACGGTGATTGTTTGGTGCATTGAGAAGAAATTGGAAATTCACCGCGCATTAAGTACTTTGTGCAATGACTCCAGAATTGCTGAACTACAAAGCAACGGTATTTTGCTCTGTTCTTCATTCACTCGGCTTGAAAGCATTACCTGAACGAGACCCAATTACTGCCCTGAGAAGACTCTCTGTGCCCTTGAAGAAAATAATGAGAATGTCTAGTTGTTCAAGTTCACATGCAATTTATTGACATGTTCCATAAAGAGACTAAACTTTTGACAAAATACAAGTGCTAGATTTCATTACCTGTGGTTGATATCTCTCTCTAAATGTTAATATCTACAGCTTACTACCAGCGAAGTTTAGTTGATAAAGGACCTTTGGGCCACTTGATCGAATCCCAAGCTAATCTTTCTATAACAGTATGAAGCTCATTCATAAATCATGTCCAATATCTTGGTCTCATCCCCCACTTCCTTGCAGCCTGTTTTAAAATGTTTGTGTTCTTCTTAAACTTGCACATCACAAAAAGCTTGTTGGAAAACAAAACCTTAACAATTAAAATTCTAACTTCTATTTGTCCTGCTTGTTTTCTTTTTAAAAAGTGCTATTTCTGTTTATTCGTATTCAACGTGTGTTGTTTTTTTTGCTCAAAGGAAATACTTAATTGATAAATTTACCGTTATTTAATCGTCCACAGGCTGACCAATAAAAGAGAACTCGCCAAAATCAAATAGCCTCCCCTACTGAGATGTCTGAGAATTAATTGTGCAGCCTTAATTAAAACCAAGCGATTTTTCACAAGAGTGAAAGCTGCTGCTTTCTGATAATATATTGAAGAGTGAAATGGCTATAATGGATTGAGGCTTATGACAAATGGCCTTTGAAATGCTGAGCACAACAGGAGACTCATTAGCAATTTCCAATGGTTAATACAGAAACATTCTTACAATGGCCAGATTGCGGCTTATCGTTGATCTGCGATCTTCCTCATTTTGAAAGTTGCCTTTTATCCTTGTTTCCACTCAACGGATGCGGTGAAAGTGACGAATGCTCACATTACCATGACTTTGCAAAGATGTGTTTAAGATACAACGGCGAGCGATGATAATTTGGACCGGTTTCTTCCAATTCTGTTTGCCTTGTTCAATGTAGAGCTTCAATAAGTCACTGTCTAAAATGAGCTATTCACATTCTTGTCATTTTGGTTTTGCCTTACATAATAAAATGCCTTTTAATTTGTCAGATTGTGAGTCAAGTGTATATCCACAGGCACACTGGAAGCTCAGACGATGAAATATTTATGACCTGTTGAATTCTCGTACGAGAGTACGTTTTATTTATGTTGTTGCGTGTACTATAACATTCTGCAGAATTCTGGCAGAGAATTAAACGGTGAAAATCAGCCCTGGGATCCAGGATTGCTTTAATCTTGCGACTAATTGCAAATTGACAGGCGTCAGTTCCGCTGAAGAAATGCCATTTGGTACATGGATGCAATAAGCATTTGCAACAAGCTGGTTATATTAATCATGACTGGCAGGCACTAGAAATAGTTCACTCTGCATGTTTAAAAACCTCGTAGAACAGGGAAGATTTTGAACGCATTGCAGAACCCTTCAATTTTATGGCAATGCAACAGAAGGTTGGATACAGCTAATCTCGCTCTGTACGTAATAGGTGGGTTGCACAACAGGTGGTAAATAAGGATATGTTGTTTGCCCCGCACCATCTTTCAATTTGGGAGTTTTATCACTAGGTAATAATCAAATCAATGGGTTTTAAATCACGCTCTGCTCGCAGGCTGACTTATGAGGTAAATATCTGATTTATGAGGCTGAATATTGAAGTTATATGATAATAATTGGCTGCCGCGTTTCGCCCACAAATATATAATCAATTCACCTTACGGTATATTCTGTGAAGCGCTTTCAGACGTTGATAAAATGTGAAAAGCGCTATATCAAAATGGAAGGATTATTATTATTAATGTTGTACACAAATACGATTTCTGAATTCTATCAATTTCTACAAACTTTACACCCGAAAAATTGATTTTTCTATGCAGCGATGGATGAACTTGACTGTAAATTTGTGAACCTGCCGTAAAATTGCATTAGGTTTCGTTAATCTCCACAACTGCAAATCGATTAGATGTTTCTGACCTTGAGTATCCTTTCAATCGGGGATAATATCCCACAAGATTGGTTGGAGTGAAGAAAGCCCTCTGGCCCATTTGAACTCATCCAGAATTGGCTGCTGCGATTCACCCGCAAAACACACAATCACTACACTTTGTAAAGTTTATTCCGTGAAGTGTTTTGAGATGTCTCAAAGATGTGATAAAGCACTATATCAAATGCAAAGATTATTATTCTTATTATTGTGCTTCCCAAATATACACCTCACCATCCTCACATCGCAGCGTCAAGCTGATCATTAAACAAGCCCAGTGTCCTGGTCTCAACCACCTTCCTGGTAACCGCTTCCAGTTATTAATTATTCTCTATGTAAAGAAATACTTCCTGGCGGCTGCTCTCAAATTGTTAAAAGTTCCAACACAAAGATATCACCACACTACTAAAATCCTTATCTGGCTCTGAATATTTTCCTATGGGTCTTTTCATCTTAAATAATTTCTATCCAAATATTCCAATATTCTTATAGCACCAGGATAGAAAATAAAATAATAATAAACCTTGCATTTGATATAGTGCTTTTCACATCTTCTAGACATCTCAAAGCGCTACGCAGAATATACTGTAAATGAATTGACTGTACATTTGTAGGCAAACACTGTAGTCAATTGCACACAGCAGTGTCCCACAAACAGTAGTAGATTGAATTGACCAATTTATTATTGGTTTATTTTGAGGGATTATTATTAGGCACTTAGAGGAAGGAAACTCACCCAAGGTTTTGCCCTGCCTGGAATTGAACCCAGGTCTCTCACTTGTAAGGTGAGCGCTCTAACCACTGAGCTACAAGCCTCAGAGAGGCTGACAATGATTATTACTATTACTTCATCATTCAGTCAGGTAATGAATGACAATCTGCAATACACAACCACTATATCTGCTGCCTCTATTTGCCTTGAAATTTGACTGAAATGCTGAAAGAGCAGCTTTAAGTGGAACTCAAACCCATGAAAAGATTCCTTTCTTTCACCATTCTGTTTTCCAGACATCGGACAATACATCATGTGTTCCAATTCTTAACTTTTGGTACACCTTATTCAAATTACCTTGGCTTTTTCAACACTCAAACGTTTTCAGTGAAAGCTTTGGAATGCGTGGCTTCAGAGAAGTGAGAAGGATGTATTAAATGCAATAAAGAGAGCCTCTAGCGAAATGTTATTACAGTTGTAAAACGATGAGGGGAGTACCACAATAAAAAAATTGCATCAAATTCAGATACCTTGGGCATTGTAAGTCCACTCTTTGAACTAGTGTATGGAGGCAACTGCAATTTTGCAGTGAAAACACACTGTTAGCATCCTAAAAGCATTGGAAACGATGTGGAAAAACTTTTGATATTAAATAAATCACGCTATCACGCTATATTGACTAGAGCTTTTTGAGACCTGCAAAGTTGGTTGAACATTTTCTCTGCAAGCCATTATTTCGATTGAAAGAACTACAATCTGCTGATTCGCTACAAACTTATCTGAATGAGGTGATGAGTGAGTGTGTGTGTGTGTGTGTGTGCGTGGGGTGGGGGGGGGGGGAATGCGGGGTGGGGGATCCGCAATGTAAAATGCAAAAAATGTCATTACAGTTTACAATAAAATCCTGTGAGGCACAAAGAGATATCCACTCAACGTGAAAAGTGGCATACGAAACGCATGGTTTATTATCAGCCGTGCATAAGAAGCTGAGCACCTTTTCACTGACAACTGGAATAGCTATTGAGCTGCGACTTGTGCTGTTGAACACAGTAGATAATAATAATCCTATCGTTCGGATATAGCACTCTTGCCACGTCAAAGCGCTTCACAGAATATTCTGTACTACAAAGTGAATTGACTGTATATTTCATGGGCGAAACGCAGCAGCCAATTGTGCACAGCAGTGTCCCACAAACAAACAGTCAGGGATTGTGCGGCCAATTTATTACTATTTTTTTTTAGAAGGAATTATTCCCCTGCGAAAAGTCATCTGCCGATCAACTAATGACCAGGTTCCTGCTTACTGCTGAGTAAACAGAGGCGTGCGGATCCGTACATTGTTTAAACTCGTGTTTTTTTCACCGTTCTATTGGAAACACAGCAGTTGTCAGAGCCCGGCTCTGCACATCATCGCAAGAATAAAATATTCTCCTCTAAGGAATTGCCTGCACTTTTGTGCCGTGTCTCGAGATTCTTCGGGGCTCACATTTTTCTGTTTCTCCTTCCTTTGGGAATCATTGCAATGTTTACATAAACTGTTAAGAGCCGCACACACTGAGCAGCGAGGGGGAAAAGGGGTTTGCCATGAATTTGTAAGTAGCCAAATGCTTCTCTCAGGGGACGGCGGTAAATTACCTTTGAAAGCACGGAGTATCAATCTGCGCCAGTACATCCCCCCCCCCGCCCCACCCCCTCCAGCTTTGCCATGTGAAATGTCACAAATTGCAATCTATCGTTGTCAAGCGTATAACACCCAGAGCTGCCACAAATTTAGAAACTCGGAAAAAGTATTTAAATATATATAGAACCTGGTCAGGTTTCTCACTGATGTCACACTCCTTCCACCCACATCCCCCTCCTCCCCCCCTCCCACTCCACTCCACAACTGCCCCTTCTTACTGTGCTGGTATCTCAAGTACATCCAACATTTTGGGGGGATAAACAGACATGCAGATCAATTACGTTTTACTGTAATAAACAATATATATTTCAGCGGCTCAGAAACTATAGTCTTCCATAGAATAGTACTTCACTGTCCCATGATGTTCTCAATCGCTGATAC
The DNA here is from genome assembly GCA_035084275.1 of Hydrolagus colliei. Lineage (NCBI taxonomy): Eukaryota > Metazoa > Chordata > Chondrichthyes > Chimaeriformes > Chimaeridae > Hydrolagus > Hydrolagus colliei. The sequence continues at coordinate 8,522,672 of CM068762.1, read as the reverse complement.
CTTCTGAGGAGTTACCTTGACTAAAGAAATGCGTTGCACTCAAGCAGCATCCAGATCAATGAGAGGCATCAGTAAAACTACCACGGGTTCCCCAAATAGAAGGGCATATACAGCAGGGATGGGGAACTCCGATAACTTCTGTCAGAACAAAACGGAATGAAATCTCCATACGAAAATCCCCGTGCAACATCAAAAGAGCAAACATTCACGCTTTCTTGATATCAGATGCTGAATAATAAGAAAGCATTTCAAGGCTATAATGTACTCCTAAGGCATAGGTGACACTTATAGACCACTTGAGGTTCGCTCCTACAGTTTATGAGACCATTAGAACTCCTTGATTAGATTACAGTCTTGTAATCACTCTGGACATTCACAATCTTCTATGTCTTACGAATATTAATTTATTAAGAAGCTTTGCTGAAATATCGGGACCTGCGTTCCAGCTCAAATGTTTGTGACAATAAATTTCAATTGGGGAGCATTAGACTCTCAACTATTCCCAACCCATTAAAAGAAAATGTATTTGAGTTGACAATCCTTCAAAGAAAAGTCTATAATCTGAGTTGACAGCTAGTGCAGCTCTTTATAATAATCTTTGTGTTTGATTTAGTACCTTATCACGTCATCGACACGTCTCCAAGCACTGCACAGGATTTTCCTCTGAAGTATAGTGACTGCGTATTTGTAGATACAATACAATATTACATTTGTATTGCACCTTTCATGTCGGGAGGATGTCCAAGGCACTAGATGACATTGCAGTTATAACCTGGGAAATAAATTCCTTTAATATACGCCTTCCAGTGCCTCGTGACGTCCTCCCGACGTGAAAGGCGCTATACAAATGTAATTTTTTTTGCTGTTGTTGTTTAAACCTACAGACTGAAGAGGAATAAACCACACAATATTTTTTTAATCGTTTTTATATCACTTTGTGTTTCTTCTCACACGTGTGCCAAGCACATATCAGTCGCTGTTAATGTGGCTAGCACATTTCGCAACAAAGCCTCTCAGCGTGTAGTCTGAATTGAGGATGATCCTCATAAAAGATAGCACGCAAACGAACATGAAAGCAGGTTAAATGCGATGCTTCGGAGGAGCCCATTTGAACTGCTGAACAAACAGTAGTAGCAACAGAAAAGCTTCCGTAGTGTAACGGGTGGATGCAATGACTTTGACAAATTGATCACTTTTTCCCATCTCCAGATGACGAGCACCGAGAAGAAAAATTGATCAGTAGTTTAACTTTTAAAAAAGAAGAGAGGCGATACAAACAAGCTGTGCCAGAGAGATTATTGGTAACACGCAGTTTGGAGGACAGCTGTGATGCCTTGAAAAGCTACAGTCTAACCAGTAGTGGTCCATTCCTTGTTTCCCTCGAAAATCTGGCCTATTGCAACACAGAATCTCTCCTCTCATAAAGACTTTTCATCCTTCATAAAAAGTCAGTTGAATATTGTAATAATTTAAAGGATCTCTATCCACAGAAACTTTACAGACATACTATTCAGATATTCATACTATTCAAAACACTAGTTTTCACTGATAAAAGCCTGCCGTTTTTTTTTAATCTGAAAAGTGGATATTATTTTGTGGTATGAGCAGTTACCTGGATACTGATTTATTTCATATTCTCAGTCTTTCAGAAAATCCAGAAATTGTCAGATTGTTGAATTCAGTGGCAAATTTGAAGCCAGTTTTTTTTCATTATTAACCAAAACTTACAAAAATAAATGACTTCAGAATTAAGATCGTTTAAGTTGTTGTCAAAATTCTAGACAGTGAGATACCCAGAATGGATATTCTAGTCTTCAATTATTCTCCCACAATTTGCCAATCTATGAATTTACTCAGAGCAAAGGGTAATTTCCACTTGTGAGCAATTGACAGTTTAAACAATACATATTTCTTCTCTGCAAGATGTTTGTTCAATTTTCCAAATATTTGTCTGTCAAAAATGTTTTGCAAACAAAGAAAGAAAGGAATTCCAAGGGTTTAACAACCAATATTTAAACTGGAGTAGTCCAAAGGATTTAAAGGTGAAAAAGATTTAAGTAGCGAGCTCACTAGCTGAAGACGTTTCAGAGACGTAACATTTCACATACTATATTCACTAAAAAAGAAAAGAACTGCAGAGTCTCGTATATATTTTAGTGCCACCCAAGAGATGTTTTATTATATTAATTCATAAAAATAAGAAGAAAATATCTAACACAATAATATAAAATTATCCTTGCATTTGATATAGCATCTTATCACAGCTTCGAGAATTCTTAAAAAGATTTCAGCAGAAGCTGGGAAATATTTTGCTCATTGTTTTTCTGATTGAAATTACCTCCACTTTGCATTTCCAGCTATGAAATATACTGTCACTGTACAGTGCTTTACTGTAAATTCTGGGAAGCACTTTGTGACGTCCTACCGACATGAAAGGCGCTATATAAAGAGTGATAGTAATAGGAATACTTTGATAGAGTGCGTAATCATGTCATCTACAACAACAACATCTCAAAGCATTAATTTAATTGCCTGACCTAAATGGTGCTTTCGTTCGCAAAAACATCCTCAAAGCCACCTAAAGATCGGGATGTAAAGTATTGAAGACATCAGTGATTTGTGAGCAGCTTTTGAAGCGCAAGCATAAACATTATGATTAGTAACATATTCTGATCACTCCCAATTATGTGGAGGACTTAAAATGACATTTGATGTACTATCCATCCCAAACAATCTGCCGATTTGAGCTTCATAGTTGAGAGCATCTTGGCTGTTTGTGGGACACTGCTGTGCGCAACTGGCTGTCGCATTTCGCCCACAAGAATGCAGTAAAATTCACTTTACAGTATATTCTGTGAAGCGCTTTGAGACATTTTAAAGACGTGAAAAGTGCTATATGAAATGCAAGGATTGTTATTCATTATTATTACTCCACACTACACTTTGCATGATGTGCGCTGTACTCTGGAACAGAATTACAGCTAGCTACAGAATTGTTAAAATAAATCAAATTATGAAATGAATACATCCATTTTACCTGTACAATTATCATAGCTACTCACTACTAAACCTGTACGTTTACAACATGCAAACTGTTGGCAAATATGTTCTGCTTACCAGTTGTTAGAACTGGGTCCTCTTGAGTTCAGGAACCCTCCTTTCAGCTCCAGATGGGACCTTCACATTGGTAGATTTTCTCCTGTGCTGTGTGTCTAATTTTCACGGATCACATATCTTCCTAATGCTCATTCAATGATATCTTTTTGCGTCTGAAATGCTGCGTTAAATTTATCGTCGATGTTCTTCCAGTTGAAATGAGGCAGCGTCTCTTTTTGCAAGCATGCTTTTTTTTTGCCGGTAAGATTATGCCCACAATATTATCCAAAGTCTTTCCACTATAAGAAGGCTCCCAGAGGTATCATTTTCTTGTTGATATTTCCACCAGTCATTTTCAGCGAAATGGCGCTAAGCTCGTTAGAAAAAGGTCACGCAGTTAATTTCTAGTATTACTGATATAGCACAAGTTATAATTACTTTATTAGTGATAAGTCAGTATTTTTCTTTCTAAATTGCACTTGCTTTAATTCAATTTCAAGTACAAAAGGAATGTGAATAGAAGCGATTTACCACACAGGGCTTAGGTAGGAGGAAAGGGCCCTTGGTTTATAAAGACTACTTGAATAACGCTTGTTTGTGATGTATTAGTATTTTTAGAGCTAATATAGAACTGTTTTATGCAGAAACTAGTGATGATGTGGAACTCAAGCATTTAAAGCCGAAAACATTAACATATTTCAGAGGAAACTTGGTGCAAACTTGAGGGAGAAGGAAATATAAGGATATAATAATAATATAGGAGAGAGGATTATGAGACTAATGTAGAGCATAAACATAGCACAGTTACAGAGTGCGCTGAGCGCCAAATCACCTCCCAAATTCAGTAAATGTACCATTGAACATTCACTAACAATTGCAATCTTTGATTCCCAGTTTCACATGTCCAAAACGAGTTGCATTGCGATGGTAACTTTAACAAGATTTTTTTGGGCCAGCCGGGTGTCTGACGCATGCAGGAACCCATCACTGTATTCAAACTAATCTGAGAGTTCCTTGCATCCCACCTGCATGGAACTCAGGTGGGATGGAATGCGCACTCCCTCCCTGGTGGAACGGATCCTGCTTAGCTAATTACAGAAAAAACTAGGCGCAGGTTGGCAAGAGCTAAAGCTTGAGGGAACCCCAGAGTGTGCACTGGGATAACTACTGGAGTCTAACAAGCTAAATCGGTATAGCTTGCCATTGAAGACACTGTCTGACAAGACTTTTCCGTCGCTTGTCCATCTAGGACCACACTACCCGTTGGGGCTTTGGCTTGTTGTGTTAATGGGAACTGAGTATGGTTCCCTTACCCCAGTGAGAGGTCACTGAGGATTCCTGTAGCTGAGTGGTTAGAGCACTCGCCTTGCAAACGTGACACCTGTGTTCGAATCTAGGCAGGTCAGGGCGAAACCTTGGGCAAGTTTCCTTACACACGTCTAATAATAATCCCTCCAAAAAACAACACAATAATAAACTTGGTCATTTCAATCCAAGACTGTTTGGGGGACGCTGAAAGGATTATTATTATAGGTCAGCCCTTCCAACTCCTGCCAACGAGCCAGGCTGGCGGTGCTGTCATCAGTAATGCCCTAGAATACAGCCGAGGAACCAGATTCCGACATCCCATTGACGAACATGTCACCTTGGAGCCAGTTAAATTCCAAACACAGCCATCTTGCCTCCTCCCTGAGTTGACATTCAAGAAACGTAGGTTTGAGCCCTCGTTAGGTGGGTGGTATGTAAGCAAATTCATGGGAATGGATAAATGGATAGTAGAATTTGACACTTTTCCCAGTTATTTTCCAAGTTATTGTGTGTTTGTGTCAGGCTGACTGCATCTAGTTAGAGTAGTCCACAGATTTCCAAGTTTGTTGTGATTTACAAATATCTTTGGAATTGGAATTATTTCGCCACTTTGCTACAGGTTTGATAAAAAGTATATGTTTTTTCTCTACGCACAGGAACGGATGAATCAAAAAGAAAGGGAGAAAGAATCGTATTCTTTTCTTCTGGAGCAATTTTCACAGACCCAAACGTTTGCACTTTGAATTGTTTAATGAAATGGAAGGCAGATCAGCCCTGAATCCACATATTACTGAAGTGAAGGGACTTGTGTGAAACAAGGATCCGACATTCAGTCAGATGGCTGTTCACTTTGCACAGTTACAAGGTGTCAGATTGACATTTTGACAGTTCAGGGTTGCTTCCTAATGCCTGGTGACTGGAATATTTCAGCAAGTTGATACACATGCTCCTCACGTTCCAGATAAGGAGACACGGAAAGCAACAGACAAATAAGTGCCAACCTAAACCTTTAAAAAAAACTGAATTTACAGTCAGAACTCAATGTTTTTGCCATCTCCCTAGATACCTATTCCGTTTGTGCGTAAGGCATTAAGCTGTATCCAGGAAAAATCGCTATGAATAATTACAGAAGCAGCTTTTCTCTAACCAGATGGTACAAGTAAATTAATTCACAGCAGGTTTTGAAAGAAAAATCCCTTGTCAGTTTCCAGCAAAATTTCTTAAATTGATTTCCAATGCCTTCTTTTCTTCCCACTGTTTTTTTTCCCATGAACAAGTAAATGTTTATCAGTCATCAACTCTTTGTTAACACAATGCAGTGTAACTAAATTTCAATACATTCGGATAATGGTTTATAGTTTACCGATTCCAATTTAATTAGTTTTAATTGAAAAATTACCGGGTTGGGGGGGGTGGGGGGGGGGGGGGGGGTGAGCGGGATGAATCTCAAGAGGGATCTCGGGATTTCCACATTGTGCAGAAATGTTGCCACTTTGAAAAGAAATACATATCGCAATCAATGAAAGTTCTTTAGGAAAGCCATGCTTGTTATGGACCACACTTTTTTCCAAGCTTGTGCTTTAGGTTTCATGCTGGGATTCATCCTGTGAGAACCAGAAACCCAACAACAACAACACTTTTAACACGTAAAACTGGGCAGTGAGTATTGGCAGGTTATTGAACCATTGGGCGAGATAAATAACAACAACAAAATTGCACTTCCACGTCGGGAGGACGTCCCAAAGCACTGAACAGTCTGGTCGGGACCCGAGCGGGGTGAGGTGGGTGTGGAGGGGGGAGGATCAGGGTAGGGGGAAGGGGAAGGAGAGTGGGAGAGGGGGAAGAGTTAGTGGGGGAGCCGAAGGTGCGGTTGAAGAGGAAAGTCTTGAGACCGGCCTTGAAGAAGGAAAGGGAGGAAGCGAGGTGGAGGGGCTGTGGGATGGAGTTCCACAGTGTAGGGGCAGAGAGGCTGAAAGCCCGGCCGCCGATGGTTGGGGTGTTAGGGCGGTGGACGCGGAGCAGGCCAGAGTCTGCTGAACGGAGGGTGTGGGCAGGCTGATAGGGAGACAGCAGGTCAGAGAGACAGACGGGGCAAGGTGAATGGCCTTGAAAGTGAGGACGAGGATCAAATAACAACCCAAACCTACGAAACCTCATCCAACATCTATTCACATTGCAGCAGGTTTAACTGGATTGAGATCAGGAGAAAGAACCCGGGTCATTGTCCAGATAAGGTGAGGCGAATTGCAGAATCCATACCAGTGAGGTAGCTCAGATCTGCCAACAGATTGCAGTCAGAGAATTAAACCTTGGACTTCATTCCAAGTGAGTATAGTTCAGTTTCACACCAGGCAGTGGATTTTTGTTTTACCAGCATAGTTATTTGGGGAGAACCTTCAAACACAACGTTCTTAAAAAAAACCTCTATTCCCTTATTAAGGGAAGGTGGCATTGACTATATGAGAATAATAACACAGTAATAGCATTTGATATATAGCGCCCTATCGCATCATCGAGGCATCTCAAAACGCTTCCTACTTCAAAGCGAATTGACTGCACATTTTGTGGGTTAAGGAAACGTGCCTATAGCACTGCCCCGGAATCAAACCTGGGTCCTCTCGTTTGCGATGCGAATGCCCTCACCTACAGGACTCCACAAACAATGATGGGTTCAACACTGGCTGGAAATAGGAACGGGTGGGTTCCCGAGCTCAGTGAACCTCTGTGCTTTCACGGAGAGAAATCATAGTGTGCAATGCAATAAGAAAATTACCTTACGCTTACCTTGTACATTACTGATTTTTTTTTCAACCAATGTGATCTATGTGCACACTGTTAAATGGTACTGTAAAACATGGATGTCACGAATTTTAAATGAGAAGGAAAGCCTAAGGGAAATTCTCTCGCTGTACAAAATGCCCCACTCACATGTATTATTCAAAAACGAAGTGAAATATGTACCTCCTCTCCCTTAGGAGTTGTGGTTGATTTAGTCAGTTATTCCCCCCCCCCCCTCCCTCTCTCCCTTTGAAGCCTTGCCACATTGGATTTCCATTTAAACTGATTGTTGCTTTAATGATCTGAACGGTTGCTTCATTCCTGTGGAGTCCTGCAGCTCAGTGGTTAGAACACTCGCCTTGCAAGCGAGAGTCCTGGATTGCATTCGAGGCAGGGAGTAAACCACGGGCAAGTTTCCTTACTCCACACGCTTAACAATAATCTTGAGAGAAAAAAATGATAAATTGGTTATTTCAACCCACAACTGTTTGTGGGAACACTGTTGTGTGCGATTGCCTGCTGCGTTTTGCGCACAAATATACAGTCAATTCACTTTACAGTACATTCTGAAGTCTTTTGAGATGTCACGGAAGACGTGAAAAGTGCTATATCAAATGCAAGGATTATTATCATTATCATTATTATTATGATTCACTCATATATGAGACGGGCTGTTTTGCACAGAATATGAACAATAATGGCTTTTTCCATTAATGGCAGGTGGAGGAATGCTAATTTTCAGTGTTGATAATTTAAGCGTGACAGATAAAGAGGTGAACACTTCTATCCCTCCCCCTATGACTTCAGAGAAATGCTTTGGCCCCGCAACCTCTGAAGCTTCAGTAGATTGGCTTGACTACGCCAATGTCCTGCTTGTCGGCCTTCCCAATTCCTTCCTCCATAGGTTGCAGCTAACCTAGATCTCTGCGAACCGTGTTCCTCTACCGCTCTACCGCTCCAAGCTTCATGACCCCATCTCCCCCATCCTAGCCCGCATCCATTGGCTTCCCATCACCCAGCGGATCCAATTCCTGATCCTGGTCAAAGCCCTCCATGGCCTCGCGCACCCTACCTCTGCGACCTACTAACCGCGTACCAACCTGCCCAACCCCTCCGCCCAGCAGGCTCTGGCTTGCTCCACGTCCCCCGATCCACCTGTCCCACCATTGGCAGGTGAGCCTTCAGCCAATGCACCAACCTCCGGAATTCCATCCCGCAGTCCCTCTGTCTCGCCCCCTCCCTGGCCTCCTTCAAGTCCCACCTCAAGACCCTCCTTTTCGACGGTCCCATCGGTCACCCCAAATCCTTTCCCTCCACCCTCCCCAACCACAACCCCAACCCCAGTTCAGGTCTGAAACAATGGCTGTCAAGCACCTTGTGACATGAAAGCCGCTACACAAGTGTAATTCTGTTGTTGTTGTTGTTGTTGTAGATGGGAATTACTTTGAGCATTGACTATCGAGTCGAAAAGATTGGGAGCGAGCAACTCATTTGTAAGTCATGGGCTGATGAAAGAATAAGAGACGATACGTCTGGTGAAAAAAAAGGGTACTCAATATTAATTTGGAAAGCCCGTTTGCTTGATGAGGTAGCTTTAATTAACAGCAAGCACTGAGCACACTTTAGTTTCAGTTTGGCGGTATGCTAACAAGCAGAATGATTGCAGCAGAACTGTCTGAGATGTCCCATTGAAAACAATTCAAGCACAAGAAAGTGATAAATTTCACACTATGCTTATTGCTTTCTTGCACCGCTCTTCTTTACAATGCATCGAATAGCACACCCCTGGTCGAACCTCAGTGGTTGATTCACACGAAGGATGCGCAAACACTTATCAACAGCATGTTGGAGTAAAGTTAAATTGATCAATCTTGTTAAATTGAAAGCGTCGTCAGCAATGCAAAAGGCAAGCAAGAAAGGTTTTTTGGGTGGTGGGGTGAGATGGGTTGGGGGTGGATTTGGTGGGCGCTGTGATAATCTGGAACATATACCATTTGATCTGAATACTGCAAACTGGCAAATCAGACAATGATTAATCTTTCTCCCAGAGCCGAGGAGCAAATATCACCCATATGTTTTTATTGGGCTGAAACATCTGGTGGGAGTACCAAACCAGATATAAATAATGCCTAGGAGGCCACTTTCAAAACTCCTTAATCATTCATTCACCTTCTTCATTGCAGAACGGTCAATAAAAATCCAGAACGATGTTGACATTAAAGCTTTCAATTCTCCAATAAGACTTTTTCTGTAGGTTCCACGTGTCACTCTTCGGCTCGATAGAACATTTGCTGCTGACTCTTTGTGGGCCACTGCTGTGCGCAATAGGCTGCCAGGTTTCGCCCCCAAAAATACACAGTCCATCCATTTTACGGTATATTCTGCAAAGATGCTTTGAGACGTCTCAATGACAACAACAACAACAAAATGAGATCTATAGAGCGCCTTTTACGCCAGGAGGACGTCCCAAGGCGCTACATCAAATGCAACGATTGCTATTATTATTGTTGTACGTTCAAAGTCAGAGAGACATGGTTTGGGTTCATATTCTACAGCTCAGATAATGTTTCAGAGCGTGAATGTTTACCAACAAATGCACAGTCACTACACTTCACAATAAAATCCTGTGAAGCACATTGAGACTTTGATGATGTGTCAGGTGCCGCATCTAATGCAAGGAATGTTAGTCCAGTAGTATTATTATTAATAATAACTCTTGCATACAACATCATGTGGAGACAGGGAGATAGTTCATTGTACAGTATTATCTATTTTTCTCTAAGTTTAAACGGTGTGAGGCAACAGCAAAGCCACCCCACTGTGCTTATTTAGATTTTATCCATTTAAATGTGTTTGCCACACGGCACCTAATCCAAGATCTTTGCAAACAAATAAAATTAGTTAAATTGCACTGTTCTTCGTTAGCACTTCACTGCTTTTAACAAAAAACTATTAATGGAAGTAAGCGAGCAAGTAACATGAAATCAAACTATTGTATTTGCCTGATTATTCAAGTCTCTGATGGTATTTTCCAATTAACTGGATTCTTGGATGAAAAGATAGCAGAAGAAAGGATTGTTTTACATAGATTGGTATTCTAATTTGGAATTGGAATGCACACCCACCTCCTCCTCTGCACTGAGGCACACGAGTTGACATTTGTATCTTTTAGCAACATTTCGTCGTTGAAGCCTTCAGATCACTAATAATTCAGCTCCGAATGCTCTCAACTATACAAAATGGCATCTTTCACATGCTGGGCCTATTGAGAAAAGACCTCCCAGATCTCTAGGCATATTTTTAAATAAAAAGTACAATCTGTTTCTGTCTCTCTTTTGACTAACCTTACCCCTTTCAAACTGTCTATTCCAACTCACAATAGAGCTATTCCCTTAGTGTGAAGTAGATAGATGTCTTGTAATGGTCAGGGCAACATACAAATTGAAATGACCAATTTATTATAGTTTTTTTGGGATGGATTATTATTAGGCATGTGGAGTAAGGAAACTTGCCCAAGGTTTCGCCCTGACCTGCCTGGATTCAAAACACAGGTCTCACGCTTGTAAGGCGAGTGCTCTAACCACTGATCTACAGGAGCTAGACAGGTGACGCAAAAGATTAAGTAAATAAATGGTAAATACTTCCCTGGTGGTCCCTCTGTGAGTCACAGTAATGATCATAATCGTTTAGTTAAAAAACAAAAATTCGGTTTTGCGCCTTTCACATTGGGAGCATGTCTCAAAGTGTAGTGACCGGGTAGTGAAACTCCGGCCCACTTGCACACAACAACGTCCCCTAAACAGCCACGAAGTGACAGAACAATCATTTTCCTGGGTAATCGTTAGCCAGGAAACCAGGAGAAAAGTCCCCTCAGCCTGTTATTTTACAGCATGTGTTTCTTAACGCACTACTCGCCTCCTTGCACTGCAGATTGTGGGTTGTCAGGATTTTTTTTACTCTCTTATTATTAGTATCTGCTAAACACTGACTGAATAATTAACACAAAGTGCTTGGATACCGAGGCTATGGAGCAGGTGAACACCACAGGATTCCTTTGCTGGTGTCAAGCTTTGAATCCACTTGGTGTTTGACAGAGGAAATAGAGAATACACTCAGGCACCAAGGGAAGCTGTAGCAAAAATGTATCTATCACTTTCTTTTTAAAGGGAGATGATCTCTACCTATAGCTTCTGCTTTTGTGTTTGCTCGCCCCATTCTGTATAATCGGCAGTGTACGGTATAGAATACTTCAAAATCACTGGGCTCTAACACTCTCGTGAATAAACAGTGTACCAATGCGTGAGGGCTATGTAGGATGCTTTATCCATAAGTATGAGTGCCGAGGGAATCACCTAATGATCCAATGAAAATGGATGGTTGTTAATTTCATAATTAATAATTATTTTCATCGCTCATTGATTACATAACCGTCCGTACCGGGTTTCTAACTATTCAGAGACTTTGTAGGCAAATGCCTCAGCCAATTTGCACAAAGCAATATCCCATAAACATTCATGAAGTGAATGACCAATTTTATTCGGGACATCGTTGACCAGGACACAAGGAGAAACTCCCTTCTCTTTTCAATGGAGCCACAGGATCTTTAAAGTCAACAACAACAACAAAATTACACTTGTATAGCACCGTTCATGTCAGGAGGACGTCCCAAGTCCACCTAAACAGGCAGATGAGTCAGCAGTTTTAATGTCTCATCTGAAGGACAGCATTTCCATCAATGAAGAACACTCCCGGCAATGCAATGAAGTGTCAACCTTGACTATATGTTCAAAGGTCTGAGGTGGGGCTTGAACCCACAACTCTCTGACTCCGAGGTGAGAGTGCTATGCTAACAACCGAGCCAGGCAAACATTATTTAAACAAATCCAAAGCCCACGGTGTTAGAAAGAAAATATCACATGCAAACAACTTTGATTTCTCCCCAATACAGTACAACATCAACACATCAGGGGTTATTCACTGACTGCGACGAGGCGGGGAATGGAGAATTTAGATGAGGTGTACTGTTGAAGTGCTTCTGCGATATATTTTCCCGAGTGGGGAAAGTCATTGAACTTGCAGCCGTAATGTCAAGTGGATTCTGAATGCCTGGCTGAATGTCTGGGCCGGTTGTGTTGTTTATGCTATTTAAATATCACTCGGGTAAGATTGCTTCGATGGGCAGTCAAGGGAACATCAGCACAGCTGCCTCACGTACAGACGATGGTCTCCTATTGTCAGGTGTAGGAATCCAAATGTGATTTTGTTTTTTCCCAGAGATTCTGCAAATAACATCTGGGCTTTAGGTCTCGTTTCTGTCTCTGAGTTCAGCCGACGTGTTTTGTGCATTGCTAATGAAAAGCTGAATCTCCACAGAAGATCAATAACACAGTGGGTTGCAGTTGGAAGAGGTAAAATGTGTAAAATGCAAGAATATTAACAAGCATTCAACCGAACCGTTCTATTATAATTGGCTGCTTTCAAGCTTGGCGTTGTTCAGTGCATCTCTCTGATGGTTGCTTAACACAAAACGTAAAGACCACAGTGGAATTCAAGGAATCCGGTTGTCTGATTGAAGGCAGCGGAGTTATCCACAGAGAGTGGTGAATAACTGAGTTAAGGGATTTCTATCTCGCCACTGTAGTTCGGAACACGCAGGCACACACTAACATTGCTCTCTCGATACCTGCAAGGTGATGATTGACCACAGCACGCGTCTAAAGAAAAACCTCATATGGATAGATTATAATGTATCACACAACTCCAAGTGAGTTGGAACATTTTGAAGTTATCCAACCCATTAGTTTTAGCATAAGTCTGCACCTAGGTAAACTTGGTTCTGATTTTGATACGAGATCCTGATAAGGGCCTGCTATGTTAATTCAGCCTTAGCTGTTGACATGAAATCACACTCCACAACAGAGTATGATATTCTGAATTACCTCCTTAGAGCACACAATGTGAAATTATTAGTAGCAATAATTTACGTTAGTAACTGTATTCCTGGGTTCTGCGGAGGAAGACTCAAAGAGCAACAACTTGCATTTACAATAATAATCATAATCCTTGCTTTTTATATATATCACTTTTCACGTCTTTTTGGAATCTCAAAACGTTTCACAGAATATACTGTAGAGCGAATTGTCTGTATATTTTGTTGGTGAAACGCGGCAGCCAATTACGCACAGCAGTGTCCCACGACCAGTCGTGGATTGAAATGACCAATTTATTATTGTTTATTTTTGAGGGATTATTATCAGGCGTGGGGAGTAAGGAAATCTGCCCAAGATTTCTCCCTGCCTGGAATCGAACCCATATCTCTCGCTTGCTAATCAAGCGCTCTAACCACCGAGTTACTGTACTCCACACATTTATATAGCGATCTTCACCCTGGACAGCATCTCAAAGTGGCCACATTTAGCAGGTTTCTCTGGCAAAGAAAGTGTGACCTTTTCTTCGGTAGTTCAGCTTCAAATGTACGGCCAGTTAATAACAGTATTCAGCCCCTGAGTTCACTATTAGTTCCCTAAGGTCTATTGTATGTCACACAAAGGATTTGAGATTGGTAGTGTGAACCACAAGTTGGATTTAGTTTTGCATGTCTGAGATACTGAACTGAAGTGAGCAGCTATAACAGGTTTGTCCTGCATATAATGTAAGGGCAGAAGGAACTTGTTCAGTCTCCAGCTTCAGAACCAGGTCGATATGATATGTTCAAAGCTCCTTTCAAGCCATATCATGCCTTGTAGCTTCTGAATTTTATTTGCTTGTCAATGTCATGTTTGTGCCATTCGGAGATCCTTGGAAGGTGGGTTTAAACAACAACAAGCTGGAATTGCTACTGTCAAACCATTACTTGCCGTCCTTTTCTTTAACCTTTACAGAAGCTCGGTCATTTGTCTCACTGCTGCTTTGAGAGATGTCACTAAAAAAAATATCATCGGGGTAATTAACACCTTGTGGCCATTTTGAGATGCTGTCCAGGTTGAAGAGCGCTATATAAATGTGTGGAGTCCTGTAGCTCAGTGGTTGGAGCATTTGCCTTACAAGCAAGACATCTGTTCAATTCAATCCCTCAAAAAAAAACACAACAATAAAAATTGGTCATTTCAATCCACGACTGTTTGTGGGACACTGTTGTGTGCACAATTGGCTGCCGCGTTTTGCCCACAAATATACACTCAATTCACTTTACAGTGTATTCTGTGAAGCACTTTGAGACGCTGAGAAGATGTGAAAAGCACTACATCAAATGCAAGGATTATTATTAATATTATTATTATTCTGTGATATGAACTTTACATTGCAGCTCAACGTGGGAATGTTTGAGTTAATGTCTCGAATCAACCCGATTCCCAGCTGGTTGCTACTGTGACCAAGTGTTGGGATTTTCGAACCCGAGAGTTCAAAATAATGACCCAACAATCCTGAATAAAGTATAGTGATTTCATGATCATAAGCAATTTTAGAATGATAGAATAAAATAATCATACTACCAGTTCTATGTAGAATACAATGCTGGATTCAGGCTGTTAAACCATAAGTCAGGTTCAGGCTTCTCACAATACTTACTCCTTCTAACTTTCCTTCTCTAACTGACCCTTCTCTGCCTGTAAAACAAAACAACTGGAACCATGACCCGTTCCAGTAGTTCTGGACAACAGTGGCAGGCTGGAGATCTCGGTTTATCCTGAGACACTCCCCAACTGTTGTAATGAGCCACTCTTTCACTCCTATCTTTATACTTCTCCATCATAACTAACTCAGCCAGTTGATCGCTTGGACATTGTCCAGAAACGATGTGAAAACCAAACTTTCTAAAGGCCAGAGTTGTAGGGAGTTGTTTGCCTCCCTTCTTTTCTCAAAGCTTGAGATGGCTCTCCAGCTACTCACTTGGCAATTTCCCAAATGAGTACAGTCCTTTGCGCCTGTGTTAATTGAGTCCTCTGTCTCTATCTATAGCTTGCGCTGCTCTCCTTCAATTCTTTATTTATCCTCGAAGCTACCGATTGCGCTCCTTGGATAATTGGCACGGACCAGTACCCAAGGTTGTCTCAGCGCGGGGAAATGTGCACCTGATGTTTTGTGTAGACAAGTTGTTTCTCTCCCTTTTGCTCAAGGTTGCTGACCATGCCTGTGTTGTGGATAGATTGTTTTAATTGGTGCCTGATTGCAACTAACTATAATTAATTTTTAATACAGTACCTCCATATCCCAACACAGGTGTAAGCTCCACAAAGAAGAAGCAACAATATCTTGAAATATCTATAGTCAAATGCATTAGTGCTCCTACCTCACCTCACTCAATATTTCATAGCTTATCAGACAATGATTAATAGGTCTTTGATTCTACTCTTGACCTCCAACTAGGCCAACCTGGGGGAATACAGATGCTGAACTATTTAATGTCACCGCAGCATATCGCTGTTGTGCAGTCATGTCATTGAGACACTCTCGCACAATCTGATGCTTCATGTCTGCAACAGGATTTGCTTTAACCTGCAAACTGATGCCAGAGTTTGATTAGAAGCGATTGTGCCTCTTCAAACCCCATGTCAAGCTCCTCCAGGTTGCGAAGTACACACAGGACAGATGGGGATCTAGCACTGCATTGAAACGGACTAGGAAATCCTCATTTCTTTTCACTTGGGTCTCGACGACAAAACATTTCTCTCTGTTGACCTGGTCGTTCTGAACACTACACAGCACAAAGCAGCTGTCATGTGGGAGGTCCTCTTCTGAAACGCTGACCTCAAGCTATATATCATTGAGCAAAGTCTGTGAGAATAGGGGATTGGCGGAACTGTGCAGCTTGCCCTGCAAGATAATTCTGACGATTGTTAAGGCACAAAATGTGTGGCGTTCAATGGTCTATGACCTACGATAATCACCTATAATAATTTCGTCACTCAATCCACGACTGTTTGTGCACAATCGGCTGCCGCATTTCGCCCACAAATCTACAGTCAATTCACTTTACAGTGTAATCCGTAAAGCACTTTGAGACGTCTAGAAGATGTGAAAAGCACGATGTCAAATGCAAGGATTATTATTATTATTATATGTTCCTCGTGTTGTAATCATTAGCACAAGGAACAAATTATCAATCATTGTGAATTCTACTCCCAGAGTTTTCCTTCAAAGGCCCCAAATCCTTCGGTAACACCAGAGCACATAAACTCTGAATTTCTTTGTTGGAATACACAATATGATCGAGAAAAAACTTGCCTCTCGACACTTGTTCCGGGGCCGTAGTCACTGTTTGCGCAAAGTCTTTGGTAAGTCAGTGTTACTGCGAAAGACACAGAAGATAATCGTACTTGCAGGTACTATATCACAGCCCAACATTTTTGCAAACTGTAAAAACACTCAGTAGTCGAAACGTTATCACCTAAACAGCAGATCCATTCATTATCACAATGTCACCCTGTATTTCAATAACACGGAGGTTACGCAATTGTCGATGGTAATTTTGCACCTTAAGGTGCTGATGGGTTTTTATACATTATCTATCTGAATGTCTGCCATGCTAATTGCGTGATACCACACCAAGCTTTACAGAAATCTGTTCAGTGTAATGGTTTTGTGTAAATGTCGGCTACACATATTAAATGCCACGGCAAACTTGATACACTTCAGGAATTCCCCCTCAAGTGTTGCTGAACCCCTGTAGACATGGGAAACTGCCGGGACTCAATGCTGAAGCTGTCGATACACAGACCGAGTAAACTTGCAACCACAATGATAGCATTTGACTAAGATAAAGAAGGGAGTTATAGAGGGACCACACAATATATAATATACAATATACAATCAATCACTTTATAAGTATATAAGTATATTAGTGCAGCTATGTATTTTAGTGTTACAGTTAGAGTAAAGCCGACATTTACACAACTCCCTAACTCCTGTACATTTCAATCCAAGACTGTTTGTGGGGACACTGCTGTGCGCAATTGGCTGCCGCGTCTCGCCCACAAACATACAGTCAATTCACTTTACAGTATATTCTGTGAAGCGCTTTGAGACGTCTAGAAGACATGAAAAGAGCTATATCAAATGCAAGGATTATTATTATTACAGTATTGAGTATATAAGTATAACCCGCAAAGCATTTTGAAACATCTCAATGATGTGATAAGGCGCTGTATTAAATGCAAGGTCTTATTATTATTATTATTATTAGTTGATTAACATTTTATTAACATTTTATTTGTCATGTCAAAGACTTAATCCCCCACTATACTCACTGCAGTGGTTTTAAACCCTATTTTTTTTTTAATTGTTGCAACGCTTACTAACTCTTATTTCGGCTGAGCAGATCAACGCAATACATGTCCATCAGTGATTTACCATCGTGGGAGCTTCTCTAGGAGACTGATCAGGAATCAGCATAATTATATGTCAATCACACACCACGAATCAATCTCAAAGTTAACTCCAGGTTCATTCTGCTGTGTGTTGACTGACATAAATGCAAAACCTGGTGTATGCACAATGAGATAATCACAGAAAAATGACCCCCGGTCCTTTCGTTGTTACTTCAATCCGAGAAGAGCAATCTGCATGTGACGGGGGAGACGAAATCAGTGGAAAAATCCGACATTTTGGGGCCAAATTTTCTTCAGGGCTCTGAACGCATTTGCTGTGGTCGAGTTGCGCGTCTTGAATTCATTTCATTAATAATTCTCACAGGGTGTAGCAGCTTCTATTAGTTAGCAACAGACTGCTGTGGTTGTTTGGGGAGCTCAGAACGTCTGCTGGTCAAAAGCTGCGCTGGTATCTTTGTAAGGTTAATTAAGGTCACACCTGCACATGTATAGATCATGTAGTACAGGATTAGGCTTTTTTTTGTGTGTCCCCTTGAAATAATAATGCCAGCGGGAATATTTTACCATGGAAATTCCACGTCCTCCGGCACCAGAGGTCACATTGGATAGTTTAAAATTAATCCTCGTCTCACTTAATGCTTCAGAAAAGAGAGGATAGTATTTTTCGTCCACAAAGTGGAGCACAGCGTAGATATATCGGTGGCAGAAGTCAACGCGTGTTCCCTACAGTGGGACAATAAATGAGTCACTGGAGCCTGTATTTTAAGACAACCTGTCAGAAGAATAATGTGACAGCTGATGGGAATGAAATAAGCATTATAACAACTTCATATTTCACATCAATTTGCCGGTAAGTCGGAGTAGTCTGGTGTAGTGCCCTGGTGACAGCATGACTAATAACCCTTTGCCAACAGAAGGGAATGAACATGAAAGTGAATGTTATCACTGTTGCAAAAACAAAATGGTTTTTTTTTCCCCCTCTCCCTTTTCGCCTCCCCCCCAGCCCACTCAATATTCTTGAAGGAGTCAAGCCACGCACTTGGATTGAAGTCAACATTATGTGCAGAACGATCTGTCGCGTGAATAAATCGTGTGTAATTTTCTTGAGTCACGAGGTTATGCTAAGCTATCCAGTTTTATTATTGCCCCCAGAAATGCGATTCACCAATTGACTAACTACCGGGTTCCTACTTACTGCTGGGTAATCAGAGGCGCGTGGAGTAAGGAAACTTTTCAACCCTGGCCGGGAATTAAACCAAGATCCTCTCGCTTGCGAGGAAGTGTTCTAAACAAAAACCGTAGGCCTCCACAGTATAGATCAACCTACATTTTTCTTAATCCACACACACAGAGACACACACACACAGGCCTGATAATAATCCCCTCAAACAAAATTCCCAACAATAATAAAATTGGCCATTTCTCAATCCACATTAGACTGTTTGTGGGGACGCTGCTGTGCGCAATTGGCTGCTGCATTCCGCCAACAAAATATACAGTCAATTCACTTTACAGTATATTCAGTGAAGCGCTTTGGGACGTCTAGCAGACGTGAAAGGCGCTAAACCAAATGCAAGGATTATTATTATTAATGCAATCAAACACCCTCCCCTCCAGCTTTCAGAGTTCTTCAACTATTTCATTTTTGTAATATCTGTAGTAACATTGCACCTCACAACCCTGCTGGGAACACAGTAATTATTTGTTTGGGTCTGTCTTTTCGTGTTGATGAAAGAAAACAGCTGCTGAAATTTAAATATTCATTGTGTTTCACTGTGTTTACAGAGGAAATAGAGGTAGTTAGATCTTGTGCTGTTATCTTATTGACTGTGCAATCCACGGTATAATTAAAGATCGAATTTTTCTAATATCTCAGCACATTACACTGCAAGACCACCGTGATGTGATTAAGTGACTGGTGACGGGCAATATTTATGTTATTAATTTTTCATAGAAGCACAGCAAATAAACAAAGGATTTTTCTGGTGATGGTGACGCATTGTTAATGACAATTGTTGGTAAGGGAACAGGACAGGTATTCCCATCTAAGTGTCTTAACTGCAATCTTCCTGCAACTTAAAGTTACTCGATATTGCTATAACCATTCCACCTAGTCATCGTTTGTATGACTATTAAAAAAACTTCAAAATTTAGATTAAATTGAGGAATTTTCCATGATTGTGAGCAGAACTAAGGCAAAGTTGTATTCATATTATTAATAATTATATTATATAGTAGTAATAATAATTTGATACCAGGGACTTATCATATTGTTGAGATGTCTTAAAATGCTTCACAGACTATATTGTAGAACAGATTGACTATATTGTTTGTTGGTGAAACGTCGCAATCAATCGCACATAGTAGCAGTTGTTATTATTAATACTGTAGTCATAATTATGTTATTAAAGTATTACGGCAAATACGAGGTACAAATTTTCAGCCAGGATTTATGTGTCCGCTTTGCTCGGTTGGTAGCATTCTCAGCTCAGGGTCGAAAGGTTGTAGGTTCAGTCTTTTTCAGGACTTCACTCTATCAGGAAATGGGGTATTTCAGCCCTGGGGGAACTGAGCTCAGTCCCTCAGGTTGTACTGCATTATCCAGCACTACCCACACACATTCTGGGGTCCCTAAACCTTGACTCTTGCCAACCATTGCCTAATGCTTTCTGGAATTAGATAAACAGAATACATCCCTCCGGGGAGAGCGAGCGAGAGTGTGCACATTCCATGCCAACAGTCTGTCTCTGGAATTTCCATGTGTAGGTGGGATGCATGGAAATCTCAGTTTGGTTTGGATACTCTTAAGCACGGTGTTGCGTTTCCACATGTGACGAATGAATAGAAAATGTATAGAAAATCTTCTTTTGCGTTTTCAAAAAGAAATCCATGTTATATACAAGAGATGGGATGAAACTATTGCTTTCTAAGGGCATGTGCTGACTGACACAAATTGCATTATGCAAGTTTGCCAGCTTTGGCCATCGCACTAATAGATTCACCAAGTGAGTTTTGTCAGACAGCGACCTTTAAACCAAAGTGATAAAGCGTTATAAAAAGCAACACTCAGTAGGAAATGCATTGAAGAATAACAATTCATGTAAATGGGAAAGTACACAAACACGTCAAATCCAACAGCGATTTGTAAATTGTGTAATTTGGCGGAATCGTAGTGGAGAAAACATACTAAATTTGTACAAAGCTGAATTATGTTATTAAATTGATACGGTAAAATATGTCAGACAAATGTATATTTCTAATGTTTGATTGTACACATGTGTGTTGATGAATGTATACAACCAAGCAATGTATGTTACATACATAGATCGAATAGATATCTGCAATCAAACAATGTATGTTACAATAACCAGGTTATTGGAGCTATATTGAGTAGATGCTTGACTTGTATTTTTGTTTGTGTAACGGCTAATTTAACAATAAGAATAATATGAAAATAAGGAAAATGCATAAAGGTAGGCGTTTACTGCATTGAGAGATAGAATTGCAAAAGACAAGCGCAATACAAATGTAATTTTACTGTTGTTGTACACATTCCCTATTTTGTTTAAACCAAGAGATAAGCCTCCTCGCATTTGATACAGCACCTTTCACGTTAGGAGGGTGATTGAAAGGGTTTCACGGGATTTACTGTAAAGTGAAGTGACTGTGTATTTTTGTGGGCAAACACGGAGGCTAATGTGTACCCAGCGGGGTCTCCCAACAAAAGTGTTCAACTCGGTGCATCTCACCCGAAAGGCACGGCACAACACAACAGTGTTCGTACAGACACAATAGAGATTGATAGAAACGTTTTGTTTCTGATGATGTTTATTCATTCAACAGAAGTATTCATTATTTTGTGTCTAAACCAACGGGCTGTAAAAATAAAATTGTGTTTATTACTGATTATGCACGCCTCGGCTGGGTACTTCAGGTCAGCAGCTAAGAGACATCACCTCATTCTCTTTACCGTCTGTGCTATTTAAATGTGAGGGGTGCGTATAACCAATCAATACACCTCCTGCAAGGAGATATTATCTTTGAACCGAACTGCTGCATTATTTTCTTCCTGGCAAATACGTTCTTTGGATTCGACCCATTCTCATACAATTTTTAATCACACGCTTCAGTGATTTCATTATTTCTCCTGACTTGTAAACATAGAGTGAAATTATTGTTGTGGTTGGGGGTATTTAAGAATGCATATTTTAATCTCTTCCGTGTTAATGAAATTGCTATTTATTCTGCATCCAAATGTGGTGGAACAGCAGGGCTGGTTCTGTAGTAATGGGCTGTGCGGCTCTTTTACTAAGTACAAGGGTGGATTATTTATCCAGCGAGTGTGGTCGCTTTCACCTCCTGCGACTGAATACCCCGGCTTAGATTCATTGCCGCACGTTCCGAAATGCTCAGCGTGATACTGTTTAATTACTGCCGGTCGTATTCAACGACTTTTAGGCGGAGGAAACCGGTGGAGTCGATGCGAGGATGAGCCACGGACATGCCATAGGATACCTTCGAAGGCACGGCTTGTGATTAATCTCGGACAACAACAACAACAGCTTGCATTTATACAGCACTCCTCATAAGGGGGAGTGTCCTAGAGTCAGAGACAAGGGCGGAGCATGATACGAGATACGGGTGGCGGGGGTGGTGGGGAGGTGACCAAAGGCACGGTCGAAAGGAGAAGCTCTTCAGTCGCGAGCTGAACATGGAGAAGGAAGGGGAAAGCTGGAGGGATAGAGGAAGAGTGTTCCAGAGTTTCGGAGAGTAGCGGCTGTGATGAATGCGGTCAGCCTCATAACAGGAATGTCACACTAAGCCCAGCACCAACCTCACACGTCGCATTTTCAGAAGCAGAAAACCCTGTCTGATTTCCGTTCCCAAAGCCTTGTCACACCGAGGTCCATTCGAAGCCTCCCTATTGCTGCCTCGGACCGAGATCAATAAACCCTGTACAGGCCAGAGATCAAACCTAGGGACCTTCTTGATATATTGAGTTCCGTCTTGCACCAAGAAATCCCCTCACCTACTGAAGTACCCTACAATTACAAACCTAACTTTGAGTTTTTCTTCATTTGTATAAGGTGTTCAGCTTTCTTTACCGCCAGCGAATCTATGACTAAACATTTCCATATAAAAAGGAATAACAGAGTGGATTACTTAAGTCAGGGACTATTTCAGGAAACGTTTTTGGTAAGGCAAGTCTTTACGTTAATGACATAAAGAATCGCGTATGTTTTGCTGGTCTGCCTTCCTGGATCGTCGGCTAAGGGGAAACACAAGGCATCATTTATCAGTTTGGTTTTGTGTTAATTGCAAATGTGTCTGTTTTCACACAATTTGAATTGTAAACGCCATTCGTCACAACAGTGGACCTCACATTCCCTTTGTGTCCTTTACATTCCAGAGCTCTGCTGAAGCAGAAATTATTATATTCCCTCTGTATAGTTTCATCTTGAATATTCCTTTCCATCAGTCTGTCACTGTTGAAGGAGAAAACAAGACGGACTATAAACTCGAAGGAAATTAGTGTATCCAGGGCTTAAACCTGAGGTTTTTACGTGAATAAAGTACTGTATAATTTACAAAAACAAAAGTTTGCTGGGGAAACTCAGCAGGTCAAACAGCATCCATGGAGAAACGAAAAAGAGTCAATGTTTCGGGTCTACAACTCTGTCCTAACGAAGGGTTGTAGGCCCAAAACGTTGACTCTTTTTCCTTTCTCCATGGATGCTGCCTGACCTGCTGAGTTTCCCCAGCAACTTTTCTTTTTGTTTCAGATTCCCAGCATCTGTAGTATTTGGTGTTTTGTTACTGTATAATTTAGGTCACTGAGGTTAAGCAATGGCTGGGGTGTGAAGATCAACAGGCCCTAATAAGATTGTTCAGCACATTTCAGCCAGAAGAGAATTGCATTATTCAGTGACAATTCAGAAGAGGAGCAGGGAGAGGGAGGGAGGGAGGGAAGGAAAGGACGGGGGTGGGAAGATGTAAAGGTTAGTATCAGCAATCTACGGTTCAGCGTGTTAGATTTTTTTTAAAAAACAAAGGATTTGCAGCTGTTAATTGATCTGCTCTACAATTCCAGTGTTTATTCCTGAGATAGATTCTGGTGCAGAAGGGAGGTTTACAATAATGAGGCTGGCTTCCACAGTGAATCACTCCGTAGCCGATGCGATTCGAGCCTCCGATTAAGTTGCGGGGCTATTTCTCAATCCGAACGACATCTGATATTCCACTGAGAGCTCGTTATTTGAGTTTAAAGGGATTTTATAGCGCAACCGAATAATTAAATTTATCCGAAAACAGCAGTAAAGTATTCTAACATACCCAGCTCCCTGAATACAACTAGCTGAGGAGCAATTCATTGTGTGATACACACTGCAACCGAGTCGTGAACCCTATACTGTACTGTTTTAAGGCGGAAGCTGCTTTCTTCCTACATTTACTGGACAAGATGATGCTTTGGCAATTAAGGAATGGAAAATAAAACTGTCTACTACTGTAGCTCGAAATCTTGCTCATGCAGCTGGGGTTCTGCTATACTGAGCACAAAGCGGAACTAGAGCTACAGCAAGAGGGACAGCACAAGAGGTTATCAGATGATGATGATTTTGTGATGACCAAGGCATAGCACTCGATTGCTCCAAACAAGGGCAAAAGGACACATCAACAGCTTATATAAGTCCATGGCTTAATACAGTAAACAGTCAATTTCGCTTCAGTTACAGCAGCGATTTTGCAGAGAAGCAGGTATGTTTCTACTTCTAAACGTGTTGCACATTTGCTCCCTCGGCTCAGCTGACATCAGCCTGCTTCACGTCCCCTGTCCCAATCTCGTACTATTTTCATTTACACAAAAAAACCTTACCAGTGCTTTAGAGTGGTTCAATTGAATTTCTTCTGCGTGTGATCTAATATAAGAGCCCAGGACACTGGATTCATTTGAAAAAAACAGTTCAGTGGTGTGAAAATAATAATAGTAATAAGACTTGCAGTTGATATAACGCCTTATCACATTGTTGAGACGTCTCAAAGAGTTTCACAGAATATACTGTAACGTAAATTAGCCCCATATTTTGTAGGCGTAATCGGAAGGCACAGAGAGGGTATTGTGGATGGATAAGATGAAGTGTGGCAAGGACCTTCTTTATCCAAGCCAATCTCATCAGTGCAAAATATGTCAAATAATGTACAATACAAGAAAAGATACCAACCTCTGTCCTGGCTTCATTCACCTCTTACTACCACTATCGACTATTGTCATAACGACTTCTACACACCACAACTGCAACTTACATTTACATAGCACCCCTTCACGCAGGACATCATCCCAGAGCTCTATACGGTAACAAGGTTGGATGCTGAGCAATACTTAGCAGCAATCTTTACCAGTAATTAAATATGTAACGTTATTTAATTTAACATATGTACCAGTAATTAATTTCTAAAAAAAAATATTCAACACACTGTTCCTGGAATAGTCAAATTCCGAACATTGGAGATAATATGAAACATATCCAGCACATCAATGCTCTAATCGCTAAATGCACTCAATATTTATATGTGAATCACAGTGGGTATCCTACTCAATGGTAATTATGAATAATTAATGCCTGGCGACATTAATGCCTGAAGCCACTATTAAAAATCATTTTATACACTTCTGTCACATTCTATAAACAATGTTGGGTTTCATTTTGAATCATCGCTTTTCCCCATGTATTTTGTCCGTGTATTTTGTCACTAACTTATTGGCACGGTATCCCACCAAGCGTTCATTGAATCATTTCTTCCTTTGTGGCCACACCATAAACATCGCTCTACTGGAAACAGAAAAACTCGAAATCGTGCTGGAAACAAACCATTGATTTGTAATAGATTCACCTCGACTCGCGCAAATCATCACCCTGCCATTTCTTTTGCAGCACCACTGATTAACACTAAAGTATTAACGCTGTATTCTAAATTGAATTAAAAGTAGGAAGGAGTCCATGTGTTTTTGGAGTCATCATACACCCAGAAGGACTTCTGCAACACACTTCATGTCTCGTTTGAGAACCTCCATTATAGTTTTCAAAACCAAGAGGCTGGAAAAATATAACCTTAATCATCGTAGAAAATGGTATTGTACGGAAAATATACTTTACATCCAATCCCTAACCTCTTATTAACTCTAAATCATAAAGGGTAGGGGGCTCGGGTGGTAGAAGCAACTATGATAGGGGTTTTTCTGCAAATATCCCTCTCTTTCTGCAAAAGTCCCCTCAAACAGTACACTACGGCCACGGCAGACCATTCTTTGTTAAATGTAATGGGAGGTCCATTGTAGGAGCATGACTTCAAACTACTCTATACACAAATGGAATTTGTTATTGTTGTTACTCTACTAAGGAGAGCAACACACATCCTCTCAGGCCCATTTGCGAAAGTGCATTCCTTAGGACATATCTACATTGCTGTGTAAACATTGGCTGCATTAGTCTACACATTTTTAGTACTATTTTCAGTGTAATGTTAAAGTATCTCCTTTGCTGACCATCAGTAAGACCTATCAACCCTCTATCGACCTGTCCGCTCCCTCCGCTCAGTGGGCTCCGACCTGCTCCATGTCCCCCCGGTCCACCCAGCCCACCATTGGCAGGCGAGTCTTCAGCCACTCTGTCTGCCCCAACCTTTGGAATTCCATCCCAAACCCTCCGTCTCGCCCACTCCCTTGGCCTCCTTCAACTCCTGCCTCAAGTCCCTCATCTTTGGTCATCCCCCTTCCTCTCCCTTCCCTCCATCCCAACCCAGCTCAAGTCCGAAACACCGACTGTCCAGACTTGGGACATCTTCCCGATGAGAAAGGTGCTGTACAAATGTCATTTTGTTGTTGTTGCTGTTGTTATATGCAGGTACCCCGCCCCAACCAGGTTTTTTTCTACCGTTAATTTCACTTACCCACGGTTGGCTCACTGTGACAACCCTTGCTAACCATGGCAATTGCTTAACCCTTGCTTGTCCACGGGTTTTAACACTAAAGCTAGCGTTTGGCGCTAGGACCCAGTTGTGATGTCGGAATCAACCAGCGACTATGTCGCTTCTCTCTTAGGATGAAGGTAAATAACATGAATTTAGTGTCGCTTCTCCGCATCTCCCCCCACACTCCATGTCACCCACCACAGCACCTTCTCTGTTGATTTCTTTCTCTCTGTGTGTATGTGTGTAGATCAGTCAGTCAGCCTCGCGGATTGCTGCAGATACTGGCAGCCAATGCGCCCAAACTTACTCCCCCCATCCCCATGTGTCCCATAGGGCCCTGTATTTTCCAACCGCGGTTTTACCAACCGTGGAGGTTTTCAGGAACGTATCCCCCGTGGTTGGAGAGGGGTACCTGTACTCAGAAATAAAATCGTACAATCGCAGTAAATGCAGGATTAAATCAGCCACTTTTCTGAGATTACAAATGTCCAATCGCTTCCCCGAAACTCAAGTATTCATCTTTCCGTTTGCCAATTAAATGTCCAAAAATCAGACTGTTTAGCTTAATACGGCTGAACGATTGAGATACACCTCGCTGAGCAAGTCCTCATTCGATATGCATCAGTGCCAGCTGGTTTAAGCGCAGACCCAGTTTAAGATTTAATGGCATTTAACAAGGAGCAGTGATCAAGAAGCAGAGGGTTTGTCTGAATCATGCACGAGCTTGAGAGATCTCTGTGAAAAAAATACAATGCTCAGAGACCATGACTGGGAGAAATAACTAAAAGTACAGATGAATTCATGAAGGATTGCTTCTAAATTATCATTCGTGGTATCCAATTGGGGAGATGTCCCTACTTTGCCAATCAAGCAAATATTTTTCCGAGTGATCTTTGCTTGCTTTCCCTCCTGTACCACTTCACTCCCCATCCCCCAAGAAGATAGAGAACAAGACTTTGATATAATGCTGCTGTATTTTGCCCACAACATTTATAGTCAATTCACTTTACAGTGTAAAAAGGACAAATACCGCAGATAATAATAATAATCTTTGGGTTTGACGTAGCGTTGTGTTACCAAATACTTCTGTTTTTGTTTCATTTCACAGTATATTCTATTAAGCACTTTGAGATGTCTCAACAATCTGATAAGGTGCTTTATTAAATGCAAAGGTCTTCTTACTATTATGCCATTTCTTCACATTATGTGGAGTCCTGTAACTCAGTGGTTAGAGCACCCACCTTACAAGCGGGAGACCTGGGTTCAATTCCAAGCAGGGCAAAACCTTGGGCGAGTTTCCTTACTCCACACGCCTAACAATAATCCCTAAAAAAAACACATTAATTAATTGGTCATTTCAATCCACAACTGTTTGTGGGACGCTGCTGTGCACAATTGGCTGCCGTGATTCGCCCACAAATATACAGTCAATTCACTTCACAGTATATTCTGTGAAGCGCTTTGAGACGTCTAGAAGATGTGAATCAAATGCGAGGATTATTATTATTATGCCTGAGCAGAAGGCATAACACACCATAATGGCACACAGGGACCATAATAACACCTGAAGCATTTGCTGATTTCAATGTACACCCCTCTGTGCTACTGACACCACAGTGCCAGCCAGATGCTGCTCCAGTTGTGCGCACATTTGAAAGCATTAATCAAGATCACATCAGCGCGCAAAATGGGATTTGTCAGACAAAAAATACAAACCTAATAATAATAAAAAAAGTTGTTGTCCCAGAGGCAAAAGGACTTGCTTGTGACTCAATTTGGCAGCTCCGTGGCATCCAGTTATGATCGCAAGATGCCTTTGTTGGTGGCTGACATATGTGCATAATGAACAAAAGTGACAGCGTAAGTCTAAAATCGCGTGTTGAAAGTGGTTTTCAAATACCGTCTCGATCATACTTTCCCACATTCATCCGCATCTTGTTTCATTTAATATATCCATTAGGAATATGCCGTTGCTTTTAGCTATACACATTGCACTTTAATGACTCGCATTGTAGTCCCCTATAGAAATATCTGAAAAATAAATTGCATCGAATTCACACAAGGATGCTTCAAATAAAAAATACTGCAAGACTACTGCTTGCTGAGAAGCGAGAACAGCCCCCAACTAAATTTGATCACTCTATTCTTGGCTCCTTACTACCCATTATGTGTATCCTCTCTTAATAAAATAATAGTATAGTATTTACAAATCTTGCATTTGATATAGCGCTTTATCATGCCATTGAGGTATTTCAAAGCACTTCACAGGACAATAATAATCCTTGCAATTGATATAGCACTTTTCGCACCTTCTAGACGTCTCAACGCGCTTCACAGAATATATTGCAATATAAATTGACTGTATATTTGTGGGCGAAATGCAGCAGCCGATTACGCACAGCAGTGTCCCACAAACAGTCGTGGATTGAAAAGACCAATTTATTACTGGGTTTTTTTGAGGGATTATTATTAGGCGTGTAGAGTAAGGAAACTTGCCCAAGGTTTCGTCCTGCCTGGAATTCAACCCAGGTCTCTCGCTTGTAAGACAAGTGCTCTAACCACCAAACTGCAGGACTCCACCGTACCAGGATATACCGTAAAGTAAATTGACTGTGTATTTTGTTGGCCAAATAAATCTATCCATATGAGGTGTCAGTCTGGCTCAGTTTGTAGCACTCTCACATCCGAGTCAGAAGGTTTTGGCTTTACGCTGTTTCATGCTGGGGCTTTGAGCTCACAGGCTGACACCACAGTGCAAGGCCACATCGTCAGAGGTGCAATCTTTCACCTGAGAAGTTGAACTGAGTACCCATCTGCCTGTTCAGGTGGATGTTAAAGAACCCACGATGCTATTCGGAAAGAGAAGGGAGTTTCTCTCTGCGTCCTGGCTAACAATCACCCGGACAAAACTGGTCATTCACTTAACGGCTCTTCGCAGGACTTTGCCATGCACACATTGGCCCCCTGAGTTCGCCTGCAATACTCAGTCACTCCACTTCAAAGTAAAATCCTACAAAGCACTTTGAGGCATTTTGACAACGTGTCAAATGCGATGCTTATTATTAGCCATGTTTTTACGTAAATGTTGTAGTACACACATACATCAGGAATGAGGAAACATGGGGGTGAAACTGCAATGTGTTAATTAGAACCTATGGTGCTAATTAACACATGCATCGAGTTTAGCAACCTTAGGATAATTAACACATTGACTGCTCCCCAGGTGTTGGAGGCAGATTCCCGCAAGTCAGAACTCTTACTCCTTCCCCCAAATCCCTTCCAAAACTCATGCCAAGAAACTAGTTCAGACGAAGAAGTAAGTGATAGGGAGGCGGGAAGACGGTACTTGTAATTTCTTCTCAATAAAGCTACATTTAGTGGCTTTCATCACGGGCTTCCGGAGAGTACAAGTGAAGATAATGTTGGCTCGAGAAGCTTCGGACTGATTAAGACGCCGCAAGTAACAAGCAGGCCTTTCTTGCTAGAATGGCAGGTTGCATTTAACCATGATACAGTGTGCGATCAGACAATCAGGGATGATTGAGCTATAGAGCCGTCTAAGCCAGTTAGAAAATCAGTTGAGACAGAAGCTAGAAGAGCTTTGACATGAGCCACACCAGTTGGAAAATCAGTTGAGACAGGAGCTGGAAATGCATAGATGTGATGAGATGGACTCAGTACTGAGGATAGGAGCTGAGATTAAGAAAAAGTCCAGGACATTTACCGAATTGCCAACTGATCAAGGATTTAGTTAGACTGAGTGACAAGTTGTTAAAGGATATTTGGGAATCCAAGGTTTAGTTGTGATTAGAGCTGTTCAGTAGTGTAAGGAGAAAGGAGATTTATTAGCAAGCACTGAAATCCCCGTTTTCATCATTTGTGGTGATGTCCAATGTCCACAAACACTCTTCCCCGCTTTTGTTTATTTTCCTCTATCTTTGATTTTCATTAACATGTGTGAAATTCCTTTCAGTTTGGTAATATTGCATAAACTGTTACATTTGGCTTTTCGATTTAAAGAAAAAAGTCCACATTTTAGTTGATATACCTTACCTCTGTTAGTTACAATTACAGCAACTGACACAAACTCGTACGGGAAAGAACAGGATAGCCAATAGCCAAATAGATATGAAGCACTAAATCGCAATACTGGCAGACTGTGATGAAAAAAATATAGGGGGGAAAATGACCAGGGCAGCAAGCAAAACAAGTCGCATAGAAGAAATTGCATCTCTAACTTGATCTTCTTGACATGATTGATTGGAACTGAAACACACTCTCTCGTTCACAGCCGTGTACAGTATAAATATTTCACCAACGCTAGCTACGCTAGACATACAACCCAGAGCGATATAATACATTAAACATGTGACATTGAAATCCTCAAAAAGCTGAAAATGGAAATGCAAAGAAAATTGCATTACGGACATGTCCAGCTTGAGAAAATAATGGACTATTCTTCCTGTTTATCAATAATAAATGCGCACAATTATGACACCTCTCGGAGTGAATTTCACTCATATGCCACATTATTTTCTACTGCATCTGTGCCTTTTTCTGCTTGTTGTACTCCTTTGTTCTCCTGTTCCTCACGCATAAACAATTAGCTTGTTAGTTGGTCACTACAGCTTGCCAGAACGCATTTCCCATTCCCGTAATGGAATCCTACCTGGTGGGATACAACATCTGAGTAATTATAATGACGAGGCTGGTTTGCATTCCCAAAATAGAGAATTTAAATAGGCAAGTGCCAGTGTGGATTCAAACCTCATTAATCAAACTAGTAGGACGGAATATTTCACTTTAGTTCCCTGCGCTCTGAAGTTTAAAGCCATCGTAAAAACAAAACCTATACCTCTCCTCGTTTGTTTTAATTAAATGTGATTTATAGATTCATTATGAATCCTATTTACAACACAGTCTCGAATGCATGTTCAGTTCAAAATGAACAGTTGCCAAACACAGAGTAAATGGTGTGGGATCTTGACGTTAATGGGCTTTGATTCCTAAGTATGGTAAGCAAGGATCAAATCAAATTACGTCTGTAAAATTCAGGTTCCCGTTTGTAATCACATCCCAATTGAATGTTCAGAACTCCCCCAAATAAACCCAATCTGGCCAAATTTAGTCCGTCCTAGATATCGACAGACAACCCGATTCTCGTGTTAAATAAATAACATTAAATCTTCACGGTCATCAAAGTCTTATTGAAGTACGATCAATCTCTTTTCATAAATGTTGATCATTCAGAGTTCAGGGCATTACGTTTCTGAGTTCCCTTTCTTTTTCTCTCAGTGTGAACTTTAAGCGCTTCCGTGACGCTACCCACACAAAGGACGCTGTGTAAATGAAAGTTGTTGTTGCTCCTAGTCATTGAATCTTTACTTTCATTTATTTTATTCTTCACCTTGTCCCATTTCTCTCCATCTCTGGATTCACTGTGCTTCACCTTGTTGCCACTCACGCATGCCTGTCGCTCTCCTCAACCAACTCCAACCCACACATCACAGCAAAGTTTATTTTTTTTTTAAAAACTCTCCCCACAACTAAATTTCCAGATTTATCTCCGTTTAAGTTCAGATTGATTTCATTAATACTGATCAATCTTTGAGGGTTATCCAAACTAAGTAACCAATGTGACACTTACCAGCCAGTATTCCTAATCGTGAGTTATACAGTCATAGCTGATTAAAGAGATCTCCACCACAGACACTCTGAGTTTCCAAAGCCTTGGCTCTCGCTTTCCTGTGGCTAAATGTTAGGTGACTTCTAAAGAGAGACAGAGAGAGAGAGAGAGAAAGAGAAAATGATCCATGTGGATATCTATATGGAAATTGCCATGCTTATATGGGATCCTTTGTAGGTTTGGTTTGGATACAACAACAACACAACTGCATTTACAGAGTGGCTTTCACGTCGGGATAGTCCTAACAACAACAAGATGACATTTGTATAGCGCCTTTCAGGTCAGGAAGATGTTCCGAGGCTCTGGTTCCACCCCTAAGAATGGTAATGGTTTCATTGTATGCCAGACACACGGCTGACCAATATACTGTATATATCTACATATATATAGCTGAGAATATATCTCATATCATGGAGCTCAGAGGTTAGAGCACTCACCTTACAAGCGTGAGATCTGTGTTCGAATCTAGGCAGGTCAGGGCGAAACCTTGGGCAACTTTCCTTACTCCACATGCCTAATAATAATCCCTTAACAAAAAACACAATAATACAAATTGGTCATTTCAATCCACGACTGTTTGACGGGCACTGCTGTGCGCAATTGGCAGTCGCCCACAAATATACAGTTAATTCACTTTACAGTATACTCTGTGAAGCGCTTTGAGATGTTGATAAGATGTGAAAAGCGCTGTATCAAATGCAAGGATTATTATTATTATTACAACATTAAAGAGGCTGGATATGCTATTCAAGGTTGGTTGGCGAAATCATAAACGCCACCTATTACCATTCATTTCTGGATAGCAACAGCGGAAAATGTCATCCATAGGTCACTTATTCCTGCCCTCGATTTAATCTTAAAAGACACTGAGATACGATCTTGCCCTCAAAAGCATATGGCTCTAGAAATCATGTCTGTGTCTAATTGCCAACAAGGCAAAAAATTAATCCAATTTGAAAACTCTACTGCTGATCTCTGACACCTATGTAGGGATCTCGAGATTAACTTCATGCAGTATCCCGTGCCATTATGAAGTAATCTCTAGCTTCTGTTAAAGCCTCTTTAGCGGAGCATTAATTGAGCTACTAACGACTGCTGGCAGATAATCAGAACTGTAGAGAACTTTGCTAATCATATTATTATCATCTTAATATCCTGTAAATTTAAATTCCACATCATGAGGATATACGTTATTCCTCTTGCAAAAGGAAACTAGTCTCTTCCCTATGATGCATTTGTCATTCCAATACCCTTTACATTCAGTTTCGTTGACACAGTGGGCTACACTATAAATCCACTGAAAACCAAATCAGATTCTCTTGTAGCTTCAAGCGTCGAAACGTTTTACAACAAATTGGCTTCCTTGTTTGGGGTTAAGTCATTGTAATTCCCTTTCCAGGTTAAACGTTGGTGAAAGATTGAAGAATTTGGAATTTTAAGTAATGCCTCATGTTGTACTGAGGATTGGCACCCAATAAAAAGCAGTGAGAAAATGAGAAAATAGCACGATCGAGTCCATTAGCATTTCATAATATCATGCTCCATCATACATCCTAAAAAGAAATCAGTAGCCTGAGGCTTGAAACAGACTCGGATGCCAAACCTCAGCCCTGATGAGAATGTCTTGTCCTCAGCAGCAATCAGAGGGAAACACATATTTTTTTATTATTCCTGTCTGTAAATTCCAAGCTTGAGACCTGTGTTCAAATGCAGGCAGGTCGAAACCTTGCGCAAATTTCTTTACTCCACGCGCCTAATAATAACCCCTCCAAAAAGCCACAATAATAAAATTGGTTATTTCAATCCACGACTGTTGGTGGGGACACTGCTGTGTGCAATTGGCTGTCGCATTTTGCTCACACACATACAGTCAATTCACTATATTGTATATTCTGTGAAGCGCTTTGAGACGTCTAGAAGACGTGAAAAGCGCTATATCAAATGCAAGGGTTACCATTATTATTTATTATTAAATACATTACAGCGTACAAGCACTCTGGAACACTACCTTGTGTGAAGGGTGCTATGTAAATGCAAGTTGTTGTTGTTATTTCTCCTGGTGTCCTGGCTAATATAAAATTGATCATTCAATTTCATGGCTTCTGGTACCTTTTGATGTTCTCCCGATGTGAAAGGCATTTTACGAATGCAAATTTGTACTGTATTGTATGGCTGTTTATGGGATGTAGCTGTGCGCAAATTTGGCTGCAGCGTTTGTCCGCAAAACACATACTTTACAGACGTATCCTGTGAAGCGTATTGCCATGTCCTCCTGACAGGAAATGTGTTAGACCAACTGTAAGGATTATGTAGTGTGATAATACTGCATTTGTCCAATTTTCCAATTACAGTTTACAGGGTCAGTTATTTGCAAAAATTTATGAGACTTCGAAACGGGTTGAAAATGAAGTGATGAAAAGGGAAATGACTGTGCATTGAAGATTGTTTCCTCCTCAGCAGGTCTGAGGGTCCTGAAATAAGATGAAGCCAACGGCAGCATGTTCTGGAGGATTACAAGGATTTGAAGGGCCCTTCAAAGCAATCTCACCCTTTTAACAAATTTAAAATATTTATTCCTGCATTAAAATGTTTGCTGGTATATCCTCCGTTATATCCAATAAATAAAAATGGTTTAACCTTTATCTCTTTCAGTTGCTGTGGTTTGTATTTAAATTCACAGAAACAACCGGCAACAAGAACAACAACAACATTACATTTGTATAACGCCTTTCACATCAGGAGGACGTCCCAAGACACTGGACAGTTACTGCTTCAGACAATAATAATAATAATAATACTTGCAATTGACATAGCACATTATTATGTCTTCGAGAAATCTCAAAATATTTTCACAGAATATACCATGAAGTGAATTGATTGTATGCTTTGCAGGCAGATTGCGGTTTGATTATATTTCCTGTTTTGTTCTATCTCTCGCCTACAGTGATCTTAATGCCATCATTCAAAAATAAATCCCTCAATCAAACAAACAAAACAAAAAGACAAACTACAAAAGAAATGGAGTTATTCGCCTAACTTAAGAGATTGCCGAGTGAATATCATTCCTCTTAGACTGAATGTGAGCGCATGTGAGAAGAAAACTCATTTTCTTATTTTCAATTCATGTCCCATTCTTATATTGTGAAGCGCTTTGAGTCATCTCAATGACATGATGAGTATCAGAATTTTACTTTGAATTCAGCACTGGTGACTTATCAAGCTGAAGATCACACTTCCAGCCATTTCACTGATTCCACAATTTCTCTAGAGCTCTTCCTATCGGCCAGTTGATGTTGCTACGCGACATCAATAGCGGGTGGGACAGCTCTCTCACTAATGACTGAATTGATGGCAGCGGTTAGGATGGATATATCATTGCACATAGTCTTCAATTACAATTCTGACAAAAAACGATTTCAACACAGAAAACATAACTTTGTGATCAATACAAGGTTGCCAGAGTTGTCAGTGGCAATGAGGATCCATATTACAGTACATAGACTGATAGACACAGGATGCAAAGCAGTGATGTCTCAAGGGAAACCAGACTATTTTAGAAACACTGACTACTGGACATTTATGTACTTTTGGTTGCTGACGGGCAAAATATTTGCCTGACGGTTGCACGATAATTAATATTTAAAGAGCAAATTCTCCAGATTGTTCGGTTGATAAAAACCAGTGCCTGCAGTCCAATTAAGCCACGAACGCGAGAAGGTCACGGGACGAAACCCAGTCTGTGCTGAATACGCAGATCACCGTGGGGACAATAGATTAAGTGTTGCAACTGGTCTTAAACGAGAGAGAGGATACTCCGAAGCTTCTAATTTCTAAGCCAAGCTTACGGGAGTCAAAGTTTTATTCAAAGTGATTTGCTCCGTTTTCAAATAATCAATCAAGTGTATCTACACATTTTCTTGCCTATTTTCCAGCAAGAAGGATTAGTATTCCTCTATTACACTGTAAGCAACAACAACAAGAACAGCAAAATTACACTTGTATAGTGCCTTTCACGTCAGGAGTACGTCCCAAGGCGCATAAGCGACATCCAAGAAGACTTCAGGCAGCATTTTAGTCTGAATGAAATGAACTGGTGGAAATGTTAAAGAGCAAGACCTTTGAAATCGAGCAGCCCACGAGATTCCAATCGGAAATATACGCGGAGAAACAGAAGAGGTGTTGTGAAATGCCTCACACTGTTTTGTCTCAAACAAAATAATTAGATGTCGGCGGAGTTTTGGTGTAACAATCTCCACAATTTGTAACTCATTAGCAAAGTGTGATATTCCAACATAAATCACCAAGAGTTGTTTTTTTCTTTGCCCAGCAAGTGATTTTGTGCTGCAAGCCTGGATTGAAGCAGCGCACCAATTGGCTGCAAAAAGCCCACAAAATACACCCTATCTTCACACTTTGCGGCGTTCCCTGCGGATGGTCTAACCTTTTG
Organism: Hydrolagus colliei; assembly: GCA_035084275.1. Lineage (NCBI taxonomy): Eukaryota > Metazoa > Chordata > Chondrichthyes > Chimaeriformes > Chimaeridae > Hydrolagus > Hydrolagus colliei. The sequence goes on along the minus strand of CM068762.1, from coordinate 8,486,062 downwards.
GCTGTTGAGGGCCAGATGCCCTATTTGAGAAATGTCTGCCGACCCCACAAGCAACATTTTTGTGTTTCCCTTCCACATTTATAGGTTATGGCGGTTGCCGATTTGGCCAGATGACATGGAGAGAGGTGAGGGGCCGGATGTGGACCAACCTGGAAGACATCCTACAAACACAGTGAACATGTGAGGCTTCTCTTTGGCACAAAATAACTTACAACATGAGAATAAATTAAAGAAGTTTATGAGGGATTCAGATTCTCTGAGCCATTATCCTTTGGTGCATGACTAAAATATTTGTAACCAGCAAACCCAAGGCTTTAGAAACCATTCTTCGAAGAGCAGAACTACCAAAGATAATAATAATCCTTGCATTGGATATAGCACCTTGTCGATGTGTCTCAAAGCGCTTTACAGAATACACCATGAAGTGAATTGAGTGTATGTTGTGGGCAAAACATACAGCGTATGCTTCTTGAACAAAATGTTCTTCCCACTGTAACAGTAGCATTTCATCTAACTTCTTCCTGGAAATCTGAATGAATAACCTATTATGGAATGACAAATGATGGCAGTCCTGAATAATTTCTTCTTGCTTTCGCTTATATGGTGAATTTTGTGAAAGAAGCCATTGAATTCACATCTTCCCTGCGCTCCTTTGCCATCTAGTGGACAGGGTATAAAAATCACACAATGTCGTGCTTTCACATTCCAACCAACAGCATTCCAAGCATCTTTTTTTACACACACATTCAGAATGAAAAAAACAATGCATTGATTTCGCACGTCTATTGCAACTGCAAGAATTTAGAACATTTTTCACAAACCTTAATAAAAAGAAAGAGAGCGACACAGAACATTAGGTTGGTGGTAACAAATCAGTAAATGACATGGAAACTGCAATAATGAGTAAATGCTTTTGAAAGTCAATATGAACTCGAATCAGCATACATGTTAGTTTGTCTTCTAAAAAGATTTACAAGGATGTATACTGATGAAACGACAGCATTTAATACAGCACCATTGTCACACGTTGTACCACATATACACCTTGCTGTATTATTCTTCATATATTAGTTTATGTATATATACTGTACAATATTGCACCATAAACTAAAGACCCTCCACAGCCTTGTGCCCCCCTCCCTCCCCTCCCCACCACCTCTGAGACCTGCTGCCCCATATCATTGTCCGCTCCCAATGCTCAGCAGGCTACACCTTTCTGCCCTTACCCTAGAGAACTCCATCCCAAATTCCCTTCACCTCGCTCCCTCCCTTACCTCCGTCAACTCGCGTCTCAAAACCCTCCTCTTTGTCCGAGACTTCGAGCACCATCCTACCCTCCCTGCCCTCCACCCTCCCCTATCCCGACACCCCACTCAAATCCAAATGCCTGACTGTCCAGCTCCTTGGGAGGTTCTCCTGACGTGGAAGGCGTTATACAAGCATCATTTTCTGTTGTACAAGTATTGTATAAAGATGCATTTTGCATCTAAAAACGTATGTGTGTCTGTGCTCTGTGTGATTATAGTAAAACATTAATTCATTGGGTTCTGACGAAGGGGCATGGAGCTGAAACGTCGACTTACTTTCCTTTCTCCATAAAGGCTGCCTGACCTGCTGAGTGTTCCCAGCGATTTCTGTTTTGTTTCAGATATCCAGCATCTGCAGTATTTTGCATTTTGGGTTAATTTAATGGGCACTGGTTTTAAACAGGCTTTTCATTTCACGTGGACACTAATTTGCAGCTAATTAGCAGTAATCACTCCGTTCAAGTTAAAAGTACATCTGATGTCGGTTTGTACATATTTATGATTTGCCACAAAAAAGCGGAAAGTATAAAGTGGATATCACAAAACAAGCTGACGGAGACGCAAAGAAGCGCTTATTTTCAGGTAGCCATCTTTATAGTAATTAACTTCTTACAGTAGAACTGTCCTTAGCCAAAGCGATTGGAAAACATAAAAAGTACGCTTCAAGATTCCCAGCTCCATGTTGCACTATTGCTCTGGTGATGTAAACATGACATTGGTTGTACGAGAACAACATGCTGTGTAAGGTGTTGCATTCCTTATCCCCACTGCACAAATTTCAGCTATATAAAACAGACCTGCCAAATACTCTCGGATTGCAGACACCAGACGTGGTTAACTCTTGCGAGGAAACTTGAGGAGCTAAGCCCACATTTTTGTGAGATAAAAGTAAAACTAAGCAGCATTCAAAGAGGTAGCAGTGTCGAGTTGAGAGTATTTAACATGATAGGTGATGTAAAACATGCACAATCAAAGGTGACGTTCATTCTGAGGTCTGTTTGGAATGAACTGTTGATTGACTTGCTTAACAATCAGTCCTAAGTCTCAGCATTGTTATCTACTGACAGTGATTTTGGTATTCATGATATAATTTAATCTTTCACAACTATATTTTGCAGCGTGAACCTGTGCAACTCTAAACCCGTATCTCCTCGTTCTACTGTGTCCTAAATTATCATTCCAGCTTTACTTTCCTGGGTGTGAGGAAGGGGAAGATGACCGAAAGTGTAGTCAAAGAGGAACCTCTTGAGATAGACCTTGAACAAGGTGATATCCGATAATTCAGAGCTGACAAGCCAGAGTTAACAAGCCTTATTTTAAATAAGCACAACATGTGACCTTTCAAACAGAGATGAAATGTTGCAATACGGACAACCGTTGGATAAAACAAGGGCACAATAAAAAAAGTTTGTAAGAAGTGAAATAATACAAGCACGGTTTATCCCAGTGGAACCTGAGGAGTTTAAATTTTGGCTTCACCTCAGTTCTTGTTAGAAACCCAAGGCAGTCATGGACTTCAAAGAGGAATGAAGGTGGACATGAAATAGGATTACAGAGACACATGGATTTCAATGAACTTAAAACTAACTAACTGTGACACGAGTAAATGTGATATCATTTTACTGTGCCACATGCAATCAATCTGGATTTAATGATACTAACTGACCCCCATCTCTAATGTCATGATTCTGTCAGGAGGATAGCACTTAGAATTGTTCATTTTCCACAGAACATCGTCAATGAATCAACACTTTTCTGGTTGCTTTATAGGCTTGATAGCAAAAGGTTCCAGGTTGGCAGAATGAAACCTTTGTTTCAAATTAATGGACCACTTAAAAGTGTATCGGGGCTTCAAAAGAAATACCATATATTAGAAAGATGAAAAATATAAGTAGTAATGAGTATCAGAGCATCAAGAAATCTCATTAGATTGTGAATTGTTTTTGTAATGGAATACAGGGACTATCAGGTCAGAGATTTAACCTCTGCGGAGATGAAGGTTCCTAGATTAGCATCGGGTGAACTGAGACGCTTATAGATAATACCCCAATGATTACAAGAGCAATACTATCACTAGCGGTGAGCCAAGCATTTGGACTTGGCTGCATTGTAACCAGAGTTATCATATTAATAGTAAAATAATACTAATCCTTGCACTTGATGAGAATTAGTGTGTAATTTGTAGAGGTGGTGCAGCCAATAGTCCATTTTAGGATTAATAAGCCTAATATCCAATTTTTTAGATAAATCTGAGAATATTTGATAATAAATCAATGTCTCGAAAAGCACATTTTGGTTCAGTTCTGGGTCGTCTCTGCGGAAGCTTCTCAAATATATTTTCTTCACACAGAGAGTTGTGAAAATACCTGCTTTGCTGCCAAAGGGCACAGAATCATCTGGGAATGTTTTAAGGGATAGCTATATAGATACTTGAGAGTTAAGGGTATGAAGGGGCCTGGAGAAAAGTCAGTGGAAAGGGAATTTAAAAATCTGCCATGGTCACAAAACAGTGGAACAGGGTCTGTGGGCTGGATGAGCTCCTTCCTCCTTTTCCTATGTTAGGAATAATCCTTACATTTGATACAGCACCTTATCACGTCTTGGAGACGTCTCAAAGCAAATATACCGTGAAATGAATTGATTGTATATTTTGAGGGCGAAACGCAGCAACCAATCACATGTAGCAATGTCCCACAAACAGTCATGGATTGAAGTGACCAAATTGTTATTATTTATTGATTATTATTTTTTTTGAAGGAATTATGACCCTTAGAATAATGACCCAGCAATCAACTAACAACAACAATAACAAGATTTCACGTGGGGAGGATGTCCCAAGGCGTTGGAACAACCAGGTTCCAACTTACTCGTGGGTAAGCAGAGGCGTGTGGAGTAAGGAAACTTTCCCAACATTTCACCTTGCCGGAATTGAACCCAGGTTTCCCGCTTGCGAGGCGACTGCTCTAACCACTCAGCTGCAGATTCCTAACTAAAATAGAGGCATTTGGTGCAGTTCAATGCCCTGTTGGTTGGAAACCTTTGATCTGATGGCTGTCCTTATAACCAACTCTCCTCTGGATTTGGATTTATTACACCCCAAAAAATTATTATTTCATCAGTCACCACTCCAGCCTAATTTGGTCTGTTTGCTAAGTTGTAGCATTGGAAATGCTATAGGTGTCTCAGTTCTACAATAGTGCCGTCTGAATTATCTCAATGGGGACATCATTCCAATCATTGGTATGTGTACCTATCTTGGCAGCAAGTAAATTACTAATCTTGCAATAAGTTTGCCTATCTTCAAAAATCTCTGGCCCAAAGTGGCCATTATATAGGGATGGCTTTGAACTAATGCTTCATTGGCATACTAACCATCTGGTTCCATGATGATTGTGAACAGGGATGGTTGCTGAATAGAGGTGGTGGTTGTTGGAAGGAGCGTGAATGTGACGAGAAGTATACGAGTACAGAATCCAGCTGACACCCATCAGCTCGGGTTCTCGGTTAAATAACCCAGTTTACACTCGTTACCTGTGATCAAACATAACGAATGGAGAGGTTTTCTGGGAGTTCCTGACTGCACCAGAGTAATAAGATCCAAGAAGGAGAGGAGAGAAAATTGACAATAAAAGAAACAAAATTCCCCTTCACGTGCAAAGTTTTTCCACTCGGTCAGTTCCTAAGTAAAGTGGGATATCAACTGTAATAGCGTTCACAACTGCCCACATCACTGTAACAGGCTGGGCACCAGGCAGCCCCAAAGGAATTTCTTGGAATTAATATCTCAGAGCTACACAGAAGATAGTGGTTCCTTGGGGATCAATGTTGTCAGCAGAATGATTATAGAAGCAACCTGCTCAGCTGCCTGTGGACAGCCAATTTTCATCTGCTGATGCATGGATCTCGTGTTGTCGTGCAGCTGCTGCAAAGCACTTTCCGTGGTGCCTAGAGTGTTCTTATTGCCCTGGAGTGTTCAACTGTTCCATTCTTCCTGTTGTCTAAAGGTGTCGTGTAAGGGGTTTCGGGGGAGAATAGCTCTAGGCTCTCACGCGTGACGCTACTCATCAGATGTGATAGATATCCTTGGCCGTTTGCGAGGTGGCCTATGGAGGCTCCGACAGTTGAGACACGTTGGGTTATTCATGCCCCATTCACAACTGTTCATGTTTGCCAAAGGAAAGAAAGTCTTAATTTAGCATAAGCTGGTCCTTGAAGCCGGGCAGACACATCTTTTAAGACATATACAATGTCGTCCCCTTAATTATCCACCCTATAATGGATAATTACAATGAACAGGTAATCGATGGGTGCTAAGAGATATTTCTATAAATCAGAACGGTATTTGACAGATCATCACAAATTCCACATTAGGTTAAAAAAAATGTGGATGTCTGGAACCTTTGCATATGTACCATTCTCCTCTGCAATCTGGGTTTATTATAAATTTTGAAAGATCATTACATCATCAGTCCAGTATAATCTGGCCCAGTTTCAATCTCTCTCTTTTCCCTCCCATACATTCAAGCTTGAACTGCAAAAGCTGCAGCCTGCAACCTTATCTACGAAATCGTCTTTTTTTTAAAGCCTTATTGAAACAGCCATCACCATCCCTCCTCAAAATCTGCTTCCAGCAAGCCATGACTGGTGTACTGTATGGTGAATAATTGCGCTATGGGAAATCTGTATCTGAAGGTAGCTGATTTATTTTGCTGGTAGAGCGCAGTTTCCTTAATTGACTTCAACAGAAATTTAAACTTTCCCCCATTTTCATTTTCTTGCCAATTCTCCCATCAAATCAGTCCCCTGGGAGAGCGTAATTCAAAGCAACCACTCATTAGGCAAATTCTCAGAGAGCCTCCAACAATTTGTCAAGGTTTTTTTTTGTATTGATTAGATAAATCAGTTTTATGGGTATAAAAATGGTCTAAAGGTACAGATCCATTAAAAGAAGATCACCAAAGTGAGAGGCCTTGGTGAATATTCAATCCGAGACTCCCAATTCTAGGCTTCTCCTAACTCAGTGCGAAAAGCACTCACCAGAATATATTGCCACAGGAATAATTGTGGTTCGGGAAAGCAAGAGGTCAAAAGGATCTCGTTCTACCGATGGATAAATAATAAAAAATTATCCTTACATTTGCTAAAGCATTGGTCACTCAATCCACGATTGTTTGTAGGACTCTGTTTTATGTGCACAATTGGCTGCCCACAAAATGCACAGTCCATTTACTTTACAGTATATTCTGTGAAGCACTTTGAGACGTCTCAAAGACATGATAAGGCTCTATATCAAATGTAAGGTTTATGATGATCATTATTATGATTTAACCACATCATCAAAACATTTCAATGCTCTTCACAGGATTTACTGCAGAGTGTAGGGCCTGTGTATGTGAAAGTGTTTCTAAACCAGGCAGCCTAAACAATTGTGGCTGCAGATGCTTCACTAATCACTAAATTGCACAAACTTTTCCAATGGGATTAAAATGGGAAAACACCGCTTATTACAATCAATTATGTCAAGTCCTGTAGCTCAGTGGTTAGAGCACTTGCCTTACTGGGTTCGCTTGCTGGCTGGGCGAGGCCTTGGGCAAGTTTCCTTACTCCACATGTGTGATAATAATCTCCGAAGAAAAAAAATCAACAATAAAAACGGTTCATTTCGATCCATAACATGCTTGTGAGACACTGCTGTGCCCAAATGGCTGCCATGTTTTGCCCACAAATATACGGTCAATTTGCTTTACAGTATATTCTGTAAGTGGTGTTTGAGAGATTTAGAAGACATGAAAAGAGCTATATAAAAATGCAAGGGTTATTATTATTATTAATTACTAGTAATTATTAATAATCACAAAATATTCAATATGCGTTAAATAAACCATGCAATAACGTCACACTTTATTAACCAACGTGAACCAAGTACATATTTTATGACAATTTCAGTTCATTTGAAAATAATTCACTTGTACTTTGTACCCTATCTCTTGCTTCCCAATTCCTGTCTCGAAATTTGAACTCTTCGAATCTGTTCACAGCCAACTCCACCTTACCCATCTACTTTGCTCAGAGTCCCAACTGATCCTTACAAAGCACTCGGAGACTGCACTCTACGTAAAAAAGAACAACAACAACTTGCATTTATATGGCGCCCTACATGCCAGGCGGCATCTCAGAGCATTTCACAGTAGTGGAGCCCAGGGGCCGAGCCATGGGGAGGGAAAAGGTCAAACAGAAACGTCTTCAGGCGCGAACTGAAAATGGAAAAGGAAAGGGTGAAGGGATTGAGGAAGGGAGCTCCAGAGTTTCAGGGCTTAGTAGTGACTGAAGGTTTCAGGGCATAAGTAGGAGGCCAGACCCATTAGAGCGGAGGCAGCGGGTACTGCTGTGAGGAGCGAGAGGAGGTTAGAGAGGTAGTGGGGGAGTGCAGAGGAGTGGAGGGATTTAAACAGAAGAGTGAGGATCTTGAAGTCGAGCACTCTATAAACCCGTGTCGTTTTTGTGTTTGATTTATTTTGCGGTAGCTTGTTTCAACTGCCGAAACAGAGTGATATTCAGTACCTCTATAACATAACATTCAGCCAGATTTACTCAGCGAAGATATTAATGCAGCCTTCGGTGCAAAAATGCTAGCAAAAGACAAGCATTAGATTCTTATGTTGCAATTCTCCTGATTTACAAAGCATCATAAATATGACAAGAGTGAGTCAGGTAAACACAATTATTATCCACATTCACTGTTTAGGATTGGGTGTGCCTCTAGGTTTTCTGAGTTTCCCCTTATTAAGGATAATACCTTTCCTTCACATGGATCTTATTCCATTTTACTTGGGCTGTTGAATATTTCATGGAGAGCTGCAGTTTACAGATGGAACGGTTGGCAAGAGCTGTTCTGTATGGGTTGTTTTAAGATTGAGTGTATTTTTTTTTTACAGTATTTCCTTTCATCCCAATCTAGGGAAAAGCATTTGTTCGTGATTACCTGCATTCTGCCACCCAGCACATCCATTCTGTGGAGAGAACCGCAATGTACAGAACAGTGAAAGTGCCTAGAAGGAGCGAGATGGAGTTAAAATGAAATTTCATGAACCTAAATGAGCACCCCAGATGGTTATTAGGAAAAGTAATGAGGAATGCAAATGCTCTAAATCCAAAACAATAACTCAGAGAGCAAACAGGTTGGAGCAAAAGTATTTAGCCTTTCATGGTAGTCATAGCTCATTATTATAAACACTTCTTATTAAAAACCTCTTATGAAAACAAATGTTTGCCTTAGTTCTGCCAGAAGCACTTATCACAGGCCAGAGATGTGTGAATATTGATAACCTAAAACTATTTAGAAAAATAGGTTTACCAGTGTCAATCAGTTTGTGCTGCAATAGTGCAAGTCATTTATATGACCCTACAATCTACTTCAATAAACATGAATAATATTTAAATTTGCCCTTCACGTCGGGAGGTCATTTTAAAGACCTATAAAGTGCAGTGACTGTGTGTTTTGTCAGTCATTTTGTGCATATTGACCACTAAAGCACCGGTATTTGCTCTATCTTTCCAACCATCGAGCAGCCCAGTCTAATATCTTTTTTGTTCTCTGTAGCCATGTTTATGCTAGATTACTCAAGATTTCAGTGCAGGTGAAACTTTCGGTAAGTTTCCTTACTCCACATGCCTCTGTTCACCAAGCAGTAAGTAGGAAGCCGGGTGTTAGTCAATTGGCAGATCGCTTTTCCGCAGGCAATCAATAATCTCTTAAAAAATATATAAAAATTTGGTCCCCCAATCAATGACTCTTGTTGGGCTGCCGCATTTCACCCACAAAATGCACAGTCAATCTACTTTACAGTATATTCTGTCACATGCATTTGAGACATCTCAAAAACGTGATAAGGCACAATATAAAATGCAAAGATAATTATTTTTATTATCATTAGACATCTCAGATTCAAATAGCTTACGAATGTACAAGTCAGCAAATACTCAGGTTCTTGTGTCTATTGAATGGTGAACAAACTGAACTACATGTATTAAGTGTAGCAACGGCTTTCAGTCAGAACTACAAGCATTTTACTCTGATAAAGGACTACAGTTAGTATTTACTCCAGTGGAGGATTAAGATCAGACTTATGAGATAAATTCTGTTTCTATTCAGTGTTTGTACAGACACCAATAGTGATCATTGCTATATGTGTTTCTGTGTCTAAAAGCACGGACTCATGTATTTATTCAACAGCAGGAAGCATTAATTCATACAACCAAATAAATATTAATGATCTACTTTTAACATATGGCATTGTGCGTTCACATCAACACTCTATAAAAAATGCAACCATTTTTTACCCAAGGTGGAAGAGGAGGCACTAAGGTCATTCTGAACTCCAGTGAACAATGGTGCTTTGCCTGTAATTATTTATTATTTGTCTAACGACCTCAATGTGTCTATGAACCTCGTTCACTGTAATGTAGAATAAATTCACAAAATGTGGATACTGTAGTGGGAAGCCCTGTGGCTAATTTGATAATAATAATAATAAGTCTTGCATTTGACACAGCGCCTTATTGAGTGTTTGGGATGTCTCAAAGCGCTTCGCAGAATATACTGAATATAGTGAATTGACTGTACATTTTGTGAGCGAAATGAAGCACAGCAGTGTCCCACAAACGGTCTTTTTTTTATATCAAATCACCCAGCCTACCATTACTCCATCACATCATCAAGCAGCTCTTTATATATGAATCCAGTCTCAACTACCTTCCCATGCTGCTTCAACAGGTCATGGACCATGTAATAGTTCACAAGAAACCAATTTCAACACCTTTAGGTGGAGTAATAAAGCTTTGACATCCCTCAAAACTATGCAATGAATGATTGATCTAATGGGGGCAACAACAACGGCAACTTGCATTTATATAACAGAATGTGACCCACGACGACAAGACCAGTACTGTGAAATATAGAATAAGAATAATCCTTGTATTTTGATATAGCGCTTTCCATGTCTTCCAGACATCTCAAAGCGCTTCACAGAATACACTTTGAAAGTGAATTGACTGTATATATGTGGGTGAAACACGCCAGCCAATTGTGCACAGCAGTGTCCCACAAACAGTCATGGAATGAAGTGACCAATCTATTACGGTTTTTTTTGAGAGATTATTTTCAGAAGTCAGAATTTATTGGACAAAATCCCAAATAAATTAGAATAGCCTTCTGTATTATACCTTCAATTAAGCACTGGATTTACAGGATTGACAGCATTATCACGGGAGATTCAATAAATCAATAATTCAACAAATTCATTGATGGTTAGGTTAAACCCACAAGACGCATAGTAACTTCACAACTATTGATAAAATTTCGCAACCAAAACTTTTGAGAGCTCAGTGGTTAGAGCACTCACCTTACAAGCGAAAGACCTAGGTTCAATTCCAGGCAGGACGAAACCTTGGGCAAGTTTCTTTACTTCACATGCCTAATAATAATCCCTTACATTTTTTTAAAAAAATTGGTCCATTTCAATCCACGACTGTTTGTGGGATACTGCTGTGTGCAATTGGCTGCCGCGTTTCACCCACATATATACAGTCAATTCACTTTACAGTATATTCTGTGAAGCTCTTTAAGACATCTAGAGGATGTGGAAAGTGCTTTTTCAAATGCATGGATTACTATTGAAAAAGCGTTCTACAATTACCCCAAATGTTGACAGGGAAATGCTGTTGGATGAAAATTGTCTTTATTTCCCTCTTTTCTGAACTATTTTGTTGCTTTTTAAGCTTGAGGTTACTGCAATCAGGATCTAAGATACAGAAAAGCAATTAGCAGCCCCTACTGAGAAATAATGATTCCTGTAGATGAAATCGACATCAATGTCCAAATAGTCTGAAAATTCATAATTATATTATACATAAAACAGGACTATAAGTCTTTTAATAGAAGGGGAAAACAATGAATAGACTCAGCATCAGCATCAGGCAATTAAGAGCACATCAGGTCATTCACTTCGCACCTCACTGAAGCCTTAGGTTTTGAACCAGCAACTGGCTTTCAGGGCAATGGGATCTTTAATGTTCACCTGAACAGGACCTGAGTTTCAAGTTCTCATTCGATGCATGGCATGTCCAACATTGCAGCACATTGTTGCCTGGGAGGAAAACAAATGTGTTACATTGAGGATGGTAGCACTCTAAACCCTTTAAATGTTTGAGGAGGGACAAGAACAAGATATTGTGAGCAAAGGCTCAATGACCTTAAAAGGCCAGCTTCGCTAACAAAGATGTAGGTTTAAAAAAGCTTTCACCTTCCTTTTCATTGGAAAGCAGTGAGTATTTTCCAGGCTACAGATTTAATCAGAGAAAGCGGTAATAATATTGCAACAAAAATGATATTGTAATTTTATGGAGTCAAAATTACAAAACCTAAACAGATCACCACGGCTTTATTCATGAGCAATTCTTGAGGATGGATTCAGAATATCTAGAACAACGGCATTTAGATTTGATTTAATAGCTTCGAAAGCCGGCATAGAGAGATCAAAATGTTTAAATGAGCTGAAAAGTTCCCGTACAATGAATTTATGTTTCAGTTGGATAGTTCGGTTTAAGAACTAGGACAGGTGGAATGAAGGTTGAGGCAAACAGCTTGCACCCATCTGAATGTAGTCATAACCCAACCGAATATTCAAGCAATTTAAAATTGTAAACTCTGTTTACTAAGATGAATACATTAAAAGAGTTGCACGCTGAACGCCTTCCATCAATGAGAAGTGCCAGAGAATAACGCAGGAATATGGAACAGAAACCAAGCTGTGAAGTTAATAACCCCAAGTATATTGTCCATCTGTCTGAGGGGAAAAGTCACTGGTCATTAACAAAGTTTAAAATATTACAAGCGCTCAATGCCAATCATGCTTGATACAATAATAATTATCATTTCTTGCACGTACGGCTTTGCTCTCATATGCAAAGCCCGAGTCAAGTTAGCTTTAAAACATTGCGATTACCAGCTGCACGGTAGCGCAAGTGGAAAGAGTGAGTGTTTCTTCCCCAACAGATGGTCGTGACTTTGACCCACAGGCTTTGCTGTCACTCAGACCTGCCTGCCAGAGGTCAGATGCTTCATCGAGGGCAGTGGAGTGTTTTCGCCTTCAGGGAAGGCAAGAGATGGCATTTGCCTGGTACAATTACCTAACAGACCCATTAGAACCGCATTTATAGAGGATTACGCAGCCCATTCTGCCCACTACCCACCCTATTCCCAGCTGCTGGATGTGGGGATGTGATGCATCAGGAGAATATTAGAATGGGAACCGGATTTAATTACAAATGAGCTTAATAGAATAGCAGCAGGAAACCTAGCAGCGTAAATCTTTCAATTTGTCGGTTTACGGCGCACAGTGAATTCAAAATGGTAAATAATAATAATCCTTGCATTTGCTATAGCGCTTTTCACATCTTCTAGATGTCTCAAAGCGCTTCACAGAATATACTGTAAAGTGAATTGACTGTATATTTGTGGGTGTATATTTGTGGGACACTGCCATTTGTGCATGGCAGTGTCCCACAAACCTTCGTGGATTTAAATAACCCATTTATTATTGTTTTTTTTCGCTTGAGAGATTATTATCAGGTGTGTGTGGCCCAAGGTTTTGCTCTGCCTGGAATTGAACATAGGTCACTCACTTGTAAGGCGAGTGCTCTAACCACTGAGCTACAGGACTCTAACGTATCCCAGGTATTTAAGCATTCCAGGACGCTACCCCACGCGAAGAACACTATATAAATGCAAGTTGTTGGTGTTATTCACTGTTCAGAGAGAAATACTGATGCAGAATTCAGTGCAATCATTTGGATACTTTAGAGAAATGGGACAAGGTTCCTAAGGAACTGATCTCAACCACAGACTTTTAACAGGGCTATAGGGAGCTAAGTCAAAACTAGAGTCACACCATTCATTCATCCCACCAGTATTGCCCACTATTTTGTGTTCAGGTTGTTACTCTAATGTTCCAAATTACAAAAGATGCGTTCTTAACATCGAAATAGCTGTTGCTTTATAAAGACCAGTGAGTTTTAATGCTTGACAAATTGACCCTCAGGATGGACGGATTAGCAATTGTCTTCTTGGGTCATGTTTACAAATCCGAATCCCCATTTTGCTACGATTTTCTTGTTTCGAGTAACTGTTTATAATGGAATCGTGCGTCCAATTATTTTTTTTTAAAAGCACACTTGAACCTTTCAATTTGAGAGGCGTCTCAGAGAGCTCGACGCGATTTAACTGTAAGGTGTAGTGACTGCGTCTTTTGCAGTCAATTTCCGCACGCCGATGTCCCATAAATAGCCACCATGTGAAGGAACAATTTGATTGTGGTGACAACGTATGTTCAGAGAGTTCAAGTGACTCCACAACCCTGTTTGCCATGACTGCGGAGCCTTGAAGTTGCTGCATTGGATCCCATAGATATTTTCACAACATTGTGTTGTTTGCAGAGGCAACTGAAATCAGTTATCCGTCCTCCTTAATGCCAACAACAAGGTATTGACTACTGCGGACGATTGATTTAGTGACAGTGACAATTGATGCAGTTGATGTGTGACAATCTGCAACGGGATTAATAATAGTTTTGGAATCAATAAAAGTATACTGTGCTCTGTGATTAAACAATTGCTCACCCTCAGGAAAGAACACAGTCGATATATAAACTATTTACATCTTAGCCAAATATTTAAAAACACAGAAAGGGACGGATCAAGAGCCATTGACGTATGAAACAGAACTAGTTTGCCCAGCAATTTGTGCATTCTCTTACTCAACAGGTATAACCACAGGTAAATAAATCCAGTTCCTTCTATCAAGCCACTTCAAACTTATTTTATTTTTGGGTCAGGTTGGTGAGAGTCAGGTCTGATGGAGCCCAGAGTGTGAGTTGGGTTACTGCTGAGTCTAACCCGGTAAAACCACAAATTCCACACAATGATATGAACTGCCTGACAAGCTCCCCCACTACTTGCCCATCCTAGGGCCAACCTACCCATTAGTGCTTCACGCTAGGAATCTGCACTTACCCAGCATCATACATTCCCAAATAACGTGGCTGCGAGCTTCTGAGATGGTAATGCAGAGGACTGAAAAGTTTTCGTCCTGTTAAGCAAAACGTGAGCATCATTACACCACATTGGAATGAAAGAGACATCCTAGGTGGTCATCTGCCTGCTGCGTGGTACTTTACAGAAGAAAAGTCAGATGAAAAACACAATTATTATTGCCAGCTAGACAGCTTGTTGAACTGACAGAATTAGATTTGCTAAGTGGCTGTCCTGCTGACAAAACAGCATTAGTCTTTTGTTAATACAGTACTTAGGACTAAATTTACTTAAAATTGATCTGTAGGACTGCATTACCCACACTGGGAGGAGATGGGCCAAGTCTTGGTAACAAAAGTTTGATTTATTTATTCGCCATTGTCCATCAGATCACCAAGCCTCTGAAATTTAGAAATGTTATTTGCAAAGGAACATGATTTGAACACAATTATACAGCTTCGATCTTAATGCACTGTATTGTGGGTTGTACAATAGATTGGAACGTTATTTTTTGATCTCCAGATATGAATTGCCCTAAACAAGTTCAGAACATTTTGCTCACATAGTGCCCTTCAAAACAGGCTAGCAGTTCGGAGAGAATTAACGCTGGCAGAGCCCGGGGGTTGGAGAAGGTTGTCTTAGAAGATCGGCCAAAGAGAAAGTACTTCAAGCGTGATCTAAAAAAAGGGAAGGAGGGAGCGAGGTGGAGCGATTAAGGGTGTATTTGGCTGAAAGCATGACC
This sequence comes from Hydrolagus colliei, assembly GCA_035084275.1. Classification (NCBI taxonomy): domain Eukaryota; kingdom Metazoa; phylum Chordata; class Chondrichthyes; order Chimaeriformes; family Chimaeridae; genus Hydrolagus; species Hydrolagus colliei. The sequence goes on along the minus strand of CM068762.1, from coordinate 8,470,927 downwards.
GGTAATGGTGGAGCTGACGGGATGAGGGTCAAATAGGAGGCCACAACCAGTTGAACTGAGGCAGCAGGTGGTGGAGTGAGGAGTAAGCAGATCAGAGAGGTAGGGAGGTGCCAGGGCGTGAAGGGATTTGTTGACAAGTGTGAGGATCTTGAAGTTGATCTGAGAGAGGGAGACTGGTGCAATGGGGTACAGAGTTTAGAGTGGGTAAGTTTATGGGCGGTGGAGGTCCAAATGAGTTGGATTTTGTGTATAGTGGAGCTGGGGAGACCAGCGAGGAGCTCATTGGACAAAAGCTTGGAGGAGGGTCTTGGCTTCATTGGGTGTAAGGTACAGGGTGAGGTGGGCACTGCGACAGATGTGGAGGAAAGTGGTATAGCTTTGAAACATTACAAATACAATGCCAATTCCACATTCAGATTTTCTTGAAGTAACATTTCATATTTCAAGTGCCCTAGTCTTTCATTCCTAGTTTCCTTGAGCAATTATTCCAAGCAATCTGTACGAAAAAACCACTTCAAAAATTTGCATTTATATAGCACCCTTCACGCGAGGTAGAGTCCCGAAGCATTTCACAGCCCAGCTGACGAGCCAGGTGGGGAGGGAGGGGGTATAGCAGAGGGATTGAGGGAGAGAGTTGCAGAGTTTCATGGGGTAGTGGCTGAAGGCATGGCGGAACGGAGGGCACAAGGGACAATTAGGAGGCCAGAGCCAGATGAGCAGCGGGGATAAGCAGGTCAGATGGATAGGGAGGTTTGAGGAAATTAAATGATTCGAATACAATTACATGATTAAGAGATGATGGCCCGACTATTCACTCGCTAGCCTTTCATAGATCACCATCTTAACCATAAATGATAGCTTCCACTCATCTTATTGTCATCACTGAAAAATAGCAAACCACACTTGTCAAACACACCATCTCACTACATCTGCAACCACAGGAGAAGCATGAGATGATGTGAATCATGAATCAAGCTAAGATCCTCTCCACAGTCTTCTCCCAGCAGGGGATTCGGGAGGGAGCTCAGTATGCACAGCAAACAAACAAACTTGGGCATTTAATATGCAGTTGAGAATACACAAAGCCTCTAAAACAAAATATTTTGTCATCTAACTTCAGTGTTTCTTAATGGGATTCCTTGCAAGTTCCTGCAAGGTCAGATGATAGAGTTGAGTCCTTATTTGAGGTAACTCTGAGCTTCTACTGGGAATAAGCATCCCAATAAGAAATGTCACAAATTAAACACCTTAAAACATTTTTAAATTACAAATATATTTGACCCTATTGCTGTTCTTGGGGTAATTTTATGTGAGACCAAAAAATAGATGGCGAAAATCCCTAACCCATCACCTAGTGACACTTTTGTCCACATATCAACACAGTTCCCCCTAATAACCGGTGAATAATTAGCGATCTCCATTTCTTCATAAGCTTTCCAAGATAATGTACAGCGTTTGCACGTAGCCCAGTAAACTTCTGATAACTCCTCAGTCTGAGGGAAAAGGACTCAATGGCAAGTTGGGAGTTTGTGTGAATGCAGATGAATAAATACAGTAAATGTGGCTGGCATACTGACAGCGTGATGGCATAAGGGGGCGAATTATCATGAGTTTACTGTAAGTTTACTTTTCCTAGGTATTGCTTTTAACTTTCTTCCCCTTAACTCTCGCTAAACTTAATTTTTTTAAAAAAGTTAACTAGTGACAACAACAGCAACAACTTGTATTTATATAGCATCCTACATGCGGGATAGTAACCCTTCTTTATTAATAAAGAACTCAGTGCGTTTTATAATAGACTCAACCGTCAACCTGAGCTGCTTTCTCTCTAGTTGCCTTGACTGCAGCGTCTCAACACCATTCATCCAGCAGAAAAAGGTTTTCAGCTCTCAGTGTTTGGTGATGAAGTGGGATCATTAAGGATAATCAGGCAGCTGTTACTGCAACTGGAGACGGTCGTTGCTGGTGTTTAGTCAGACTAATTGAATACAAAAGAAGATGCAGAATTTGTCATTTTTTAAGCAGAACATTATTCAGTGACTGAAGAAAAATTAGTTTCCAACAAATGGGAATAGTTCATTGCCCACTGAATTGATCACACAACTGGATTCTGTAATCGGCTCTTAATCTTTGCCAGGGCTACTGCCACTGATGTATATGTTTTTCACATTCTGAGGGGATCCTATAAATCTTATGGGAATTTACTTAATTTCGCAGTGTTACTCTGTCCGTGTTTTATGCATCCCTGTGCCAAAGACCTTCACTGCAGAAAAATAAATTTTATTTTCCTTTCCTAGCCAATTTTCCTTTGCTAGTTGACCTTAGATAATTTGTCTTGGGTATTTTTCTTTTTAAAAAATTGAATTAACAAATAAAATATTTAATGAGTGCTTATTTTACACTGTACATTTTTAAAACAATAACTACTACTTAAAGCAGAAGTAAAGGCAATTCATTAATAGTCAAACTTCTGTTCTCTTTGTATGATGTGAAATTAACTCGATACAACAGCAGCAAAATTACATTTGTAGTCGGGAGTACATGTGGCCAAGCAAGTTATTGGATGGACAAATTTGCTATCGGGCATGTGTGTTCCTCTTCCCACCCCCACCCTAATCTCAAGTGACATCACATTGACTCAGTCTGCCATCAATTGGGAACAAGCCAATAAATAAGGTCAACTAAGAAATTACATTCCTTTAAAGAATAAATCCCTTCAAAGTACTGTATGTTGCAAAACAGAGGGTTAAGATGGCATTTGAGCTACTAGGTTTATTGATGAACTTTGTTTTCAATGCTCGAGAAAGTGGCCGAGTTGATAGTTTTTTTTAGTTCTTACTTGTGTATTGTGTGACTATACTGGTTCCCATGTTTAGGCCTAATGTGATCTTGGAACATGCAATTATGGTACCAGATTATTTGTAATCATAATATTATAATCCTTGCATTTGCTATTGTGCCTTATTATGTCTCAAAGCGCTTCACGGGATACACTGCACAGTGAACTGATTGCGCATCTTGGTTGAAAGACAGCAACCAACTGCGCACAGCCATGTCCCACAAATAGTTGTGGACGAGTGACCGAATAATAATAATTATTATTGTTTTTGTGGGGAAGCATGCGGATGTAGGTGCTGTATCAAATGTAAAGATTATTGGAAGCGATGCAAAGCAAACAGTTGAAGTCATAACATTCACTGCAATTAACGAGATGGATTTCTTCATGTGGCATGACTTGGTTGTGTAATGCACTCTATTTTGCGTCTGCTACCTGATCGCACTGGTATGCAAAGCACTAAAAGTGTGGGCTGTGTAAAACTATTGACAGTGGCTGGTTTGTACAATGCTGATGCAGGGAATACCACTGAGTTTATCTATGACAGAAATTCAGAATAATCCAATTGTTTACTGCTATATAGGGGCATCAGTAAATGTTAAGAGTGTTGACCAAAGCACTTCATGCCTTGGATAGATGGTTTACTAAAATATGTTAGTATTCCTAGGATAATAAAAGCACAATATAGCAAATCTTATTCTCACAAGGTGATTTTTCAGTGCCAAACAGGTTTATGGGGGGAAATCAAACACATTGTAGATTTTTACTGAAGTACATACAGTACTTTGGAAGTTTGCACCAAGCCCTGTGAGTTCCTGCCATGTAGCAGATTATTTTAATGAATCCCTTTCAATTCCCAAAAAGTTCCAAAGGGTGAATTAGCAGCACCAAGCTATTGAAAACCAAACAAACGATGACACACAAGTACTCTTAGACATGGAGCTTTTCCTCAGAGAAACGTTCAGTAATATCAGTGATTCAGGAAAGGGAGCAATAACTGAAACGGCAATCAGAATTACCAGATGGTTCTTCAAAAGGATGTTTCTACTTTAAACAACCAAACAAGAGCTCACCATATAATCCTTTGACTTGGCGTATCACATTGGAAGGTTAGTAATAACAACAATCCTTGCATTTGATATAGCGCCTTATCACATGTTCAAGACGTCTCAAAGCACTTCACAGGATATATTGTAAACTATAGATACTGTTTATTCGTGGGCAAAATGCCTTGAAGAGTCTCACAGGATTTTACCGTAAAGTGCAGTGACTACATGTATTTCCCGGTCAATTTGGACACAGCAATAATGGCCCACAGACACAGAGCCATTAAACGAGTGACCAATTTTTTTTTTTTTATCTGGGAGATTGTTAGCCCAAAACATCAGGAGAAACCTGTTCTCCTTTCATGTAGCGCCACAGAATCTTTAACGTTCATCTGATAGGGCAGATGGGACCTCGGTCTGTCATCTTATCCGAAAGATGGCACCTCCGACAGTGCAGTGAAGCCCCAACACCACAGTGAAGTGTCATCTTAGACTTAGACTACATGAGTTCCAAGTCCCGATGTGGGGGTTGTGAACCCACAACCTTCTGACTCAGAGTTGACAGTGTTACCTACTTTAAATACTACGTGCTATCAAATTTAAATAGTTGGGGTGTTTTTTTTGCACAATTCCTCAAAAGAGGAAGGGCGATTTCAGTTTTAGTGTCACTAAGAATTCGCCTATCACCATTTTGAGACGAAATATCCCTTAACATTTGACAGCTGCAAGGCCTCATAGCTGAGAGCACACACTTCCGTATGACATTATAGAGCTTTTAATGAATACACCGGCTTGTAATTAATGAGGTGGTACAGTTGATTTAAAATAAAATAGAGCGAATATAAAAGCAATGAAGGCTCCCCAAACAGACATTTCCCAACTCAGCCGGTCTCTATTGCCTTGGAAACTGAAAGCTTTGCATCTGATAGTGTACATATATTTTCTTGTCGATTCTTATTTTGCACTCATCAGAAATAGCACCCGCTTGTTTAGCTGAAGCCAGTTTTAACTGATTTACCTGATTTGCCGATGCAGCCCGGGAACTAGCTATTCACGGGTACATACTCTACTACGCTGTAAGATTAATGCGAAGCCATGGACTCCTCTGGCAATCTGCAGCAACATTGTGGGGTCTATAGCAAGAGTATTGAACAAAACGTGCTAAAAACTGCAATTCCATTCAGACCATCTTTCACTTGTCAAGTGTTCGGCATAGAAATGTTAAGCTATTGATCTACCATGGATACGCACACCTCGTAATTACAACGTGTCACTGAACAATTCTGTGATTGAACATAACTTTATCAGTTTGAAGTCCCATTGCTTATTTTTGCGGTAGCATCAATAATTAATTGCTTTCAATCAATGGCTCCATCCTCGAAGTGAGGGAGCCTGACATTGAAATGATAAACGAGCTAACCTTCTCCAAGCCTGATCATTTCCCCCGCCCCCCCCCCCCCCCCCCGTCTCAAGTTTGGTTTCTCTGTTTGTTTCCCTTCCGCCAAGTTCAGCCCGCGTTGTAAATTATAGCAAAATCGCATTCAGTTCACACAAATGACGATGTAAAAACTTGGTTAGGGCTCGAGAACACTGCAAGCCTTCGTTCAATTTTATTTTCCAACAACCTGTGCGTTAATACATACTTGGGTCTCGCTGCCACTACCACCCATCTTGCAAGGCGAGTGCTCTAATCACTGAGCTACAGGACTCCACGATAGAACAGAAACACTCCGTAGAACAAAAACACAGTGTAAATTGGATGTATATATTATCTAAACAAGTACAGTACCACCCTTGGAGTCATTCTTTACAAAGAGGGTAATTAATGACAGGCACAAGCTGCCAGGAAGAGTGCATGGGACACTGGACTCCCTTAAAAAGCCGCTTGGTGCTGTGATGGAAGGATGGTCGCGTGAGTTTTAGGATGAATCACTCAAACTAATCCTGTGATCGTTTGATCTAAGAGCATAAGTGTAACTACCTGCAGCTTCACTTCCACAATTTCTAATAAAGTTATAACGTTACATACCACCTTCCAATCAATCACGCATTATTTTATGCGTAAACTTACGATTCTATAATAATTACTTAATATAATTGATTGATCCATTAAATTCTATAACCCAGTTTGTGTTCCTAATATAATGATCTGATTTTTTTTTACCATGTATATCTTGTGAGCTGCAGGCAACTACACAGTGTGAACGGCCTTGGCTTCAAAAGCCATGGATCAGTTCATAGCCATATGGACAAATGCTTGTTAGCTTGAGCAACAAAAATACATAGTACCTAACAACAACAACAAAATTACATTGGGAGGATGTCCCAAGGCGCTAGGTTAATCTTGTGGATGAAGCGCTCTGAGGTGTTTCAATGACATGACAACAACGTCTTGTATGTTTGGTACCCCTCAAGCAGGGCAGCATCCCAGAGCCAAAGTGATAAGACACGACATCAAATACAAAGATTATTCTCATTACACTAAACTACCACAGCGCCGAGGGCTGTCCACTGCCAAAACCATAAACACATGTGTAAAATGAGTCCGTAGTCACTTGAGCTCATTTCCCTTCAGTTGCATCTTAAGTCAAGCAAAGAGAGGGATCCTGCCTCATTTGTTATCACTCTTGTGATCAGCAAATCATGACTAATATTCCACAATTTTGTCAATTGGCTTGTTTTATCCATTTCCTGCTCAAATGGAGGGAATAATGTGAGGAAAAATTACCAGGGGAAGCAAACCGTGCGTTAAAACCAACCGTTCGGACCATTAACTGTTGGCTGAGCGGTCTTTGTCCCCTTCCCTTCCCCCCCCACCCCCCGGCCACTTCGCCACCCCTACCACCCCTACCACCCACCCACCATGGGCACTGTGCTGAACTGTGTCTTCTTTCCAATTGGTGACAGTGCAATGTGACACTATGTTCAATATGGCATCGACACATGGAACTCACTGGGATCCGTACAATCTCTCTCTTTGTGCTCCAGTTGAAGAAGAATGAGCGGGAGTGCCCATTACACACACTCAACACTTTTAGTCCTTACTATTAGGGTTATGTGGTTTGCGCATAGATGGGAACTGAAATAAGGGGTTGGCATGCAGTGATCTGTCGCTAAGACACGTAGGAACCTATGATATTTGTGTTCCTATCTTAATTACTGTGTTTGGTAACATTTCTATTCTGTCTATTTTAATAGCTTTGCAGGGTGCATACGGAAGTGGCTAGCCTATATTATCTGTGTAGCCAAATGCTGTATCAATATGCCAAATGATTCTTCTGTATTCATTCTAGTTCTTCCAAGACTCTGGAAAAGAAGAACAGTTTTCCTTGAGGATATTTCCTGCTCTAATTCCACAGCTGCAACAAACCTCCTTGAACTTATGCTTCTGCTGTTCAGCCAAGGACTGATGAAATCTCTGCCAGAAATGCTACTGCAAAAGATGAGAACTGTTTCCAAAGATCATTTTCAAGGACAAAGTCACATATTTTATCCAAGACATTCAAAACATCTTGATGTCTCGTGGACCATAACGCAAATGGTAAACTTGCCTGACACGTCTCTAGGGGACTGAAAGATTAACAATGTGCTTTCTGACTGCTAGTGCATGGAGCTGTAACTTGTCTATGGAGACCTGACCCCAGGGAATCTTCCACATGTTTGAATGGATGAGCTCAAAGGATGGCCAGGGTTTCTAAAATGCGCTTTATTTTCCTGCAACACAGCAGGTACATCCTATCGCAGTGCACTAAAAATATATAAAGCAATATGTAACCAAGGGCTGCGCAGAAATCAGGAAGCGTATTTTATCATGCAAAGGGTGGTGGAAATCCTGAATTCTCTCCCCCAAAAGGCTGCGGATGCTGGATTTGTTCAACTTTTCGAGATTGACGTGGATAGATTTTTAATTGTTCAAGGTATCCTGTTCCTATGTTCCTATGTTGGGAACGTCCCCCCCCCCCCCCCCCCGATGTGAAAGCCGCCGTTCGAATGTAGTTTTGTTGTTGTTGTTATGTTCTCATGGAACTAATAATTTCCCGTTTGAAACTGTACATAGTGTGTCATAGTGTGAAATAGTTCCTTCAAACTACTATTAATAATAAATCGGTCACTTCAGCCCATAACTATTTTGTGGGACACTGCTGTGCAAAATTGGCTACTGCATTTCACCCACAAAATATACCGTCGAGTCACTTTACAGTATACTCTGTGAAGTGAGACGTCTCAAAGGCATAATAAGGCACTATGTCAAATGCAAGGAATATTACCATATATTACTTTATTATTATGATAAAGTAACTGTTAAATATTGAGAAGTAAATCAAAGCATAGATGCCTATCAGGTTCTAGGAGTTAGTCAGTCACTTAGGAGCCTCAGTTGTGTTTGTAATCTAATCTTATAATCTAATTTTTATCAACATCATTCACCATATTGTCAGCTCAGTTGCGACATTCACAGCAGAGTTATTACCAGGTAAAATTACAAGTATCAAAGAGATTGTATTGGATTTGATCTGGTCCCTGTCATACACTGACAGGATTCAAACTTTATTTTGAATAGCTTTTGTAGAACAGAGACTGATTACATCCATTTTGTTGACCTGTAAATGTATAAAAACGGTTTTACAATTATAGATAATAGTGCTATTTCAGTTTACATGATACATTTAATTTTCCATTCAATGTGGGACCATTTATTTTCATGCTCACAATATTTTCATTCTGTGGAGCTCCTGTGACTCAGTGATTAGAGCACTTGTACTGCAAGCTGGGGAGACCAAGCTTGGGAGACCTGTGTTCGAATCCAGGCAGGTCAGGGCAAAACCTTGGGCAAGTTTCCTTACTCCACACGCCTAATAATAATCCCTCCCCCCAAAAAAACACACTAATATAATTGGTCATTTCAATCCACGACTGTTTGTGGGACACTGCTGTGTGCAATTGGCTGCCGTGATTCGCCCACAAATATATACAATCAATTCACTTGACAGTATATCTGTGAAGCTGCTTTGGGACGTCGATAAGATGTGAAAAGCGCTATATCAAATGCAAGGAATTATTATTATTCTTGTCTGTATCCCACTGTTTTGCCACTAAAATATAAATCATCAAAATCATCAGTGCATTATGTCAAAATACAAAGAAATATAAGTATTGATAGATTTGTTGATGTACGTCAGGGTTTGAATATATTTACGAGGAGCTTCATTTTAATAAATAATAATCCATATCAAATTATAACCATAATAATTTGATATAGCATTTTTCATTTCAGGGGCATCTCAAAGTGTTTCACAGACCTTTACTGTAATGTGAAGCGAATTGTGTATTTTGTAAGCAAAATGCGGTTGCCAATTTGCCCAAAGCAACGTTCCACAAGAAATAACCATTTTTATAATAATATTAATCCTTCCATTCATCAGAGTGCTTTTCACATCCTCTAGACGTCTCAAAGCGCTTCACAGAATATACAGTACTGTAAAGCGAATTGACTGCATATTTGTTGGTGAAACGCGGCAGCCAATTGCGCACAGCAGTGTCCCAGAAACAGTCGTGGATTGAAAGTGACCAATTTATTATAGTTATTTTTGGGGGGGACGGATTATTATTAGGCATGTGGAGTAAGGACAACTTGCCTTACTCCACTTGCCCAACTTGCCCAAGGTTTCACCCTGACCTGTCTGGATTCGAAACACGGGTCTCATGCATGTAAGGTGAGCGCTCTTAGCACTGAGCTACAAGACGCCTCAAACCCACAGTCTAGATCATGTGGAGCTTCATCACACAACATTCTAACTCCAAGGCAAGTGTTCTGCCAAATGCTGTCACCACAATAGTTAAGAACTAGTTTGCCGCAGAGTACATTACAGTAAAGACTAAAATGTATAGAATTTGTCCTTAAACCTGGCTTTATTACGAACAGCTAGTGCTCAACAGATCCCGGAATGAGCCTATATACTGCACGACATCAGACAATTTACATGCATACGGTGGCCTTTCGCATCGTTGTGACATCTCAAAGTGTTTAACCGGATACACTGTAGAGTGAATTGTCTGTATATTTCATGTGGCAAAACCGTCCACTTCAGGAAAGCAGCGAGTCTCCTCCTCTTTATAAACAGGGAGCGAAAATTGACATTTCAACAGCTGGTTGAGTTTCATTTTGCATTCACAAAACCATGGTGTTAAATCCTCTGAGCTGAGCGCTAGCTCCCCACCAAGCACAGCGCAGCACAGCGCACCTGCTGGTTTGGCTTCCACTCAAAAAAACATGCTGAAACACAGATTCACTTTCATTGTGCTTCGAGGTGCGGACACGTGTGAACACTCGTTCGGGTTTTTGGAGCTAAGCTTACTTCAAAGTTATCTTTTTTTTTCTATGACCCGTATCCTATTAGCATCAGACAGGTGCTAACAGGTACACAAGAGGATGATAGACTTATTGAATACATTGCTTTATGTGATGATGGGAGGATTATAGGATGAGCATTCTTCGATGATGAGATCCAATGGGCCAAACGGCTTTCTCTTGTAGTCTTTACGAATCCAGGGCTGACCCTCTCTCTCTGATGCTTACCTCGTACTGAATGAGCCGGATGGCTTTCCTTTCCAAAACCACACATATTCTCTAAAGCAGTTTTAGATTTCACCTGCTGTATGTTTAGGTAGGTTCAATGAATCAAACCCTATTTGATTTAGGAGTCCTGAAACATATTGGTTAGAGCACTCACCTCACAAGCGAGAGGCAAGTTTTCATTCCCAGGCTGGGCAAAATATACTGTCAATTCACTCACCATGCAGTATATTCTGTGAAGCAGGTTGAGTCAACAACAACAACTTGCATCTGTATAGTGCCTACCACGCTGTCTCAGAGCGCTTCACAATGATGGAGCCCAAGGTCAAGTCATTTGGAGCGCGAAGTTGACCGTTGAAGAGAAAGGTCTTCAGGTGCAAACTGAAGAAGAGGAAGGACTAAGTGAGGCAAAGGTGTTGAGGGAGGAAGTTCCAAAGTTTCACGGCATAGTGTCTGAAGGCACGGCTGCCGACAGTAGAGCGGAGGATTCTAAGGATAAGGAGGAGGCTGGATCCAGTAGAGAGGAGGCAGCGAGTACTGCTGTGAGGAGAGAGGAGATTCAAGAAGTAGGGGGGCTGCAGAGGGATTTAACCACAAGAATGAGAGTTGTCTTGAAGGTGTGAAAAAATACTATATCAAATGCAAGGATTATTATTATAACATATTTTCTGAAAAACAAATCTCTTTCCTAACTTTTAAAGTAGACTATTCAAGTCACTCGACAATCAATTTTCTCTTTAACATTTTGAGAAATGCCTGAATCAAAGGGCATTTTTTTGGGCAGTATAAAGAAAAGTTTTAAAAATCTGCAATCGACAGCCACGAACAATGTTTCCCACACTACATAAATCCATCCTCCTTCCAGCAGCATGCAAAATTGTCTATTTTTTTCTTGCATATTGTGTCGCAGTATTGTTTGCCAAATGTTAATGGTGAATATTCAAATTATACATTTGAGCAGCTGAATACAGTCAGCAAAACAACAGTTCACACACACCGCATCAATGTTGAAATCGCAAACCAAAGCTCTTAATCAACAGGAGTGGTACTGCTTTTTGCCAACTATATTGTAGACACTGCAAATATATTCCAATTAAGTTACATGTGGCTTTTTAAAAAAAAAGACAGAAAGCTTGTTATTAAAATAAGAGCTGCCTATTTCAGGTATCTAGGAGAAGAAAATGCACATTCTAACATTTTTTTTGTTTTGTTTTAAAGATCATCCACACAAACAAGAAACTTGATCAGATGCTCTATAGACCCAGGAATAATCAATTGACCATCAATCATAGGGGGGAATAGTCATCCTAAAGTATGGTTCTGGGTTTACTTTTTTTACTTCTATTTTAAACATTTCATATCTCTATAAGGTCCCGTATCTCAAAGATATCTTCTCTCAAGTCTGCCAGCTTTCTCATGTCATGACTCACACATGTTATTGGCTTAACGTCCATCTTGTTCCGACAAAGGCGTTTCATGCAGGCTAGAATTTCACCCTCTTGCTGTGTGCGCAAATTGGCTGCCAAGTTCCCCCAGAAAACAGACAGTCACGACACCCAAAGATAAAACTCTGTGAAACACTTTGAGACTTTCTCCCAATCTGAAAATCACTGTATCAAATGCAGGGCTTGTTATTAATTATTATCATCAAACGCTCTCAGTTCTAGTGAAACTGATTAAGACAGGATTTAGGCAAGCAGCTGCTTGAAACAAGTTGGAACTCAAAGAGCAAAGAGAACTGTGAATTTTGGTCCATTGAGGTTTTTCCTTCCAGCTGGTTTGATAAAAACACCTGATAAAAAGGGCATATTGTACATTGTAGGAAATCATGTAAAATGGAGAGGGTTCAATACAAGAAAAAAATGTGTTTTTTTGTTGTAGCAACTCCTCAGCTGTCAAACCAAATGGGGACATAATGGAAGATGTGAAAGTCCAATTTGGGGAAATAATATCAATTTTAGGATGATTTACTAAAAATCTAGAAGCACTGGTATTAAAGATAAGGGATCAGCACTCCGGCTAGTGCATAGAGACTATAAAAAAAATCATAGAAAGACAAATAAATTTTTCTTCCAATTCCCACAAGCATAGAATTAATCTCAAATTCAAGTTTCTCTTGGTCTGAAGGGATGTGGTTTAGTCACTTGGGACGTGAAGATTGAGGATACACTCATTCATCACAGATACTGTCTATTTGGCATTTTTGTTTAAGAATTGAGCATCAATGGGCAAAACAACTCACTAAAATACATGTTGAAATTCCAAGGCAAACTCTCAGTTTGATTTTGGATACTCTTAAGCATCGTGATGGGTTTCCGTATGTGTTAGACACACAACCTGGCCAACAAAAAACTATGTACAAGTCCAAAAAAGAAGCAATTAAAAATTTGTCATTTTCAATCCACGGCTGTTTGTGAGTCACTGCTATGTGCAATTGGCTGCCGTGTTTCTCCCACAAATATGCAATTCACTTTACAGTATATTCTGTGAAACATTTTGAGACGTCTAGAAGACGTGAAAAGCGCTATATCAAATGCAAGGATTATTATTATTGTGATTATTATTTATAATAGTGGCAAAGAGAGGCAAATTAAAGCAAGTGAAGTGATCAAGGGTGCGAAATGTGAGGCATTCTTGGTTGTGTATTGTTATCAAGAAACTTTTTTCTTTTTTTTTTAATTTGAAAGAAGGCAACGAAAATCTTCCCGTAACACAATTTCAAAAATATTCTCACATTCGCAATGCCAATAAACACACGGAAATAAAAATTGTTGAAATAAAAACTGGAGCCAACAACCAAATATTAATTTAGAGCATTCCCTGAAGCACTTCTGGGTAGAGCAACGAGTTAGAAATTGGTTAGGATGTCCGAAACTGAATAGAATTGTCAAGAATGATATGTCACAGATATAGGCCATTCAGCTCACCTTGTCTATGTTGGTATTGTATACAGCTAATTCAAAACTCTGCCGCCCGCATACTCACCTGCACCAAGCTTCGCTCCCCCATTACCCCAATGCTTACAGACTTCACTGGCTCCCTGTCCCTGAGAGGATCGACTTCAAGATCCTCATCCTTGTTTTCAAGTCCCTCCACTCCTCTGCACCCCCCTACCTCTCTGATCTCCTCTCTCCCCAAACCAGCACCCGCTGCCTTCACTCCACCGGGTCTGGCCTCCTCCATGTCCCCCCGAATCCTCCGCTCCACCCTCGGCGGCCGTGCCTTCAGCCACTACGCTCCGAGGCTCTGGAACTCCCTTCCTCACTCCCTTCGCCTCGCCCCCTCTCTTCCCAGTTTTAGGTCACAACTAAAGACCTTTGTCTTCGACCGCGCCTTTGGTCACCTTTCTACCCCTGCCCCTGGCTCGGTCCTGGGATCTACTACTGTGAAGCGCTCTGAGACGCCGTCCGGCATGGGGGGGCGCTATATAAATCCAAGTTGCTGTTGTTGGTTTTAATACTCTGTGTGAGTCTCCACCTCTCCTATCCCCCCGCATTCCTTTCTCCGTTACATATGGATCAAGATTCCTCTTAAATAAATTTTTATAATCCTTGCATTTTATATAGCACTTCATCATAGCTTTGAGACATATCAAAGCGCTTCACAAATTAGACTGTAATGTGAATTGATTGTATATTTTGTGGGTGTTGGTGCTTTTTACTTCAACCACAGATTGCCACAGTGCGTCCCACATTCTCACCACCCTGTGCTTGAACCCTCTTTTGTTAGCCCAACACTTTGAACTCAAGCTGGTTGACTCAAATCCAGTCAACTGCCCATCTAACTCTTTCTCCTCCACTTAAGGAAATCTATATCGGTATGAAGAAGCACTTCAATTTGATTGGACTTTCAAGGTCTCTTGTGACTAAGACAAGTCACAATTTCAATTTTCCTCGTGGAGAGAAAAAATAGATTGAAAATCCTAACATAAGGGAAGGGGGGGGGGGGGGGGGGGCGGGGAAGTGGAAAACAAAATTAATTTGTGATGAAGTGGCTGCAGATTATTTTTCTTTCCTCGAGTTCAAGGTCTTGGGACCTTGACTGAAAATGAAATCAGTCACGGTTAGAAGTGTACCGAAGGGGGCATTTGCAGGGGAAAAAAAACAAATCAGAAACCCGCGAATGAGCTTCTTGGAACACATTGGAATTACTGATGGAGTGAATGAAACGTTTGAAAACCGAATCTCCGTGTGGGATGCAAAAAAACGTAAAAAAATGATTTTCCTAAGCAACAATTAGCAAATCTTCATTCGGCAGCAGGGATTCTGTGTGCAATCAGAGATTGAGAGAGATTGATTTTGCAACAAAAGGTGTCTGCTAATCTGCAGAAACTTTCTTCCAAACTAAAATTATTCCAGTATGGGGGATGCTTTCAAAGATGATGGATGATGATTCCGACTCTGCAGAAATCTGTTAATACTCTCTCAAAGCATTTTGACTGTGAGGTTGATTGAGTATCATTACAGGAGTCCAAATAAATACCCATTTTCACTTCAGGCCGGCGCAAATCATTTGTCCAGAATTGCATTGTACTCTGTAATTCATGACTAAACTTTAAAAATGTAAAATGCCAATTCATTTTTTTTCTTCTTGCTGACAACTAAATTAATTAAATATTGATTTTAGTCGGGACTTTGGAGGCCAGGTAGGCCTGTTCCATACCAAACTGGCTTGTGCTTCATTCTGCAAGTGAAGCTTACATATTCACTCTACAATAAAGGCAACATACACAAAGGTGTAAAGGCGTCAAAGTTGTTTGTTTCGGTAAGCTTTATTGAGGAATGTTAATCCCTGCGTGCTTTAAACATTAGTTTTCTTGTTTGTTGGTTGCCTTTGGGATGGCGTTCTTCATAAAATAGCACTTTATTTTATTCTTCAGCACGCACTGAACCCAGTGACAGAGAGTGATGGAGTTGGGAAATGTACTGGTGCAATTGGTATGCAGTTTTCTTAATAATATAGTACTTGCATTTGTTGCAGCATCTTATCAAGTTGTTAAGATATCTCAAAGCACTTTAGAGAATATATTGTAAAGTGAATTTGTTGACGAAACGCAACAGCCCCAAACCAGCGGTGGATTGAGTGATCAAATTCTCTTTTATTTTATTAATTTGAAGGGATTATTTACCCCAGAAAGTGATCTGCCAATGAACCAACAAATGGGTTCCGACTTACTGTTAGGTAAACCGAGGTGCGTGGAGTAAGAAAACTTCCCTAAGGTTCTGCCTGCCTGGGAATCGAACCTGGGTTTCTCTGGCTCGCCGAATTCAGACGTCACTTTGAATGAATGCAGTTCCTTCGCATCTGCCTTGGGTCACCTGCCTTGGTTCAAACAACTTAACAGGAGAAGCAGTCAGTGGCAGTCTACACGCAGACCATGCCCCCATGTTGTAAACTGTGCTTGGCCGAGCCAGCTGCCATGGATAGCCGATGCAGTATGTGTGTGTGTGTGTACCCAGGAGAGACTACAAACCAGGATAGTGGTGCCCTGCTGCAAGCACATTTGCTCATAGATAACTGGCCTGTTCCACAGCTATCCACAGATGGTGTGTGGCACTCTGGGACATAACCCAAAAAAAAACAACAAGTAGAATTGAATATTCTCCGCACAGCACTGCCAGCCGCATGCTGTGAGTTACGTGATTAATGGGAACGGGCCCCTGACGCGGAGGGTCACAATTCCAATGCGTCACGCCACAATATTACCAGATTCCCCCGTACCTGTGCGTGTCGCGTCGTGTGTTCCCAATCCCGAGTAATCTCTCGAAGAGGAGTGGGATGGAGTCCCATAGGTGGAAGGCTGAAGAGAGGCTGAAGGCCCGACCACCGATGGTGAGGCAGGCCGGAGCCTGCTGAGCGGAGGAAGCGGACAGATTGGTTTAGGTCAGCAGTTCACAGAGGTAAGGTAGGAAGGAGCAAGGCTGCGGAGGGCTTTGAAGGTGAGGTCGAGGATTTTGAATTCTATCCTCTGAGCCTTAGAAATGATGATGGGGAGCCAAATGATGGGGAGCCAGTGGAGCCGGATGGGGCCAAGGGCGAGGGTGATAGGGTCACGGAACCTGAGGAAGGAGCTGCAGCTTGTGGAGGGAAGACAAGCAGGGGGTTGGTGTAGTCGAACCTAGATGTAACAAATTCTTGGATGAGAACATAAGAACATAAGAGTAAAGAGCTATATCAAAGGCGTCAATTATTAGAACAGAGAAGGGAGTGGGAGGGAGAGGAGGAGTCCGTAAACCTGTTTAAAAATTGGTATAATTTGTTAAAAGGATAGTACTTACAGGAAATGTTTAAAGTTGCTTTGTTCTGACACAGGTAAAAGTACAGAGAGCTGAACAAGTGGATCGGTAGTTTTTGTAAATAGAAATGACATAAAAATCATCATTTGGTTGCCATAGTAATCAAATCTAATTCTAAATTTGATTGTGTTCTTCTGTATTTTCCCCCAATTGTAAATTCAGTTCAAATGTGTTTTTTCAAAGTAATTACTTTTTAAATCCACTTTGCTTCCTGGCGATTTAAGGTTCAGTAATTATCTCAGGCTTCATTATGCAGAGTCAAATGAGCTAAACGTTAATTTAATATAAAATGGTCTCACATTATCTCGTTAACATCAATGAGCAGTGCATTAAATCAGTTGGACTTGAATCGAGGGGACCTTCTCTGCTGCCTCTGCCCTTTCTGTCATCCGCCCTGCCTGCTCCACCGTCGGCAGTCATGTTTAACGCCTTTCTGTCCCTACTCTCTGGAACTCCATCTCAGAGAATCTTTACTTCGCCCCCTCGCTTCCCTCCTTCTCAAGACCTTCCTCTTTGAACTTGCCTTCGGTCAGCCATCCAGCCCCATCCCACCTTGCCCTCCAGCCCTCTTAAACTTCAGCCTCCAGCTGACCGTTGAGACCTCCTCCCAACTTGAAAGGCACGCTATAAATACAATTTGTTGTTGTTGAACATTGGTTCCAACACTTTTGGTGTTTGCATTTCAATTGCATTGATTCAAAGACATTTTGAAACATGTTTTAATTTGGTAGGTATTTGGGCTGGGCTAGGCTGGGTGGGATGGAGTCATTGCAATTACTGTATTAATGTTTTTCACATCCGGAGGACATCCCAAAACACTTCATATACTGCAAAGTGCAGTGACTGTGTGTTTTGTGGACAAATCCATTGCTAAGTTAAGTATTCACAGAAATTAAATGGCTAACACATTGGTTAATAATATCAGTAAAGATCTAAGCTGTTAGACAATCTTGTCTCATCTGATGATTTGATCTGGTTTCTAAAATGTCCAGATACAAGTTCTTGGAACGTAACGTTTCAGAACACTCAGAATTTGGTAAACCGTTAACTTTCAAGTCAGCTTTCTTTAGTCCTTAAGAAGAACTTACAGAAAAAGAGCTTCAGAATTCAGGACGTGTTTAATACCATGAAAATAGAGTCAATGCGGACGCTGGTGGAAATTCTCCCGTTCGTCACCAGGCTTCATGTGCTACTTTGTTGAAGTGCAATGGAACGCTACCCTGCGTGAGGGGTGCTACAGAAATGCAAGTTCTTGTTGCAGTGAATGATCAAAAGTCCAAATGCTTTGGCACACCACCACTCTGTTGATACCAGTTCCATGCAAAAAAGAAACGTTCAAATATGTATGTTCTTTAATGAGTCATCTCAGCGGGTGACTAGTTTAGGCGGATGGATTCTCTGTCCTCTAACCGCAAGGTTTTAAAGGGCTTTGGGGAATTTTTGCCCTTTTCCCCCAGGCAGGATTTCGGAGACAATGAATTGGTCATTAATCGTTGTTGGTTTCAATAACCTTTCCTCTCCTTTTAGCTAAATTATACTCCGTAGTTTCTGTGACATCGAAACCAATGTGCAACCAAAGCAGTACAAGGCTAGCTTGTCTTATGACATGCATCAAAATGTGTCAATGTGTGTCAACACATGCCACCATGTGCCAAACTGCCAGCAGCTCACTGTTTGTCTCAAGACAAAGTTAAAACAAAAGTGAATTTGTCTGCAAGAAGCAGAAAGTTTGCATTGACGCAAGATCAGGTGAAACTCTTCAATTACAATGCGGCTCTGTTTCAGGCAGATCCACCAATACAATTGATGGATTAACATGGAGGGGTGGGGGCGGGGGGCGGTGGAGATGAGTATTATGGAAAATCCCGCTTTGAATTCACAATTTTTTTAAAATTCGGTTCCTTAAGCTCCAGAATTTTCTGGAGCTTAACAACAACAACAACTTGGATCTATATAGCACCCTCCACGCCGGACAGCGTCTCAGAGCACTTCAAAGGTGAATTGCCCATATATTTGCGGGTGAAACAAGGCAACCAATTGCGCACAGCAGTGTCCCACAAACAGTTGTGGATTATAGGGAAGTGTTCACAATCTATGTCCCATTCAGCAAAGAAGAGGGGGAAATAACAGGAACCCCAAATTTGAATGTTAATCACATGAAAATCGGAATTTCTCCATACTCAGGTTGAGAGTGGGTTTTTTTGTAATAGGGAAATATTACCCTGATCCAGCTAGAGAAAGCAAAGTCACAAATGCTTTTCGTTTTTCAGATTTTCTGAATGTGAATCGTTTAAATTGCTTATAGTTAGATTTATTCTCATGGCTGCTGCGTGCAAGGCTTTGAAGCTAGGGGGCTTTTATATGGGATTTCCATCATAATGTTTTTCAAGATAACTTTAGAAGAAGCTTTTTTGGCTATTCTCATGTAAGGCGGGCAGTTAGCTTCCAATAAAGAGGCAAGATAATGACACTAAAAGGCTTGATGTCTCATGATTTCTCTTGATGTTCATTGTGGAAGTCAGAGCCGTTCATGGTTCATGGAACAACTAAAGGATCTTTAGGCACGCTTTCTGCTGTGATATTCCCCCTAGATAGTTGGCATTTTCATTCCGAAATTAATCTCAAGCCTCCCAAAAAAATTCACGGTAATTAATTAAGCAACTCCTGACCTAATGGTACACCGCCTCTGGCAGTTTTGAAATTTAGGAAAAAACTAGCCATTTAGTTAATAAGTTAATAATAATAATCCTTGCATTTGATGCAGCGCTTTTCACATCTTATCAACGTCTCAAAGCGCTTCACAGAATATACTGTAAAGTGAATTAACTGTATATTTGTAGGCGAATCGCGGCAGCCAATTGCGCGCGGCAGCGTCCCCACAAACAGTCGTGGTTTGAAATGACCAATTTTATTATTGTGGTTTTTTGGACGGATTATTATTAGGCATGAGGAGTAAGGAAAGGTTTCGCCCTGACCTGCCTGGTTTCGAACACAGGTCTCCCCAGCTTGATCTCCCCAGCTTGCAAGACAAGTGCTCTAACCTTAAGCCACAGGAGCTCCGTGACTGTGACTCCGTGACTTACAGACTGTTCCAAGAATTTCACAGGTGCCTTAGTTTGTTGTTGAGCCCCGCACTGGCTTCGATTCAGATGTTTGTTAATTAGAATGAATTGCGTATGCAGAGAAGCACAGGAGAATGGCATATTTATGTATATGAGCGTGTGCAGGGCGGAAGAGACATGGAAACGCTCCAATTTTCCCGATGATGTGCAATAAAGTCCCACGTGATACAGATGAGCTCCGGCTGCTACAATGAATCTTGGAATGTGATTCCTTTATGCTCGCTCCGTAACGGACTTTTATACAGTACCATCAGCTGCTCTTGTTCCAGAATGAAAGTTTTCAGATGCCTCACATAATCCGGTCAGCTCCTCTGACCATTACATTTGGTGTAAAAGAGCAACAACAAAAAGTACCTTAACCAGGATTTAAGGAACAGCTGTTAAAATTCTGGCAGAAGAGACAATAATCGGAAGTTATGCATAATTTGGCATGAGCAAGAAACCTCTTAATACCAAGGTATAAGACAGCAGATCATTATTTTGCAGAATATCTCAGGTCTTAAATATTCACGATCAAAAGTATAGCTAAGGAAAAGTGCACTCACCAACAAGCAAAAAACAGCCCGTTAATCTCCGTGTTGATAAATCCTTTCATAAATATAAACCCTCTTGGCAAAAGGTAGAATACTCAAAGTCCTACCTCAGGTAGCAGCTCCTTGAGGCTAATCTATTTCAAATGTTAATTTTAATTGTTAATTATGATTGTACAACGCAAGAAGCATTCAAATCAGATCCTAATAATCCTAAACATGTGTCCCTCCCCTTCAATTATGTCAAAATTCAAGGAAACCCAAATATCTGGAAGCAGATTTTGATCAGCATTCTGGATTCGGAGAAAATTTGTTGTTTTAAGTATTATGCTCATTATAATAATAATAATCCTTGCATTGTTCACAATCTCATGACCCAGGATGTGAAGAGAATCTCAGTGCCAGGCATGAAGTTAGAGCAGATATTGGGGGTCTAATGTGCGTCCGTTTCCAACAACAATTAAATAATCACAACATATAAGACCTACTTTCAGACCAGAGTTCCCAATGCATTCAACAACAACAACAACAATTTACATTTATAGAGCGCCTTTCACGTCGGGAGGACGTCCCAAGGCGCTGAACAAGAGGCTTGTGACCCGAGCTGGGAGGGGAGTGTTTGGGAAGGGATGAAACACGAAGGGGAGGTAAAAGAGTTCGGGATGGAACAAAAGGCACGATCGAAGAGGAAAGTCTTCAAATTCAGAACATATACTGTATAATGCTCATAAATAATATAACAATTATCAATGCCTCCAAGTGCTTCACAGAATATCCTGCAAAGTGGACTGACTGCGTATTTGTGGGATAAACTCCACACGCTTGATAACAATCCCGCAAAAAACAACGGTAAATTGGTCATTTCAATCTACGACTGTTTGTGGGCCACTGCTGTGCGCAATTGGCTGCTGCGTTTCACCCACAGTTAAGAAGTAATAATAAATAATAATAATCCTTGCATTTGACATAGCGCTTTCCACATCTTGTAGACGTCTCAAAAGCGCTGCACAGAATATTGGGTGGGAGAAACGTGGCCGCTAATTGCACACTGCAGTATCTAACATATTAGAATACTGTATAATTAAATGCTGGACCAAAAAGCAACATTGCATTGCTGCAAGCTGCCTCAAGTTACCAAGCATTCCGGCTTGGATTCATGATATTGAAGGCCACATTTCAGAGGTGACATTTCAAGCCTTTAATGAGATTACTGTTAGGCTCATGTTAGCGTTAGTCTTGTGTTAGTGTTATCCTCATGTTAGTTAATGAGACTAACACAGTCTCATCGAGTGGAAGGTGCCAATTCCAATCAGCAGCTGCTAATAGAATCATAGAATTTTACGGCACAAAATGAGGCCATTCGGCTCATCTAGTCTGTGCCGGCTCTTTGAAAAGAGCAACTCGATCCCACTGCCCAGCTCTCTCCCCATAACCTAACACACCTGTTCTCCCTAAATAAAGATCTAATTCTCTTTTAAAAGCTGTTATCGAATCGGCCTCCACCACCTTTTCAGGCAACGCATTCCAGATTCGAACAACCCGCTGAGTGAAACAATTTCTCTTCAGCTCCCCTCTGCTTCGTTTTGAAACTATTTTAAATCTATTTTAAATCAATCAATAAGTTCTCTCAGTGCACAACAGTGTTTGATTTTTTTCTTGAAACATTAAAACTTCAACAAAATGTTTGAATTTTACAGTTACTATTTCCGTTCTGCAACACAAGGCAACCCTGAACTGCACTATTCCAGCAGATAGTTTTTTTTTAACTAACCCATAACTGAAAGCATAGAGCGAGTTAAAAAAAATAATCAAACGATTTGTATCGTTTGAGGAATCTCAACAATTAAACATGCAAAGCTTAACTCATTTCATTTTGATTGAGAAAAGGAAGATTAAGTAGAAATCTGAAAAGTTGTCAATACTGGAATGAGAAAAAAGTATTTGGAGGCGGAGGATTTACTTCAATGACCTGAATATGGGGGGGGGGGGAGTGGTGGGTTGGGGGGAGAGAATAGAAACAGGAAATAAGTGCTAGGAAGTTGAATTAACCCTGTTACATGTATATGGACCAAGAAACACCTAATGGGTCACTAACAGACTTAAAAAATGTAAAGAGGAATTAAAATGCTATGCATGATCTGAAAATAGGAGTCAGCTTTGCCGGAAGCTTGCTGTAAGACAAAGGCACAATACCAATCTAAGGTAGACAGCAGAAAGAAAATATATTTAAATGTGATTCATCCTAAGTAAATACAAAAACTCGTTGCCTTAACATACAAGGTAGAGAACGATAGGCAGCAGAGAAGCGTAGTAAGGTGATCTATCATGTTAGATCATGGTTACTCGGAGAAGAGGGGTAGGCCTTAGAATTGTCTGATCTACGAGGAACAGGATTCAAATATGAAACAAAAAGATTGTGTTGAAATGTGTCGCGGTGGATTTATCAAAACACGATTAGTTTGAAATACAAAATAAGCAGTTGAAATCAAACTGATATTTGCCAGCCAGAGTTCCAGTAAATGTTTGACAACATTGATCAGTGGAATAAATAAAAATCCTTGCATTTGATATAGCGCCTTATCGTGCCTTTCAGACGTCTCAAAGCACATCATAGAATATCCTGTGAAATTAATTGACTGTGCGTTTTGTGTCCCCGAATAAATCGACCAAATTATTATTATTTATTTATTTGTTGGGATTATTACCCCCTGGAGAAGTGATAAGTCAATCGAGTAACAAACGGCTTCCTGCTTACTGCTAGGTGAGCAGAGGTGTGCGGAGAAAGGAAACTTGCCCAGTGTTTAGCCCTGCCCGAGAATCGAACCCAGGTCTCTCGCTTGCGAATAGAATTTTATTCAATCGGATATTGAAGATTTGGGGGAATAAAGTCTGCTGGGACTGGCATCTGCTGGGACCAATATGCAATTGAACTGGTATCGGATGCCCAGTTCAAATGCTGAGCATTGGGCCACTCAGTTCTCTAATCTGCTACAAGTGTGACCCTGACAAGGTTAACTTCGCTTGTACACATCCACTGGTCTTATCCCCATTTGCAAAATAACTGGGCTAAATGCCCAGTTAGTATTATTGGCTTTTGGGCCAGATCCCATTTACTCTTGGCTACCTAACCTGACATGTGTGGAGGAAGTATCTAAGGAATATGTCAAGCTTGTTCTTTTTCTTATTATTGAAGCTAAATTAGTTCTTTTGGCAATACTGGAGTATAATCTTGTCCCCCAGGTGTTTGTTAGCGTCTGAAGTTGTTTGCCCGGAACCAGCAATATCTAGAAACAGAAGTTATCATGAATAACTTCAAGCGCTTTGTATTTGTGCCCCTACCTGTATCTACAGGAATCACTAACACCATGGAATCTAAATAGAATCCTTGCACACGGCATTGTTCGTTCTGCCCCCGCATACTCACCCGCACCAAGGTTCGCTCCCCCATTACCCCAGTCCTTACCAACTTCACTGGCTCCCTGTCTCTGAGAGGATCGACTTCAAGATCCTCACCCTTCCTTGTTTTCAAGTCCCTCCACTCCTCTGCACAACCCCTACCTCTCTGATCTCCTCTCTCCCCAAACCAGCACCCGCTGCCTTCGCTCCACCGGGTCTGGCCTCCTCCATGTCCCCCAAATCTTCCTCTCCACCCTCGGCGGCCGTGCCATCAGCCACTACGGCCCAAGGCTCTGGAACTCCCTTCGGCTCGCTCCCTTTCTTCCCAGTTTCAGGTCACAGATACAGACCTTTCTCTTCGACTGCGCCTTTGGTCACATTTCTATCCCTGCCTCGGTCCCAGGATTCGCTACTGTGAACCGCTCTGAGACGCCGTCCGGCGTGGAGGGCGCTATATAAATCAAAGTTATTGTTGTTGTTCATTGTTTAGAACCCAAGGCTTGCACTCTTAGATTAATAAACCAGGCTGTTCGGAATCATTCTGGTAGATTTTTAATTGTAAGGTTCATTTTTCTTGTACTGGAACATGTATCAGTTTGTATTTTTCCTCTCGCCCTACTCTGGAGTGAAAATGTATCCGATTAATAATTCTTGAATTTGCTGTCTTCTTTCCTCCCACTTCCCGCTTCCCCAACTTCCCAAATTTCCTCCCAACTTGCCTCATCGTTCAACAACAACAACTTGTATTTATATAGCCCCCTTCACACAGGGTGGCGTGCCAGAACACTTGATAGCGGCAGGGTCTGACTCCGAGCTAGGGGGATGAGGGAAGGGGTAGGTGGCCATACATATGAGGAAGGTTTCTAAGCGATATTTGAAAGGGAGGAGGAAGGGGGCAAGACAGAGGGAGTGAGTGAGGTGATTCAGAGCTTCGGGGCATAGTGGCTGAAAGCACAGCCTTCCCCAGGAATTTTTGTTGTCCTATCCTCTGACTGCTCATAATCCTAAAGAATAAGTTTAAGAACAAGCTTAGGAATCCTGTCGATTACGTTTTCTTTTAGATTTCCCACAGGAACCAAAGGATAGACAGATCCACTGTACCAAACTGGCATCAGACATGCTGTTGTGAGATAATGTAATGGAATTTCTATGAGTGTGATAAGTGTGCAAATGGTCCTCGGAATCTGCTCCGGCTACAATGAATACTCCCTCCCTCATATATTACACTGTTTATTTTTCAGACGTTCCCATTAGAGTCCAATTATGAGCAGACCCGCAGCCGACACAACACAATTTAATCTAAAAAAAAACATTTTATTCCGATGTAGTCTTTGATCCAAGGTCAAGAGTAACCATGGCAGCAAGTCGCTAACAGTTACTTGGTGTTTGGTTTATTTCAGTTATAGAATAAATTAGGTTCCTGGAATGTTGTTGACTCTTAAACCTCAAATGAGCGTGATACTGATAAGTGGTGGTTCAAGAGAACTTTTAGCGTCAAGGATTTTTTCTCCCACTGTTTTCTATTTATTGACTATTTTGACTAATCCAGTGCCTGCTTAACCACGCATGCAAATACCATTAACAACCCGAGTAAATTATACTAATAGATGTTCATTTTATAGTATTCTAAAAATTTTCTCTGCAAACACAGGCCATTTCCCAGACGGTTCATGCACAGCCCGTTAGAGTGAATGCATAGAAACCTTGTTTTCTTTAGCAGTGTTACTCACCTACATGCATTTCCGAAGCCTCCCAGTGTTGTCTTCCACCTAAGCTGTCCAGTCACTGACAATTTAATAATAATAATAATCCTCCTTGCATTTGATATGGTGCTCTGAGAGAGAGAGAGAGAGAGAGAGACATCTCTAATTTATTAGTGGGTGGGGGTTTCTTGAGGGATTATTATCAGGCATGTGGAGTAAGGAAAATTGCCCACTGTAAGGTGACTTTTAACTAAACCCATTGATATTGTGATGATTTATAATAATAATAAACTTTGCATTTGATTTAGCGCCTTTTCGTGTTATCAAAGTATCTCCAAAGCTTCACAGGATTCACTGCAAAGTGTAGCAACTGTCTATTTTCAGGCAAATACTGAGAAAGTCCAATACAGGCCTAGGGTAGCTCTCCCGCAGAGAGGAGATACGGCAGACTCGATCCTGTACGCACACGCACACACAATTTCCTTCTGACCTTCCGTCAATACTGAAACACCGCGAGTTTGACTCGGAAGGTTCCCCAAACTGCGCCATCTCAAATGCTAAGAAAGTAGAGTAAAACCGAGTCCTGGTTGGATTTCTTCCCTCCTAATTGAAACCCCTGAACGAGATCAAAATACACTGTGGTCCTAGGCACCCATATGAAAACGGTAGGCTTTTTGAGTCACTTTCCGAAAGGTATAAAAAGAGTTAAATGAATGGAGGGCAATCGATTATACGTACTTGTACAATTGTGCATCCCCGTCACTTTTCTCCTCACCCCTCCTCCCCCCCACCCCATCCCACCCTCAGATTTCACTCATTTTCTTTACATCATCTCTTGGGTACCACTTCACCTTAAACATGAAAACCTGCAAACCCTGTTAGCATCCTGCCCACCCTGACAACAACGACAACAAAATTAGATTTGTATAGCGCCTTTCACGTCAGGAAGATGTCCCAAGGCGCTGGATAGTCAATGTTTCAGACTCATCTCCCCACTGCTCCTTGTGCCCAGAGAGAGCCCAGAAGAGAGGGTTAACTAATACAATGAGAATAATCATCATTATCATCCTGGCATTTGATATAGCGTCGTATCATATCTTCGAGATGTCTCAAAGCGCATTATAGGACACACTTGTAAATCGCAGGAACTGTGTGTTTTGTGGGCAGAACGCAGCAACCGATTGTGTACAACAGTTTCCCACAAACAGTGACCAAACCACTATTGTTTTGAGGGGATCATTACTCTCGGAAAGCGATCCCGCCGATCGTCTGACAAGCGGGTTCCAAACAGAATATCATTATAATAAAGCTAATATTGTAGTATCTTTATAACAGTTATTGCACAACATTATTGCACAACAAATAATAAAAAAATATTCATTTAACATTTAAGCAACACAGTCCGGTTTATCCCAGGAATATCTGGAACACATTAAACCGCTCATCTCTGCTTCAAGATAGTGGTGCACATCATTACAGTCAATATCTATTTGCTGATGGATAGGCACAGCTGAGAAAGACAGTTGTCAGTGGGAAGCAAATTTTTTTTTAGGCATTGGGGGGATCATGAATAGAACAGGCATCACAGGACACCTGAAAAAAGGCTTTGATCTGATCAGAGTCTTAAGCAATACATTTCAGTATCACACAGCCCTGTTCAGCTAAAGAGATTACACGCCTCTGAAATTCTATTTCAATATCAAAAGACTGGCATCTGCACCGGGCACAATTCATATTCAAAAGGTTAGGAGTGTGTAACAAGCAGCTCTCACTACTTTGCGAGTATTTTGTGTAGAGAGAAAGAAATAATATTGAGGGAAGTATGGAATGCGTACAACCTATTTATGTGGCACAGGCTGTTGGGGTTAGATTCCTACCGATAGTGTTTCGGAAGAATAGATGAATTCTAGGTTCCTGTCTTATTTATCGAATTTAGTTTACTCCTCTCTCTGGCTTTCAATCTGCCTCCAATCATTTGAATTTGTGGGAATGTAAAACACAAAGGTATTCTTTACTCTTGCCTCCTAGTGTAGCAGCCCGGCTCAGTGGTAGCTCTCTTCCGATGTCCTTGCGCACACACACAGCAATGATTTACCAACCGTTGTTGGAAGATGAAATTCGAAAGATATAAAACTGATTAAATATCACACTCTGCTGATTGTGTCAATCTACTACATTAATATTTGGAGGCATTTAGACCAGGAATGAGAACACGGATTGGACAAGCGAGAAAGGTAGAGCTAATCCTCACTGGAGAAGTTAAAACTCGCACCAACATTCCCTCATCTAATAGACTCAGACCCACCCAACTCAGCCACACAAATGAGTGCAGATGCATTGCATTGGCGTTCCTGCTGTTTGCACAACAGATGTTTCAATGATTCTTAGGTTTTGTATTGTTGAATCCAAGACAAACACTGGGGAACTAAATTGCAGCAATTCTTAATTGGATTTGTTAATAAGGCCTCGGGAGGATAATAAACGGGGACGCCTTTCAGTAACTGGAAGTCTGACACACTGACCTGTGGGAACTGCATTCCAGAAATAAACTGCTAAGGATCAGTAGTAAACAAGTATTGGTAGATAGCACTGGGCTCCCTGGATTGAGAACAAGTGCATTGAATAACAAAACAGCAAAGGGAAATGAGCTGGGGGTGTGTTTGGGAGGTTTAGAAAGACACCAAACTACAAAAGAAGTGGGAGCTCTCACTGCCCACAATGCCACACACGTCTACCGCCAATCCTTCCATAGCTTTGCGTCAGTTCCAAAACAATTGATGATCTTAATAATAATCCTTGCGTTCGATATAGCGCCTCATCGCGTCTTCGAGACGTCTCAAAAGCGGATTGATTTGTGCAATTTTCAGGGCGAAACGCGGGAGCCAATCGCGCACGCAAGAAGTTTCCCACAAACAACTCCTGCCTTAAAAGGGACAGTATACGGGACGGAATATTAACTGGATCTGAATCGATTAGAAATAAAGAATTGGAACTTCACCCAAAAAAAAGGTGACAGCAGCAATAACGATAATCATCAGCTATGTAAATGAAGAATTACGGTGTGCAATCTCTAAAAAAAAAATTAATGCAGTTTCTTTCAAAGTACAAAATCAATCAATAGACCTTTAAGGGACTCGGGTAAAGATAAGGAATTAGGTTTTTTTTCATTTGCTGGCAGTGAAGCCTTTTGAACATATTCTCAGTTGCTGCTGTTTAAGCAGAACTGTCAGGTGTCTCATGACTGGGGTGAGACACTGCAAACTGCCATTTAACCAGAGGCAAGAGTGCAAAGCTCCTTAATAACCTCTCGAGGGAGTAGCTTTCAAACCAGCTTCTGAATCAGCACTCATCCATCAAAAGTAGACTGCATTTCATTTCAGCTGGGAGACACGCAGAGCAGTGACTTGGCAGCCACAAATCGCTGCAGAGATAATTGGCTTCTACCAATTTTTGTGAGCAATTTGTAAATGGTGAAGGCAAATGCAAAACGTCCCTGAAACTCGCCGTTGTTGGTGTGTTCATTTCCTTCCCCCTCCCCAAAAAAATGGCGCGCAATTGGCTGCCGCGTTTCGCCCATAAAATCTACACTCAATTCACTTTACCCTATATTCTGTGGCGCGCTTTGAGACGTCTCAAAGACGTGAATGGCGCTACATCAAGTGCTAGGATTATCATTACTATTGTTGCAGTTTTTGTAGGAAGATCAATGAAAATCACATCAAACGGTATCAAAACAACAGCTGTAAATACACTAATGAACTTTCCAAGGATTGTTACTAATAACAGTTTGCACTATTCAAGGGAGATAGGTAATTCTTTAAAGTGCTTATTATTTGTTCCTGTTTGCTCGTACAGGTGAAGGTTAAAATATGGTCAACAACAAATTTTATACCTGGTACTTTATTGCTCTGTGTAACACAAATAGATGGCCAGCTTTTGGCAAATTTACCCATGCATAACTTTTCCCATCCTTAACGCAATGTATAACATGATGTGATAAGGTCATGAGAGCTATAGTTGAATGGGGCATTTGATTTAAAACATCCATAACACTCACTTTGCTGTGTTGCCATTCACAGCATCAAATCGTTTCCTAAAGAACTCAATCATCCTTGGCCTCTAATCACCTCCCTTGTCAACGGTTCTGACTGTTAATTACCCTGTGTGAAACAGAGATACTTTCAAGTGTCAATCCTCGAAAATGCCCCTTCACAACCTCTTGCCATGTTCTCTTATTGTTAGAAACTGAGCAAAATGGTTCTTATAACAGAAGAGTGAGTCAAACGACTTGTGCTTGGATGGAGGAGCTGTTGTTGATTTAACTTCCAACCTTTATATCTCAGATCAGTGATGAAGTGGTAATACAGTCCTGTTTGTCCCATACAGTTCTCACATCATTCAGGTACTGCATTACCTTCTATGCGTTGTATCTATTACAGCTCTGCTTTCTGTTGAAATTAAGGGGTTTGGGAACGCATTATGCCAGCGGGTATTAAGAGAGAATGCAAGTGAACTAGGAAAACTGTTAATTCTATCCAAGTTAATTTTTAAAAAACTCTCTGACCTACAACTTAACTTTCTGGAGTCCAACATGTGTGGGTTAAGGCTTGGCTCGTACTCGAGAAAGCTTTTGGGGTCAGCGAATATCAGTTTTCCAAGATTGTTTCTGGAAAAAACTGGAAATAGCTTCGCAAATTGACCCCCATCCCAGGAATGTTTTACTTTAACATCTGAAAGGAGATTTTACTGATGTTGTCGCGATGCAAGTGACACGCCACCAAGTCAATTGCTGGATGAGTTGTTATTGCAACGCGTCTCACAGCTGGCACGCACAGCTAGATTATTAAGTGGCATTAGCATCAAACAATCTGTACCTCTGTGGTTTTGTTCTTCTAACTAACACAAGATATGTATAACTGAGCCACTGGCAGAGAGAAACAAATAAACGCCTGCTTTGTCTTTGATACAGGTTATACGACACGGTGAATTTAGTTAATGGGACGCTCTTGTACACAAATTTATTACAAGTTATTAAAGGCAGAGAGCAATCGGTTGCATGATAATCTATTAGTTTGATTGTGCACATCTTAATTAAACCAGCTACAAATATAGCACCTTCGCTTCTTTCTCAAGATGACCTCTTTCGACTCATTCTGATCAATTAGTTTTTTTCCCCAATAACATAGGAAACGTGAGCTGGAATTACAAAGTCTCGGCCGGAGAACAAACGCGGTTTTTAATGAAAATAATTTTCGGCTTCAATGGAAGCAGTTTAATTTTTCCACGCAATTACATTGCCTCTAAATAATCACCGGATTTGTTTTCCTATGATGTAAGGAGATTGCTGTATGTTAAGATTCGGGCCTTCGATATTTTTAAACACCAATATCTTACCAAGTGATCCTGCCGGGTGGTGTTGATCAAGTTAACAAGTGCAAGTAACAAGTTAAGAAGTTAACAAATACTGTAGTTAAGTTTCTAGCAGCTCTAACTGGGTTCTGTGCCATTATGAAGTCTTGTAGCTCAGAGGTTAGATCACTTGCCTCGCAAATGAGACAACTTGGTTTTAATTCCAGGCAGGGTAAAATGTTGGGCCAAGTTTCCTTACTCCACATGTCTCTGTTTACCTGGGAGTAAGTAGGAACTTGATTGTTGGTGGATCAGCGGATTGCTTTCCAGGGCATAATAATTCCTTTAAAAAAATTATTTTGTCGCATAGTCCATGATTGTTTGTGGGACACCGCTGTGCACAATTGGCTGCCGTGTTTCTCCCACAGAAAATGCAGTCAATTCACTTTACAGTGTATTCTGTGAAGCGCTTTGAGATGTGTAGAAGACGTGATAAGGCACTATATCAAATGCTAGGATTATTAGTATGATTATTATTGTTGGCACCCAACATTGTTCTTCCAGAATAAGTGCGCAATTTCCAAGAGCAGCGCTGATAAGCATTGCAATCGCAGAAAGATTGCGTCAACTGAAACATACATCGCCACAAAAGGAATCTTCTAGGTAATTAATTTTATCAGCGACAGGAACTCCCAAGTGTCTCACATTAATATTCCTTACTTTTTATTGTGCATCAAATATGACAGCTATTCAGAAGTTATTCTCCTATGAAAGTTAATGTAGGAGAACAATTTTTCCTTCCCCCCCCCCCCCCCGCCCCCCATTCATCCTTTCTTTCTGTCTGAAACCTCCGCATATTCCACCAGCAGCAAATTCAGTACTGAACTTAACGGATTCAATCTGAGGGCAAAAGAATGTATGTTTTTCTTTCAAGCCGTAGGAAACAGCATGCATTAAACTGGGAAGAGTTAACTTTGAGGCTGAAACTTGTCAATCATAATGAGCGACAAAACGGATATGTACTGGCCTAGAAAGGCATTGGGGTCAGATTTTACACTGTACAGCCAACGCAAAACAAAAAAGAGAGGGTGGGGGGGTGGGCGTGGGGGGAGGGAGGGGTGGTGCGGGCACAAAATATCTGCATTAGGAGAAATCCCACTGCTACAATCTGGAATTATACATGAAAAATAAATTAGCGTATTTGACCCCGTTGTCTTTGAATGAAAAGAGGGAGTGTTCGTTTTGTTTGAAGGGAGCACTAGCTGATAGATTGTCAAGAGTCATAGGCATCACTGCTCTCGGAGACGATATTGTGCACTTTCAGTTCATCTGAGAATTGTAGACAGAGCCTTAGATGGTCACAGTGGAATCTCAGTGATATGCAATTCTTTTTGTACTTCCACACTGCGAGAAAATGATATTGAAAATCCATTTTGAAAGAGGCAAAATATCTCAAGTCCGTTTTTTAAAATATTTTCAGACTAATTATCAGGAGAAAAGGAATCGTGAATGGTCTCAGCTTGCTAATTGCCCTCTTAATCAGATCATTTAGTCTGAAAATATGCTCTTTGAAACTGTTCACACTCACACACCCACCACGTTCAATCACTACTGAAATACACTTTACAGAGCCTTGCAAATTGACGTGAGCAAACTGAACCAGATTTAAAATTCTAATGAATATGATCCTACTGTTCAGGGTTATTCATGCGTTGCTTTGGGGGGTTTTCTAAATGTGCTTTTATTTTCTTTACCAGCATTTACACCAAGAAAAGACAACAAGAAATATTAGATCGACAAGTAGCCAAATGTATTGCTTCTGTGTCTTATTCCAAATGTGTGGAAGGTCTTTTAGGTTAGAGAAAATCTTTCATTTTTCATTGAGACAAGTCCAGGATGTGTTGTTACCTGCGTCCTTTTTACAAGCACGTACTTACTTAAAAGGCTCTTTTAACCAGACAGCTTTTGTTTGTTTCAAAAAAGGAGGATTTTTCTCCTCTCCAAGTTCACAGCTAATTAGGTGTTTATGTCCTTCCGCACTTGGCACTCAAAAAGGTTAATAAATGTAACAAGCTGTATTCCTTGACTTTACAAGATTTGCTTTCTCCATTATGCAGCTTTCTCTCCTCTGACTATGGCACGTCTCACCTTTTAATCTGCTGCTGTACAGCATATTGGTTTTATCTGCTAATCCACAAGTGATCTACAAATCCATAGGAGCCCAGCTGCATGTTGCTGTACCACTGAATTTATACATTGCGAGACAGAAGTGGGGGAAACAAAGAAAGAGATAAAATTTTGTCAAGACTCCACAAGGAATTTGGAGTCCATTTGACTTTGGCAATGAACTGAATCTGAATTTTTATAGCAGGCATGAACACATTACCCTCGTGACCAACCGTTGAGTTTAATGGAGCAGTGTGCGAACGTAATGTGAAAGAAAGAAATCCATAGAGCAACTGGTCCCATCTTTAGTCGCTTCGTAGGGAAAGTCAAAGTGATTTTCCTACTGCCGGCCACTCCCTCTTCTTTCGTAGGGTAATACCAACCCGAAAGTGAAGGGGCTTTCCTGTAGAGAAGGTTAAGATGACAACCCAGAGATGTTCCTGTTTGTTATTCTTGTATCTTAGCTCAAACTTTCATTTACCAATGAATAGGGAAGCAGATTTGCCATTACGGGGAGAGATGATGGAGCACTGTCAGTTTATGAGGGCCTCTGTATTGTTTCTTAGCTAATGAGAGAGAAACAGTTGCACAGACGTGAAATGAAAAGGCCCAGGTTCAATCCCCAGATTGTGTTGAGTAGTAAAATGGTGGCAGAGTATAAGAATAAGAATGATAATCTTTGCATTTGATATAGCGCTTTTCACATCATATCAACATCTCAAAGCGCTTCACGGAATATACTGTAAAGTGAATTGACTGTATATTTGTGGGAGGAACACAGCAGCCAATTGCACACAGCAGTGTCCCACAAACAGTCGTGGATAGAAATCACCAATTTTTATTATTGTAGATTATTTGGGGATGGATTATTATTAGGTGTATGGAATAAGGAAACTTGCCCAAGGTTTTGCCCTGATCTGCCTGCATTCGAACCCAGGATTCACGCTTCTAAGTTGAGTGCTCTCACCAGTACAGTAGGGAGTTAAGGAGTGGGTTTAATAGTGATTCTAATTAATAGATGACTAACCTGTAAGCACTCCCCCATTGGGCCCCACCATTGTATGTAACTCTCGTTGAGGTTCACAGTAGATGACCAATGAGATACTTGTGGGGTTTTGAAACTGTGAAAGGGAGAAGAGGGAGGATAAAAGCAATCAATAGGGAGTGTTTAACTTGCGGAACTGTATCCCCATTCTTTCCAAATGGAGACAGAAGCAAACAAACTTTGAGATAAATACCTGGAAGTTCCAGATCTTGCGACAGGTCAGAAGAGGATTTGAGGAGTAGGTGGGGGAGCAAGAGTTTCGTTAGGAGCGGTAGTGAAACTATTGTACGTTCACAGCAAAGACAAGACGCAGATTTCCTACATTTCATTAAGCCCCCTCCCCATGCCCCCAGTTTCAAGGAACAACAAGTATTGTGAAATAAACAATAAAGAATAAATAACCCTTGCATTTGATGCAGCGCCTTTCACACCTCAGGGGGTTTAACAGGATTTCCTGTAAAGTGTAGTGACTGTGTATTTTGTAGGTGAATGCATCAGTCAGTCGGTGACAATAAGGGTAAGTAAGATTCCTTGCAACTCCTTCCCATTAAGAATCTGCTAAACACAGTCACTGAATGTAACTGAGCAGGTGGATCCCAGGTATAAAGAAGGGCAAGAAATACCAGGTAACAGAGCAAAGTAGGTATTCATATTCCTAACAGAGCGTTCCAGCATGAGGAGGGAAACTACCATATGCCTCTTATGACATCTGTTGGAAATCTAGAAGATTTGCAAAGAGCAATGAAAAACATTATTTACTACTATGGCCAAGTAATGTTTCACATTTTTATATTTAGAGTACGAATAATATTGCACTAATAATGTTGAAAAAGTGACACATGCATATAAAGCAAGTAAATGCAGTTCGTTAATATTACTGGATAATAATGATCCTTGCATATGATGTAGCACCTAATGAATTATAATAACATGCAGGATAGCATCCCAAAACGTAAGCACTTCACAACAGTTGTAGTTTCAATAATTATATTAAAACTGTATAGTTTACCATCAAGACCACTGTCTGCAAAGCTTCCTGTCACGATCGTACTACTTTATCAGGCTTTGGTGCCTTGGGACGTTCTCCTGACATGAAAAGCGCTATACAAATGTAATTTGGTTGTTGCTGCTAACAGGACCTGCAAATGAGCCAGGCTAGCTGGTCTATCATCAATAATCCCTACAAAATCGTTTCATATCTATAGGAAATTCTACAAAGGTCAATATAGATTTGTTCCTTTTGCTTTATTTTAAATAAGATACAGGCAGACGTTTATGCTGTTTGAAATCGAAAGGAAAATCTATTTTGTGAACATGCACACCTGAATAATAATAATAATTCTTGCATTTGATTATAGCACTTTTCATGTCTTCTCGACGTCTCAAAGCGTTTCACAGATTATACTATGGAGTGAATTGACTGTATATTTGTGGGCAAAAATGTGGCAGCCAATTGTGCACAGCAGTGTCCCACAAACAGTCGTGGATTGAAGTTACCAATTTTTTTTGAGGGATTATTATTAAACGTATGGAGTAAGGAAACTTGCCCAAGGTTTCTCTCTGCCTAGATTCGAACACGGGTCTCATGCTTGTAAGGCGAGTGCTTTAACCACCGAGCTCCAGGACTTTGATAAATCAATAAGAGTAAAATAATTAACAATTTCTCCTCGCTCACAAAATAAATGTGTCACCCGAATTTTGTACGGAAAAGAAGGCTAATTAAGCGGAAAATCCAGTTTGCAGTTAATTGAACTACAATAAATAAATTAATTAAAATCTAATTACCAGATTTCATAAATTAGCAAATTAAAGTATACTTGCCAAGTTCTATCAATACTAAAATTGACTTTTCAGTTATTATTGTAACAATAAATAATAACCTTTGCATTTGATATAGCGTCTTTCGCTTTGAGATTACGTTTCAAAGTGCTTTGCAGGACTTGCGGTACACGTGTAGTGACTGTATTTATAGACGAAAGCAAATGTGCCCAAAGCTTGTGCCACAAACAGCCATGAGGTAAATGACCAATTTCACCTGGGGATTGACACAGTTTGACCAATAAGCAGAATATTTTACCTTCTATCTGAAGGTCAATGTTTGACAACAGATAAGAACCGATATCTAGCAGACAAATGGGATAATACATTTACATAGTGCCTTTCATGTGAAAATAAGTGACTCAAAAATAAGAGGAGCAAAAAAAATACCATATAACGACACTTTGATCAAGTCACTTCTAACTTAGACATTTATACAACTGGGAAAAAACGTTTAACCGATAGAATGTTCGGTATAGGTTCTAAAATAAAACAAAATCAATGCAAGATTATTCTTGGTAATCTCTCAGAAATTGGCTTTATTAATGGGAAAAGGTCAGGTGATCTATTTTTGTCTGGTTGATCATTAACACTCAAATGAATTCTGAAACAATATCATTCATTTCAAGGCCTTTTTTGTTTAATTTCAGGTGAGGCATCTAAAAGTGCCGATTCATTATAAAAGAGACAGTATTCAATTTATAAGAGTGGAGGATTTAAATTGTTTCAGAATTCAATCCTATTTTCACCCACAGTATTTTGTATCTTCATAAGGCAAGAATATTAATTTTCATTAAAGGTAGAATATAGCATTAATCCTGTGTCGTCTATCTTTTTTAAACCCATGTTAATGGAATACATTAGTAAATCTGTTTTTTGACAGAAAGACCACAGCTCTAATGTAATGAAAGTTCAGCTGCACTTTAAATTATTTAGAACTTCAAAGCGAAGAAAATTGAGAAGAAAATATCCTCAATTTTAATCCTGAATCAACACTAACATACATTTATATAATGTCTTCACGTGAGAAGGGCAACTCAAAGCGCTGCACACATAGAAACGTAAAATTAGGTTAGGCTATTCAGCCCCTCGAGCCTGTTTCGCCTTCCATTAGATCATGGCTGATCTGTACCTAAACTCTAATTACTCGCCTTTACCCCATATTTCCTTGATAACCTGAGGGGAGTTTTAGGGGGAAAGATTTCAAGGTTTCCACTACTCTTGGGGTGAATAACTGCCTCCTGATTTCACTCCTAAATGGCCTAGCTCTAATTTTAACCTTGTTCGTTCACTCAATCTGTATCATTCCCTTTGTAGCAGTTTTGATCAGATTCAACCACAGCTTGCCCTTATATAGCACCTCAGAACACTTGATCAGAATTGAAACAGACAGATATTTGCTCATTTACAATAGGTACTCAACAGCAAATTAAATGCCCACGATAAGAGATTAAATGTTTTGCAAACATTTCCAACGCTTGTCAAACGTTTGCAAATGAATACAAATGTATTCCAATTCGAATCCTAAGTGTGGGCTGCAGCAGAGAAGACAATTTCTGTAGCAAATCGTCATGTTTGCTCAACGCTAGATTAGCCGCATAAAAACTTTGAAGTTGAAAATATTCCAGTATTTATTTCTCAACCTGTGTACCTCTCGCAAAGCACAGGATTGGTTCTCTAGTTCTTGGCTAAAGACGCTGCCAATGTTTATCATCTGTATGTTGTATCTTCCTACAATTTCCATAATTGCAGTGAGCATTAATTGTAAGCATTCATCAACGAGTACTTAAACAGTGGGGATCTCGAGTGTGCAGTTTCTAATCGAGAGAATGATTTATCCGCTCCTCAGGAGCTCGCCAGTGTAAGTAACATAAAGGTCCAGGTGCAAGCTTTCCTCGTGCGGAAATGTGATTAAAACGTTGGCAATTCATCGCTTAAATACATTGGCCAGTTTCGCCACATGGCTATAATGTGAATAATCATGTCTTAAGGCTGATTAGCTCTGAGTAAAGTGCTAATCAATTAAGAGTAGATGGCAATTGTTTCACCCCAAAAAAATACAAAGATTATCACACTGGTATTTAAGACGTGATAAGGCGCTATGTCAAACGCAATGGTTATTAGTTTAATAGCAGGAATGTTGTCAGGCAATCTGTAAATAGATTAAATTTACACTATAGTCCTCTAAACAACAGTATTCCAATTAGATTCTAATGATCTGGACTAAACGGGATACAGTAAGACGGCATCGAAGAAGAAAAGGCTATTGGATTAATTTATTTTATGTATGTTGGCTCCACTGATTTCATCCTTTCAAAGTTTGGTCTCTACATCCTTATCATTGTGTAACAGATCAAACTAGTGACTGTGAGTGAGGTAAGTGAGGCCTCCTTGAAGCTAGATTATTAACTGTGTATTTGACAACGCTTGGAAACTCACCCACTTGATTAAGAGGATTCAAACCTAAACCGTTCAGAGATATGTATGGTTTCCCTTTGCTTAGTATGGAATGTGCACTCTCTCTTCCCAGAGCGATGTCCGTTACTCAACTTATCTTGGAGAATTGCCAAGAGCAAAGGGTGTGAACTGGGGCTCCAGGCATTGTACTTCATTGTACTTCACCTGTTCCAAACACAGCTTCGATTTGTAGACTTGATAGTAATAATCCTTGCATTTGATGTAGTGCTTTTCACGTCTTCTAGATGTCTCAAAGCGCTTCACAGAATATACTGTAAAGTGAATTGACTACATTTGTGGGAGAATCGCGGCAGCAAGTTGCGCACAGCAGTGTCCCACAAACAGTCGTGGATTAAAATGACCAATTTATTATACTTTTTTTGGAGGGATTATTATTAGGCGTGTGGAGTAGAGAAATTTGCCCACAGTTTCGCCCTGACCTGCCTGGATTTGAACATAGGTCTCACACTTGTAAGGCAAATGCTTTAACTACTGAGCTACAGGACGCAAGTAGCAGAACACAGTAGCAAGTAGAGCAAAGTTAGAAACTAAATGAAGCAGTCTAATTAAGAATTATACACAATTCTACGTGAACTTAAATAATAATAACTAATTAACAATAATAATAATAATAATAATATGGTCACTCAATCCACAACTATTTGTGGGACACAGCTGTGCGCATTTGGCTACCGTCCACAGCAATGCCCCACAAACAGCCATGAAATGAATGCTTAATTTTATCTGTGGGTGGGGAGTTTGTTGCCAGAAGACTGAGAGCCGACTCCCTTCTCTTCCAATCGTGCCGTGGGATCATTAACTTCATTAACCCGAACACGCGGATGGCATCTCAATTTAATGTCTGATCCGCAGAAACCGCCACACCAAAAATACGGCACCTGCAACGGTGTGAGCTGCGTCTGTACGAGTTCAAAGAGGCCGGAACGCTATCAATCCGAGGCCAGGCTGAGCAAGTTCAAAAAAAACATCATTGAAATAACTTTGATGTTTGGCAGACGAGGCTAGTTTTTCTTGCTCTAGAGAAACATTTTAATTTTGGGTCACTTTGGTAATTTATTTCTCTTTCCCTGCTGAATTTGCCAAAAAAAAAAAAAATCCTCCTTTGCTCTCCTTTTTATATTCTCGATTTCCCTGAGAGAATCCTGGTAAACAAAACTAGGATTTATTAGTCACGCACAGTAACTCCATATCACAGTACGGTTAAAACCCTCATGAAATCTATTTGGGAGGAAACGTTATGCCTGAATCAGAATTTATTAGGATTAAGAATTCAATTTTTTTTTAACCGCTTTTTTTTTAACACTTTCAACCCGTTTTAATCACACACAATTCAACTCATTCGAAATGAAATCATCAAATTGATGCAAAGCGTAAATCTCTCACTTGAAATGGTTAGTCTGTAACAGACAAGCCTGTGTAACAGATGGCCAACACTCTAAAGTCCTAAATACTTGATAAATTGGAAAATTTACTATGGTCAGATCGGAAATGTCACTAAATATGGGAAAGGGTAGAGACCGAAAGAGGTTTAGCAAGTTTTTATTCTGGGGGTTGATCTGGATGGCAATTTATGTGGAGTGAACTAATGTAAAAGTAATCATTCAATACCCATAAAATTACTTTATTTTTGTAAAAGAATCCTAATCCAAGCTGTACATTTAGCATTAGTTTCAAAGCTGAAACATTCACTCGGGATAAAAATCGAACATTTTGCCCTTTGAGGCTCTTTGGTGACTTAGTATCCAATAACGGATTTAACTTATAACCTAAACTGGTTTTGCTCGCTGAAAGCGGAACAGGAAAATGTACTTATCTGTTCAACTGCAAATACATTAAAGATCCTGTGGATCATTATGATAAAAGGAAATATCTCCCTGTGTCCTGACCAACAATATCCCCCACCCACTCCCCAAGATAAAATTGCTCAATCGCTTTGTGACTGTTGATGGGATTTTTACTGTGAGAGAAATTGGCTGGTGTGTTTACCTACAAAAACAAGACTTTACAGTAAATCTTGCGAAGCGCTTTGCAAAGTGCTATCTCAAATCCAAGGATTTTTACAGTGTTTAAATGAGCCAACGGAGATTCCGATCAGGGTTGCATTTATCTGCCTCACAGAAGCCAATGTTAAAGTAGCGTTTGGGCTTTCAATGGTCAAATGAGAGATTAGTTATTGATTAGCTGCTGATGTCTCACGTGGACAGATTTGAAAAGAAAATGTTGCTCTGAAAATACCACATTACTGTGCATGTAGCGAATCGGTTACCCCGGCTGTTAAAGGTTTCTGATTTAGTTGTAAACCATGCTATTTATTTAACGGTAGGCTATTTTCGTTGTGCGTGTTTATTTTCCCCACTACCTTGCAGCAAATTAATAGCGACTTGAGTTTTATTTAGCAGTACATTAACTTGCAAATCAATGATTTACCCAATGTGGAAAAAAAAATCTATTTCTCCATTTTTATAACCCAAAGCACTTGAAGTAGGAATCTTACTGTCAGTAATACTGACAAATTACTCATGATTTGCTTCAATATATGAACAGGCATGTTTGCAGTGTAGGAGTCATTACATCTATTGATACGTTTGAGCTGGCTTGTTGTTAGTAACTGCTATCAGTATTTCAAGGTTCTCTAACTCACTGTACAGTCATTTAATTTTCACGCTGCCAAGCTCGTGAACACCTCTCGAGCTCTACCCTAAAGGATGGCATTGATACTTGTTGATTGAAAGGTAAATCTTTCTAAGCGCAGGCATTAGAAACTACACAAACACTACATTTTTATTTTACAACAACAACAACTTGCGCCTAATAATAATCCATCCCCTCCCCCCTCAAAAACACAATAATAAAAATTGGTCATTTTCAACCCACCACTGTTTGTGGGGACACTGCTGTGCGCAATTGCCTGCTGTATTTCACCCACAAATATACAGTCAATTCACTTTCCAGTATATTCTGCGAAGCTCTTTGAGACGTCGATAAGATGTGAAAAGCATTATATCAAATGCATAGATTATTATTATTATATAGGTCCTCCACAGTAACACTGTTTGACTCTGAGCCGAAGTTGCGTGCGGGCGGAGAGAGGGCGGGGAGAGGTAACCGAGAACAAGGTTGAAGAATAAGGTTTTCAGGTGGGACTTGATAACAACAACAACAACAACTTCGATTTATATAGCGCCCTCCACGCCGGACAGCGTCTCAGAGCGCTTAGTAAAGCGGAGAGAAAGGGCAATGTTTTGGGGGAGGAATTGAGGGAGTGTGTTCCAGAGTTTGAGGGGAGCTTTCAGTGCTGAAAGCAACACCTCTGATGGTGGGGCAGAGGGTGTGAGGGAAGAAGGGGAGATCAGTGTCAGTCGAGTGGAGGAGCCAGGTGGTGGATTGAGGAGTGAGGAGATCAGACACGTAGGGAAGTGCCAGGGAGGGAGAGGATTTGAACACAATCCATTCACTTTAATAATATCCGTTTGAATAATAAAGGGGCATTGATGGTGAGATTTCTCATGTTCAATTCTTCCATAAAGCTAATAATAATCCTTGCCTTTGAATATAGCCTCGTATCAAGTCGTTCGGTCTCAAAAGCGCTTCACCGATACACTGTAAAGAATGAATTGACTGTATATTTTGTGGACGGAAGAGCAGTCCTTATTCAGTGTTCGAATATGCTCCTTCAATGCTGTGATTTAAGTGGTTGTATATTTCAGTTTTAACACGATTATCAAAGCAGAGATCTCTCTGCCCAAATATCTGTAACGCAATTGTGTCAAGCGAGATGAGGTTAAGGTTGGCAGCGGATTTATCACCAATGCAGAGCAGCCTTTAAACAAGCTTCTTATCTTAAGGAGCCACAAATAAGCCTGAGAATGAGAATGGGAGGGGTGGGGGGAAGCAAGCAGATTAAAT
Source organism: Hydrolagus colliei (assembly GCA_035084275.1). Classification (NCBI taxonomy): domain Eukaryota; kingdom Metazoa; phylum Chordata; class Chondrichthyes; order Chimaeriformes; family Chimaeridae; genus Hydrolagus; species Hydrolagus colliei. The sequence goes on along the minus strand of CM068762.1, from coordinate 8,428,662 downwards.
CCAGGGAGAACAGAATTGCTACCTATATTATTCAGCTGAGGCCATACCAGCTGCTGATGAACAGTAAAGGAGTCTACTTGACTAGCTATATTTCAAATACCTTGATTTGGGGATCATTTCACAACTAATTGAAAATTCTTGAACTGTTTGGGCATTGAGGTTAAGAACAAGTCTTTACTCTGAAACAAAATTGAAGATGGCTATGGCAATTCACTGGTCCAATATAGTTTTCCTGGCACCTGTGTTATTTCTTCATTGGATTCTTTCACATCGCATCCTTCTGAAAGCCTTTGCCATCTAATCCCGAGAGAAAACAATAATGAGGCTTTTCTTAGTATGCCATCGCACACCGCTTCCAGCAAATTGCTGTATCTCTGCCGCCACAACTCACCTCATGTGTCAGTAATTAAGAGGATCAGATTCAACACAGCACCTCCAATTATTGAATACAAACGAATGCGTTCCAGCGAGTCTGTTTACCATAATACAGTGCGCGGCCTTGAAGAGCCATGATTACTAAAAACCCTGATAAAGACACCGTCGGATTCAGAGTCTGACAACCGGGTTCAAATTCAGCAGTTTCCATGTCAAAAATAACAAGGCAGAAACATTACACAGTGCTCTGGCCTCTATCTCAAAGGATTAAATTCCATTAAATTCATGAATGCGGCTGGCTGCTTCAGTCGATAGCAGAGCAGCAGAGCTGAATAAAAATGTCCGACTACTGAGTGTACTTTCAATAACTTTGTAGTGAGAGTTTTTCTCATACTTGACACAGCAAGGCTTGAAATCCTGACTCCTTCCATAAGCTTAAGGAAATGTTAACAGAATATATTTGTACTGGTAAGAAATGCAACGACTGTTCTCTCTGTTCTCTCAACGTAACGTCTTAAAAGCCACTGCCCTGTTCATCATAAGACCGAGGGCGGTGTAGAGATGTACCATTTATTAAGGAGTTCCTTCAAATACTAATAATAATTCTTTCATTTGATAAAGCGCTTTTCATGTCTGGTAGACGTCTCGAAGTGCTTCACAGAATATACTGTAAAGTGAATTGACTGTATATATGTGGGGGCGAAACAATTGCGCACAGCAGTGTCCCACAAATAGCATTGAAGAGAAACATTAAATATCTCAATACCTCCATCACCAAAATCACAGACACACTCAGTAATGGTATAATACTAATAATCCTTACATTAGCTATCACTAGTGCCTTTCACATCAGGACGATGTCCCAAGGCGCTGGACAGTTAGGGATTTGGACCCGAGCAGGGGGTTGTGATCAGGGAGAGTGGAGGACACGGGGGGTGGAGGTAGGAGGGTGGCCGAAGGTACGGTCAAACAGGAGGGTCTTGAGACGTGCCTTGAAGGAGGCAAGGGAGGGAGGGAGCGAGGCGAAGGGAATGTGGAATGGAGTTCCAAAGGGTGGGGCACAGAGGTTGAATGATGGTTGTCTCATAGATGAGTGTTACCAACTGAGTCCAGCTGACAATCAGGTTAGAATATTCACAATCATCCCTCAAATCATGTAATAAATAAATATAATATAATAATAATTAGTATTATTATTATACATCATGTTCCCCTTTTATCCCTTGGGAATAATTCCTAAAGTGATATCGTGTCTACTTTAAACCTTGCTTGGAGGAATTCAAACCAACCATAGTATAATTAAATGTCAATCCGTTTTCTGCAATGTGAAAAGTTATCTTTTCACCCCACGCACACATACGCGCACACACATCAGGCATTCTTCTGTTCTAGAGGTGGAAATATTGTCAAGAGATATGGGGAAAGAGGATTTGTTTTTGCAGCAAGTCTACACTATTATATCTGATAAAAAGATGAATGTGGTTTCAAAGTGGTTGCTGCAAATTTGTTACTTTTTAAAATCCGTTACCTAAACTGCTCACATTCAACTGCGTTCGTGTTTTTTAAAAAACAAAACAGTATCTTTGAACAGTCAGGGTCAAGAACAGGCTTTCAATACAATGCATTTCAGGAGATTGGCAGACACAAGGAACAACAACTCAAATTTGTGCTGTTAAACGGAACTCTGAAGGCTTTCAAACTCAATTCAGGCTTAATTGGCGAGTTGCAATTGCAGAGGGCAAGCAGGATCTTTTGGGGACTTAAGTTGGCTCTAAGATGCTAGAAGGTAATGTCGGATAAGAATTTAATTACACTTCTGCGGTAATCTCAGCTGTCTGTTACCTGAGTTAGACAGGTCTAGTTTTCCAGGGCACTGTTTGCAATGAACCAGCTTGCCTGGTTTGCTGTTGGGACTTTGAGGGGTAGAGCATGGCTTCTTCCCAATTGGCTCCTGATAACTGCAAGTCAAAGCCCCAACAAGTAAGGTGGTCCTACTAGACAAACAACGGGAAGCCTATCGGTGCTCTGTTACTCTGGTTAAATTCCAGCAATATCCAAGTGTATTCTATATCCTGGGGTGTCCCAAGACTTGGCTCTTGACAAACTGCATCTAAATTCTCTGGGATTAGATATACAGACCCCATCCCACTAGGGGAGAATTACAAACTCCGTACCAGACAAATTGAAACTCTAGATATGTGGAGCTCTAATTACTTTGATTTTGATGCACTTAAGCATTGGGATGGTTTCCGAGCATGCTATTTACTAAGAAAAAATCCAATTACCTTAACTGACTGTTCAGCTCTAGTTGAGCTGTTGAATTGTTGCTGCCTTAAGGTGACACATTGATGGCCTTTCAATACCTGGCAAAATTTGCACTGTTAGATGATTGTATGAGCCTTATTAATGTATCATTGATTGCTTCCCAATGCTACTCCTTGGCAAACATATAATAATACTAATCCTTGCATTTGATATAGCGCTTTTCATGTCTTCCAGACGTCTCAAAGCGCTTCACTAAATATACTGTAAAGTGAATTGACTGTATATTTATGGGCGAAACGCAGCAGCCAATTGCGCACAGCAGCGTCCCACAAGCAATCGTGGATTGAAATGACCAAATGTTACTTTTTTTGAGGGATTATTATTAGGCGTGCCCAAGGTTTCACCCTGCCGGGAATTGAACCCAGGTCTCTAGCTTGTAAAGCATATAATTGTAAGAATCTGCATGAACACAGTACTCCATCACACTGACGTAGCCAATAGTGCTCTACGTGTATATTTTAAGTAACATTAAAGGCATATTTTAAGGATGAAAATGAGGAATTTGTATTCTAAATGATCTTTCTGGACATGGCACAACAGCAGAACAATGCAGCCATCTACTGGTATCAAGCAGTACCACAGAAATCTAGTCAGTTGGATGCATCAAATCATTCTTCAAATGGAAACAAGCGCAGAGCACACTCACCTGTCTCCACTGATGATTTTCTTTAACCATGGAAGAGAATGGTGACCTCAGGCTAGTCAGTTATTTGCAATCATTACAACCCGAATCACCATTTAACCTTGTAATCTGAAGCATACCTTTTCCTGTCTGATTTTATGTTGGATGGAGCATCAGGCTGGAAACAAAATATTGCTTTAAAATTACCATGGAGAAGGGGTGGGTGGGAGTTGAGGCAACCACTACATGTGCAACTGAGCTCATTTGGAGATGTGCTAACCAGTGTTGGATTGGTTAGCTGTTAATGCCACTAACGAGCTGGTTATTTGAATCATCCAGTAACTTTTAAGGGACTATTTTTAAGTTTTTCCAATTGCTGCCCATTCAGCACAGACCAGGTCCATGGAACTCCCTGCCTCAATCCTTCCACTTTGCCTCTTTCTTCGGCTTCATCGGATCACACATGAAAGACGATCCTTTTCAACCTCTCTCTAGCTCAGTGTCAAGCTACGGAGCACTGTTAAGACTCTCAAGATGCTACTCCAATTGAAAAGAGCGGCAAAAATGCTATATATTGTAAATAATAATAATCCTCGCATTTGCTATAGCGCTTTTCACATCTTCTAGAAGTCACAAAATGATTCCCAGAAAATACTGTGAAGTGAATTGACTGTTTATTTGTGAGCAAATGTACCAGCCAATTGCGCACAACAGCAGTGCCCCACAAACACTGTGGATTGAAATGACCTAGTATTGTTTTTTCTCTTGAGGGATTGTTATCAGGCGTATGGAGTAAGGAAACTTGCCCAAGGTTTCGCCCTGATCTGCCTGGAATCAAACCCAGGTATCTCAGTTGTAAGGAAAATACTCTAACCACTGAGCTACAGGCCTCGACATTCATGTATGGTTTTAGAAACAGGAAGAGGCCATTCAGTCTCTGGAGCATGTCCTGTCATTCTATAAACTCATGGCTGCTCCATACCTCAAGTCCAATTACTCGCTCTTGCCCTGACCCAACAAATAACTATCCATCTCACAGTCGTGAGTTTTGTGTTTGATAGGTAGTGCAAACTTTACCCAAACCGGCCATTGAGTAAGCACATCACAATTTTAATATTAGGTTACTGTCCAGATACATCACAGCACCAATGTTAAAATAACTGTATAAAAAGTGGTACAAATAAATGAGGTCTAATCTGGCATTTTGTCAGTTGCACCACAACTCAGTACTGCTACACTGCTCGAGGCAAAGGCTCTCACTGGATTTCATTGTCGCCAACGTTCCCTAGTAACTAGGATCCTTCGGAAAACTCAAAGGAACAGTGGGGGAGTGGTGCTTGTCATTCCATGATCGTTGTTAGCTGCACACTTTACTATGGCTCTTTTATACATTGATTGTAACTCCTCTCTAGGTCAGATGTGAGACGCGGTACAAACCCTACACAAACACAACTTTCAGTGAGTAATTTTCCCCATTTACAATCACAATCTGACTAAATCGTTGTAATAGGTTTGTAAGTGATTGTTTGGGTGGGATGGGGGCGGGGGAGGCAGGCTGGGGGTTGGGGTTAGAAAGCATTACCAAATTTTTCGTTGCGGGGGATTGTCGGCCAGACCAGCAGAAAAACTGCTGGTTTTCTCTTCAGAGAAGTACTACAAAAACTCTAGAAAAATACCCATAAGAATAAAGATTGTGCATCTCATTAAAAAAAACATGCAAATGTTTCGATGTGCATCATCATTACTGTATAAGGTAACTATTCAATTACCAAATAAATGATGCAGATATAAATAATCTTTCTCTTAATTTACATCTGTGATATTTCAATGTTTGTGCCCAGTTTCTAACTGTGCACTGTACTCCAGTACCACATGTTTGGTCAACTTTGGCACGGTGCAAATATATTTCTAATGTTTTGAGAACCTACTTTTGTCATTTCATTGCAACAAAGTTCTGCTATTTGGAAACTGATAATGACAAATGTTCGCTTTGAAGGAACAGGACGTACAGATTGTTCCAAATGTCTCTTTCTGAAAGAAAAAAAGTTTGATGAGATGACACAATCTGGGACAGAGGTTTTTAAGTTATTGACTTGCTAACATGGTATTCAGGAGCAAAGACACTACAACAACAACAACAAATTACATTTATAGAGCGCCTTTCACGTCGGAAGGACGTCCCAAGGCGCTGCACAGGAGGCGTGTGACCCGAGCTGAGAGGGGAGTGTTTGGGAAGGGGTGAAACACGAAGGGGAGGTAAAAGAGTTCGGGGTGGAACAAAAGGCACAATCGAAGAGGAAAGTCTTCAAACCGGCCTTGAAAGAGGAAAGGGAAGAAACGAAACGGAGGGATTGAGGGATGGCATTCCATAGGGTGGGAGCGAAGAAACTGAAGGCCCGGCCTCTGATGGTGGGGCGGTTAGGGCGGGGGGCTTGGAGCAGGCCAGATCTTGAACTCGATCCTCTAGAGGATGGGGAGCCAGTGGAGACGGGCGAGGGTGGGGGTTATGTGGTCGCGGAGGCGGGTGCGGGATAGTACACGGGCTGCAGAGTTTTGAATGGCCTGCAGCCTGTGAATGGAGGAACTGGGGAGGCCGACGAGGAGAGTTTCCGTAGTCCAGCTGTGAGGTGATGTATGCATGCACGAGTGTTTCGGCAGCGCAGGGGGTAATAGTTGCAGAGCCTGGCAATGTTGCACAGGTGGAAATAAGCGGTGCCGGTCAAGGCGCGGAAGTGGGGGAGGAAGGAAAGTTTTTGATCGAACATGATGCCGAGGTTCCTGATTGGTTTTGTGAGGTGGAGAGTACAGCCTTGGATATTGAGGCTGGCAGCGCCCGATGTGCGGAGACGCTGGCTTGAGCCGATCAGGAGGGCCTCGGTCTTACTCACGTTCAATTGCAAAAAGTTGTCCCTCGTCCAGGATTCGATGTCGGACAGACATGCTGTCAGAACATCGATCGTCTGGGGGTTGAGGGATGAGGCAGAAAGGTACAACTGGGTGTCGTCCGCATACATGTGGAAATTTACCCCATGTTTGCGGATGACGTCGCCCAGAGGGAGCGTGTAAAGGGTGAAAAGGAGGGGGCCGAGGACAGAGCCCTGGGGGACGCCGTGAGAAACTGTGCGGGGGTTTGAAGAAAAACCGTTGGAAGAAACAAAATGTAAACGTTGGGTCAAATAAGAATGGAACCAGTCAAGGACTGTGCCTTGAAGGTTGAGGTGGGAGGAAAGACGTTGAAGGAGGATGGTGTGATCGACTGTGTCGAACGCAGCAGACACTGGCCAAATGGAGATACAGTATATGATATTGAATTGCTTTTTTCCATCTTCTGATGAAGATTTAGTTGTCCACAATTTGCATTTTGTCAACAAAATACAATCAATCCACTTTACGATATATTCTGTGAAGTGTTTTGAGACACCTCAATGACGTGTTAAGACACCATATCAAATGCAGGGATTATTATTATTACAATTATTATTGCTAAATCAAGAATTAAACATTATATTCTAAGCAAAGTGCTCCTTTGTAATGATTTGATTGACGTAACACTGACAAGAACAGCTCCCTCGTGGGCAGGAATGGCAAATTGAAAAGCCTAACAATTATTGAAACTGGCCTAGTTTGAAAACTGACAATTAGAAATCAGAAACTATAGCTTCTAGTTCATCACATTTAATTCTCAGGAGAAAATATACCCTCAGACAGCTGGATTGTAATAGATCAGAGGTAAAAGTACAGTTTGCAAGTGTCAATTCTCATAATTCCTTCTTATTACAGCTTCTTATAAACGCTTCTAGAAAGCAAATAATCTTACTTTCTGCAATAAATACAACATGAACATCTTGTGTTTCACAGTGGACACACAGCTAATTGTTAGGTCCCTAGGTATGTCAACATCATTGATATAACAGCCTGAATACATTAAAATCTAAATCATAAAATGTAATAATAAAAATGTTTTAAACTTGTACGACACAGTATACACAGCTCACAAGTCCACTGCATTTTGTCATAACAAGTACTTTCAAACGTCAAATGGTATTGTTTCTCAAATAAATTACAGTGTGTGCATACAAAACCCATTACCATCACAGAGAAGCTAAAGATTTTGAGATCTGCAGCCTTAAATAATTTAGTGTTTAACAATATAATACAGTTATGTACAGGTTGTTTTCCCCCCCCTTAACTTCCGCACAAAAGGCATTATAAACATTATGAACAAGATTTGTACTGCGGAGATTTAAAGCATGATCTAGGTTTAAATGAATAAACGTGGCAAGAACGAAACAGAAAAAGGCCATTTCAGAATTGGCAGTGACAGAGGGCTTTTCGGCCATCTGCTCAAAAGTATGAAAAATAAAAGAAAAATTTAGGTGTTTTTTTTACACAATGTGGAGAAATTAAGGATCTTCGTCTGACGCCTGATGTCACGTTGTACAATCTCCTTCCGCAACTTTGGTTTCTTTTAAAAAACAGTCACATGTAGTTTGAGGTGAGAAAACTGTGTTCTCCACGTACTCTGCTCAGGTGGATCATCGCTCGGTCGTAAGCAATTTGAACAGATTTTCGGATGCTCGATTTGCGCCCTTCCATCATTTTCAATTTGTCCACCGTATCATCGATACCGAGAGGAAGTAATTTAGTGCGGGGAAGCCACTGCCTGTTAATGGAACGCATTCAGAGGTTACAGGCATTACTGGACCACAGTTAATTATTTCATTTCTGTAATGCAAGCTAGTAAATGAAGCATTTGGGCTTGCAATTTTGTTATCATAAAAATAATAATCCTTCCCTTCGATACAGCGCCTCATCATGTCTTCGAGACGTCTCAAAGCGCTTCACATGATATATTATAAAGTCTGTATTCTGAGTGCAAAACACCAAATCTAGACCAATAATTCTTCATCAGATAAGGAAGAAAGATTCCAAGGCACAAATTAAAAATGGGAGTTTCTTCCAGTGTCCTGCGCCAACAATCCTTCACATAAATTGATCACTCGCTTTCTGACCTTTTGAAAGGCTCTATACAAATGGAATTTTGTTGTTGTTGGACATTGCTGTGCATAAATTGACCACCACTTTTGTTTACAAATAGAATAGTCACTACACTCAATTTGGAACCTAGTTTTCAAATTCTATTTGGTACAAACGCTTTGGTCACATACACTAAATGGAGGAGGCATAAAATCTCTCTGAAGGCGACTCTTAATTTTACCCAGAGCTGAGTTTATCAGCATGGACTAGTGTCCACACTCCTTGCCCAATGTAAAATCAGGCAAGTGCACACAAATACACAATTGCTTACTTCAGGATCAGGCTTTTCCTCCCCACACTTACCAAGTTCTTTTGTTATCAAAAAACAAAACAAGATAAAGCTTCTCTCCAGCTTCCGCCTGCATCTGTTCCCCTAGTTTTATTACATCCATTGGAGGTACAGGTATGGGGACCCCATTGTGATATAGGCCATCTCGAGGCATGTGAGGATCGATGATCTATAAAGTAAGACATGGCAGAAGATAAATTAGAAAAAACAAATAACATTCAGTTCAACAGAAAACTGCCATATGGAAAAGCAAATGCCACCAAATTGTTCCAGATGTCCAGCATTGCAAACCTTAACCATATAGAAATCTGCTCTGAAATCACTTTCATTCATCCACATCAATGACATCCTTTTAATTACAGCAAGCAAAGTTAGCAGGCTAAATGAAAAATTACTGTATTTTGCACACCAAAATGGGCCAGATAAAATCTGAATAATTATTGCTGAAAAAACTTAAAAACGCTATGAAAATGTCAGGAAAACGCTAACAAATTTTAATACTGTTCAAGGACCAAATTATTACAATGATTTTGATATAGGCAACTGTTATTTTGAGGAAGGCAGACATGTTGTGTTCCACTTTCAAAAGCTTGTAATGGAGAAGTAAATTCATTCTAAGCTTACCAGTGCTGGATAGGAAGGGTATCCTCTACATTTGGCCCACACTAATTCCAAAGGCTCCAAGATAGCATCATTCTCAAAGGGTGTCCAAACTCCTCGTCCTATGTAAAACAATGGAAAATATTTATTTGTGATTTTAATAATAATCATATTGGCATTTGACATATGGCACCTTATTACATCTCTGGGGTGTCTATAAATTCTTCATGGAACACATTCTATGTAGATTAACTGTGTATTTTATTGGCGATATGTGGCAGCTAATTGCGCACAACAGTGTCCCACAAACAGTCGTGGACTGAACTATTAATTATAATCATGAATTTAATTTGCTTTAAAAACCTGCAATTGTTGCTTTTACAACAATCAGAATAATAATCCTTGCATTTGATAACCCTTGCATTTCACATCTTCTACACAGCTCAAAGCGCTTCACAGAATATATTGTAAAGTGAACTGACTGTATATTTGAGGGTGAAACACAGCAGCCAATTGCGCACAGCAGTGTTCCACAAACACTCGTGGATTGAAGTGACCAATTTATTATTGTTTAACCACAGTTTGTGTTTAGGTGCAATATGAGGTTAGTCAAATATAATAAGTATAATATTAGTATAGAAGTGCATTTTTCAAGGTCACATTATAAAATAGCAATACCAGTACATACACTTCATCAAATTCAACTGAGGAAATAAACAGATTTGTATGGCATATAAAAATCCTGCCAAATATTTACCCATGTGTTGATGGGCTCCGATACATTTCAACACAATTAAGGCGAGACATTAAATTCAATTATGATCGGCTGGTGAACATGCATTCCTTTCTGCTGAATCCATCCCTACAGTTGATTATGCTGGGAATCAAAATTCTGAAGTTACACGCAACATACCTGAAGTACTATAATCCCCACACGATCCGTCCCCATTGTCGAGCAAGTATGGGCGAGCAAGAGCTGGCTTTCCTCGACTACGTTTAGGGGGAGACAAGCCGCTGCGTAGAGGAAATACAACACCAAATTAAATTCAGAATAGAACATAACTAACACACTTGTAGAGGCAAGAAACCAACAACCTTAGTTTAGAATTTACAATTGTTTGCTTATAAGTAATTAATATTATTCAATCCACTCAAATCATGTCAATTTGTAGGTTGTCCACTGACCAGGTGATGAAAGCCCAACATTCATCAAACGGTGGAAGATTTAATTTAGTGCCCATGCATCTGGGCCAGTTTGGAAAATATTCTTTGTGAAACTCATGGTCACAGACTGCAGAAATATAAAACTGAATTTCCAGATATCTGATGTGGGACTGAGAATACATCTACTAATCCACCTTTAAATTTGCTGGTGTCTACTGTACATAAATAAAACCAAATCGCAGTCATTTGTGTTCAATACGATTGCTCTGTACAATTTATCCCACTAAGGTCAGATGCCAAAAGGACTGAATAGGACACGTTTATTAGTAATAATAATAATAATAATCCTTGCATTTGATATAGCGCTTTTCACATCTTATCGACGTCCCAAAGCGCTTCACAGAATATACTGTAAAGTAAATTGACTGTATATTTGTGGGCGAATCGCGGCAGCAAATTGCACACAGCAGTGTCCCACAAACAGTCGTGGATTGAAATGACCAATTTTATTATTGTGGTTTTTTTGGATGGATTATTATTAGGCGCGTGTGTGAAGTAAGGAAACTTGCCCAAGGTTTCGCCCTGACCTGCCTGGCTTCGAACACAGGTCTTCCCAGCTTGGTCTCCCCAGCTTGCAAGACAAGTGCTCTAACCACTAAGCCACAGGAGCTCCACAATAAGTTGCTATATGGAACTAAAGCGATTTACAAGTATGTTAAAATTGGTTGTAATGCATATTACCAGTCACACAATCGATGTCTAGGTCAGCCCCAATACATACTCTCAATTAAAGATTTCAAGCTCCAATAGGTTGTAGTAATAACAATCTTTGCATTTGATACAGTGCCTTATCACCTCTTCAAGACGTCTCAAAGCGCTTCACAGAACATACTGTAAAGTGAATTGACTGTATATTTTGTGGATCAAACGCAGCAGCCAGTGTTCCATAAACATGTGTGGATTGAGTGACCAAATTATTATTCTTTTAAAATTTATTGTTGTTTTGAAGGCATGATTACCCCCGGAAAAGCAATCCACTGATCGACTAACAACCAGGTTCCATTCCTACTTACTAAAGTTAAACAGAGGCGTGTGAAGTAAGTAAACTTGCCCAACATTTTGTTTTGTCCTGTCAGGAATCGAACCAAGATCCACTCGCTTGCAAGGTGAATGCTCTAACCACTGAGCTACAGGACTCCACAATGGCACAGAACCGCACCATGAATTTAATACCTAATTATTCTTCAGGGATTTCGTGTAGTCATATCTGGAGAGAAGTGAGAAGCGATTTCGATAGCCTGCTTGGCATATGAAAGCACCTTCTTGTACTCTTAATAGGTATGTAACCCCTCAGGCAATTTAGCGGCAATGTTTTATGCATAGATCTCCCAACTGTCACGTTACGTTTCTCTACATTTCACTTAGGATCCTAATAGCCAAGAGAAAAAGTAATAAAAATATAACTGTTCAGCTCCAATTCAACCTGAATCCCAGTTTTTTTTAAAGTTAGTCAAGCATATGACACGAGCAGAAACCCATTGTCATGCTTAAGAGAATCCACACTAGACTGAGAGATCCACATGTGTGTGCCTGCTGCACACAGAAATCCAGAGGTGAACAGACAATCTACTGATCCTCTCAGTCCGCAAGAAATAACATGCACTTAATGAAGCTTCATGATGAAATGGGCTGCTATTTGTGCCTTGATGGTTACCTGAATGCCCCATGGCTTCCGAGACTGGAGCTGCACTCAGAGTCTGAACAACTCTCTACGTTTGACAACGGAGCGTGTTTGCCAAAGCCATTTGATAGCCCTGTAGAGCAAAGATATAACATTTTAACAAAATACAACAGTAACAATAAAATTATATTTGTATACCACTTTTCACATCAGGAGGACGGCACGAGAACTCCTTTCACGTCTGGAGGAAATGCAGTAAATAAGATTTCTTCAATGAAATGCAGCAATATAAATATTTGTTTAAAAAACCAAGGGACTGATGTGCTCTACTTTGGCTAGCAATAAAGCACCAGACAGTGAGTGGCTGTCCACATGTTCATTTGTACTATTTAGCCATCCTTGGGAGGATCAATTGTTGCAGAACAGAAATGTGGGGAGAAAAACAAAGTACAACTATTACCTAATTCTGTAGGCGTGCACGGAGACTTCTCACTTTCACTATCCGAGCTACAGCTCAGGCTTTGCGGTCGCTTCCTCGATTGACGTAAACTCTGTAGTTTGGAAAGCGTCCCTGGCGGAGAAGTGTTCAATGCCAACTGGTCTGTTTGGTGCTGGCTATCTCCGTTTTCCACAGGCTGACCAGATCCCTTCTGTAACTTGACTCCGTTCTTGGCTTTTCTGAAGAGCACAGAGGTCCGCCTGCCCACTTCACTGACTGACTGCGTTGCTGTTTCTGAGGTAGGGAGAGTGAGGCCATTGACAGCGGTGTCAATGAGGAGATGCTGGAGTGTCTGAGCGCCAAGGCCATCTTTTTGTAGTGTTTTTTTGTTCAGGACTTCACTGTCAGACTTTATCCGCTTGTGTAGTCTGCTATGTGCCCTGCCCTCACTCACAGGTTTGAGGGTAGGAGGATCAGTATGGGTTTCAGAACCTGATGGGGATGGGGCTGGTCCTGTTGGCTCCAGTGTAGGTGGCAGGGAAGCCTTCGAATCCTCTGTGGAGGAAAAGCAAAGTTTGCAAATTTACATTCACATTCCATTTTAATCAAACGTACTCGCCAAAATTTTGACCTAGTGAATTTCGAATTAATGTTTTGCCTCGCAACCACTTTGAAAAATGTCATACTCAGATTTGTCTGGGTGCTAAAATCCTTTAAAATCATCATAATACAGATTGGATTCGGTGAATCTTACATGCACATATTTTTATCAAATTTGAATTAAAGAGCGAACGTTACTGGATTTACAGTTATCAACTGCAAATCTGCCCCAAACTTTATAATCCTAAACCAGGTGGCAAAGAGAGATTCAGACCATCTAACAATTAAGAGAGGTCGGCCACCGAAGCACACACAAATAAGCAGTGTTCCCTTCACCACAACTTACTTAGAAACATCAATGGCCTTTGGTGGACTTCAAACTTGGGATAGCAAAGAAAATGCACAGGAAAGTGTGAAATCCTCAAGATATGCTTCTACATAAGATTCACAGCATGGAAACAGATCATTTGATGTAATTAGTCTCACCTAGTGTTTTTCTCCACATGAGTCTCCACCCATTCCTTACCCCCTCCCATTCTCTTCCAATGTTGCATTCTGCATATAATTCTGTAAGAACCATGTAACTTGCATTGTACTACAGTCCAAAGACTCACATAATAATCCTTGCATTTTCTATAGCGCCTTATGATGTCTTTGAGACATCTCAAAGCGCTTCATAGAATACACTGTGTCGTGAATTAACTGTATATTTTTGGGGTAAAACGCGACATCCAATTAGGCACAGCAGGGTCCCACAAACAGTCGTGGATTGAGCTGTTAATTACATTGGATTGAGTGAACAGTTTTCATGAACATGTTTAAAAAGAACTGGAAAGATCACAATCCACAGTAAAGTGAAGAGTTACTCTGATTCATAATACAGTATTCTTAATGAATATCCTCGATGATTAAAGTGATTATGCACATGTGGAACATCTATTTTTAAAGTGGTTAATTTACCCCTACTGCTACTTAATCGACCATTACATCTAATCACCAGCTAACATGGAAGTGTAACTTAATTTTCGGAAATTGTATTTAAATCAGCATATAATCTTGTCTTTCCTACGGAACTGCAAAATGTATGTAACCAACGGAGCAGGAAAACGGGATGACAAAACAGTGGCAAGCAGATTAGTCACACTCTGACACCTTCATGTAAACAGCGAGAGAATCCAATACTGAGAAAACTCACAAACCTTCCGTAATCTACTGCAACTCAGCTTCTCGTCACCTCAAAATCCAGATTAGAATCAGGAAGCAATTTAGCAACAACAAAGGCAATATTGATAAGACTCATACTTCTTCCATCATGAACAAAAAACGCTGCGGAACTGGCAGATTAAAATAGTCAAGGGCTTTTCTTTTCAGGCGGTTATAATCGTCATGAAATTAACAGTGGAAACGAGGCATATGGTCATTCTACTAGTGCGGTCAATTGGCTCTTTGCAGTCGTTTTCATTTCAAGTTTATGGTAATGTGGTAATTCAAACTCAACAGTGAGGTCAACTCGCTAATCTGGTCAAAACTCCTCGGTTGTTGACTAGAACAACGAGCATTTATACAGTGCGCCTCATGCAGGATAGAGTCCCAGAGGGATTCACAGTGGTGGAACACAACGCCGAGCCGAGGAGACAGGGAGGTGACCATAGGCACAGTCAAATAGGTGCGACCTGAAAATGGGTAAGGAGGGGGTAAGATGAAGGGATAGAGGAAGAGTGTTCCAGCTTTTCGGGGCTATGTGGCTAAAATCGCAGCCAACAATGGTGGAACAGTGGGCACGAAAGATGTGGCTGATTATATTAATGAGTTTCAACTGTATCAACAATGAAAATGCTTGTTTCATGTTACTTTAGCTAAGTTACACCGAATAAGATTTCATGCACAAGATAGAAATGTATTTTAATATCCTAAAATATGTAGACCTGGATATTAAACACTCCTTTGAATCTCGAGTATGGAATACATATGAAACTTTGGAGCCCATACTAAAATACCTTAAACAGTATCATCATTTTAAATCATGGAATGACCAATCTTATCTGGGGGATTGTTGACCAGGACACAGAAACTCTTTTCGAATTGTGCCACAGGATCTTTAACATCCATCTGAGCAGGCAGACTTAACCTTGGTGCAACATCTCATCCGGAGGACAAACTATTTAACTACATAGTGTTACAACAGTGTTGAAATATGGTTTAAAAAAAGACTAACTCACATTGACATGACAGTGATTAGAGTGTAAGTTACTTTAAAAGCATTTTTAAAAGTGCATGTTATTTTTTAATAGATTGAATTGTCCAACAAAACATGTCATACCTCTCTCAACACTATCCTCGTTGCCTTCAGCCAAGGATTTCTCATTATCTTCCCGTAACAATTCAGAATAGCTGCCGTTGTGTAACTGTTGTTGTCCCAGCTTGTGCCTGATGCTGTTGATCTCTCGTCTCAGCAATCTGACTCGCTTTGATCGGGCTCCACTCGACTTCATGGTACACGTAATGTCCAGTTTATCTAGTAATTCCTTCAGCTGGTCTTCCAGTGACATGTGGGCTCTGTTCTCTGGTATCAAGATGTTATCCACTGAAAAACAAATCAAAAACATAAAATGAATCCAAAAATGTTTATTTCCTTCCTTACTCTAGCTTTTATCAAAGAAGCATGTCAAAATGGAATTGTGGGATGGAGTTCCAGAGGGTGTGAGAATCTGAAGTCTCACACCGCCAATAGTGGGTTCGACAAGGCAGGGGACGTGAATTGGTTAGGGTTAGGATTAAGGTTAGGTAGGACAGGTTGGTAGGAGTTACGCTGGAATAATCAGCAGCCTTAAACAGCATCCCTAATAAAAAGAAACAGCGCTTTTCAGACTACAACAATCTGCGGTCTCACAATGCCTACCATCTTCCCAGGAGAAGCGGTAGAAATCCGCTGAATTTGGCGATTCAGGTAGATGCGTTCCAGTTTCATAGTCGTACCCGGTGTTTTCCCCTTGACGCCGAGAGCATCTCAGTATGGAGCCCCCTTGATCCCTCAACCGCACTGCCGCCCGGTAGAATATAGTCTCTTTTGCATTATACTTCAAGCAGTTGTTGATGACCAGGTTAAAATCGGTTTCAAATTCATCCAGGGTTTTGTAACAATGAGTTTCTAGCTTCTTCCTCATGGTGGAAAAGTCCATAGGATGTGCAATAAATTCTAAGTAATCTGGAACCTTGAAAAAAACAAAGCATCAATAACTGTCCATTGAATACTTCTAAAGGAAAATGGGGGGAACAGTATATAAATGCAGATTGTTGTTCAGGGAAGATTCTCTCCTCCAACACATTCTTCAACCTCATCCAATTGGATGCCGCATTTCGCCCACAAATATAAGTCAATTCTCTTTACAGTATATTCTGTGAAGCGCTTTGAAATGTTTAGAAAATGCTCAATGCGCTATATCAAATGCAAAGATTATTATTAGCCCCAAATCCTACATATTAAAGAGCTCTCAGATGTGTTACATCTTCTATGTTCTATCCATTTCTATTGATTTTCATATTCTAACAGTACCTCCTTAAGAGTTACTGCTAGAATATAAGTGTTGTCATTATGACTTTTTCTGGGTGAACGTATTCTCTTATAATTCTTCTTGATTTGTTGATGTGATGACCTTTGCCTATATATTAAATAACAATAATCCTTGTATTTGATATAGCGCTTTTCATGTCTTCTAGACGTCTCTAATGTTGTCTAATGTGAAGATTACAAATTATAAAATTATCACAGGCTTCCCTCTTACCTGGTGAATTTTTGTTTTGCTTGAATTATATGTTGGTAATTATCAAAAGTTTAGAAAAATGTGAAAAATAAAGCGTTTTCATATAAAATATGCATAGCAATTACATGAAATAGGCCTAATATATATTACTTGCATCATGGCTAAATAGGCCTTACCTCTTTGAGGTTTACCGGTTGTGCAAATATATTTGCTTGATCTTTGTCCTGAAGTTGATCCAAAATTTGTCTTAAAAAGACAATAAACGGAGTAAGCCGCAGCTCCAAGGCAACTTGCTGCACTTTGACCTGCAGAATGATTCATTCATGATATGTTAGTGGTGAAGGACTGTAATAAAGGCTTACTTCTAAGCCTTTTCAAATTTACTTGGTAACACTTCAAGTTTTGTGAACGAATACACATCATTCACCCAACTCTCAAAAAATCCATCCTAACTTCCAGGTTACCGCAAAGGCGACTTTGTGAATTATATGTGATCAAGAAAAGTGACGTCAGCCATACCTCCTGTGTATATTTTGCATACACGCAGGACAGACATTATGATACTTGATAAACCAGCTACTTGATAAACCAGATAACTTAATAAATCAGCTATTTTTGCACATCTCCTTATAAAGTAGCTGGTGAGACACTGAACCAAGCCACAACAACGTTTCAACAAAAATTGCATTTGTATAGGGCCTTTCATGTTGGAAGAACATCATAAGGTGCTGGGGGTTGGATTTGGGAGAGGTGGAGATGGGGGTGGGAAGATAATAATAATAGCAATCCTTGCATTTGATATACTGTAGCACTTCTCATGTTTTTGAGATGTCTCACAGCACTTCACAGAATATACTGTAAAGTGAATCGACTTTATGTATATGTGGGCAAAACACAGCAGCCAATTGCGCACAGCAGTGTCCCACAAGCAGTCGTGGATTGAAATGACCAATTTATTGTTATTTTTTTTTAGGGATTATTATCAGGAGTGTGGATTAAGGAAATTTGCCCAAGCTTTCGCACTGCCTGGAATTGAACCTAGGTCTCAGTTGTAAGGCAAGCGCTTTAATCAACTGAGCTACAGGAGTCCACACAAGATGACTGAAGGCAAAGTCAAAGAGGAAAGTCTTGAGGTTTGAAATGGACTTTGAAAGGCAATGGGCAAGGCAAAGGGACTCCAAGGTGGGAGTTCCAGAGAGTGGGGGCAGAAGGTCTGAGGTGGGACGGGGACTATAGGGGATGTGAAGGGGGCTGGTACCTGCTGAGCAGAGGGAGAAGGTGGGGTGGTATTCCTATATTTTTCAACTTTAATCGGAGTTCCTTTGTTGTTTATGTGATCAATCAAATATGCAGATAAATTGGTGTAAACACTCCCCTATTCAGTCATACTTAAATTTTCATGTACTTAAATTTACAGTTAAGTGCAAATGTGGCAAGAAAACACTAATTGGGAAAAGGACTGTGGAGAGTACGTTTAATGAAAAGTACCGTTACATATCTCTCGAGTGTATTCAGACTAAATCTGTTTGAAACGTTTAGATCCAACAGTAATGTAATTATATGAAAAATAACATTTTGGGGTAATACTTATTTAATAACTTGGGAGAACTGTGGAGTCTTTGAGATTGTGGGATCTAATATACAGTACTGGCAAAAGTATAATGGCTCCATTGAATTTATGATAATACAGCATTGCCTCCAGGAAATGATCTTGAGCAAGAATAATCATTTGGCAAGGAAAGGAATATCTCAGATTAATCTAGTCCAGGTGCACTGCTGCTTTGTTGTGGTACTTTGTTATTGCTTATTTGTGGGTTTGCTTTAATTATATTGTTCACGTGGTTAAGAATTAAACAATGATTATTGTGTCCTGATTGACTAAGGACATTTGAGGCATAGAAATCTCAATTCAATCATGATATAATTAATCGCTTAATACGAGTACAACAGAGTCATAAACAACACAATTAAGTGCATTTCACAATGGTGGCACAAGCAGAGAATTATCTACTGTTCCTGAAGTCTGGGAATCCAGTTTTATGTGCAGAACCACAGCAATCTCAGTGCTCTCAAAATACTAATTCCTTGCAAATTTCCTGTTTTACTGTGATGGTCAGTCCTAAAGTTTAATGTAATAGATGGTCTGTTGTAGATTACATGAAATCTTTATGAAAGCTATCTAGCTCAAGAAGATCAAATTATTGCAGAAAACACTGCCAAGGGTTTGAGAGTAATTTCTTTTAAAGAATAGCATAATAGCTTAATGGCCATAGGACAACAGTCAGTCTTCAAGTGGTAGAATGGTGCAAGGCATAAGAAAACCTCAAACGTTTGGCAATCCTCATTGTCTTAAAACCTAAGATAATTGTTCTGTCTACATTTGGAAACAGATTTTCCACATTTGTTTTGAACGGAGTAGAAAGAGGTCATAAGAAAAAACTTAAATTAGGAAAGTAGTTTCAATTATACTTAAAAATGATAATGGGTATCAATCCTCTAAAGTCATATTTATATCTTTCAAAAGTTGTGAACAGCGAACTGCAATATATTCCCCTTGTGTTGTCCAAAATAATTCAACTTCAATCCATTTACAAACAGGACTGCTGCATGCAAGAAAACATAGTCTACATTTCAGAAACTGCAGCATATAATTCTTTTGGAAATGTGGAATAGTTCACAGGAATTTGAGGAGTTGCTCTCTCAACTCCCATTTCTCAAAGTCCTATTCATTGGCAGCATGACCTGTATGCCGCAAATGCTAGTGAATTATGGAATTAATTCTTACGTTGGGGGGAGTGGAAAGAAAAATAAATTGTAACCACTGCTCAAAGAAGATCTAACATATGATGCACTACAAATCAATAAATCTGAGATACATTAACCGTAGCAAAATTCCTAAATTAAATGTCCAAACCAGTTTGATAAATGTATATTAACAGCTGGACTCTGGAAGGACAAGAACAAATGTAACCAGCATAACTCTTCAGATACCTACAGTTTTGCTGGCTAAAACATCATGATCTAAAACATTTTGAACTACATGGAAACCCTGGATTCCAAAAACACGATTACATTTGTACAGAGCCTTTTACGTCGGGAGGACATCCCAAGGCCCTGCAAGGTATTACGGAGAAAGTAGATTCATATTCAGACTAGGGGAAAAGTAAAAGGTCACTGTGACCAAACAAACTTTGGCCACTAATACCATGAGGAACCCAAGAAACACTGTAGGCTTAAGAACGAAAATGATATTATGGTGTCCTGTAGCTCAGCGGTTAGAGCACTCGCCTCACAAGCGAGAAACCCGGTTCGATTCCAGCCAGGGCAAAACCTTGGGAAACTTTTCTTACTCCACACGTCTGATAATAATGCCTCAAGAAAAAAAAAAAAATCATTTGGTTATTCAATCCACGACTGTTTGTGGGACACTGCTATGTGCAATTGGCTGCTGCATTTTGCCCCAAATGTACAGTCAATCACTTTACAGTATATTCTATGAAGCGCTTTGAGAAGTCTAGAAGAGCTAAAAAGCACTATATCAATTGCAAGGATTATTATTATGTGAAGGCAAGTGGGATTCTTGAACCATATAAAATCTGGCCACTGCACTTAGGTCTGTGCAGTTCACACCCAGTTTAAAATTATGTCACTTTACCAATAACGTTTCTGGTAGTAAAATCACATTAGTACAGATTCTGCCATCACCAAAGCCAAAGTAAGACAGCTCTTACAGCTCTTTTGATATCCCAACATGAAAAATAAAGCTATTACCTCTTCTCTCTTGAGCTTCTCTCTCTTGCGAATAAGTTCCACGAGCAGACGAGCTCTTTCCAAATCGTGCCTCAGTTTTTGCCAGTATTTCAATTGTTCTTTTACCGCACTGTTCTTTTCATCCTGTTCTTTCTGTGAAGTTAACAAAAAATAGATATCTACAGAGCTGCCAACCTTTTTTGACAAAAAAAAACTCCTGAAAGCTAAAAACAGTATTTTGTAGTAAAAAAAAGTATTTTCCCCAGAACCTACCGGTACTTAACAAAAGTTACAGCGCGAAAAGACGCCAAGTAAAATGCCAACTTACAAAAACGTACATGAACAAATAACAATAATCATGTCTTATTTCCAACGAAATGTAACTACGTTTTATAAACATGACACTAGAGAAACAAAACTATTTTCCAGAATGTAATTTATTGTATGATACATGCACCCCCGATACACACCAGGATATGGTAGCCTATAACAGAGCGCTGCGCACACTAGCAGTATTACGATGAATACACAATAGTAGAGTATCTTGTAGAGTTATAGGTCTAGGTATACGTGTGAGCGAGCTGTATGCTGCATTAATCTAACTTTCAAACTCATACGCACACAGTTGTGAGCAAAGACGCATGTCTTTCATTTCGAAGGTGAAGCAATGAGCGATCGCAGCCAGTAGTGTATTGCAGCAGTCACAATGGAGCGTGCAACCCCCGATATATACAGGTAACCCCTGCTTAACAAAAGGGTTAGGGACTTCAAAACTCCTCGTTAAGCAAAAATTTCATTAAGTAGGAGTAGGAGGTCCCTACTGTGTTTCCGTATATGAAAAAAATCGTTCTCAGTAATGCCTTGCGCCTAGCGCTAACATTTCCGGTTTACCAGTGACGGCATAAGGTAGGTAGCACTGCTATTGAAGGCATGGAGAGAGTCAAAGAGATAGAGACTGAGACAGAGAGAGAGAGAGACTGTGAGTGAGATTATGACAGCGAGAGACTCAAACAGAGAGAGAGAGAGACAGAAAGAGAGAGAGACACAGAGAGACTGGGACAGACAGAGACAGAGAGAGAGAGACACAGAGAGACTGGGACAGAGACAGAGACACAGAGAGACTGGGACAGAGAGAGACAGAGATCTGTTTGGATTTCAGCTACACCTTCCAAAACAACAGCAGCAAAACTATTAATATACTGAGCTCAGTGGAAAGATTTTAGCTGCTAACAAGAACAAAATTACATTTTTTTTTAGCACCTTTCATGTCAGGACGTCCCAAGGTGGTGGACAACAACAACAACAAAATTAATTTGTATAGCGCCTTTCACGTCGGGAGGACGTCCCAAAGTGACGGAGAGTCAGTGTTTCATATCCAAGCTGGGGTTGGGATCAGTGAGGGTGGAGGGAAAGGAATGGTTGACCGATGGGACCGTCGAAGAGGGGGGCCTTGAGGCCGGACTTGAAATGGGCGAGGAGGAGAGAGTGCGGGATTGGAATTCCGAAGGTCAGGGGCAGGGTGGTTGAAGGCTTGCCCGCTGATGGTGGGGCAGGTAGGCCGGGGGACTAATTCTAAATTGAGATAGATAATCTAAATTGAGATACTATTTGTGCCGTGGTTAACTGCCAAGTCAGGCAATTACATTTCTATTTTCTCCTTAACTTCAGAGATAGAACACACAAATTTAAACAAAAGAAACTCTCTAAAAAATGAGAAAATAATTTATACAAAAAAGGTTGAAATTTTGTACGGATGCTTTTTGAAAACAGGACTAAACAAAACATCTTAATACGCTGATAAGATTTTGAAATCAGCCTGTAAAATGATCTATTGCTAAAAGAACATATCTTGCAATAATAACACATTAACAAAATGTGTTTGTTATACTGTTAGTTTCACACCTTTATTCAAATACTGGCAATGGTGTTTTTAAAGTTAAATATAATCAATTGTAATCTGTGAGCTTTCCTCTAAAACCTTGCCAAAGCCATTCTTACAATATTACTTAGAGAAGTTAAGGAGTCAAATCACGCAGTGGCCATAATTTAATAAAATACAAGCATCCTGCCTATGCTACAAATTCATTGCAATAATGCGAAGCGGCTGCCAGTAAATTTAGCTTTTACTACAACACTGAGCTGAGCACTGAACACAAAAACTTTAAAAATAAAACATTATGCTGCTCTCTGAACAGATAATCATCTCACACTTTTCATCTTCAATTTTCAGTCTCTTCAACATAGCATTCCCATGTGAGCTCCTCTAAGCTGCTTACTTATAATTTGCTGGCAGGTTCACCAGTTCATCAAAATATAACATAATTGAACTGCTTCTGAACATATTATGAATGATAAGTATGAATGGAACACAAGTCAGCAGCAGTATTTTATTTCCATGATTGGAATATTGAAATACGCTAAAGCATAATACAGCAGTCGTGCAAATAGGGCAACAGATTAGGTTAAAAACAAAGAACTGGCAGACAAATAACATACCAGATTGAAGGCTGATTTCCATATCCCATAGCATCCATACTAACAAGACAACCACTTACTTACTATCTGGAGTGTATTAAAATAGTCATTTACTATTGTAGAGTACAAAGAGAAGTTAGCAAAAGACCTGCGTTGATTTTACCTGCTCTGCGTTTCTGTGTGACTGCAGATGTGAATGTAATCGTCGCAGGAGGGGAACGCCATTGCGTGACTGCCGTTTCAATATCCAGTAATTGTGCAGCCTTTGCATAAATTGGGTTTTCCTTTGAATACTTAGCCGACTGCAGATTTTATTTAACCTGTTGAGAAACATGCACAGCATTATAAAAAGACTATATAGAGATTGTGTAGTATATTTCAGAACTAAGATAAGTGTCCAGTGTTTTTGACTTTTTTAAAAAAACTCTTCTGGGACATCTTGTTCTTTTAACCTCCTGTCCCCTTGGTTAATTATTTAAAGCAAGGCAAGTGTCAGGCAAGTTAGAAACAGTTATGTGACCAAGCCCTCAAATCCAAGAGAAAATATAACAGAAATACAATAGCATGTAAGAATATCATTTTTTTGCATCATATCAATGCACATTTTTTAAATAGCGAGGAAAATATGGTGAAGAAATCTTGTGAAAGCGCAAATTAACTGCCTGTCAGCAACACATCACTTTAAACATCCGCAGCTCTTTACTTGATGCTCTGTAATGTTTCATGTCTTGAAAAAATGTAAATTGCACAAGGCCTGAAATGATGTGCTCTTCACTGTTGTTACATGTTGTTGTTGTAGACTCTAATACCAGCACCACTGAAGCCACAAGTAATTGGATCATTACTAAAATTCTATAGGAAAACAACATTCAACTGCAAGTCACAGAATAGAAAGGGAGAGGAAACAAATAATTTTTTTAAATGGAGGAATTCCAAGTTCACAATAGGCAATCGAATATTCTTTCTTGCTCATTCAATATCTAGAATAGAAAATAAAAACTATTCTAAAAAGCGGTAGGAATCGTAGTACTGGCATCTTCAAGTAAGTCTCTGTTCCTCCACATGATACTGGTAAATGTCCAAAGTATTGAATAAATACCTCAGCGTTTCCACACAATTACAGAATGTGAAACTCTTAATAATATAGCACTCCTTGCGTTTGTTATTATGACACTTTAGGACACCCAGAAAATTGGGAGACCCACCTTTTCCACATGTCAAACAAAATGAGGTGGAATCTCCCACCAATGCATGCAGTTCACTAACTTTAGTGCTGAGATTGGCAAAGTAATTATTAAAACATGGAGTGAAATAAATTAAAACCCCAAGAATCTCAAAAGAATCTTGACTGAATCAAATTCTACTCCCAGATAATAATACTTGCATTGGATATAGTGTCCTAACAAATCTTTGAAACGTCTCAAAGCACTTTAGGTCCAAAATTTACATGGAATGGTTAAATGACTTAATAGTAATTCCCTAGGTGTAATTTATGAAAATCTGTCAAAATTGTTCTTAAAATATACCACCATTTTGACAGATTTCTAATGGAACTTCAATTAAACAGATTTAATTCTCACACACGCATGCTAAAATTAACCACAGCCCTAAGCATTCGTTCACATTTACGGCACAATGTGGGTCAAAAAGGGTAAGGTTTGATACAAGGGTTACATCTGCAGATCTCAGTCTATAAACTAAGAGATTTCCTCTGATCTTCATTCTTTTGTGGTCAATCCAACATCTATTAGCATAACTGCGGGATATGAAAATAGAACATTAAAGGTAACTTGTAAAAATGACACTACTACTTCATTTAAGAACATTTTATTAAAGTAACGGATTTTATTTCCCACCAAATCCTCAATGATTTTTACACTCATGACCATTTTATTCAACCATGAAGATTTTATAATTCCTGCTATAAAATTACCATTGCCCCAATAGCTATTTCAAGTTATGAAACCTATGTTAGTGATGTTTCTAACCAAGAAATTAACATCATAATAATCTTTGTGTTTGACATAGCGCCTTATCGCGTCTTCGAGATGTCTCAGTGCTCCACAGAATATACTGTAAAGTGAATTGACTATATTTCGTGCACAAAACGTGAAGAAAAACATGTCCCTTAACCAAGAGTCAAAAATTGCAAAAAATTGTTTATCATCCTTATGGTATTAATGCAAGAGGGTAAAACGTCCCTTTTTTTGTATTTTCCTTTATTAACCAGCATTCTTTTAAATACAGATATAGTATGAAAGCATACTTTTGAGGGAACCAGTTTCAGCAGCTCAGTTCTAAATAGCACTTTACTGGGGTTAATAACAGCAACAACAAATTATATTTATAGAACGACTTTCAGGTCGGAAGGACGTCCCAAGGCGCTATGAAGCAAACGTTAAAACGTTTTTTTTTCGAAAACCAGAGTAACATAAATTAAATTGTAATATTGTAATACAAAATTGTACACTAGAAAATATAGTATTTCCATACCGCTCTCTTGGGGCACCGCTGTTATCATAAACCGAAGAGGGAATTAGTTATGTATTTACAATTGTACAGTAAAAGCCCGTCTATCCGTGACTCGATGAACCAGCACTTCCGTATCACCAGCACGCCAAAATAAAGTCCCCATTCGATAAACCGGAACTTATCTGGAACAATAGCAGTGGAACATTTGTAAATGCATAAATAATAACATAACAGAATATTTTTTGGTACTTATTGTTAAAACTACTCTCTTGTGCTTCTCACCTTTGCTAGTAGATGCTGCGCTTGAAGCCATGATGCTGCGGTTAAGGTTTATAGTCCAGCGATTCTTTTTAAAATGGAGCACGCCAAGCGGGTGAAAAGAACGGAGCACAACTTTAAAGCCGTAGTTACGGCAAGCCGATAACGCTAGCCGATAAACCACATTGTCGTGCAGGTGTAGTATTTCGGTTTGCCGCTAGTAGAGTCTAGGGCTTTAGTAAAGTCGTTAGTAAAGTCGCGAGACTTTAAAATCGTACTGCCGTTTTTTTTCACCCACTTGGTGTCCTCCATTTAAAAAAGAATTGCTGGCCTGTAAACCTCAATCAGTGCAAGAGAGTAGATTTAACAATAAGTACCAATACAATATTCTGTTATTATGTTATTATTTAGTCGGGCGTGTATGGTGTGTGTTCAAAGAACTTAAAAAAATTGGTGGGTGGGTTTTCGGCCATAGGCCGCCTGAATATTCGGCAGGCACTTTAACCAGCATTGGCCAAGTCCGGATAAACGGGCCTTTACTGAAATTGGTTTGGGAAATGGTACTAATTGACTTTTTTTCTCCACAATGCCACCACCTTTAAATTCCTTTGCTCATTTGTATATGATTTAACTCCGTGAACTTTTATTCTTGCTTTCCTTCCTTTTTCTTCTTTGAAACACAGATGAGCCCTGTTGTCACTGAAAACTGCTGATCTGCTGCTCCGGATACATGGTCAGTGGTTAGAGTTCTGTAGCTCAGTGGTTAGAGAACTCGCCTCGCAAGCGAGAAACCTGGGTTCGAATCCGGCAGGGCAAAACCTTGGGTAAGTTTCCTTACGCCAGATAATAATCCCTCAAGAAAAAAAACAATAACAAATTGGTCACTTCAATCCACGACTCTTTGTGGGACATCACTGTGTGCAATTGGCTGCCGCGTTTCGCCCACATATAGTCAATTCACTTTACAGTATATCCTGTGAAGAGCTTTGAGACTAGAAAAGCACTATATCAAATACAAGGATTTGGTGCCTGTGTTGTGTAGGAAGAAGTACTTAAAAAAGACAGCTTTATATTTTTAACAATTTAAAATAAACAGTTCTATTTAGTTGGATATAGGAAAGGTTTTTTATAAATCATGTCAGGATTTAGTAACCCAACAACAATGGAAAAGGCAATATTGCAAGCAGTAAAACAAAATTTTATAACGACATCACTTATAAAGTACAGCAGTATGGTTAACATGTGTAGAGAGAACTCACCCACCAGATACCTATAGAATTCAAGCACCTTTTAAGAGAGAGGCAATATTTTTACTGAAATTGATATGTTACCAAATCCAATCATGGAGAAAAGATTGATTGTATAGTCTACAGAACTAGCCTGATACTTTTATCACGTTGACCGCATTACAAGCAGCTTACTTTCTCCACATCAGATCAATCCAATGTGTATTATTTATATACTACAAAAATAGTTTCTGTTTTCATTGTCAGATTAGAACTTTTTGTAATGTCTTATCTCATAGCAACAGGACCGTTAACAGCACGATATATAAGATATAAGTAGAAATCAGAAAATGCAAAACGTTATTGGCAACTCATATTTTCAGCAAGCGGCGATTGCACAATCTAGAGATGTTCAGCTCAACCGGTGCCTTTATTCATGAATCATCCTAACCAAAGACAGAAAATATTGCCTATACTCCTTTAAGTCTTTGTTGCAGTTGCAAAACATATTGACTAACTATGAAACAGACAGTGATGGTACAAAAACTTGGTTATCTCAAAAATACTCAAACGCTCAGAGCCTTTACCCTGCGTGGAGGATGCTATACGAATTCAAATTTTTGCTGTTGATTTTCTAAAAACTTGCACAAGAAACAATATGTTGAGTCAAAAAGCAGCATCTCTAATGAGCTGAAATGCCCTAGGAATTGCTGATAATTCATCTGATTTCTTCTAGGATAATGAAGTGTTTGGGGGGAAAAAAGGTCCGTCAACAGCAAGCCTCAGATTCTACCTGCACATATTTCTTATCAATAAAGAAAATTTTCCTTATCGGTGCAAGTTTTCAAGATAAAACATTTTATCCAATGGAAATTTAACTTTAATATACTAACATAATATAATATAATAGTAAGGCATACAACAAAATAAGAGCTAATCTGCAGTGTGGCACTGGTATTAGTAAAACAACAGTGAATTTCCTTTTTCAGATTAGTCAGTTGAAATTGAAGATTCTGCACCAGAAAATAACAAAAATCTTATGCTTTTAGGAACCCAGAAACAGCTCCAATCCTGTTGATTATGTGGCAGAGCTGAAAGAGGAAGCAATAACTCCACACACTCCATACACCTGTGGAAGCAGAATGAAGTTGTAATCTTCTGGGGTGGATGAAGCCATGGTTTTTCATCCATCAGGACAATTTAATATAGAAGGATGTAAAGAGTCTAGTAGCATATGGTGCTTCTTGAAGGAATAACAACTGATCATCCAAGCTCACATGAGCAAAACATGAGGCAATTTTCGAATCTATTTAACGGACATAATCAGCAACACGCTCACGTTGCTGAATGTGAAAAACACGATCTGAAGGAAAACCGGTGTCACAAACTACCTTAAACGTTAAAGCAGGATGAATAGATGATCTTCCTACTTTTTAAAAAAGAAAAAGATTACAGGCTAAATGACAATTTGTTTAAACAAAATAAATTGTTACAACCTCTTCAATAGTCATTGCTTATCCAAAAACACTCACCTGTGAGTCGGTATCTGTGGTACAGTCACCACTGGCACTGCTGCGCGGCGTTCTTCAAGAAAGTTTCTGATTTTTTTTGTTTTTTGTTTTGATTTTACTTTGGTCTTTTTAGGCGATGTTTTCCTAGGACTATCCCCATCTCGAACATCATCTTTGCCTTGGTCTTCTTCCTCGCCATCATTGTCACTTAATCCAACAATCTTTTTCACTGACCCCGGTGGGGAGTGAATATCACAATACGCTGTCTTTCGCACACTGAAAGTTGTCCCGTTGGCACTAGTTTCTCGCACTGGTTCCATTTTCATGTACAAACCAGTCCGCTGAGCACAGGTCACATGGAATGCTGTGTAACAGTTAGCTTTGTGGCACTGGATAGATGCTCCAGCGCCTTTCTGCTTGCAAATATAACATACAAGTTTCCACCTCGCAGAAGGAATGTTCTCTATGCTGTCTATGGGCTCTAAGAACACAGTATTAGCAAAGCACACCTCTGGTATCCACAGAGCACAAACGACATGAGCCCAACGACCATCGTCTGTCTGTTTAAAAGCACCACCGTTGTTTGGACACAAGGTGCAATCAACAGGCCGGGAAGGAGACTGCAAGCAACATCGGCAAAGCCATTGTCCCTCTGGAATATATGGCACTCCATAGCATTCCTGATGTACAGCAAGGTTACAGATATCGCAAAAGAGTATCACATTGCTATTCTGACATTCGCCGTCCATACAAATGCAGCAAACTGCATCCTCATCAATTATAGTTTGTGGATCACCTTTATTCCTGCTTTCAAAGTACGATTCCTTTTCCAGCTTGTCCATAAGGCACTCAAATGTCTCTTGCGACACTGTGCCAAGCGCAACACTTCTGCGCTTTTCATTGATCATTTCTAGCCATGCATGATCCTCCTCATCCATGTCATACTCAATTTCACCATCCAGTTCTTCCACTGATTTTTCAATATATCTGTAATATGCTGACGGTAGGGGTGGGGCATCGGGAGGGTTATATTCAATGATTCTAAAAGAAGGTTGAGGTAATTCAACAGATGCTCCAGCTGCATGTTTCGAAGCAGATTCTTTCCTTTTGTCTTTGCACATCACTGTCTTTTTAGACTTCGAAGGAAAAAGCGGCTGTTCACTGTTTTCTTTGTTGCTATTACATTCTGTAATTTCTTGAGCAGTCAAGTCATCCTCGGTGATGATCTTTAAAGTATCAAATATACTAATCCTGTGTAGTCTGCCATCAATATCCACCTCAACCATCCGTTGTGCTTGAGCGTATGTCAGCGTTTCTCTGCTTGGTGAACATTTAAGTCCGTAAGGGGATGGAGAACGTCTACCACAACTATTTCTCATCCTCCTCCTGGGTTTTCTCATGATATGTGTGCAATCTGTGAAGCAGAAAAAGCACAATCAGAATATAAACAACCGTCATTAGACACCTCATTTTCATTTAATATTGTTACTACTGAATGAATGCAATGCATCCCTTTAAACAGGTCAACCTGTATTTAAAATACAAACATAAATGAACCTGGTCTTATATAATGAGACCCATTTTTCCAAAGGTTATATTAGTCTACTAAGCTTTGAATTTTATCCACCTGATAAAGAATACAGTATTAAACAGAAAATGCCCAGAGGTAAATCACTGTATTTTTGTTAACTGATGAGGATTTTGTTTTCTTTAAAACAATAAGATCCTCTAACATAGTCAGGTATGTGTGATGGCTTGGGAGGACCAGTAGTTACTATTCATCCTCAGGGCAATAAAACAACAAATTTCATATCCCAAGGCCACATTCATTGTACTCCATCCCAGTCTATTCCATCATTACAGGTACCAAGAAAAAGCATTTGTCCACACATAGTAAAATAATTACACTAAATTCTGTGACGCTTTTCAAGATGGTTTGATGATATTAAATCCCAATATATCTATCAAATGTAAGGATTACCACCTAATGTTATTACAAAAGTAAATTCATACAATTTGACATTTGGTTTATTCTGCTCAGATTGCAAATATCTGTCCAATTTATTCCATAATTAGCACATTTTAAAAACCTGTGGGTAATTCTCACCAGCAGTTAATATTTATACAATGGGATAGATTTGTCCTAAATATCACAAGATTACACAAGTGTGAAAAAACAATGTAGATACTGTACTTTTGAAAACTCAAATAAGACAGACTATGAGCTTATTTGCATAAAGTGCAATGGTTGCCAGTAACAACAACAAAATTACATTATGTGGACGTACAGTTCTTCAAATACATTATATCCTTCAATGTACGGTACATATTTGACTTCAATGGTAATTAAGTTAATTTACAGCAAGTTCAAAGGGTGACAAATCATTCCAGAATTCAAAATGTTATATTAAGAGGATAATGCAAAACTGGGCTTGATCCACTAGCATTGAGATGATAGTGGCAGAATTCAGCATTTTAAAATGTTGAAGATATGATTATTACATATAAAGGTCACTTAAATAATTGCTGTGGCTGGACTAAAGAATCCAAATACTACATCAGTCATTAAGGCAAAAGATCTTTTGTAAGCGAGTGGGCATATGCTTTTCTCATCTAGCAGCAGTAGGCATTGCTCCCTGGGATGTCAAATGTTGTTATTTCTCTGAACTGTTGCTAGATTTACTTTCGGATTTCAGAAATCCATTTATGCAAGTTAGTTCAATCTTTATTGACATATCAATCTGAAGGGCAAGGGTAATTATTATTATTTTTATTACATATGTATGCTTTACTGTAAACAAATTCTCACATCTCAACAATTCTGATATATGATATAAAGAAATCTAGTTTACAATTAAGTGGGATGCTATCTACCTCTTGAAATATTGCTTCAAAACTAAAAAAATACTAATTATGGTCATGCTACATAAATGAAAACTCTTTTAGCGTATTATCATTCCAATTTTAATTTTAGGCTACCCAATAATATTCCTTTATTTTATAACCATAAATATCATGAGAGTAATACATGGCCATAATATGCACAATAGACATTACATAATACAGCAAGTTATTTAAACCATAATGTAAATTACACATCCAATTGTTCACATCAGAAGATTGCAGGTTTTATTTGGAGAAATGTATATGCAGACATTTTAAAATAGGATAATTGTTGTTCTTTACTGTGAAGTTAAGATTTTTTGAAGTACAACTTTAATTTTTAATATTGGGATTATTATGCACTACATAATGCTAATTATTTTTCCTCTACTAAAGTTAAAAAGGGAGTAAACCATATGCACTAATAAAATGCAATTACAATACTGTAGTTTATCCTTGGATTTGATATAGCACTTTTTGTAGTCTTATTGACGTCTCAAAGCACTTCATATGCTGCAAAGTGAATTAACTGTATATTTGGTGGGCGAAACCGGCAGCAGTGTCCCACACAGAGTCATGGATTGAGTGACAAAATCATCATTATTTTTTCTTTAGTGATTATCAGCAGACATGTGGAGTAAGGAAACTTGCCCAAGGTTTCGCCCTGCTGGGAATCGAGTCCAGGTCTCTCGCTTGCAAGGCGAGTCACACGCCTCTTGTTTAGCACCTTGGGACGTCCTCCCGACGTGAAAGGCGCTATATAAATGTAAATTGTTGTTGTTGTTGTTGAGTGCTCTACTCACTGAGCTACAGAATGATTGAATTATTTCACAACTTTTTAGTTTCCAGGTAAGAATATTCCATAAACCTGATCATTTTTCTAATCTAATCAATCAACAAGGATCACAACAGTAAAATCAATTATGTGCGTGTAATATATACTGGATATAGGGAACCTATCTACTGTATGCCATAGTTTACCTTTTAAAAGAAATATCTTATGAGAAAATACAAACATAACATTGTGACAATACACACACAATAAAGCTCATTACAAAAGTTGAGGGGTTTTTTCACTGTCAAGTTGCTAAAGAATAATATTAATAATCCTTGTATTTGATATAGTGCCTTATCACATTTTAGGAGACATCCCATAAGTGCTTCGGGACTAGAATAATCCTTGCATTTGATATAGCGCTTTCCATGTCTTCTAGCCGTCTCAAAGTGCTTCACAGAATATACTGTAAAGTAAATTGACTGAATACTTGTGGGTGAAATACGGAAGCCAATTGCGCACAGTAGAGTCCCAGAAACAGTGGATTGAAATGACCAACCTTATTATTGTAGGGGGGGGGGGGTTGGAGGGATTATTATTAGGCGTGCAAAGAAAACTTGCCCAAGGTTTCGCCCTGACCTGCCTGGATTCGAAACACAGGTATCTCACGCTTGTAAGTGTTCTAACCACCGAGCCACAGGAATCCACAAGTGTGGTAGGGGGTAACTCTGTGAGTGTGACTGTGTGAGAGAGGGAAAGTGAGGTTAGAGGAGGGGGGGGGGGGGGGGGGGGGATGAGGGGGCGGCGCATCTGATCCACATGTCTCATCGAACTCAGCTGTTCGATGACGTAGAACAAACGGGAGGGACGGAGGGGGAGGGGTCCAGAGGTGACTGACGTCTCTGCAGCAAATCATTGTCGGGGCCTGTTTGAAATGAGCCTGCCTACCCTCCCTTCCTCCCTCCCACCCCAGCGCAACACAACATAACACCCACCCCCTCTTCCACCACACACACACTCCCCCACGGTTCGGTATCGGCTTCTCGGCGATGCTGGCCGGCACCAACGTCGGACCCCCACCCTTCCCGCCGCCTAACCACTCGCCACTCTCCTCCCTCGGTTGATTTAAGAATGTTCTAGAATCTCTTCTCTCACACGACGGCGTGTCCCTGCCCCCTGCCTGCCCTCCCCTCCTGCCTCACCAACGGTCACTCACCAGCGCGCGGCGCGAATGATGGATGACCGACAGCTCCGCCGGCCAATAGGAGGTGGCGGTGACGTCGCTTCGACGCCCACCAGTGCACGAGCGACCAATAGGGGCGCATATGGGGCGGGGCTTTAGCCATACGCCACGCCCCCCTCTCCCCCCTCCCCCCCCACCCCCCCCCCCCTCGGGTTCGGCTGGACAGAGAGAGTCGACAGGAGGGAGAACAAGATGGCGGCTCTTGCCCACAACAACGCATATTAATGACAGACCTCTAACGGCTGACCGGAGCGCGTTATCGCCTGCGAGCGGCGCCCCACGGGGAAGGGGTTGGTGAGGGGGGAGGAAAGCGAGAGAGGGAGACAGCCAAACTAAGAGAGAGACAACGAACACGCGTTCGAATAAGAGGTGGTGCGGGGGGGGGGGAAACGGCCATTACCTTGTTTTGTGCGAAACGGGTTTGGGTAGAGAGTGAAGTCTACCCCCCGCCCGCTCCCCGCTGCCCTGCACACGATAATTATGAATTCTCGGCGATCGGTCGGCTCCTAGGTCGTCCTTTTCGTTCGGGGCGCTTCATAGTGCGCCCGCCCGGAGGAATGGTTCGATGGTTGGGAGGGGAGGGCGAAGGAGAAAGTCGACAGCAGAGCGAGAGAGACACACACACACATACACACAAGAGTGGTTCGTCAGGAGAAGTTTTAAATAAATGTTTGAACTAAGCGTTAAAGGTAACGCGGACCCTTGTCGCTGGTAAAACACAGAGAGCGAGAGAGAGAAGCAGAAAGAGAGAGAGGGGGGGGGGGGGGAGGGAGGGAAGGAGGGGGGATGGGTGCTGGTGGGAGTGAGGGGGGGGGGGGAGGGAAGGAGGAGAGGAGCGGTGATGGGGGAGTGGGGGGGGGGGGGGAGAGAAAGGGAAAAAAAAAGCCGCTTTCAATCATAGACCGGACACGCCCCTGCGTATGACCCGAGCAGACGCGGAAACCCCGTGCGGCAGCAGCAACGGCAGCAGCGGTGCCGCCATTACCAGCGATAGCTACAGGACCCGTGAGTCAGATAGCGAGCGATTGTCGGTTAAATCAGTTAGCTATTGAGTAAGCGAGTGAGTTGCTGTTGATCGATCGATGGTCTGGTGTTTGCTGCACCGCCGGCCCAACGGATTTAGCGACTACCCCTTCTTTTCCCACTCCCTCCTCTCTCCCCCCTCCTCCTCCGCAAAAGCATCAGATCGACACCTCACACCCATCAACTCTTTTTTTCTCTCTCTCTCACTGTCTCTTTCCTCTCCACCCCGCCATCTTCTTGCAGCTCTTCTCGCCTGCTCGTTGTGCGTGTGTCCCCCGTCCCCCCCCCCCCTACACGTTCCTCCCGTCGTGTATTAATTCACTCCCCGCACCACCAACCGTCACAAATAACAACACGCAGTCTTCACGAGGGTGGCTGCGTGTTGATAATAATAATAATAGTATTATTCATCATAATAATAATCCTTGCATTTGATATTGCGCCTTCGAGGCGTCTCGAGGCGCTTCGCAGAATATGCTGTTGTACGAGCGAATCGATTTGAATTTAACTTGGATTAAAGATGGGGTTGTGCGGGCACCCACTGCAAAGCAAAACAAAAAAGACTCATGCAGAATCAGTGCCGAGAAAGGCTCGTTTGTCTGTTTGGACGGAGGTGGTTGGAAACAGACCCGTTAGAACAGTCAAAACGCAATCAAAAATAGATCATCTTACACAACCCGCTCAGGGCAAGCTTAATTTTTTGGTATAATATTGGGTGGGTGTTTGTTTCCCCCACCAAATGAAACGACTGACCCTCTTTCCCAGTGAACAGTTTGCCAACTGGAATATGATGTTTATTTACTGTTATAGTTTCTAAGGCAACGCGTAAACACATTTCACACCTGCTGTGTTTGAGTTGAACTCACGTTTATGTTAATGGCCAAATCCCTCTTATTTTCCATTCCTCCTGCATTGATCAATAGACAAGTTATGTAATATCTCTGTACAAAAATCATCCCTGTATCAATTGAGTAGCTTGAAGTAACTTATCCAGTTGTATTTGAAACGATAACCCTTTTATCACTGATTCAATTTGACCAGGTAATTTCTCTTCTAAATGGATTCATAAAGGTATCATTCACATTTTCCATTACTGTACTTATTTTAATGTGGATTTATGATTAAAAAAATACAGTCGCACCATTTTGCAGTATATGCTGTGAAGCACTTTTAAGATAAGGCGCTACATGAAGCAAGTATTATTTGTCAAGTGTTTTTTCCGTAGTTGCATAATGGTTGGTGAAACTTCGAACCATGTTGCTGCAAAGATTGCAAATATGTTAATTTGAGTTGTGACTTTAAAAAAGTCTTAAAATGCCCATTTAGAAACCTTACATACCCAAACTAAAATTTGTATAATGTAATCAAATTATTCCTTCCACTAAATTGCCTGATTAACTTAATTATGTAGCACCTTTCATGTCAGAAACGTCTCAAATTACCTTTTATGAGTCCACAAGGATATCTAAGTTAGCAAACACAATTATGTTTTGGAGACAATCAAATATGGATGATGTAAATTGAGAAGAGTAATAGTGAAATATTTGAACATCAATGTCACCCAGAATTAAGTAGCCGTACAACAATAATCACCCAAACTATTTTTCTAAAATGGGTCAAGATTATAGATTTGTAGAATCTACTCTTGTGCCATGTGATGATGATCCTTTATTTGTAAGAAGTAATTTCACAATACCTATAGAGAAACTTAACTTAATAAAACTGCCCTATAATGCACTATCTGAGTTTGCATTAATTTAAGAATGCCAACAAGTCCCACGACTGCTTATGGCAGTTGCAATGGGGTTCATTGAAATGTGAAGCAGCTTTTCAATATTAACAACCAGTATCAAAGCCAGTTTAACCATTTACTCTACCATAAACTAGCAGAGCTTCAATTTCCCCCAAATCCTGTCTCATTCCCTTTTGTGAACTTCGGGATAGTAATTATTCTGCTACAGTCTATAATGGAATTCCCCAAATATTAAATTGAGTCAATTATATTTTCAAGATTAGTAACCATAGTAATGAAAGGACATTATAGTTACAGAATAGGCTTACTATATGAAGCAAGTTCCTATTGTTCACCAATACATCAGACAATGGGGTAAAGTGGCAAATGCTAATACTGTATTGTGATGCTTATGCCAGCAATAACATGAATTACTCTTGATAAAACCAAGAAAAACTACTCTTATCTTGCCAGTCTTATCCAATACCCCAGACTGTTTTAGTTTCTAGCTTCCTGTTTCTCAGAGCAAAGTCATCCTATCAAAGGGTAGAACAACCTGATTCAGTTTGGATGAAATTTACTTTAATGTCTTTGCAAGTACAGTACTTAATGATGTTTGTATCCTTATTGAGGAATCAACACATGAATCTTACAAATAAAAGTGAACTTGATGCATAATTATATATTTCCTGCCTTGTCTTAATACCATTATGTTTGTGTTTTATTTGGCTGCATTACAGTTGTGAACAAGATCATCAATGGCATATAGTTTTGCAGAAGTGAAAAATTATATTGAAGAACGACAGTGAATTGAATTTGTAATTTTGTTCCACGATAGTTTTTATTTTGAATAAATATTTTCTCCGGCAACATGACTGTTGGAGGACTTTGAAACACTAACCTGCATGCAGGGAGTTATGTAAGTATATATAAGTTGTTGTTAAAGACATAGTCATACTACAGATCAGCAATCTTTCTCCGTTCTCCTATTGTTGACCATAAACCCAAAGAATCCAAGAAAGGAAATCTAAACTTATTGGGATTACATGGAATCCAACCTGCTGAATTGTGCACTAGTAGAGAGATACGTTAAAACTGTTATTTTGCAGTGTACTTGCTATCAAAGGAGAAGCGTTTTATTTTTTACATCAGGTGGTATACAAGTAATAATGATTCACTCTATTTGATTATGTATTTATAAACAAACACTCCACAAAATGTGTAAAGTTAGGGATAATGTTAAGTAAACAAACACATGTCTTTGTTTCTTTCAACATAAGCCACTTTCTATAATAAAGCAAAGTACAGTACAACTTTTTAAAACAAATAATAGTTTCTATAATATTAACGTTTCAATAACATTCAAATTTAAATTGAAACATTTGTGGATTATCAGGACCAGTGTAATCTGTGCTACATTTATATTTACATTGGCAATGAATTGACAGCTGGTCACTTGATCAGTGAAATCGTACATTTGTATTTCAGGTCAGATTCCAAGCATTGTGGAATAAGTATAAATCGGTTTCTTCTCTGTGTTACTAAACTACACAAAACTATTTTGATCCTAATAGAATAAATACAGCTCGCACAAGTTGGCCTTGTTCTTTTTAAATAACAGATTTCAATCATGTCATAGGATCTGTGGAGTATGGGGAATAGGGTAGTTGAACCTTTTTTCCCACTTATATTCGAATATTTAATACCTGCTAATTGTATTTTTGGTGTTGTACATCATTGCCATCTTAGAATGGCAATTATGTCTTTCTGGTGATACAATTGAGTTCCTTACTTCCAAAAGAATTTAAATGTAATCTGTACTATTGCAGCACTTTCCGAGACATGTAATGTGTTAAATAAATTTAAATTGTTTTGTATCTTCAGTGTGTCAACAGCTAGACCAGAAAATAGTATTATACAGATAATGAATGAAAATACATATTGTCAATTGTGTACTTCATCATAAATTGGACATTTTGTGGTTGATGTTAATATAACAAATTATAATAAATCGCTATATCATTGCTTAATGGTTCTGAATTTTATTTTCCTAAATATCAAAGCTGTATTTGAAATTTGTCAGACAGGTAGAATGGAATTTATATTAGCCCTGATCTAAATACATGGAAATTGTTTTTAATTGGGTTTTTTAAAAGTAGTTTAGGTAAATTATAATATGGTTGTTCTTGCTTCAAATTAAGATTGATGACTACTTCTGTGGGGAAATGTGTTTTACCCATTTTATTTAGCAAAGGTTAAAACTTCTGTTTTCACAATTTTGTCTAGGCAAATATGGCTTACAACAGAAATAACTTGCAACCCAACTATTTTGAATACAATAGTCCGGAAAGAATATTATGGTTTTGCAAAATGCACAACATTTCATTGATCTGTTTATCACACAGTCAAGCATTGAAATAAGTAATGAATATTTTATTGAAATACAAAAGCTACAATATCTCTTCAAAAATAAAATAATCGCTGAGTAGAAAAATATAACAAATGGAGTCCTTGAAGTTGGACAGGAAACATAAATGTTGCAGGTAATTTATTGTGGTATATTACATTGTGTGCAAGTTGGATTCTGATTTGTTATAACCCCTATACTGTATAAGCAACACTTCTCAATGTATACAGTAAGCACTTTTAGGAAGGTATAAGATTGCAAAAGGTTGCAGTATTTTTGCACAAGTTAAGGAAATGACTGAAATATTTCACCATATAAACATTCAAGTACAGTATCAGTTCTGAATCATTGTATGTGCAACAAGCATTTGCGAAATGCTAACAAGCACTTCCAGCTTTCAAAGGCTAAAAGTTTGAAAGTCACTGCAAAATCATCAATAATATTCTAGAAAATGGTCAGTGAAATGTAATTATAAGAAGCATTTGATTGAAATAATTTTCCAACACTGAAACAAGCAATACAGAGAGATATGGTGTTCAGGCATTTACGTAGAACCGTGGATACAGTAACACTTTAATTTCTTTATCCTCAAGGGATAATAAAACATTTTAAAAAACTATTTTACGCACATGTATTAGTAATTTCAAGAACACTATCTGTCCCCAGTATTCCAATGTTATTACCTCAAATGTTGGCTTATGTTGTGTGGATTGTTAATGAGCTAGAATGGAGTCTCCTTCATTCTCAGGTCTGAACTTGAACAAGGGATAAAGCTGATCACTGCGTGAAAGGCATGTCCTAAAAAATAAAATTGGGAAACTTTAGCTTTTTGCGATGTGCATCACCAACTGAACAGGAGACAAAAACAGTTTGATTAGTTCTGGATTCATCCACATTTGACTAGAGCAATGTCTCAGTGCTTTAAAGAAGGTGTCAGACATCAAACATGAAGGAGGAAGAAGGTGGATGCTGGCATGGTCGAAAGCTGGGTTTTGAAAGGTAGGTGGAGAGGGTGGGTATTTCATAGGGCAAGGATAGAGTGGCTAAAGTTCTTCACTGCCAACTGGTGACACATAGGAAAGCACACCAGATACACATTTGCCGAGAAGGGGAGCGAAAGGATCTGTAGACGAGGACCTTGACGTTAATCGTTGGGAGCCATTGGAACCTGAGAGGGAATGAGGGGCACACAAAGATTTGTACGAGAATGTATGGGTGTGGTGGAGTTTTGGATGATAGGAGCTGGTGTATGGTGGAGCAAGGGAGGAGGGAATTTGAAAAGTTGAGTTTGGAGGTGATGAAAGTGTGAATGTAAGTTTTGGGTGCGAGATAAGAATTTACATTACACAGTGCCTTTCACATCAGAAGATGTTGGTGGATGTTAAGTAAAATTTGAGGGTGCAAAGTTTCAAAGGAGAAAAGGAGGTTAAAGTGGACAAAGTAAGGGTAGAGCAAGGTGGAGAAAGATGCAGCCATACAGATTTCGGTCATAAATAACTTATGACCTCCTCACAGATTGACACACATTAATTAAATGTATTGGCAGCAATTTGTTTGTAGTGTCAAATGACTTTAGATTCTCACATTTCTGAAATGTTCACTATTAATTAATACAGTACAGTATGTCAAAATGATCTCGCCTTCAAATGAATTGCGGCTTTGTACGTAAAGTATACCTTTCCAGGACTCACTTCTTTCACTACATGATGCATTTCAAAATTTGTCTTAAAAAACAAATTTCAAACAGCAAAATTAAGTTGTCACTATCTGGTTGACATAATATGGGAAATAATATTGAAAAGGGGCAATTGGTTATTTGGCGTTGAATCGTCACTTACTTTTCCATTGATCAACTGACAGCTTCAGATGATCTAACGAATCATCAAAGGGCTCGGATACAGTCTCTTCCACTGGTTCTCTGCAAGGCTCAAAGTAAGGGTGATTGAGAGCTTCAGTTGCTGACAATCGGTTGTCTGAATCTAACACCAACATTTTCTCCAGGAGGTCTACAGCTGGTGTGTCAACAAGGAATTTTCAGAAAAAAAGAGAACTTTAAAACTTTTAGTCCCAAATAAATCTTCAATAAGGTTGACATCATTACATCCCCATTAAGCATTCTGTTTATCTGTAGAACCCCATCTTTTGGATGAGACAATAAACTTGTTCAAGTGAACGTTAAAAGGTCCCATGGCATGATTTGGAAAGAAGAAAGTTGCTCCCATTGTCTGGCTAACAACTCCCCAATTAATATTGGTCATTCACTTCATGGCAGTTTACAGGACATTACTGTGTGTAATTGCTGTGTTTGACCTCAATTAAACAGTATGCTTTCCAGTAAAATTCTTCGAAGGGCTTTTGAGAAGTCCGCCAGACAAAAAAGGCATGATACCAAATGCAAGGGTTAGGGTAATGCACACCTGAGGAGGCTCACACCTCAGAATGAATGGAGAATATGTTTGTACTGGGTGAAATGCACT
This sequence comes from Hydrolagus colliei, assembly GCA_035084275.1. Taxonomy (NCBI): domain Eukaryota; kingdom Metazoa; phylum Chordata; class Chondrichthyes; order Chimaeriformes; family Chimaeridae; genus Hydrolagus; species Hydrolagus colliei. Next base: position 8,387,537 of record CM068762.1, on the reverse strand, counting down.
CTGAATCAGTGAGCAAGTTCTCTTTCGGTTTGGATTGCTATTCTCCATCGCACAGTACTACCCAAGAGGGTTAAAACATAAATATCAAACGACACACGAACAAAAGTCACACTAATCCCTGTTGTATCAATGGAGGCACATGCTAATAACTTGATACATAATTGGCATGTGTGTACACAAATGCACAATCATTACACTTTATCCTGTAGCAAACAACTGTAAAGCACTGAGATGTTTTGCTGACATGCTAGGCACTACTTCAAATGCAAGGAATATTATCAGGTAAGTGTGAATAACGGACTCCCGAGTTGCAAATACAACAACAATAAACAACAACAAAATTACATTTGTATAGCGCCTTTCACATCGGGAGGCGCGGCCTTAGGAGGTGTACAAAACATACATGTTTCCTTACAATTGTGGGTACCGTCTATTTGTGCCACAATCAGCAATTCTCCAAACAAGTTAGTCTTTTTTTCTCTCTACCTTTGTTTCCTTCCAAGTCTGAGGGGGAAGCATTAAATGGGCAAGCTATCTGATTGAAAAAGCCCCACCTCTTCAAAACACCCCACATCCATGCAAATGCAAAGCATTGCAACAACACAGTTTTGCACTTTGGGAAACATGCTGAAGTAGCAATGAAACAAAAAGTTCAGCAGAAATCATTTTCAAATGATTGCCGTTGCAAAATTAAATCCAGCAAAGGGTTTGTACTTTATCTCTAGAAAAGCAATTTCTGTAGACTTCTGGCATCGGGACTGTGAGGAATGTTAGGAATGTGGTGAGGGGCTGCTCGAGGTCACAGTAGTTATAAAGCTAATTGAAGCACACAGGTCTGAGCCAAAGGCAGAATGTTGGCTAAGCTGAATACTTCACATTAATGAAAAGCTCTGTTGATTGGAAGGCACCTAAAATTTGTTAAAGATCCAGAGGAAAATGTGAACTTTCAAAGTGCCTAATGTCCACATGTGGAGGAAGTCGGCTTCTTTTGTGCCGTGTTGTGTAATAGATTTGGTTTCCCCCTTCAGGATACGTCTTGTTTTTTGTAAGATAAGTGGACTTGCTATTTGGAGAATCGAGTGGGATAATGGTAAGGGCTTAAAAGGACAAAATACTCTAAAGTCACAATTAACATTTAAAAACACTTGAACCGGGAGAACACAAAATATTAGAAGTTTTGCTTCCAATTTCGTAGGATCAGCTTCTTTTAATATAAAACAATGCATCATCAATCTCTCTTCAACTCAATACACAGCAACTCCATCATAATGCGGTTATATGTGTCCACAAACAACAACGACTTGCAGTTATGTACCGTCCCACACGCAGGGTAGCATCCCAGTACATAGGAAGCAAAGTCACTGACAACTGAAAACCAGACACTTTAAGCAAGCTAAAATAGATATCACTCACTGCACCCTATGCAAGTTAATAACATTAGTGGCAACCTGAAGATCAGGAAATCATACATTATACACCAGGTTGAGACAAGCCGGTGTTTTGAACCCCAGAACTCAATTTGAAGCGATCCCCCAGGCATTCTGGCACATTTTGGATATTTGGGTGAATTCATGGAGCGAGCGCTCGTCAATTTTGCTATAAGTATACCCACATTATAACAAATTCTGTCATAATAGGATTCTTCTACTGTAAAGCGTCTTTTATTGTTGCAGATTTGGATGTGAAAAGATATTTTACTTACACATACAGTTGTAGAAGACTTTGAAGTCTTCAATTTATATCCCCAAGTTTGATTCTGACTAACGCAGATCCCAAAGGAGAAATCATGCTGTCTAATCCAGTTTGTTCTCTTTTCAATGAAAGATACCGAGGGCATCCTGGTACAATCCTTAACAGGAATTCAAGTAGAATTAGTCTTGTTTGATGTAAGACAGCGCAGTGGATCCCGCAAGTACTGTTTACTCTGGGATATTGTTGTCAAACCAACCCAAACCAGTGGACTGAATGATTCTTAGTAATAAAGGTCCATTATGGACTTCCCTCCATAGGCTGCAGATCATCCAGAACTCAGCAGCCTGCACCCTCTCCTGCACCAAGCTCCGCGGCCCTATAACCCCCATCGTCACCCGACTCCACTCGCTCCCCATCACTCAGAGGATTCAAATCAAGATCCTGATCATCACTTTCAAAGCACTCCATGGCCTTGCCCCACCTAACATCTGCGACCTCCTAACCCCCTACCAACCTGTCCGCTACCTCCGCTCGGCGGGCTCCGGCCTGCTCCACGTCCCCCGACCCACCCACCCCACCATTGGTGGGCAACGCTTTCAGCAACTCTGCTCCCAACCTTTGGAATTCCATCCTGCAATCCATCTGCATCAGCCCCCTCCCGAGCCTCCTTCAAGTCCCACCTCAAAACCCTCCTCTTCGACCATGCCATTAGTCCACCCTCCCCGATCCCGACCCCAGCTCGGTTCCGAAACACCGACGTCCTCTCGATGTGAAAGGCGCTATACAAATGTAATTTTGTTGTTGTTGCAGCCACATTTTTGAGTTGCTGCAAAAAGAAAGCTTTTAAGCTTTGACTAAGAGTAGAATTATAAAATGGTTGTGCAGAAAACTGCCTTGTATCAAAGCAACTCAACAGGATCACAGGCTAGTGACACTCACTCAAAGCGCTCTGGGACGTTACCCTATGAGTGGGGGCTATATAAATGCAAGCTGTTGTACTCAAGGTTGAAGTAACGAGAGCCTCTTCATAAAGAAAAGATTGACTGTTTTCAAATTATTCAATTTGGCACATTGGTTAATGAATACTTACTGTTTCATGAAGGAACTGCCCAAACGTTTTAGTCGCTGACAACCTAAATAAAAACATCTGACAGACTTAACACCCCCCCTCCCCTCCCCCACCAGCCCTTTATAACCGTTCTACTTTGGTTGACAGGCAAAGGAGGTATAAAAATAGAAGGACCATCCTGCCTGTGGAGTTCTGATAATTTCACATATTTTAACACATAATCCACCTCCTAGCAAGCGCTTAGTGTTCTTAGGAGACTCTCCCTTTCCCCTCCTACCAGATGCATACATTCCTCAGAAGAGATCTCATCTCTTCCCACCCTCCCCCCACCCCACCACACCACCCCCCACGCACCACCCCCATGCAAACGCATTACTTTAGGAGAGCTCAGTCAGGCACAGTAAGATTTTCTTTACATGATAATTTAACATAAACCTTGACTTCAATAAGAGCCTGTGCAGGATTGACAAATGGGACACAAGAGGCGTCGGTGAAAGAGTTAAAACAAAAGAATCCCAACATTCCTGTGCTCACTAATTTTAGAGAAAATATACGACATCCATAAGAGTGGAATATGGGGAGGTTGTGCCAACAGATGAATTGTTTGTGATTAGTGCTGATCTCAAGCATTCCTACCCCCATCAGATACCAGCTAAAATCTTTTAGTGTAAAGGGGAGGAAAAAGTGGCAAAATGATATCGTTTAAAAGCTTGTGAAAGGACATAAAGGAGGAACTGGTGTAGCATTCCGCAGCTGACGAGGACTCAGCAAACGTACTTGACTCCAAGGAGGTCAGTTCAGGAATCCGTGAGCTTAACAAGGGAGGAAGTATGCCAGGCGTCACCACAGAAAAATAGAACAGGGGAAAAATCCCAATGAACAGTCACTAGAGTTGATGGTAGTTAACGTGTAAGTTTATTTGAAAAATCTTTTAGCTACTGTATGAAATGCAGGCAAGGAATAGCTGCCATTGGTGGGTAGGTTAGCAGCAGAGCAGGAGGGAAGAGCTGTCTGGAAGTGAGGAGAGAGTGGGAGGTGTAACAAATACACAGGGAGTCCCATCACCCTCAAATAAAGCCTGCAAGCTGTCCGCAAGGAGCCATGAAAGTTGTGATTGATGTGTGCCTAGTCCACAAGAAAAGTCTAGCAGGGGCAATATAACCATAGGTACTACACTTCCAGGCCCAGTAAACGTCACTCGTATGTTCACTATTATACAATTGGGACATCAATGATCTGTCCATTCACATGGCACTAGTTGAAAAGAGAAGGGAGTTTGTCCAGGCCAACAATTCCCCCAAATAAAATTAGCCATTCAATTGTTTTAATGGCTGTGTTTGTCTGCAAATAGTCAGTCCCTACACTTAATAATAATAATAATAAAAAAGTGCATTTGGTACAGTGCTTTATCAGGCCATTGAATAACTCAAATCCTGTGAAGCAATTTGAAACATGATAAGGTGCTGATATCAAATGCAATGATTTTTATATTATTTTAAGAGTTAGGTGATTTACTGTGAATCAATGGGTGAGGAAAGCTCGACAGGCGCTGTTATATTCAGCTCAGCAGCTAATTAGCACATCTGCATATTCACCCCGTCAAACATTAACAATCAAGTAAGGCTGCAGTTAGATTGACTTTGCCTACAATTAACTTACCTAAAGGGCTGGCCATTGAAAAAAGTAGAGAAAAGTCTTTCTTTCTAATGTACGGCTGGGTTCTGATGTAGCGTCGAGACTAAAAAAACAAGGTTTTAAACATTTCAATAATCACCACAAAATGACATTTGCAGAGCACATTTCACATCGGGAGAACGTCAGGAGGACTTTCCAAGTAGGGGGTCAGGACCCGAGCATTGAGGAGTGGGGCAGGATTGGGATGAGGGTGGGCAGAGAGGTAGGATGGCGAACGAAGGTACGGTTAAAGAGGAGCATCTTGAGTCCGGTCTTGAAGGAGGAAAGAGAGCAAGGTGAAGGGATTGTGGGATGGAGTTCCAAAGCGTAGGGGCAGAGAGTCTGAAAGCCCGGACACCGACCTTGAATTCTATCCTCCGAGGAGCACAGTGAGAAAGAAAGCACGGCTCTCTGTTAACAATGTGGAAATCTGAACACATGTCACCATTGTTAATTACAGTATTCATAAACTAATGTAATCCAAAAGTGAGTACAACACGAGTGTGAAATATGACATCACCTCCGGACTATCTAATTTTTGAATAAAGTCAGGCTCCGGTGTGCCAGTTATCTTCATGATCTGTGCCAGTTGATCGAGGTCTGGATCTTGTTGTTAAGGAAGAAATACTGCTCTCAAAATGCAAAGTAAATATCGTTCGTCACTCACATAAAACGTCCCAATTGTATCCCAACTCACTGTGACAGTCGGTCGTCTGAGACACGTGGAAACCCATCACCGTGCTTAAGAGTATCCAAACAAGACCAACAGATGTGCCTCTACTCATGAAAGTTTCCCTGCGTCAGCAAAGGAATTGTTCATTGTTTCACTGGGGTGGTGCGTCCCGCCTATTGAATTCCTGAGAGCGTCAGGTACAGGTTATCGAGAACCGAGGTTCGGCGACCCCAGAGTGTGCGTTGAGGTCATTCTGGAGTTCGTCCAGCTGAAACAACGCAGCTTGCCATTTGAGAGCACAAGTCCGGTAAGCCTCCCTCTACTTGCGTATCACGCTTCTCGCAAGGGCTTTGGCTTGTCGGGTTAACAGTAGCTGAGTGGAAAGAATCCCTGCTCCAAGCTGCAAGATACCGTTGATAGCAAGCCAACGGGCCGTGCTTGTTGGCCTGTTATCAAGAAGCACTTTGCAGCACTGCAGACCTATTTGGCTCTGGATTACCATGATCAGCAACACAGGGCTGACTTGATTTGGTATTTGATATTCCGTTGCCAAGTAAATCACCTTGGAGCAAGCTCAGCTTCAATGAGGCCCTGCTTGCCTACTTACCTTCCCCCCCAGCAAGATACATGTAGTTCTTTAAGCACAGAGCAGCTCCCCCCAAAAAAGCAATAGCCCAAAAAGTACACAGTAGCCTGGAACCCGGTTAATGTACATAAGGATACAGTCTTTTCCTTTGAAGAGTATATTGCCCGTGATCATTTCAGCCAAGATACAACCAACAGACCAAATATCCACTGAAGTTTGAAAAGAAAAGGCCGTTAGGAAAATCAAATGAAATAATTGCACTATAATTAATAATTGCACTAAATAAAGCGTCTAATCTGCAAACAGGGTGGTGATTTTCAAAATCTACTTTACCCCAAATTCTGTCAACGCCTGAAGCCGTTTCGATAAAGCGCTGGATCAAATGATTATTGCAATGAGTTGAAGTTTAAAAAGTTGAGAGTTTCTAGATTTCCTGCTCCTAAGGACAAAGTGACACAAAGGAACTTTGAAGGCGCTATGCAAGTGTCATTCTGTTGTTGGTGTTGGTGTTGTTGTTGTTGAAGGATAAGATTCTAAGAAGGATGGGCACCAGAAACACATGCAAGTTACCAGCTGCTCGTTTATCAACATGGAACTGACTGAGATAAGGGACTGAGAAAAATCTGGGAAAATTTAGTTTGGATGTTTTCCAGCTATTAGTTTGCAAAACAGACCTTGAATGAGGCTAAATTTATACCCAAAACAAATTTCCGCTTTGGAAATTAAAGGAGATCAACGTATAAATGACATCATCCACAAATATTAAACCACTATTATGTCTGTGATTCAACATACTGTAGTAGGTTTGGTGGAAAGTCAAGATCACGTGAAACTGTGTACTGTAGTTTGGAGCAGATGTTTGTTTTTAAACTCCAGCTCATTAAATGTTATTCCAAGTGAATTACTCTGCAGATTGATTCACTTTTCCAAATCAAACTGATAATAGTACAACAGATTTCTTCTGAGTGTTTCTTCATAGAGAGGATGGGCATGCTTAAGTGCAGAAATTACTTTTTCCTGTTAAAATTAGATAAACGCTGTGGGCTCGCATGAATGGTGGGCGCTATATAAAAGAAAGTTGTTGTTCTTGTTGTCCTAATACCTAAGTACCTAAGAACGAAGTCGTTATATTACGAATTACAGTATTTCAACTTTCTAGATTTAAATCAAATGAACTCAGTTTACTAAATAAAACTGTAAAATGGGCTTGTAACTCATTGTAATTTAACAAAAAAAAATGTTAGCACTTGGTTGCTTTCCCCTTTAACTGGCTAATCTACCTTGTGTTCGTTCAAAAACTCTGTTCGGGCTTACAATTCATAACAGACAAGTTTAATAAGCCCCTAGAGGCTATTTAGTTTATCCTGTAGGTATTAAAACCGTGTCTACTTTCAAAAGCAGAGCCTAATTGGGGATCTGCTATTACCACTACGACAAAGTGAAAGAAGATACCTTAAATGTATATTTTAGTATACAATTACATAAAGTGGACAGAAAGAGACAGACTATCTATTCATCCAACTAACGAATCGCCACCCCTCCCAATCCTCTCTACCTACCCCACCCCCGCCTCCCTCCCTGGCCTTACTCACGTATTCCCTTCCCCGTCATGTATTTAAAATAATAATAATCCTGGCATATGATACAGCGCCTTAGCACATCATCGAGACGTCTCAAAGCGCTTCACAGGATATACTGTAAAGTGGATTGACTCTGTATCTTGTGGGCAAAATGCTGCAGCCAGTTGCACACAGCAACATCCTACAAACAGCCACGAGGAGTGATATTTTAGAGTGAGGGTGGGAGTTGAGAAATTTAACTTCTGTAAATTTACAAAAAAAGTAGAAGGATCCTTCACTGAAAGGGCAATAACCGGTGCCTAATTTGGTTTAGTAACCTGATAGATACCGTGGCACTTCTAGGATGACTTTTATAGTTCAAGTTTATTTCATTTTGCCCTTTAATACTCCAACAACAACAACCTCAACAAAATGACATTTATTGAGAGAGTGCCTTTCACGTCGGGAGGACGTCCCAGGAACTGGAGTGGGTAGCCTGGTTTAGATTTATAAGGTATAAGTCAGACTTTTAGATTTAGAGTTAAAAGCAGAATTATATTTAGATTTTAAAGTGAGAAGACTCACTCAAACAGGAAGATTTTTACTTCCTATTCCAAAACCGCACTGAGAAAGAAGTGCTCTTTAATAACGTTAACAACGATCCTTTAAAAGTGCTTTGAATGGAGACCAAATCAATTTGCACCTCCTGCACTTAGACAATGCTGCAAATGGTGTGAATTAATTTCCTGTCCAAGTTATGTCCTCTTTAATCGTAACCTCTGTAATGAAATGTAGATTGTGCAACTCAAAACCAGGTGTGTGGCATAAACTCAGTGCCATTTTTAGAATGATTTGATTTGATGCCTTATGTGCAATACAAAACTGGACGTATGAAAGAGAACTGGTTTCTTTCCAAAAGCAGTTATTTTTCCCAATTCTAATAAATGGTGTCAGCTTGACTGAGTTGGCAACTGTCTCGTCTCCAAGTCAGACGTTTGTGTGGGTTCGAGCCCCGCGTTGGGGCTTCGAGCGCACAGTCAGGGATTCACTCTAACAGAAGGACTTTGAAACTGAGACTTTAAAGAAACTTGGAAGAATCTTGCTGCGTCTTCTGTCTGTTCAGGTGAACATTGGAAGATCCCATGCAAGATTTTCGAAAAGAGAAGGGAGTTTCTCCTCCTGTCCTGCAATCTTCCAGAACAAATCGGTCGTTAACTTCATGGCTGTTTGTGGGACATTGCTGTGCGCAAATTGGCTCCCACATTTGCCGACAAAACATACAGTCACCAAGCTTTTCAGTAACAACAACAACAACAACAAAATGACGCTTGTATAGCACCTTTCACATCAAGAGGACGTCCCAAGGCGCTGGACAGTCATTGTTTTAGACCCGAGCTGGGGTCGGAGATGGGGACAGGGACAGTAGATGGAACGGGGGTGGGGAAATCATACTAAAGCACGTGAAGTGCTTTGAGATGTTTCAATGGCATGGACAGGTGGTATATCAAACGCAAGGATTATTACCTTATCAATAAATACTTTATAAACATTTACCAAAGGAAAAACAATTTTACAAGTCATTACGATAAGAATACTGTGGGAGCTGGAAGTGAAATGACTTTCAGAGGTCAACGTTAATGGAGACCCACCAGTCTGTGTGTACTTCATCCAGTTCAGGATGACTTCAGGAGCACGATACCACCGCGTGACAACATACCCCGTCATCTCCAGATCTGCCTGCCTGGCAAGACCAAAGTCGATGATCTAAAGCAGACAAAGACGTTTTAAAAATCAGCCCTGTTGTCTGATAAATTGGTCACTCAATCCAGCGCTGTTTGTGGCACACAGCTGTGAGCAAATGGCTGCCGCGTTTCGCCCACACAAAATATACAGTCACTTCACTTTGCAGAAGTGAAGGCGCTTTGAGACGTCTCGAAGACGTGATAAGGCTCTACATCAAAGACAAGGATTGTTATTGTTCCGTTGGTGAATTCTGATTCATTTGGGCTAAAATCGTCTTTTTAAACGTAATAAAGGAATAGTTTTGGACAGCTTCAATTGATGCGACGTGCCTGTACATTTACGTGAGCTGCACTTTCATTAATCACAAGACACGGGTTGTGTTTGGCAGTATCTTTAACTAAATCTGTTAGCTAAACATGTGCACAAAGATGCCACTCATTAGTTGCACACGACCTGCAAATATACACATGCCCCCCATTGGTCAACAGGTGGAACAACATTGGTAGCCTATACTGTATTGTCAAATCTTCTAGAATTTGTCACATCTCATACAATACACACACATATATATATATACCGGTAATCACACACCACTTTAATCACACACCACTTTACAGTGCAGTATATGCTATCAAGCGCTTTGAGACATCGACACTGTGACAACAACATCAACAACTTTGATTTATAGAGCGCCCTCCACGCCGGACAGCGTCTCAGAGCGCTTCAAGCCACTATGTCAAATGCAATTATAATTTCTAGTGAGATTCAAAAGAAAATAAGTTTGCAGCTTTGTTGGCGATTGACAAAAAAGTAAGTCTTTTAAAATATTTTTACCTTCAACTCACAGTCTTTATTTACAGCCAGATTACCGGGTTTTAAATCCTATGAACAGTGGGGGGGGAAAAAGTTTAACTGCATAAATAGAAAATCTTCCAATAAAATTTGAATATTTCAGCAACAATAATCTACACCCGATTGTAAACTATTACAATTTCAATCAGGCCTTGAATGCAATTTGTTTTATATACACAGTGCTACCAGAAAGTGTTCACTGATGGAGGAATGTTTTGCTACATGTTGCGTCTACAAATCCAGTATTAATTTTTTTATTGTGTCAAATTGAAATATGTCTCAGTTTCCGTCTCTGGTGAGGCTGAACCCGCTGATAGTTTGAAGCTTCGCAAATACCACAGACAAAAGACAAGCGTTTGCCTACAAAAGACAGTCTTTTGTAGGCTCGGCTAAGATTACCATTGTCACAATTGCTCTGGAGTAAGGACAGGATTATTTAAGATGGTCGTAAAAGTTTTACAATCGCATCAGAGCTCTTCACTCTCTGCTTTCTGTCTTTCGCCAACATTCAAACCGTATTATCCGAAAGCGATAACTTACCCTGTGAATAATTCCAGCTGAATGAATATACTGAAACAGAAGAAACAGATAGTGTTCACCACAGGTATTAACGCAACTCGACCACATAAAGTAGATTTATCTGGTTTGTTGGAAATCCGATGGCCCAGAACGAGAGTTAATCGCGAGCAGAAAACGTTAAAACTACAGTCGTGGCCACGTAGAGCAAACACAGGAAAAGCTTTTGTGTGGCACTGGCGAGATGATAAAGTGCTATGCTTAGCATCATGGGGATGTTTGTCAGCCTTGCAATTCCCTCCACGACTCTTTCCCAAACTAAGCAGTTTCTCGTGGGTAGTTTGTGGACAGAAATGGTGCTCACTGGGTGCTCTGAAAAGGGGAGAGAGGAAGGAACCTAAAACATAAAAATGGGGGTTGGTAAGGAGGGGAGGTGTGGGGGTTAGGAATTCATGATGCTCGTTTAGAGATGATATGCCCAGCAAGCGGAAATTCAGAGAGCTAAAGGTCGCTCGTTAAACGAGAATTGTTGACCGCATTAGATGATGGAAGCTTCGACCTTTATTTGTCCTCTGATGCAGACCTCAATTCTGCCAGCGAGACGCTGGTCGGGGATTCACTGCTTCAAAGCTTCACAATGTCACAAGCCTCAGTTCGCAAAAAGGAAAGGAAAACCAAATGGATTTAGAATGATAGCGCTTTTGACACAGTTTTGTTTGTTTTGGTGCTGTGTGTGAGTGTGACCAAAACGTTATTTCTTTGTAAAGAAAAACTAAAGTTAATGATAATCATTTTTTTCAAAAGGTTTCCAAACCAAAACATTATTTGGGCACAAATACAATTTAGTTTTTGATCTTGTTATATCGTTTGGAGTTTCTCAGAATATTTCAAAACCTTTTGCCTTATTTTACAGAACGCACCCCACCCCTAAAAGAATCAACCATTTTTTGTTACTAACCTTAAGACCTTTTAATATCTGGTAGACAAGGAACTGTATTCTGTCTTCTGTCAACTTCCCCATAATCTTTCCCAAATCCGCATCCATAAATGGCATGACGAGGTAACTGAAGCAAAAGTATTTCCAGGTGACTTTGTTGCATTTTTTTATCTCAAATTTTTAACAATACAAACTTAACTCCACTATTCCCAGCTCACAGTTGCTCTGTTTTTATGATTCACTTTATGCTGTATTCACACTGTGAAGCGCTTTGGGAGGTCTAGAAGAACGTGAAAAGCGCCAGATCAAATGCAAGTATTATTATCATGTTGGTGAGTGAGGTCAGCCCCAACTCTTTACCTCCCTCATACTGGAGCTCAGAAAACATCCAAGATCGCGTGAGTTAAAAGGTTCTGGGAAACCCACATTGACAGAACAAAATCCGCTCGCCATCGTTTTCTCCTGTGGAGAAGTTCCACCTGCAAATCATTCTTTCTAACCCAGCCCCAGTGCTCAACGCAGGCAATCTCATCTCAGTTTTGACTGATTGAGGCTGCACTTCAATGCCCACTGGACTGCCTGAATATACAGTGACCTTGTTTCTTTCTCTCTCGGTCTCAATGCAATTTCCCAGTCCCAAAATTAGTCTGCTTTCCAATGATGGAATGGTGCTGCGATGGTAATCTTAGGCGTTCGTTAGCTGACCCTCCCTCCCTTTCGGTTGCAGAATCTTTGCTGGTTTTTCAGGGCTGCAACCATTCTGTAAATTGTTTATGCAAACAGCATGTTTATGCAAACATCGATGGTGAATTCTAACACGATAAAATGTTGCCTCAGAATACATAGCGCTGTACTTTGCAAAACCACGGGCGCATTCACATCACTGTCAAAAGCGCATGGCTGTGAGTACAGCTTCCAGCGATTAAAGCAGAGAAGATTACGGTTATTGGGAACATTTCTAAACCGATTTGACAGAAGAAGACGTACTATAATTTGAACTTTAGTGCAGCGGTGACTGCTCTCAGTGACCGGGCTTCATTGTACGCTTTCAGGTGGCAAATTAAAGAGACTGTGATCACTGCGATACTTTAGACGCTCCCCAGAACACTTACAAATTGCGAAATCCGGCCAGTGTAATTGCAGGCGTGAAGACATCAAGGAGACCAATAACCTGAAAAAGGAGATTGTACAATATGCTGTCAAGTAGCGCAAACTGAACGTCAGACACTTAACAACAACAACAACAAAATTACTTATCTGGATGAGGACTACAACAACAACAACAAATTACATTTGAAGGCGAGGACAAGGATTTTGAACTCTCTCCTCTGAGGGATGGGGAGTCAGTAGAGCCGGGCGAGGCTGGAGGGGTCACAGAGACTGGTGCACAAGCTGCAGAGTTTCTGGATGATCTGCAGCTTGTGGAGGGAAGAGTTGGAAAGGCCAACAAGCAGGGAGTAGGAGTAGTCGAGGCTGGATATAATAAATGCATGGGTGAGGGTCTTGTGGGCATGAGGGCTGAGGCAGTAGAGGATCTGGGCGTTGTTGCAGAGTTGGGGAAAGGCAGAGCAAGCCACTGCACAGATGTGGGATAGAAAGGACAGTCGAGGGTCAAACAAGATACCAAGGTTCTGGACTGGTTCAGTAAGGTGAAGCATGCATCCTTGGTTGGTGATCTGAGGTGTGGAGGCGCTGATGATAGTCAATCAGGAGGGCCTCGGTCTTGTTGGCGTTCAACTGGAGAAAGTCAGCTCTCACCCAATGGAAGTTTGTTGCATTATACAGTAGAGAATATGCAAAGAAAGTTCCCATAAGGAGGCACAATCCCTGTGTACAATCTGAAGGATCAGCCAGTTAAATTGTTGGGGAACCGAGTGTGTAATAATAGACAAGGCCCCCAAACCAATAGTGTGTGTTTTTTTAAAATGAAAGCTAGCATTGAAGCTAAATGGCTAAAGTAGTGACATAGACCACAGATGATCAGAATAACACTAGATGGTAACCCTTGATAGTAAGTATTAAGCGCCATTCATTTTGGAAGGAAACCTCAAAGCAACACGCAGTGACTGTGTGGTTTGATGATACCTGAACTGAAAGTTTAAATGGTCATATCACCAGAAATCATTAGAGGCTCATTAGTAGCTAATACAGAAATAATACATACATTAATATTGCCATTAGTATGTACTTAGCACAACCCATAGTTTTTGCCTTTATTTCCTGGCTTGATCATTTATTCTAAATATTCATCAGGCTTTTCCTAACGTCTGCTCCGAATATAATTTTCACTGTTTTCCAGTCTTGCCCTCTGGTTCTGGCAGACTTAAACGTAACACTGTAGTCTGGGTTTTTCCTTATACATACACTAAACAAAATGTATTTTGGATTACACGCAGCAGACTATAAAAAAAATATTTTCATAGCTTTATCCTTGGGGGTCAGTCTTTCTGTTTCCTTTCTTTTTTTTGGTAATGTCATTTCATTCTGTGTTTGCTTATTTATGATAAAGCTAAAGATCAAATCCAGACCTCGTTGCAATCCATACATTGTTTAGCTTCAGGTTCTGCCAGTGGTGTCACTGTCGCGAGCCAAATGAAGTGGGGAAACTCACATAAAAACACACACGGCGAGGTTCTGTACTATTTGCTACCAAGAAGCCAAGAGAAAGTCGAGGGGTGATCTGGTTTAGGTTCTTAACAATAATAATAAATAATAATAATCCTAGCATTTTGATATAGCAGGAGTCATGTGGCTCAGTGGTTAGAGCACTCGCCTTTCAGGAGTGAGACTTGTGTTTCGAATCCAGGCAGGTCAGGGCAAGTTTCCTTACTCCACATGCCTAATATGGCAGAACAGGCTCGAGAGGTTGAATGCCTACTCCTGTTCCTATGTTCCAGTTGCGTTTCTTACAATAGTGTTTTTTTTGAATATCGAGTGGCTGAGGGGCCTACTCCTGTTGTATGTTTCTAAGCAAATTATCAATTTATCTGCAGGATTGTTGTCCAGACCCACTGGAAAAACAAGTCTCTTCTCTCTTGAAATATATCAGAGGATCTTTAACAACCAGTCCTAGGTTTAATGCCTCATCCAAAGGTCGGCATGTTTGGCAATGCAGCCTTACCCCAGCCCTGAACTCTGGTATATCAGTGTGAACTATGAGTTCAAATCCCAACCCAGACCTTGAACCAACAAGCTTCTGATCAAGTTGGCGAGAATGCTAACGGCTGAACCAAGCTGACAAAGTGTACAAACTGAAAAGCTAATGAAGCAGTGAAATGATAGCGTGAGAGAGTATAGGGGTCTCTTCAGAATTATAATATTTACCAAATACACTTACCATTAATTTGGGCCAGCCCTGAACGGCACAACTGAATTCCGTACAATAGAGGAATTACTTTCAAATGACCAGAGAAAAGCAACCCCACACACAGAAATTAGTATTTGCTCACCCAGATCAGCTCAATCAACTGGCACATTTACATTGGAATAGAAAGGAGCTTGGATGGGTTTTTTTCCGCCCCACCCCTACAATGAGAGCTCGTACTTTGCGCTATCTCAGACCTCTGGCCCGAGTTCAACACTGCTGCCTGGTGGACTCAGCAAAGGCATGTAGCTACGAATCAGATTATTTAAATAAATAATTATCCCTCCATTTGATGTAGCAACCTTTCACATTCTGAGGACAATAATAATAATCCTTGCGTTTGATACAGCACTTTTCACGTCTGACAAATGTCTCAAAGCACTTCACAGAATATACTGTGAAGTGAATTGACAGTATATTTGTGGCCGAAACGCGGCAGCCAATTGCGCACAGCAGTGTCCCACAAACAGTCGTGGATTGAAATGAGCACTTTTATTATGGTGTGTTTTTTTGGAGGGATTAGTATTAGGCGTGTGAAATAAGGAAACTTGCCCAAGGTTTTGTCCTGACCTGCATGGATTTAACACAGGTCTCACGCTTGTAAAGCTAGTGCTCTAACAACATTCTTTAGTGTGGATGGACTATCGCTAGTGGCATATCCTGGCTTTTTCCCCCATATCCTTCAATTTCCTGAGATGAACTACCGAATACTTTTTCTATTGAATTCAATCTGCCATTTGTCTGCCCACTCAGGATGCCTCAAAACACGATTTACTGGAGAGTATATAGTGACTATTTTGTAGGCTAACGTGGCAGGACAATTTGCACGCAGCGATATCCTACAAACAGCCTTAATAATAATAAAAAATAATCCTTGCATTTGATATAGCGCCTTATCATGTCTTTGAGACGTCTCAAAGTGTTCCACAGAATATACTGTAAAGTGAATTGTCTGTATATTTTGTGGGAAAAGCCCCAAATTAAGTGAATGACCATCTTTTCAAAATCTGGGGGCAGGACATCGGGAGAAACTCCCTTCTTTTTTCAAAAAAGTGGGATCTTTAACATCAAGCAGCTTTAATGCCTCATGTGAAGAACGGCGCCTTAAACAATCCAACATTCCCCTGTTGAGGGCTGGCTGGACAATGCGAGTTCCGTTGTGGATTTTCTTCGGGATCGGCCTGCCGGGTGTCTGGTTCACGAGGAAACTCCTCGCTAAGCTTAAGACTATCCAAACCAAACTGAGAATTCCATGCATCCCACCTACACATGGAAAGTCCAGAGATAGACCGTTGGCCTGCTCAGACAAGAGTATTACCAACTGAGCCAAGCTGATGCCCCCCCAAAAAAAAATATTTGGAAAGGAGAGGGAGAGGGGAAGGTTTCTTTCCTGTCACATACATGTACATGTATTCTGTACATACTCCACCCACCAAAACAGAGATGTAATTTAACTTTGAAATTTTCTGCAGCAACTTGTAAATTCATGACTAATTTCCTGTTCTACTATTATTGACTTATTCGTCTCAGGAACTTTGGTAAAGTTGAAACTCAGCAAAAGACCATTTAATTCTCCATGCCGACTGGAGGATATAACTTGTCAAGTCACTGTTAAGTAGTTGGGACCACTCGCAAATGTACACAATAACCCTCTTCCTCATTTTATTATTAATAATGGTACTTGCATAATAATAATAATAATAATAATCCTTGCATTTGATATAGCGCTTTTCACATCTTATCGACGTCCCAAAGCGCTTCACAGAATATACTGTAAAGTGAATATACTGTAAAGTGAATATACTGTGTATATTTGTGGGCGAATCGCGGCAGCCAATTGCGCACAGCAGTGTCCCACACACAGTCGTGGATTGAAATGACCAATTTTATTATTGTGGTTTTTTTTGAGGGATTATTATTAGGCGTGTGGAGTAAGGAAACTTGCCCAAGGTTTCGCCCTGACCTGCCTGGATTCGAACACAGGTCTCCCCAGCTTGCAAGTGTCATAACCACTGAGCCACAGGAGCTCCACAATTTATATTGCGTTAGTATGGTGTGCTTCACATCAGAAGAATTTGGGAAATAATTAGTGATTTAATGGGGTTAATAGATTCAACAATGGCAGATAAAATATCTAAGTTTGTAATTTTGGTATTAATTTAGATTAAGCTACATTTATAATAACAGAGCCATTTTTCATGTTTTAGCCCACAAAATACAGTCAATCCATCTCACAATATATCCTGTGTTGCGCTTTGAGATGTCTCAACAACGTGATAAGGCGCTATATCAAATGCAAGTATTATTCTTCTTATTAACTAGCTTTACAACAATAACAATTGCAGTATTTCAATATCACAGAGTGCAAATGTACAAAACCCGTTGTCAAGGTTGGTATAAACCAACACACTGCACTATAAACTATTATCTAATTGTATTCATCCCGTTTAATCCTGCCTTTGTGTTGTACATGCTGGAGGCTCTAACATATTCTACGCAGGATTGCTTTTGAGAGAATAATCCATGAAACTAGTGCTCAGTTTGCTAGCCATTGGCAAGGCAAAGAAACCGGTTGAAATAAACCATCGGCAGGAAAATCTGGGGAAATTAGTATCAGGTAATGCAGAACCAAGTTTGATTTTCAATGCAGTAATAGAACAATGGAACTGTAATACATCCCAGATATATTTACTTTTTTTTTGGTCTCATTTCAAAGATTCGAGGTTCACCTTCCTAAGTCACTGAGCAAATACAAACTCCAAATGCTAACAAACCAGGTTCATCAAAGAGTTAAAAATAATAATAATAATCCTTGAATTTAATATGGCACTTTTTTTATGGCAGACGTCTCAAAGCACTGTAAAGTCAATTGACTGTATATTTGTGGGCGAAACGCGGCAGCCAATTGCGCACAGGAGTGTCCTACAAACAGTCATGGATTGAAATTAACAATTTTTATTATTGTTTTGTTTTGGAGAGATTATTATTAGGCATGTGGAAACTTGTCTAAGGTTTCGCCCTGACCTGCCTGGATTCGAACACAGGTCTCACGCTTGTAAGGCAAGTGCTCTAACCACTGAGCTACAGGACTCCACGATAAGCATATACGGATGATTGAGGCGTGATATTCTTCACTATTCATTAAGTCTACAGTACACAAGCCTCAGTATATTACACAAGAGGAGAAAACAGTGAGGCACAATTCATACATGAATGGAGCACTCAATCTATCAGTAACACTCGGACTGGCTGGTGATGGTGGTAACTGCAGGTGAAAAACTATCCTTTCTACTGTTCCAGTGAAACTATGGATTCATATCGCAAGCAGAAATTGTCATCTGAGCATGTTCTACGTCGTTTACACCCAAACTACTTTCAAGTCTACTGAAGTATCCGATTGCGGTTTTCGGATGCCCTGAGGAAGGATATTGTGCTGATACGAGGAATACTTATGGCACATACTACATGCATACAATGTACAGAATGTCCCAGTGACAGCTTATTTCCTTCTCCCGTCGCACGAAACAGCTCAGGGGTTTGATCTATGGCACAATATTCCCATCGTTCTGCTTGTGTTGAAAAGCAAAGCCAACAGAGAAACGCGGGAACGGCAGCGGTAAATAAGACTGCCGCCAGGTCCAAGGAGATATAAAACAGAAGCAGAAGCTGGGAAATCAAACGGTAAAATAAAATTATGAACAAATCAAGTAAAGCGAAAACAGCACAATATGGGAACGGGAACCTGCAATCCTAAATATGATATCCTAAACTGTGAGCACTTGATGTGAAGCTGTCAAAGCTCTGAGCTGTCTCACGTGAGGAGAGAAGGAGAGGTGTTACTGGGACATACTATGTCTATGTATAGACTGTACCATAATTATTCCAGCGCCTTGGGACGTACTCCTGACATGAAACGCGCTGTATAAATGTCATTTTGTTTGTTTGTCACAGGGGCGGGTTTGATTTGTTACAGGTATACAATACTCCCACCACTCCTTCATTAAGCTATGCATTAGTTTCCCTGCAGAATTAAAAATACCTTTATTGCATGGTTACACTCGTCAACACCTGCAGTTTAACTCTCCCTGCAGAACAGCCTCTTAACATTTTACGCATCACCTGCCTGACAGCCGAAATGTCATCACCCTGCTCTGCACTGGTGCAAAGTTACAGTACAGGTACATAGAGTTACATGGAGTGATGATAGAGCAGAAACAGGCCATTCGCTCCCACTCGTCCAATGCCAGTGTTTGATTCCCAGACGGGGCAAAAACGTGGGCAAGTTTCCTTCCTTCCACACGCCTGATAATAATCCCTCAAGAAAGTACAATATCAAATTGGTCATTTCAATTCACGGCTGTTTGTGAGACACAACTGTGCGCAATTGGCTGCTGCGTTTCGCCCGCATGTACACAGTCAACTCACTTTACAGTATATTCTGTGAAGCGCTTCGAGACGTCTGGAAGACGTGAAAAGCACTATGTCAAATTCAAGGATTATTATTTATTATTATTATTTATACTCTCCACGAGTTTCCTCAGTGAGTTCAATGGCTTCCTTCTCTACTTAAATATTAGGACTGATTTTATAATTCGGGCAAGATTTGTTTGAGGTTGGCCGCACATTAGAATCCAGTTATACCCCTGGATAGTGGGAGCCTAAAAGATGCTGAGAAGCAAAGTGATCAAAGAGATTCATACTTACAAGCTAGATAAACACACAGAGGAGTGGGGGAATGGGAGGGAGTAAGGAGTGAATGGAGACGGAGCATATGTAGGAGTGTAAACACTGGTACGGACTTGTTGGAGCAAATGGTTGATTTGGGCGCTGTACAGTCTTGGCAAATCTATATAAACATTGATGCACGAGAGAAGCAAAACGAGGACTTGGGAGAGGAGATATGGAGAGATGAAGGCTTGTGTGGAGGCTTACATTAAACACTGTACCATTATAGACCAGTTGGTCCAAACCGGCCTGTTTCCGTGCTGAAAGAACCCATCAACCCACGTCATTCTGTATTAGATGAGCTGTCTATTCCAGTGAAGAAAACTAGAGCAACAGCGGCAACTTCAAGAGACTGGCATTTCTGAATTATGTGTGTCCAACGACCTTGGGACGTCTTCCCGCCATGAAAGACGCTGCACAAATGTAATTGTGTTGTTGTTGATGATGTATAATGAACGTCATTGAGAGAATGTATTTCACTATCCCAGGCTAGCAATCCTCTAGATACATTGGGCAGCAACATCAACTTAGATTTCTACAGCAGTGTCTCAGTGGAGGTGCTTACATTCAATTTGTGCTATTTTCCAATTTAACTGGATGGAAATCAGTTGCCTTATTGTCTTCTCTATAAACAGTCACTACACATGGCAGCAACTAGCCACATGGTACTGTGCACTACAGCGAGTCTACCACATGTAAAACAGTTGGCAAATTCATTGCTTACAATAATAATTGCAATCCTTGCATTTGATGTAGTGCCTTACCACGTTGAATGTTTCAGAAAACATACTGTAAAGTGAATTGTCTCTATTTTGCGGGCAAAACACAACAGCTCACAGCAGCATCCCACAAAATGTTGTGAATTGAGTGACTAATCATTTTTTTTTAAATTGAAAGGGATTATTACCCTCCCCCCAAAAAGTGATCCACCAATCGAGTAGCAACCGGGTTTCTAAATTACCCATTCTTTCAAAAAAAAAGATTTTCCTTTGAAAACAAACTACAGCATTACAAATTTGATATTGTGTTTTGGCTTTAAACAATGAATTGCCAAGTTCCCAAGCCATCATTAAGGTGGTGTCTATTACTGTCCTGTGGCTCAGTGGTTAGAGCGCTCGCGTTACAATCGAGAGACCTGGGTTCAAATCCAGGCAGGACGAATCTGGGCAAGTTTCTTTACTCCACACGTCTGATATTAATCCCTCAAAAAAAACAATAATTACTCATTTCAATCCACGACTGTTTGTAGGACGCTGCTTTGCGCAATTGGCTGCTGTGTTTTGCCCACAAATATACAGTTAATTTATTTTACAGTATATTCTATGAGACGCCTAGAAGTTGTGAAGAGCGTTACATCAAACGCAAGGTTTGTCAACATGATTACACTCCAGTGAAACTTACATTTTCATGCTTCATGTGTTTCAGAAGTTTCAGCTCCCTGTAAGCTCTCTTGGCATAAATCTCCGACTGAAACGGCCTGTACAGCTTCTTTATTGCCACCTTGGTCCCTGTTCGCTTGTCAATCGCTGAGCTGTTTTGGAAAGTGGCAGAGAGTGGAGGAGAGAACAGATTTGATGCACCGCATAGTACGTTACAGCGCAGCACAGTACAGCAGCGACTCTGGTTTTGCTAACACGAGAAATGGACACACACAGGTTAGACAGAGACAGAGGACGGAAACAAGGCTGGGTTATTTATTTCCATTACCTCTTGCCACTGACTAAACCCCCCCACCCCCACCTCCAATACAAGTTAGTTTCTTGTGGCTGGCATTTAAATGCAAAGGAATTGCTCACTAGATTCTGGGTTCAGCCAGACTGACTGACTGACTATATGCACCTTTGACAAAGGCTGTGCTGTAACCTTACCAAACAGTGCCATACGCTCCTGATCCTATGGGTGTCATGTTCATGTATTTGTCTGGAACATCCCATATTGTGTTCTTGATCTCATGTCGGCAAAATCCCTTCTTTGCAAAGCTCATCTTGTCATTTAAACCAACGTGTCTGTCTTCTATCCACACGATATATATATATTTAAAAAAAACACAGATCACTATGTACGGAAGTTTCCTTCTCTCTTTTTTTTCCAATAGAGAGATCTATGTATATATTTAAAAAAACTCCACTGCAACTCTCAGCAGCTCCCAAAGATTCCAGTGAATGATCAACGTGACGTGTAATAATATTCTTCCAAAAATATATGTAATTTCCTGCCACCCACAATCAGAGTAGAGAATGAGAGAGAGACGCGCACGCACACACACACAGAGTCATAAACAGGGTGTGTTCATAAACCTCCACTCTCCCTAAAAACAAGCATTCCTTGCCATTGAAAATTACATGTTACAACCAATGCCATCCACCCCCCCCCCCCTCCTCGCTCGTTCTCAGGTTGAAACATTAGAAGCTTGTGAATAAGTGCTTGCTTTTATCAAATTGCTGACCCATCATAACCAGGCTTCATTCACTCAGGCACATAGCTACAAGTACATACCTGTTTGTGTGTGAGACGCTGCCTGGCATGGAGGGCGCTATATAAATGCTAGTTGTTGTTGGGGTCCAGCAGCTCAGCGGTCAGAGCGCTCGCCTTACAAGCGTGAAACCCGTGTTTGAATCGAGGCAGGTCAGGGCGAAACCTCGGGCAAGTTTCCTTACTCCACACGCCTAATAATAATCCCTCCACAAAAAAACAATAATAAAATTGGTCATTTCAATCCACGACTGTTTGTGGGACACTGCTGTGCGCAATTGGCTGCCGCATTTCGCCCACAAACATACAGTCAATTCACTTTACAGTATATTCTGTGAAGCGCTTTGAGACGTCTAGAAGACGTGAAAAGCTCTATATCAAATGCAAGGATTATTATCATTAAAATGAGCCAACTGGAACTCGCCAGGGATTGAAATTTACCTGGATCGTCCTTTGTATTTGCAACTCTAAATCCACGAACTAGTTTAAATATGATTTTAATCAGAAAGGCAGCCACCAGTTTGTGACAACAACATATTTAGGCCGGGGGGACATCCCAAGGCGCTGCCTTCAATTCAGTCAGTACAAAGTAATCAGTGTAACATGATGCTTTAAAGTGAAGCAAAACTGGCTCGTCAGCGTTCCTCAGGGACAAACCACAACTGGTGTTTTCTGAGCTCGGTAACTCTTAGTTAAACAATAATGGTTATTGACATAGTTTTGATCCTGACCCTCAACACCAAGAGGAATCAGGGCTCTGTTAACATTCCCAACTCTCTGTAGCCTCAAATGCACAGGAAATCCTACCACCCAGAATATGTACCAAACTAATATGAGTTTCAATACTTGGGACATCTTCCCGATCTAAATATTATACGTGGTGTCCTGTAGCTCAGTGGTTTGAGTACTCGCCTCGCACCACCTGGGTTCAATACCCGATAGGGCGAAACCTCGGGCAAGTTTGCTTACTCCACACGCCTGATAATCATCCCTCAAGAAATAAAGATTGATAACACGATCATTTCAATTTGCAACTGTTTGCGAGACACTGCTGTGTCGCGTTTCGCCCACAAATATTCGCGACGTCCAGAAGACGAGTAAAGCGCTATAACAAATGCAAGGATTATTATTATGATTATCTCTAGCTCGATCTCACAGTCATTGCATTTACCCCGCTGAGGATGTGTGCACCTTTTTGTTTTCGCACTGCACTGACATTTTATGCAACCGTAAAGGGACACGCTCCAGCGTGTAACGTGCCATTTTGTGATGTGAGCGTTGTCGCTCAGTTTTTTTTTAACAAATTCGCTCTACACTGCGAAAGTCTAGGGGGTGAAAATTGTGCAATGTTGATTGACCTCAGGATAAGGTAATGCTAGAACAAGCCACAGGGTGGCAAGCACGTCCTTTCAGACCAGTGACTGCTTAGTTTCCAGTTCCTGGAACCTGCCATTTTCTTTCAATCATAACAATCCTTACATTTGTTTAGAATGCTTTTTACGTCTTCTAGACGTCTCAAAGCGCTTCATAGAATATACTGTAAAGTGAATTGACTGTATATGTATATATATATAGATATGTATTACATGTGAAGTCCTGTAGCTGAGCGGGGAGAGCACGTGCCTTACACACGCGAGACCGGTGTTCAAATCCAGCCAGGGCGAAACCTTGGGCAAGTTTCCATTCTCCACACTCCGCCTGATAATAATCCCTCAAAAAAAAACTGGTCATTTCAATCCACGACTGTTTGTGGGACACGGCTGTGCGCAATTGGCTGCTGCGTCTCGCCCACAAAATATGCAGTCAATTCACTTTACAGTACAGTATATTCTAAATGTAACTTGTTACTGAGGCAACGGCATCACTGATTTTCACTTTCTCTTCTCTCTTTCCCCCCTCCCCCCACCCCTATGCGTGTATGCATTTAATTATAGTCCATGTCACAAGGACATCTTGAATTGCTTCACAGGATTTGCTCTGATATGTTGTAAAGCTATTCCAATGGCTCCCCTTTCCACCTATGCAACTGATGTTGTTTTCAATGCTGACGTTGATCTACGCGAAGGACAGAAATCCGCATGATGAAGCTGTCCCCACAACCACCTCACTTCATTTGATACTTCTCCAGTCTTTCCACCCGCCTCCTTCAAAGGCCGGTCTCAACAAAGTCCTCTTTGACGGCACCTTTGATTCCCCCTCCTACCCTCCACCGTTCCTGATCCCAATCCCCAACTCAGGAGCGAATGCCACTGTCCAGCGACTGGCGACGTGAAAGGCTCCCCACAAATGTAATCCATGATTAGTCATTATGGAAGGATTTATTGTCAACACATAGCCAATCCCATTGGGGGTGACCTATAAGATATCACATTTAGCAGCTTTTCCACAATTCTTGTGCTTTATTGAGCTCTCTTCTGTAGCTCAGTGGTTAGAGCCGTGGTTCGAATCCAGGCAGATCAGGGTGAAAACTTGGGCAAGTTCCTTACTCCACACGCCCAATAATAATTTGTCCCACCAAGAAAACTTTGCTATGAAGTTGCTCCTATATTAAAATAGTTGTCATCTTGAAAGGGCAGGGTAGTGAGCGTAGATATTGATAGAACTTATAAACAGCTGAACATGTTGATTTTATTAACATCTCTGTAAAAATGCATCCTTTCTACAAATATATATATACACACGCACACAGATATCCCTTTCATAAACAATTATTAGATATATGATAGAGCCTCAAACAGCATCCCCACCAATGCTGCTGTCTGTGACAAGAAACCAAAGAAAAGAGGTGCTTCTTGGGAAAGGCTGATATACCATCCTGGATCTCAGGATAGCTCAGCCCCAGTGTTCAGGTGCCATCTATCCACCAAGCAATATCACATACACACACACAAACGGTTTTAGAACTTTGAAAGCTTAACCTTCAGGATTGATTTCAACCGGAGGAAATCGAAGTTACATTTAAAAACAATGGCAAAGTTTAGTTTTTCGGTGGGGGGGGGATTTTTTTTATTATTAAACACAAATGAGACACACAGTCTTGACCTTTATAAACGCACAGCAGCCTGGAGATCCTGTGGGTAGGCAGGATCCAAAGCTAATCGCAGCCGACATGATTGGCACCAAAGGGTTGGCATCAGGCAGGTGTTATTTTATCCCCAGGAACAGATCGTGTCCCAGCTCAGCTCCAGTGACGGGCGCAGGATATAAAACAGAGAGCGCATTAGGTTACAAACAGATTTCTGTTCATTATTTCAGCCACTCTTATGTTTTGAAAAGCATTTGGATTTATTTCAGAATGGTTTACAGGATGGTCACACTACAATGTCACACTTAGTAAAGTCACACTCTTATTACAGCAATGAATTCTTACAGGTACACGAACAAGTGGGAGTAGTTATCAGCATAACGGATATTTATACAGCTCATCTACTTAACCTTACACATGAGTCGTGAAGCACTTTATTACAAATATAAGTAAATTTACCCAACAATCTTAAAATTTGTGCTATTTAACATTCCCGTTCCAAATCCCTTATAAACAGTGAATACATGCTTTTGCTTAGTTTAGTAGTATTGCTGAATGGAATCAAGTTTTTTTTTATATAAACGAAATCACAAAATAAAAATCACCCCTTTTTTATGCTGTGAGCAGAAAATACATTTATAAATTAATGTACACCCCGTTTTGTACGTTTTATAAAACTAAAGGTTACTGCTTGTATTTATTCAGTTAGGTTTGGGTGGCTTTTTTTGTACATACAAGTCAACACATTTAAAATAGTATGCAGTTCTGAAAATAAGGCATACAAATACACAAAGGTTTCACCGGGTTGAGTACAAGCGCTTTTGCAAGAGTTTACGAGTTGGTTAGGGTATTCGAGGGTTCACAGTGAATGAGAATGGCAATATACAAAAAGCTGGTGATTGCCCATGATTTAGCAAAACATGCAGGATGTAGAATGGTATAAAAGTTCCTTTTTGCCCTCACCCACAAACAATCCGTCATCAAGACCGCGACAGGCACTTGACAATATTGGAAAGGTCCGTCAATCAAGCCCTCACAGTGGAAGTGATATAAAGATCTCAGAACGGAAGCAAGTTTTTCTCACGGTTCCAAGTCCATACTCTCTGAGTCTAGCTCTGGCGGTACAAAGCTGACTACTTCTTCATACGTTAACCCTGAAGACAAGAGAGTGATGCATTAAACATTTGGGGGGGATTCGCACATCAGTGTAAAATTAAACACCAACCTATCATTTGCCAATCAAACACAAGTGAGACAAACAATCTTTAATAATAACTACAGTCACCCAAACATCAGCTCGAGGGTAAACTACTGATCGGAAAATATTAAGATGATTTTCCAAACAGCTATCAAATCTTCCACTCACAAATCAATGATGGAAACTGCAATACAAATCCCTCCCCCATCTCCCGTTGAACAAATCATAATGACAATCCTTAGCAGAACAATCCGGAGATTAAAGAGGAATGGGCGAGGGGCAGGAGGGGATATCATTTTGGATTTGCTTCACTTGAAGTTCCTTTTCATCTTTAAACATTTTATTAATGTACAGGACTACCCTTGATACTGCACGACGTTCATGCATTGCAGCAGATGTGTACACCATCCTTAGCAGCAAGTCAAAAGCAATTGTCTGGTAGCCTTTTTAAAAAAATTCCACGGATTCAGCCTAGTTGTGGATATGTAAAGTCCAACCCAAAACGAGCACTTTTCTAGCTGTAAAAATACCTGCTAATTTCTAGTTTGTTTTCAACGTATGCATTAAAATTATTACGTGAGTTATTAAGATATATACACATATATATATATATATATATTTTGAGACGTCTCACAATACTTCACAGAAGCCCGTAAAGTCACTATTATATATATATATTGAATGAAAATGTTACATGTAAAATATTGGGGTTCTCTTACTTTTCCATTCCTCTATTTCAAGTTCTCGGCTCTCAAATGACTGATCGTAAGGGTCTGCCTCGGGCTCATCATCTGGGTCATGATACTGAGAAAAGTAAGAATGCGCCAAAGCCTCTGCTGCTGTGATCCTCTTATCTGTGTCCAGCACAAGCATTTTCTCCAGAAGGTCAACAGCTGTGAAGCAACAAACAAGGGTCTGATACAACATTATGCTTACGGTGAAAGGAACTTGCTGCCACATTATAGAGTGCTGGGGTTTTTTCGTGTCAATTTAACAGTTAAGTTGCATAAGATCATTTTAGATGGTTAACAGTGTTGATCTAACCAAACACAACAAAGTATTCTAAATGCACACTTTCTGCCCTACTTTTCACATCCTCTCTCCCCACCTCACTCCACCCCCCACTCTTGTCTCTCTCTCTTCTGGTTCTTAAAATCAAGACTAAAAGTTGAATACGCCAGAAACCGATGCATGTGAACTGTTGCCACCGGCGCTGTGTAAAGCAGGTTTGTGCTTGTAAAATCCCACACGGTGAATCTGTCCTCAGCTATGTTCCCACAAGGCAGAAAAACATGAGTAAGGCAACCTCCCCACAGTCTGGCGCACCTTTCTGTTAACTCAAGGGTAGTCTAGACTGCGATTGCTTACCTAATTTGTGAATCAGTGAGGGACAACCACAATGAGAAAACCGACAACACACTGCGTCAAAAATAAGGTTTTTGCATTCGAATCAAAAAGAATCTAGGACCATAATTTGTACTCACCCTGAGGATTAGCTCCGATGAATACATCTTCAAAGCTTCGTTTAGGCATTTGTGGTAATGACAGTATGTAGTTTCTGGCCTGCAGAGAAGTGGTTAATAAAGAGGATTTTACACTTAGCTATTCAACAACACAAGCTTCAGCCTCGGTGCGAAACCCAAGTTGCCGTAACACCCTTTTCAAGGCCTTTCACAGCCAAACGCCAAAAACGACATTTCAATTTCAAACGAAAGCCAACTTCGATTCGGGATTGTTGTCGTCTTGACAATTAGTAATCTTTAGTAGAAAATAAACTGTAATCGTACAGCAGGAGTTCGTTCATCTTGAAATTTGAAAAGCAGAGATTAAGTGCAAAAAGATGACTTGAAAAAGGGATACTGGGAGGTTGTTGGAAAAATTTAATTGAAGGACACACGTCAAGACTTTCATATATTAAGTAAGATCAGTGCAGCATCGAGCAAAAACAACCAGAACACTTGCCTTGTCAGCAATACTAAATCATATTTCTAATTCATACGATGGTAAAAATTCAGACCAAGTGCCATTCTAAGGCAAACTTAAACAAGTGCTCTAATCCATTTATGAACACTTTTTTTTGCATAATCTTTCTAGAATAAATACAGAATCCTCTTTTTCCAAATGGACGATAGAAAAATTAGTGTGTGCACAATATTAATAATTCCCAATCTGGACTTAAATGGAATCCTATCAATGAATTGCCAGATGGCACAGCTAAACCTACTGACATCTCTCCTCAGTTACAGCGTGTAATCTAGTTAAATGAGTAAACAATTGCCAAACAAACAAACAGCACTCTTTGAAACAGATAAGATCATGGTTTAATTAAAACCCATTTTTCCTGATTCCGAATGTACCTGTCAGTTTGGGGTTCTCAGTTTGGGGTTATATTGATTGTTAAATGGGATAACCAAATGCTTATGTAACATGTTTGATAGGCGACGTTTTAAATCAAGTTAGAAACAAACCACCCATATCCCTCTCCCGATCGTTCTGATGACACATGAAATGGAGATTCTTGCTTATTTTCAGAAGACATTAAAGGTCGCAATTTCAAAAATAATGTATTTGGTAGCAAAGTGAACAATTCTCAATTTGATTTGGCCATTAGACTTTAATGGGACATCCTCCCGATGCGAAAGGCGCACTATAAATGTAACTATTGTGTTGTTGTTGTTGGCGCAAAATGCTTGCTGCATTTGCCAAGAAACAGTCACTACACATGACAACTAATGTAAAGCTATCATTTTCGCAGAGCGGATTAGACAAATACAATTTCTCTTTCTGTTTCCTTTCCAACCACAAGTGATTTGGAGGAAGCATCGCATAGTATGAGTGTGGCAGCTTTGTTCCTCAAAAATTATAACTGCAACATTAATCATGACTTTTTGGGGGCAGGGAAACAGGTGAGAGAAGGATTAAGCGAGAAACAGCTAGACAGAGAGAGAGAAAAAGAGACGATCATTCGCGGGAAGTTGTATCATTACAATTTTAACATTAAACAACTCCAACTTTTATCAAATAAAACTCTCCATGGTATTTGATAATCTGTAACTGTCTTTACCACAGACTGGGAAGGTAAAAATAACAGAAATTGAGTAACATTCAACTGATAAGTTGGGCAAAAGTTTCCAATCAATACTTATACAAATAAGCTAGCATTAGCTAGCGTTTGCAACTAGTTCTGGAAAAACAGGGGTGAAACCTAATAAGAGTTAGGAATGAATATGGCAAAATGAATATCGCTACCACCAACAGCAACTTGCATTTATATAGCGCCCATCACACATGGCAATGTCTCGGAGAGCTTAACAATCCGGTTGGAAGAAACGACGGTTTGGAAGATAAATGGGAAATGTAACAAAAAATATTTTAAGGCAGTGAGAAAAAACAAATGAAAGGAACACTCCTATCATGATGATGCCACGTCAGGAATCAGCAAGCCAAAGTTGCTTATGTGATTCTCTCCATTCCACATTATGAAGAGCTTGTCAGATCATTTGAGCACATCTGTTCGTTTTGAGAAGGGTTTACTTAAACTAGAGGGATTGTTTGATAATAATAATAATACTCCTTGCAATTGATGTAGCACTTTGTGTCTTCTAGTCACGTCTCCAAGCGCTTCACAGAATATACTGTAAAGTGAATTGAAAAGTGAAAAGGGCAGCCAACTGAGCACAGCAGCGTCCCACAAAGTCGTGGATTGAGTGACCAAATGATGATTGTTTATTTTCTTAAGGGAATATTATCAGGGGTGTGGAGTAAGGAAACTTGCACAAAGGTTTCGCTCTGCTGGGAATCAGACACAGGCCTTTCGCCTGCAAGTTGAATGCTGTAACCACTGAGCAGCAAGGGCACAGTGAATGCATTCAACTAACTACCCAGTGATTCTTAATTGAATAACTAAATTCTCTTTCTAGGACCTGAAGCAAGAATCACATTCCCAAAACAATTCTATTTCCACTAACATTGAACCAAGAACACTTTTTGCATCACGACAGCAGGCGGGCGTCTCTTCAGATCAAACCTTGTGGGAATCGGGACACAAACAAAGGCAAAAAAGCCATTTCCTATTTGAAAACGGGACTCCACAACAGGCAGAAATCTGGGTTAGGGCCAGAAGACTCTCTTCCATTACAGTGGTAGAAAACCGGGACAGTGCCAAGTACTAAAAGGACACAAAGGCAAAGGATGGGTTTGTATAAGCCCCTTCATGGCTGCCAAGTCCGCTCAGGCTTTCTCCCAGCCGAGACAGGCAGTTTAATAGTGTGCCACAGACTTAAAGAGAATGTTGACCCAGTGATTCACTCAGTTCCCCACCCTTTCCCTGCAAAACAGACCCACAAGAAGCCAGATTTTCTGGAGCTTGCTGGCCTGAAAGAACTTGTTTCTGCAAAGGCTTTGTAAAATTTCCAACTAACGGGTTGGTTTTCTGGAAGCATAATACTACTTCACATAATTGTACATATTAATGGCACTGACTTTCTGAATCACACTGGCAGCTTTTTTGAATTAAGATAACGAGTCCTTGCATTTGCAAGCCCTTTATCACATTGTCGAGACATCTCAAGCACTTCACAGGAATTACTTTGAAGTGCAGTGACTGTGGATTTGTAGATAAGCAAAGCAATCAACCTGAGCAATGTCCCACAGACACAATAGTTCACCAGTTTTATTATATTCAAATAATTATGGCAATATTAATTGACAAACCAAATTTTAAACAGTTTATTAAATGTCCCCCAGATCTTCAGCTTTCTTGCTTTGCAGGCAACAAGTGTGTTAAGTTTTACTGGTTTGTTCAGGCATTTCTTCAGCGAGAAATTCTAAATTGCCCACTTTTCATAAGATTAAATTAACAATACATTGTGAAAATGTATAAATACTATACTTGAAAATTGCAATCCTAATTCTTTAAGTAGAAAAGAAAATGACATATGCGCCTCAAAATTCCAAATCATTTTTTATGTACTTGGCTACAAACATACTACTGTACTACTTTAAACATAACTAGAAACACATTTTCCAAAAAAAGTGAATAAGTTCCAACATGTACTTTGATGGTATGTGTAGCCTAGTAACACTAAACCTAGAGTGACCCTTCAAATACTTTGCATACATTTCTTTCTTCTATAATTACATAAAATCATCAGTGCCATTCTCATGTGCATTTTGAGCAACACAGAAACATGCAGAGCATTTTTGTTGCAAAAACACTTTGGGGGAAAATGGGTAATATGGAACAATCAATAGTCAGGATTGTTTTAGTGGTTAGTGACCTCTCATTTAACAACAACAACAACAATTTACATTTATAGAGCGCCTTTCACGTCGGGAGGACGTCCTAAGGCGCTGAACAGGAGGCGTGTGACCCGAGCTGGGAGGGGAGTGTTTGGGAAGGGGTGAAACACGAAGGGGAGGTAAAAGAGTACGGGGTGGATCAAAAGGCACGATTGAAGAGGAAAGTCTTCAAACCGGCCTTGAAAGAGGAAAGGGAAGAGACGAAATGGAGGGATTGAGTGATGGCATTCCATAAGGTGGGAGCGGAGAAACTGAAGGCCCGGCCTCCGATGGTGGGGCGGTTCGGGCGGGGGGCTTGGAGCAGGCCAAGTCCTGTTGAACGGAGGGTTCGGGTGGGCGTGTAGGGGGAGAGTAGATCGGTTAAGTAGGATGGGGCAAGGCCGTGTAAATAACCATTCTAATTGTATATCTAAGACTAGAACCTGCAGTACAAGCTACTGCATCGCAAAATCTGTATCTTGTAATTCTAACTGTAGACATTTCACTTTATTCAGTGGTGTTTTCTTGGTAATGGATCATTCGATCGCACAGCCCAGTAAAATGCTACACATACCTAACGGAAGCTTACACCCTTGAAATGACCTATAAAACTTCTTGTATTCTCCTCCTACCCAGCATAAAAAAGAAAAAAAAAACACGGATTAGCTCAATTTCTGAATTTTATTCAAAAACTAAAGAGGGAAATGAGGACACTTCATCCCAAGTAGCCCGGTGATGCTTATCTGTTTATGTGTTTACCCATTGTTCTATAAAAGTATAGCGAGTGTGTGTGAAAAAAATAAAGAGACCTCCGCTACAAGGAATTCAAAGATAGCCTGTCTGTCTCACCTCATGACTGGGCATCCTGTTAATTAAAGACGCTGGAGGGGTTCCTGTCAATCTCATGATCTGCTGAAGCTGGTTAATATCTTGAACGCCCAGGTCAAGGCGTTTATCCACATTTCAAAAAGGACAGTCAAAAGGTTTCGGGTGGGGGGGGGGGGGTGAGGGGAACTAAATTGCTCAAAATCGATGCGTTTCTGGTTGTTATATTAGAAAGGAAAAATAAAAAGAGTAGAATGCAGGCAAAATAAAGACACACACACATGCAGGATGGTCCACCATCACTGACCCAGCATGCTGTAGATATTAATTCCTGGTTAGTAATAAATCAAAGGAGGGTTATTTTATTGTTAGACAAGATTGTTTAATATTTCAAACAGAAGATTTTAATATTTTGATTTAATATGTTCAAACCAACACCCTATGTTTAGTAAATACTTGTAAATCAGTATGAATAAACAGATAATAAAATCATTCAGTAGTTTGTTTGCTATTTTAGGCTCATTAGAGGTTAGGGTAAAAAAAGATTTACGTCATACTGCTTCAACTAAAACCACAACAGCAATAACATTTCAGTAGCAAACCGTGCCAATTAATATGGTAAATTTGTGATTCGGTGCTTTTAATTTTTTTTAATTAAAATGTGATGCAAAACGTGACTTTACTGGGAATGAATGGTCAATGGAAAAATACAGGCAATATGTAAACTCACAGAATCAGATGATATTTTCATCAAAAGTTCTGGCCCTGGTGTTCCGACGAGCTGCATTATTAGCTTCAACTGATCAATATCTAACATTGTAACATAAAGGAAAACATAGGGGAGAGGTTATAACAAAAAAGGTCGATTGTCTTTTAAGAGTTGTAGAGATAATACCAACAGCAGAGGAATCAGGAACCGAGACTGGAATCATTGGTGAAGTTTTCAACACAGCAGCGGTGTTAGGTTCTATATTTGTGTTAGTTCTTTTGAAGTAATAAATAATAATAATGCTTGCATTTGATATAGCACTTTTCACATCTAAACGTCTCAAGTCGCTTCACAGAATATACTGTAAAGTGAATTGACTGTATATATGTGGGCGAAACGCGGCAGTCAATTGCGCACAGCAGTCATGGATTGAAATGATCAATTTATTATTTTTTTTTCCCCAAGGGATTATTATCAGGCATGTGGAGTAAGGAAACTTGCCCGAGGTTTCATCCTGCCTGGAATCGAAACCAGGTCTCTCGCTTGCAATACAAGTGCTCTAACCAGGACTCCACAGCCCTGTAGCTCAGGAGAACAACTTTCATGAATTAAGTTCATTATTTTGGACGGAATTTCATGCATTATAGAACAGGTGCTTTTCGGGGGAGGATGGAACCATGTATTCTAGCTTCACATGGAGCTAAAACCAATAGCATTTTTGGTCCAGAAATAAAGCTTCTGAAGCTTATGGCCTGGAAGGAGTTCCATTTGCCTGCAGGTTTACTCACACCATCCATTTTAGCCCAGTAATTGTGTGATCAGTAATTACAAATTGGTGAATGCTGTATAATAATAATCCTTGCATTTTGATATAGCACTTTTCACGTCTTCTCTCAAAGCGTTTCACAAAATGTACTGTAAAGTGAATTGACTATATTTGTGGGTGAAACGTGGCAGCCAATTGCACATTGCAGTGTCTCACAAACAGTCGTGGATTGAAATGACCAATTTTATTATTCTGTTTTTTTTTGGAGGCATTATTATTAGGCGTGTGGAGTAAGGAAATTTACCCAAGGTTTCACCCTGATCTACCTGGATTCGAACACAGGTCTCATGCTTGTAAGGCGAGTGCTCTAACCATTGAGCTACAGGACTCCACGCCTGACTTGCACTCCCAATCCCCCAAATACTTATTAAAAATCAATTAAGCACACTACATATGTGCTAAGATCTAAATGTTGGAACAAGCTCCATAAAGATGGACTCTACTGATATATTTATTTATAGAAGAAAATTATACCAATGCATATCCCTAATTTACAGACTTCCTAATCTAATTATCTGTGAAAAATCAAATCTCTTGATTATCTAGTATTTCTGGGCTTTCCAAATGCAAATGTTCTGTATTTTATTAAAGGCAATTTGGTATCATTGCGTACAATCTGTGAAGGCACTTACATGCAGGGTACAATTATACCAGTTTATTTGGTAAAGTGTGCTGTAACGTACTGTATTATCGATACAACTCTTCAAGCCCATTGTCAACAAAAATATCCTAGTCAGACACACATTTTACTCCCAAGATTTTGCATTTCCTTCTCCAATCGAGATCCCTCCTCCTCCTACAACAACCTCAGGGCCATTGAATGTTAATTACGAGTAGCAATCGCTAATAATGAAAAACAGGCTTGGGGAATAGGGGCCTCAGGCTTGAACACTCCCTTCCCCAACACAACATCTAATCCCATCAGTTGGCTGAGCTTTGCGGCAAGTTGCAGCAAAGACCTATTGAAACTCAAGGTAGGCAACAGGATGCAAAGCAACAGACATTTTATTTCATCTCATCTATAACCTAGAAAGTAATGCTTTTTTTTGAGATGAGTAAATGTGTAAGCAGTCCACAGCATGCACCCAAACACACACAACTAAATTATTGTTAGATCTAGGAGCAGCCCGGATTATAATTATATGAACTACAAGAGTTTAAAATTATTATAGCTACATAGCTATGATGTTAACCTCTAGAATCTCTGTATACATAACAGATGCTATATACTTGACTTAGGAACCCAGGTATTTCATACTATTTTATGGATCAGAGGGTGATATTTTATCAGACATCAGTTTTCATAAGCAGGCGAAGAATACCAGCTTCACAGCAAAGAGAACAGAGCCTAAATAAATTCTTTTTAAATCAAGCCATTTCCAGATTTACTTGCTCATAGCATTTTCAAAACAATTATCTGCTACTGCATTATAATACTACACTACAAAGAAATTTTACATTCAAATATGCCCTCTTTAAAATGATATTTTGTGCATAAACGTGCACATATAGGTTGCCCACAAAAGTTACATATTCTGTGACATAAGCATTATTAAGTAGCCTAGTTGCTAATCACTAAAATGTTTGTCTGAAGAGGTACGGGTTAGTAAAAGACAAAACAAATGTGAATGAAAAGAAACAATGAAGAGCTTTTGCAAACTCTAACCATAGAGTAATGGGACACTTTTAACCAAGGATGTAATGTATACAACTGAGACTTTAGCTGTTTTCTTCCTTCATAGTAAACAAACCATTGAACCAGAAATACATTAATTAGTTCAGAAGAAAGGGTGAGCATTTTTCTTTTGCAAGCTACTGCAAAACATTGCAAAGCCAAACAGCTTTAGTTAATGCATACATCGATGTTAAACCCAAATAAGGTTTTACAATCCAGTTTCAATCTTTTATGTGCACAAAGGAATTTCTTTAGAATTGGCTCATTTAACTTAAGTAGAAAATGCTCGAATTTTGGAAACTGCAGAACCGACTGAATTTCAGAACCTTTCAAATAAACCATAACAGGAAAGACATGCAAATACTGTAAACAGTGCATCTAGATAGTCCACAAATTGCCAAGTTTATCCAGCAGTCAACTAGATAGAATATCAATGATTAGGAGAAAAAGCCCAAAGTGCAGTGGTTAGTGCATAAAGCATTTTACATTTAGTGGAAAATAGCAGTGAAACATTTCATGTCATAAATGGAAATCATGCCCACAAACTGCAGATAGATTTCCTGAAAGCGATTTTGGAATGAACTCCAATACTGTACAAAAGGCAAAAGGTGATCTTCAAAACACCGCATCAAAGTTACTAGGATAAAACAGCATTTGAAAGCATGCATTAGTGATGGGAGTATTTCCACAATGTTTATTTTCCACTCATGGAAAAACGTTGGCCAAATACACAAGAACAAAATTTGGTTTTCACAAGGCAATTGCAGTCTGAATTGCATTACTGAGTGATTACGGGCAAGGAGATAAAAATAATGACAACTGGGAAAACAAAAACAGCAATAAATCAAATCCACTTGGAAAAAATATCAGGGCTTTGATCACCAACACAAAATTTTGGACATTGCTTTTTTTTAAAATGTGTAATATCGTTGACTTGTGCAATTGCAGTATGCCTGAGCAACAAACTGTCATTTGAAGTAAGTTGGTTTGCAATGGAAGTAAAGACTGATCTCACTTGTAGGGCCACACCCAAATTCTACTTTAAACAAGTAGAAACAAGCAACGGTATATAAACTTTGCTGTTTAAATATCAAAAGAACACTGCATTTTTGAATGGTGGGGGAAGGAGGAAGGCAACAAAACTCACTTAAGTCTACAGCCTATTGCCATCATTCATTATGTTCTGCACAAACATTTGCCAATTGTAAAGGCTATTTGGCAGTCCTCAAAATAAAATGACTATTCCATGACTAGTTAACTTTGTGCCTTGAAGTCTTCTGTTGGGAGAGGGGATCCGGACAAACAGTTTAGAAAGAAAGCAATTGGTAATCATGTTGAGAAGTCAGATATGTTGCAAGCTTCAGATGGAATGGTTATTGTAGCTAGCAAGATTCAGAGAACTGAATGTACAAAGCATAACATACCCTGTAATCTGATAAAGCAGAAAGCTATTCCGGCAAAAATTTACATTTATACTATCAACCTTTAAACCCATTTAAAAATCCAACAAGTGACAGTTCAACAACTCATTTGCTCAATACATTTAGGCAGTCAATTATTTTGATAGATTGACCTGGTAGCTTTTGCAGACATACAAACAGTTCTGTAAAACCTTAAATAAATAATTCTGGTGACTATCCCCAACATTCTTTTGTGGAGGAACCTGGCATTAACGCAAAAGCTTTTCTGATTTCCCACATTTTCTGAAAACTCATCTGATGAGAGGCCACAAACACACGTAAGCCACAAAGTCAATTTGGCAATGAGAAAATCTGATGGATGCAGAGACAAAGAACAGCACTCCATTTTTTTGGAGAGCAACTTCCATCTGTTCACGAATTGTTTTAACAAATTTGGTTGGTTTAAAAAAAATACAATAAAAGGCTTGAAGGAGAGGAAGCTGAGCTACATTGGCAAGAACTCGCACACCAGAAGAATGCCCATTTTTGTGCCCCTTCTCTCTTTGCCCACTCCACCCAAACGGTTTCTAGAGACGTTGTTTTTTTTTCAAAACACGGAGCAATCAAGGATACGGTCTGTGCCTGGGAACAGCGTCCTCCCTGTCAGCAACTCTGCCATGATGCATCCGACTGACCAAATATCAACTGGAGACAAAGAACAACATAAGTCCACATAAAGTATCTTTTTTTTAAAAATGACACTTTCACTCATGATAAATATCTCAAGCATCTGAAGGCTTTACATTTCAGTTCATAGATCAGCATTTTGCTTTTAGAAGTATGCACACGTATTATTATAACCAATTGCAATTTTAGGTAAATAAATACATGACTTTTGACCAACCCAAATGCAGATAGTCAAGATGCTGTGGGATATTCAAATATGCTGTTGTATATTCAAATACCATTTCACCTCTGAAGTCTATTTAATCCAAATGCCTAAACAGCCGAACAAATTACAGAACAAATCCCACATTTATAAAGTTATTCAACAGCTTGTGTTTCATCATTAATGTGCATCAATTTGAAAGTTAAAATCCAAGTCAAACCTATGTCCGAAGCCCACAGTGCTGTATAATTAAGACAGACATAAGGAACAGAAAATCTAGGTTAATTATAGGGGTGTGCATTCTAAATTGCAATCGTGTGACCTACTGTTAATGTTAATGAAGCCCCATTGGTTAAGGGACGAGAGGCTTGCTGGTTGGTACCTGTGGATCCAGGTATATATATCATCATGTTAAGATAAGGGGATCTGCAAATTTTTAAAAAATGTAAAAATAACTGTATTGTATTGAATATTTGTTTTCAATATTATAGAATTCATCGTAGTTTGTGGTGGGGGGAGAGGGGGGGTTGTTTTAACACATGAGAAAACGCAACACCATGTTTGAGAGTATCCAATCCAAACCTGCTTCCCACCTATCAACGGAAATTCCGGTTACTTATTAGAACGGAATGGGCGGTCTCTCCCTGGTGGGACGACAATAACAACAGCAGCAGCAACGTGGATATATATAGCGCCCCTCAAGCAGGGTAGCGTTCCAGAGCTCTTAAGGGGCACAAGTCATCTTCATAACCCACCTGTTTGGTTGTAATGCATCCAGTTCAGCATTATCTCTGGAGCCCTGTACCATCTCGTGGCGACGTATCCAGTCATCTCATCATCAGTATGACGGGCCAATCCAAAGTCCAGGATCTAGAAGTGACGGAAGCCCATTGTCAGGTTTTCCCACACGCCCAGAACACACTGATAAGAACTTCATCACAAGGCCACAATAATCAACAACAACAAAATTTACATTTGTATAGCGCATTTCACGTCGGGAGGACGTCCCAAGTTGCTGGACAGTCAGTGCTTCAGACCCTGGGGAGAGCTGGGGTAGGTTCTAGGATACGTTTGGGGGGAAGGGGTGGATGACCGATTGCACTATCGAAGAGGAGGGTCTGAAGACGGGGCTTGAAGGCAGAAAATGATCAGTAATACAACAAGCATCCATTTAGAAGGAGACCACCACTATTTGCAACTTCCCTGTTGAACCACTCACAGAAGGTGTTAGAATTGCTCTTTTGATTCTAGGAATAGTTATAAGTCGTTCGTTAATCGAGATTTCGATTCTGGAACATACCTTCAATTCACAATCTTCATTCACTGCTAGGTTGCTGGGTTTCAGATCCTATCAGAAAAACAGGACATTCAGCATCTTCCTCGCTCAAGTGTTTTTCTGCACTCTGCTCTGAACTACTGCACTTTCATCTACAGGGCCTCAATTATAAAAACACCTCCTCTAAAACTTTGCTTGATTTCAAGATACTCAAACTCGTCTTCAAATCCCTTCATGGATTTGCACCTCAATACATTTCCCATTTGCTTACTCGCCAAACCTCCCTTCGACTGGCTCCAGCCTCCCGCTTGTCTCTCCTGCCCTCCGTTCCATAATTGGAGGCCACGCTTTCAGCAACTACTCCCTGAAACGTTGGAACACTCTCCCTCAATCCTTCAACCTTGCGCCCTCCTTCCCCATCTCCAGGTTGCACCTGAAGACGCTCCTCTTCGACAACGCTTACAAATGAGACCATACCAATAATGCAAAAAAATTGTACTTACTCGATGGATGATCCCAGCTGAATGGATATACTGTCAAAGAGAAATCAAAATGAACTACTTACTGCTGAAATACAGTTTTTAATTCCCAGTAACAGATACCCAGGAAGATCATTTGAATAACACGTAAACAGAGAAAGATTCTATATAATTTTTTTTAAAAAAACTTAAATTTCACTTCTGATCACGAGGCTTTTGGTGAGTTCATTCTAGATGTTTACCAAGTATTAAGTGTAATTTATCTAGTGATTGGGTGACCTGCTATTGGCCCAGTAGATGCATTCAGCCTATTTAAAAAGGTAATTTAGGTCTTTAACTATGCATGCAGTTGCATTGGTTGGAAACTAATCTGAGCAAATTGGTGTGCTCTTTTGACATGATCCAAATTATTGTGCTCGACACCAAACACCTACTGTAATTAAGTAGTTTACATTTATTGCATCAGAACAATGAAGATGATGCAGTCCAAATATAAAACATATTCCTCAGTTATGGTTGTGTTTAAGAACATAGAAATTACAAGACATCTTAACCTCAAGCTAACTTTAAAATCAGACACAGATAAACACTTTAATGCGTACACACAATGAGTCTTCCCACCCACAGTACCTTAACAAGTCCACGACCCTTTCCCAGAACTGGAGTTCTGACGAAGGGTCGTGGACCCAAAACGTTGGCTCACTTTTCTTTCTCCGTAGATGTTGCCTAACCTGCTGAGTGTTCCCAGCGACTTCTGTTTTCTACTATGATTTATTATTATTTGGATTACAAAAACGCACAAATTTAATAAATCGACATTATAAATACAAAGTTACCTTAAGGCCCCGGAGAATCTGATAGATGAGAAACTGTACATGGTCATCTGTCAGCTTCTGACATTTTACTATATTGTTCAGGTCTGCTCCCATTAGATGCGTCACCAAGTACCTGGAGGAAACGCAAAAGTCACATAAGCTGCTACCAGCAATAAATATAACAAGGCTGTTATCTCAAGTCTTACTCAGCGCAAGTTAACACCAATAAACATTACCCTGAATCTTTCACGCACAAATACAGTGACAAAATAGTTCAACAACAACTCGTATTTATATAGCACCGCTCAAGCAGGGTAGCATCCCAGAGTTCAGCCAAAAAGCTATATTTTAAGCAGCTTAAACAGCACTCCACTGTGGAAGCTTCAAATAAATCAGCATTTGTACAATTCCTCTGGAGTCCTGTAGCTCAGTAGTTGCATCACTTGCCGGGCAAGTGAGAGATCCGGATACAATTCCAGGCAGGGCGAACCCTTGAGCAAGTGTCCTTACTCCACAGGCCTGATAATAATCCCTCGAAAAAGCAATAATAAATGAGTCATTTCAATCTACGACTGTTTGTGGGACACTGTTGTGCGCAATTGGCTGCCATCCAGCATAGAAGGCACAATATACTCCAAGTCGTTATTGTTTCGCCCACAAAATATACAGTCAACTTACTTTGCAGTATATTCTGTGAAGCGTTTTGAGATGTCCTCTGCAACCTCCTATCTCTCTGACCTCCTCTCTCCTCAAATCAGCACCCGTTGCCTTTGCTCCAACGGGTCTGGCCTCCTCCATGTCCCCCGAACCCTCCACTCCATCCTCGGCGGCCGTGCTTTCAGCCACTATGCCCCGAGGCTCTGGAATTCCCTTCCTCACTCCCTTCGTCTTGCCCCCTCTTTTCCCAGTTTCAGGTACCAGCTGACCTTTCTCTTCGACCATGCCTTTGGTCACCTTTCTACCCCTGCCCCTGGCTCAGTCCCGGGATCCGCTATTGTGAAGCGCTCTGAGACGCCGTCCAGCGTGGAGGGCGCTATATAAATAGAAGTTGTTGTTGTTGTAAGTTGTTGTCTAGAAGATGTGAAAAGCGCTATATCAAATGTAAGGATTATTATTAATGTTGCCTTGAATAAGCACTTGTGCAGCTAACGCTTAGTAAAACGTGGCAAATCAAGAGAGCTATAAAAAATACTGGCCAAACCTGGGACTGTAGTGGTTACTGAAATAAATGAAAACCATTTAAGGTTAAGCCAGCAAACAGGAGGCGAAGAAGTTTTGATTGCACCATCTGCTACATTAAAAAAATTCTGAACTTTGTGTAAAGTTTATACTAAATCACATGAAATCAAACTATGGTGCCCTCTTGAAGATTGAGAATGACCAACTCCAGTTAGTGAATTTAAGCCTCAAAGTTACAAAATTGAATGCCACACAAATACTGGACATCAAGCCTGACTAGAATACTAATCGCCCCTAATTACATAAAACTGGATCGAGATCAAACACCGATTGATCACTGAAGACCTGAGCAACCAGGAAATTCAGTAACCTTTCCAAAACACAAATATTCTCACACTGCAACGTGTAACATCAAAACCAATTGGACCAAATGGCTCTCTTTATCCAAACATTCTCATAAAATCTTTCACCATCAAACAAACCACTGGAAATTTTTCAAAGAAGGTTGTAGAATAGGAGGGTTTGAAAGTTCTACGTTTGGCGGAAGGGTTTATGCAGAGGGTGGAGAGAATGTGGAACTAACTCACTGCCAGAAGCCGCGATTGAAGCAGAAAACACTAATGCGGTTAAGAGAAAACGCAATGCATTTGCGAGATTTAAGTTAACAGAGGGGGCATGGGGAAGTGGGAGAGAAGGGATAAGGCAATTTTGCTAAGAAGGTAATAATTTCAATATTCCTGTGCTAAAGTGAGCTCACATTGTCTATAATGAGGAAAGCCACTTTTTCTCCTCTTCTCAAAAACAACTTCTACAACAACAACAAAATTACATTGATAGAGCACCTTTCACGTCGGGAGGACGTCTCAAGGTGCTGCCTTCTAACTCTGTGAAACTGCAGAATTAGATTTCTTAAAACACAAAGACTTTACTCAAAAAAAATTGGGGAGAAATCTTCGAGATTCTAATTCTACACTCCTACTTATTAATTCAATCACCAAACTACAAGATAAAAGTTAAAATAGACTGATAGACCAGAGATTGACAGATCACTCCCTATTCTGGTCTTAAAAACTACTGGGGTGAGAAGAGCTCTGAACGGCTATTTTCAGTCATATTGGATTTTAATCAATCGCACCTGGCTGTTTGAAAGCTAGATTAGAATTCGGAATGACTGAAAACAGAAAAATAGAGCAACCCTGGCCAACAGAGGGCACTCATCAAATGCTCGTAGCAACGGAAGGACACAATTCAAATCAAGATGAAGCGTTTTACTGCATCTGCTTCAAAGTCCAAACCACACAAGTGTGACGTCTAAGGAAGTGTGGTCCCGCTGGAAGGTAAAGAAAGATAGATAGAAAAAAAAAGCGGTAACCTCATCGTTGTATGGTTTATAAAGGATCTCCCATCTGGACTACTACACAAACGCTCTCCCTCGCTGGTTTCCACTATTCACAAAATTCAACTAATTCACAACTCCGCCCGTCGTCTGCATTGTCACCCGCACTAAACTCCGTACCTCCATTACCTCAAGTCCTTGTCAAACTCCATTGGCTCCCTGTCAGAGTGGATCAATTTCAGAATCCTCACTCTTGTATTTAAATCCCTTCACGCTCTGGCACCTACTTGTCTCTGTGATGTGCTCTCTCCTTACACCACAACCCCCTGCCTCCACTCAACTGGCTACCAGCTTCCTCCTTCCATCACCCAGACCCTCTGCTCCGCCATTGGCGCTGTGCTTTCAGACGCTACTCCCCGAAGCTATGGAATTTCCCTCCTCAATCCTTTCGCTCTGCCCCCATTTTCTCAGATGTGGTTGGTACAGAAAATGTATGGAAATAAATGAAAACCATTTAAGGTGGGCAGAAAAAGTGCACACATCGAAAAAGGTGCTTTCATTGATTGCAATTTACAAATCTTGTTACTGTCTGTTAGGAGGGTTTTTTTTTAGCAGAAAAAGTGTTTTGTGAAATGTACACAA
Organism: Hydrolagus colliei; assembly: GCA_035084275.1. NCBI lineage: Eukaryota > Metazoa > Chordata > Chondrichthyes > Chimaeriformes > Chimaeridae > Hydrolagus > Hydrolagus colliei. Next base: position 8,344,121 of record CM068762.1, on the reverse strand, counting down.
AACCACAAAAATGTGGTTTGCCAAACGTATAGAAACCGATTTGAGATGTGCATATGTATAGGTTTCCTTTTTTTTATATGATTAACTAAATATTTTGAGGAAAAACACTGGCACTGCATCCGCACGAGGCCCCCGAAAATAATTTGCTTGAGAACCACTGACCTAGATTAAACCCACAATCTTCTCACTCAGAGGCAAGAGTGTTATCCACTGAACCAGACTGACATCTTAGCATGCACAAGGCGGCAAATCTACTGATCTGCTTACATTTCCAGACAGCAAAAGTAAAAACTACTTGAGTCATGGAATTCTGCAAATTTATGAGTGAACAATTTTTAAATGCTCCTTGTGAGACAATTGCAATAAGGAAAAGTGAGTTAAATTCATTATTTTAGAAGTTAAAGTCATCGGTTATAAGTAATCTGTTCCAACAGCGACACCCAGTCCCAATACTGTTATTCCAAGATGCGCTGTGAAAAAATACTGTTTAGATCTGGGCAAATAACAAACCATGTTTATAACTGAACAAATCATATGTTTTATTGCTAAAATTCACATTGCAGTACTCAAAGACCTACAAGTGCAGCATTTCTGTTGCTCACCAATTAAACTATGTTAATCACACCAAATATAATTTACTTTGGACTCCAAAATGTACTGCATCACAAATTGAACATTTCGTTTGAAATCCCAAGTTGTTGCTCAAATAAAAAAAATTAAACCACTTCCTTTGAAACAAAATCTTGCAAGAAGTAGCACATCTGAACTTAATCTGGTTACAGTGATATAACGAGATATCAAGAGATTACAGTTCCGTTGAGGCACTCGTATTTTCAAATCGGACTGAACTGGAATGTGTGACATGCATGTTACTGAAGAGCAGCAGAGTCCATTTTGCACCAGTAGCAATGTGCACTCTGCCCAGAGATGCCTTCGTAGTTTAGCTGCAGATCTTCTTTGATAACCAAGACAGCCAGCAAACCCCAGGATTAATTTATCCAGGATATGGTTTATAAAAAACAAAACAAAAAACTGTTAATGCTTGTACTCCACTCAGCCAATACATTAGTACAGAATCCATGGCACGAGCAGTACTATTGACTTGGCCCCAGTCTGTCCTTAACTCGCTGCAGAGCTTCTCTGACCTCCATAATAATAATCCTTGAATTTGACATAACGCTTTTCATGTCTTCTAGACATCTCAAAGCGCTTCCCAGAATATACTGTAAAGTGAATTGACTGTATATTTGTGGGCGAAATGTGGCAGCCAATTGCGCACAGCAGTGTCCCACAAACAGTCGTGGATTGAAATGCCCAATTTTGTTATTGTGTGTTTTGTTTTGAGGGATTATTATTAGGCGTATGGAGTAAGGAAACTTGCCCAAGGTTTCGCCCTGACCTGCTTGGATTCGAACACAGGTCTCACGCTTGCAAGGCGACTGCTCTAACCACTGAGCTACAGGACTCCGTAGCATCTAAAAGCGGGTTGGATACCCATCTCAGCCATTGGTGGCAAGAGCGCACTATTATTTAACAAGGCCAGCAATGGTAACACTATAAACAGCTTGTTGATGAATACGATTTTGTGCACAACATGGCTCGATCTGCAATTAATATGTACTCACAAAACGGAATACTCACACATCTGTAAACTCTTCCAAAGTCGTTGCTGGTGTAAACACATCCAACAGGCCAATGACCTATAAAAATTAATGGGAGTTAAAGAACATTTAATGCACATAAATAACCCCAGCTGCTTAAAAAACACCAACAGAAAAACATATTTGAAGCGAGAATTCAGCCCAATTCTTACACTCAATATGGAACTTACATTTTCATGTTTCATATGCTTCAACAATCGCAACTCTCTGTATGTTCGTTTTGCGTGAATAATGGACTGAAATGGTCTGGACAGTTTTTTCACTGCTACTCGAACGCCTGCTTTTGTGTCAAAAGACGAGCTAAAAAACAAAAAAAATTCACATTAAACTATGATGTTTAATTATAGTTACCATCAACATAATTATATCTGCTCACAGCTGATGCACAAAATAATGTTTAGGTATCAAAGAGTTTCCAAGTAGCACAAAATGGTCCAAAAATATCAAAAAGGCAAGTTTTAAGATTACTGTACTAAATAAATTCTTCCAAAAAAGATTTGGCATTGAACAACTTGTTCAGTACTTGCGTAATAGATTTTAAAAATTAATTTCAGTCAATGATGCAAAGGGTTGATCCTTTACACAGAGCAGATCTGTGAATATATTTCATTTTATCTTTCTACCGGAACCGGCTCACATCAATGCCCTTTCCATCTGCCCAATTCTAATACGGTTAGATTTTTTTTAAACTGAGCATCATTTAGAAGAGCAGTCACTATTTTTTTTAATAAATTGCATTATGAACAGAACTTCAATACCACTTTATGATGAGACTTCCCTTATGTATAAAATATTCTTCCAACCTCCCCATTCTTTCCCTTGGTGATAGGAAACTCAAGACAACTTATATGGTATGGCCACTTATTGCAATGTGCAACCCTCAACCTAATTGGCAAGGCCAACAATTTTCAGTCACTCACACTGATGATGATGCTAGAATTAGCACTGCTTCCCATTTGACACTGGCTCAGCAAACAGAAGGCTAAGAATTACGCTAAAGAATACCTACAAGTACAGTAGTTAGTTTCATTAATATACAAACCAAGAAAAAGTAATGTTTGCAACAAACAGGAAAGTAAAACATCAAAATTAAATTACACATAGAAGCAGTTTTCCCTTGAGGATAATATATTAATTACAGGTAGATGCTGTATAATAATGAAAGAAACAGTTTAGTTTCTGTGTTTAACTGGAAACTGGTTTCTGTGTCTCATAATTGGGAACTGCAAGTTCAATCTTTTAGGAACAGTAATTTTAAATTCTTTAATAAATAACCTAAAATCACACTATTAAAATCCCTGCGTTGACTAGCATTTCATCCACAGAACGTAATTCCGTCTACAGTTTCTCCCAACTGTTTTATTCGAGTTTAGCATTAAGCAATGACTCATAGTGGAAGAAAAGCAAACACTTATTTGGTTAAGATAATGTTAAAATCATAATGGAGCAGCTAATTTTCCACAATGTAAACAAGAGCTAATGGATCTTGTCGGCTCCATCGCCAGACCCAATGTTTGCTTAGATTTAGCTCAATTCTGACTGCAGAAACAAAGTTACTTTTGAGGAGCACAACTGTTCTGAGAGTGAAACTTTTTTTTAATGAAAAAAGATTGATTCTTGCTCTTAGTTCACAAATTTTGAACAGTTAATTTGTGGTGGGGGGTGAGAGGGCGATAGCCATCAGTGGAGCCCACACATACTTGCACCAACTCATCAGTAAACTACAAATTCTAAGCAATCTGCATTTTTATAGTTTAGATCTGCACGTTGTTAAGGGACTACAAAATAACAAAAAATTCATTCAGACAGATTACAGAATGTTATGCATTTTCTGCACATTTTGAAAAAGGAAAAGAAATGTAGTTTGATAAATGCACTTGGTTGAATCACCCACCTAATATAACGCTGAGTTGAGATACTAATTCTAAATTTGGAATCTGATCATGTGTCCTTCAAATTGACCCCCAACAAAATCAGTTACATGCAACGGTTGTAAGCACGGTTGTTTTAGGTTTCTACAGCTTATCAATAGTGCGAAACAGTGAGGATTTTGTTAGCGTGGTTCTTTCCTTACTTTGACATAAACATTGATAATACCAATTAACATAAACACTTCATGCCCAAGAGATGCATTCCAGGAATGATTGAATCAGTCTGGCTCATTTCATCCTTGTGTGTCATCTGGACACTTTTGTAGTTAATAATGACAGTCTCTCCATTTTCCGCCTTCGCTGATGAACATTCATCCAGCATGTACATGTTTCGTGCACATTATCAAATCAATTTAACCTCCACATCCCAACTTAACTTCAGATTCTCTGAATGGAATCAATCCTCAAAAATGTGCACTTGCTAACCTTGACAATTCCCTGTGAAAGATTTAGACATTTTGAAATTATAGACATCACAACAAATGCAAAGTTTTTTGCTTCGTATATAGAGGATAGAGATGTCACCACTGCAAATTCCAGCAATTCCTTACCCCCTGCACTACAAAAGCCATGTTTAATTGTGACATTTGCTTACAAATTATCTGCAGCATTCACTGACAAAACTTAGTCGCTCTACTCTAAAGTATAGCCTGCAAAGCGCTTTGAGATGTCCTCCCAACATGAAAAGCGTATCAAATTGCTATGATTATTACTTTCCATCGCTAATAGCAAAACATGAAGTGGAAGTATTTCATCATTTTCAATATTAGATTAAAGCCCAATACACCTCAAATCAATGTTTTAATCCCCCATCTCCACGATATTTTAGAGATGAAATAAATAGGCATCTTCCATTTAAATACTGAAGTTTTGACTAATTGCCAATTCCACATTTCCACAGAATTAAATGCTCATTCCATTCCCATAAGCCAAGGTCTCGTACTGAGTTTTACTTCTGGCTCCGATTAACAGGAACCATGGACAAACCTGTTTTTGTTCAATTATACTGCACCACAAAAGCCTTGGTATTTTTTTCTCACATAATTCCTTTCAGCTCAAAGGCAAAAAAAAATCATCCACATTTTGTCAGCACCAAACATTTCCAGGCTAAATACAGGGTAAACATCCTCTGTACTTTCCAAAGTGTGACTAAAGCACAACCTCTGCTAAATCTGACCTGGGAGGTCTCGCATTGTTCAGCACAAGGTCAAAGGAGTAGCACTCACTTTTTCCACAGCATTCCAACTTTATCGTGAAGTTGGATACCCATGCTCAGCCTACATATGCTTCTGGTGAGCTGATGAATTAAATATGTAATTTCCTCAAAGGGCAAACATTGCCAAATGAAGGAAATCGGATGTACAGTCATGCAGTTTAACTCTGCTATTTCCACTCTGTCTGACAAGCTTTTGCATAGAATCTGTCCCTTTTTTCTGTAAATTTGGAAAAATTCAGATGAAAAAATACTGTGGGGAAAGGGCCTCTGCTGATTTTACATTCCCAAGAACATCAGATCTGTAGGGAAAGCCTGAAAGGGAGCAGTCAACTACTGTATGACTTAATATCAGGTCTACAAACTGTTCCATCCCTTTTTTTTGCCCAGTCATTTGTGATATGGGATGTAACTAGATTAACAAGATGTTATATGTACTCCACATTTAAATACAATCTTCATTTCTAGGACATTTGTGGGAGCGTATACGAGTAAAGGGAAATGTATTTGTCATACACAAAATAATTTGCTGGTCCAGCAGAAGCTACTGTATTTCCTCAACAGGGTAACATGGTCACAAGTGATTTATCTATTCTTATTGTGATCGCAAACTGTATCTATCTGTTGATCAGTTAACACTTAATTCCACATAACATCCAATGCCAACTTCCCTTGAAGCCAGCTCAAATGGGCCTGCCTTGAAATGAAGAAGGGTGTACTGAACTAAAAAATGTTCCACAATTCTAACCGCAAGTTTTTTATTAAAAAAATTAAACAAAATCTTCTCTCAACGAAATGCAGTAAAACGCATACTTTGAAAGGCTTCCACTGATTATCTTCAGGAATGAACATGTAGGATGTTAGGAGGGAGCTCTTTGTATTCAAATAACTGGTTTTAAGAACTTTGCAATCAAAGTTCGTGACTCAAGCACTAAACTACTTGAAGGACTTTTCTCGCTGCAAAGGGGGAGGATGTGCCAGTAAGCAATTGCAGAGTAGGTTAGAATAATCTCAGCAATTAACAACAGATATTCCAACACAGCGGAAGACACCTTAAAAAGTGAAAAGAGGCGTTACAATCCTTCCTACCTTGATCTGCCCTTCTCCCCAAAACACAGCCACAGACATCTGATTTGTTTGTCAACTGTACAATGCAAGAGGAAGCATTATCATCCTGCTGGAGCCTCCTTCCAAGACTTCTCCAAGTGCCTCACAGGGTTTTTACTGGGAAGTGTAGTGCAGTGAATGCAGTTGTGGGTGGCAGCCAGTTTGTGCACCGGAATGTCCCACAAATGGCCATGAAGCGAATGACGAATATTTATTGGGGAGGGAGGGGGGACTGTTGGCCAGGACACCGAGAGAAACTCCATTCTCTTTTTGAATAGTGTCCTGGGATCTTTAACATCCACCTGAACAGATAAGACACACAGGGCTTAGGTTTAAGCGTCTCAGTGGAAAGATCGCACCTCCAACAATATAGCACAGCCTGCTAGGACTATCCTGCTCAGCCCAGAGTAGTCCTGGGTACATTGTACTTCTTCAGTTCCTCTATAAAGGCATTTGAGGTGGAGTTTGTTGGGTTGTGAGTGATGAGAGACCTGATGTGCTTGTAGCAAACTTCCACAGGTGTCAGGCGGTTCATGCGAGCTATTGTGCTGTACAAGACCACCCCCCATGTAGGCAATGAATCCACAATCTTCTGACCCACATCTGTACAGGAAAGGATATGGGCTGCAGAGATCTAGATAAGCTGAAGCTTGGAGGGCTGAGCTATGAGGGCCAAGTGGGCCTAGATGTAAAGTCTAGAGTATGTTGGAAAAAAAGGGTTTGGGTTATTTTGGGAGAAGGTTTTGCAGGGGGTGGGGGGAAAGAGTCAGTCAAAGAGAACGGACTGTAGAACTAACAAAGTGTAACTTTACACATTAATAAAGTTTCCAACGCAGCCAGTTATTCAATTGTACTGTTTTGTACTTCACACAATAAGCTGTTAAAGCACATTTTCCCAACGTTAACTGATGTTTTGGGTGTTTAATTTCAAGCTTAACTTTCTGAGTTTGAGTGTATTTTGTTCTCTTTGTAAAAAAATATATAATCTGTTGCAACCTTGGCACTTTCTTCCGAAGAAGGTGATACAATTTAAATTAGGTTCTCATTCTTAATATTCACTTACTCGGCTTGCCAAGTTAGTTTCAGATACAGTCCACACCACAAATCCGAACACCACTAATGAAGCAAATCACTAATCTACAAACAATAAATAAAACGTATTTAACTAGCTCAAGCAAACAGGCAGCCATATGTTAAATGCTACATTGTGAACTTAAAATGGTTAATGTTTAGCAAAAAAGAAATATTAATCACTATTTTCAAATGTATTACAGTACACAGTATTAAAAAGTGACCTTAAGAGATCTGTGATCCAAACAAATCACTAATCCAGATAGTCTTTGGCCCCAAGCAGTACAGATTTGCACTGGTGGATTGTAATGAAATATTAGTAGTCCGGTGCAGTGTTCAAAGAGGATACTCTTCTATACATGTTGTTAATGAAGACAGAACATCCCCGTAATCAATGCATTTACCACACATCATTACACAACTTCGCTCAAATAATAAAGATGGAGTAATCAAAGCTACTCAATCGTAAGGAAATCGAGACCACATTGAACTGCAATGTTGCAAATACAACCATTTCTAAAAGACAAGTGTGGATTTGCAACTGTCTACATGCATTTATTCACATTTATAAAACAGCAAATGCCATTTGCTTAAAATTATTAAGCATCTCCCCTTTATGGTCAACCAAAAACACCCTTATGTCTACTGTCTATGCACACATAAATGTAAGCTTTCACTCAGGGAAGGGACAAATGCTGGTTGATCCTCACAAAGTTAAAAGATTCTGCCAGTTACTTTCTTTAAAAATAAAATGGCGGAGACTTGATCAGATATTTTACAGAAAAGCTAGTTTGCTACTAAAATTAAAAACATCACTAGCAAAGTTTGGCTTTCCTCAATTTGAACAATGCAAATACAATTTATATAGCACATCTCATGTCTGGAGGACACCTCCCACTTAATAGGAAAATAACTACTCAACTTAGAGGATCTGGTAGCCAACAGTATAATTGGACAGAAGAACACTTTTACATACCAACAGCATTAAACTAATTACTGCATAACAAGGGTTATGACTGAGAACATTGAGCAGAAATCCACCAAAACAATAATAATCCTTACATTTGATATAACGCTTTTCACGTCTTCTAGACGTGCCAAAGGGCTTCACAGAATATACCGTAAAGTGAATTGACTGTATGTTTGTGGGCGAAATGATGATGGAATAATGACGTTACCACAAAATATTTGGATCGCCAGCCAAAACAAACATTACAAATAAGCATTAAAAGATTACAAAAAAAGTCAATGTGTACACAGATTGCAAAAGGTTGTGGCAATGGAAAAAACATAATTTTTTTCAATCATTCTTGCAGAATTCTCAGCAGTCTGGAAACCCATCTATACAAGCAAGAATGTTGAAAAGTTAGGATTTACACTTACTCAAGTCCACACATGTAAACAACTATACTTTTTTACTGCACGATGATGAGATTGCAATTTACCATATGATAACAACAACAACAAATTACATTTATAGAGCGCCTTTACAGTTTTAACATAAGAATTAGGAGCAGGAATAGGCCATTCGGCCCCTCGAGCCTGCCCCGCCATTTGATAAGATCATGGCTGATCTTCTGACCTAACTCTTAATTACCTGCCCTATCCCCCTATCCCCTAATCCCTCTATATTTTAAAAAATCTATCAATCTCAGTACAATTATTTCTCCTGCAGCTCGCTTCATAAAAACACCTCAACGTTCAGGCCAACAACATTAATCTCTCCGGTTGCTCACTCCGGCTCAGAGCCTGTAAAGAAACTGGTTCTTCTCCTTGTCTTGTTCCACCCTCAAGTTAGTCATTCGTGCGGTTGCAACTCAATTCGTTTTCCCCAACTCCACAATATTGCCTGCCTCTGCCAGGACATCACCTCAACACTCTCATCCATACCCTTTCCACCTCCAGGCAACTTCCCCACAATCCTGAAATTGCTGGCCTCATCCCCACTCTAGCAAACAAAGGCTCCCTTTTTCCCAACGACCTTTTAAGATAGTTGTCTTTACTTCAAGTATTGCTCTAGTTTAACTCCTTGATCTTGTCCACAGTTATCTCACCATGGACAACCATTCTGTCCTTGCTCTCCAGCACTCCCTTTTGTAATGTCTCGACCTTATTCCCTTCCATTACTGCTTTCAAATCAGTCAAAATACCTCCGAGACTGCACCTTCAGCCACCTGTCCCCACATCTCCCACCCAGCTCAGGTTTCCACATTGTTTTGTAAAAGTGCTTCGAGACAAGTCTCTCACTTGAAAAACAAATGATTGTGATTCTACTTTCAATTTGTCAATAACCAGATGGGTTACAGCAAAGACACTCTGAAACAAAACAGCAATTTGCAGTATCAGAAACTGATCTAAGCCCAACGACATGCAAAAAATACATGAACATATGTATTAGTCTTGGGGCCATTTTTAGTAACTAACAAAATTACATTTATACAGCACTTTTCACGTTGGGAGGACGTCCCACTACCTTGAAAAAGGCCAACTTAAGGAGAACACAAAATATCACCAATTCTTAAAGCGATTACAGTAAAACCTCGATAATCCATCTCGGTTGAGCCCTTGCACCTCCTGGATTTCGGAGTTTGCTGGTACTGTATTTGGAAACCTACTGAGAAATTGCTAGGGAAGCCTTTTCCCACACCATGTGTGCCGTATTGAAGCCAAAAACATGGCCGAGCTCCACCCACAGCGCCAGATGACATAACGGCCACGTCGGGACCTACAAGCAGCTGTTCTGAGCTTCAGAAGATTTGCTGGACATCGGAAAAAAAATTAATACAGTACAGTACTATTGCATTTTTAAATCTTGCTAGTTTTAGGGAGTTGCTGGTTTTCGGAATGTCGGATTAGCGAGGTTTTTACTGTATACAAAACTGCTTTTAGACCAATGGGGAGCTAAGTTCTCACAAATGACAACCGCAAAGTTTATACGTAATTAGTTCCACCTTAAGTGAGAATGTTTTGTTATGTTGTGTTATAGTCATAAATTTCACTGACTTCTTCAAAGAGTTTGTGCATGAAAACACACATTTTTTAAAATTAGACAGATGAATCATGTACAAATCACTTGCACACTTTATAAACTCAACTTCGTAACACAGTCTTGCAAGGACCTCCATTGGATTAAAAAAAGTTATTTCAAACTCAGTAAAAGTTCTTCAGACTAAGAAAGATTTTTCCAGTGCAGCTCAAACCTAGGATGCTCATTGCGAATCTCTGGAACAAGCCCAAGATATACAAACAAAGAGGGATATTTGGCCAAATTTCTTTTTACTCAAAATCATTTCCGAAAGCCTGCATCAGTTTCCAAATGTGAGACAGAACTATGAGGAAATGTACAATAGAAACTGGGAACTGTGCACTCAAGCCTTAAAGTCCACTCTCCCTCCCCACCACACCCCCACCATATCTGTCACCGCTCACAACAAAATGGTCGCATAAGAGGAACGCACTGAATTTGGTAATTGTAAGGATTAACCTACACGCCCTCATTCCTCATCATACTGAGCAGAATCCAAACAGATATCGAACAAGCAGTTTTTTTTATTGAAATAGGTTTCTTACACCCTTGTTTATAGGACAGCGCAAAGCAATTTGGGTGATCCAACTCCCAGTACCTCGTTCACCTCGGTAAAGGCTGCAGAGTGGTTTAGGATCATTTTTTGGAGTGTAGAAGTAGTGTTTCAAGAGGGGCGGGACAGCAAATGTAAACACATGTTCACTCAACCTTCCAGTACTTCTCCAATTCCTGCAGAAGCTTCATGCAGGTATATGCTGAAAAAGTTTCCTCCCCCTCCCCCCCACACACACACACCCAGGAGTGGTCTAGCTACTTAGCCGAGTGGATCTTGGTAAATTTTCTACTTCTGTTTCTACTTTCATTTGGACCGAAAGTGTCCGCCAATTGTGCAAGTAAACCCAACCAGTAATGCCTCCAAAAAGGTCTTTATGTTTGCACATTTGCAGCTGCCTTGTCCATCAACAGAACGTATAGTGTTATAAACACTAAGGCAATTTGCACATCTACTTCGGAATTCTTTAATTTAAAAAAACCCTCAAATTACATATTGCATTTACCCAAAAGATCAGCCAACAACATTTAACGTCGCACTTGTTCCTTAAATTGCCGTGAATGAAGTTTGTAAAAGTTTCAACAGTAGCGAACGAAACACTAAAACCAGGTAGCAATATATATATTTTTTAAATTTAAAAGCATCACTTGTTAATCTACTGCCACAGAGCATCTGTGGCAGTAACATATGTCCCTGTAAACAAATCTTTCTGCCAAGCAAGTTCCCAATCTTTTTGTGGTCCTTCAGGGGCAAAGGTTGAAGGCAGCTTCCTCCATGTGTGTGGGTGGGTGGAAAAACTAGAATGGCTCACGCAACTTTCAGCAACTCCTGTTGTAGATCAGGGCAGCACAACATGCATTGGCAGAGATTTGGCTCGAAAAATGTCCCGACAAAATTCAGCCAGCGTTATTTATTTTTTGTTTGGTGGTAGGTTGGGGGGTGGGGAAGGAGAGAATCAAAAATGCCTCAATAAATAAACAGTGCAACTAACCAACCAAATTGGCATGGGGGAAAAAACAGGGGGTTCCTGGTTTTGTTGAAAGGCTTGTTAAAAAAATCCCACCACAGCCCATTCTCTCTCTCCCTGCCTACTCACCCAATTACCGGTGGCGGGTTGAATGGTTTTCATTTTCAATAAACAAAACTTTGGCAGAAAATATATATTTTTTTAATTCAGCCAGTAAACCATGCCCTTTTTTTTAAAAAAAAACAAAAAACACATCCACGGATCAAATACTGCACAGCGATTCTCCCTTTGCACTGGCACTTAACACACTTCACGGAATATACTGTAAAGTGAATCGACTGTAATATTTGTAAGTGAAACGCGGCAGCCAATTGAGCACAACAACAACAAAGTTACACACAGATGGCGCCGTCCACGGACGTCACAAGTCACTGGACAGTCATCATTTCAGAGCAGTGTTCCCCACAAACAGCCGTGGATCGAAATGACCAATATATTATTGTGTGTTTTTTTTGGACGGGTTATTATCAGGCGAGCGTGCGCGTGTGCGCGCGCGTGTGTGTGTGTGTGTGGAGTAAGGAAACTTGCCCAAGGTTTTGACTCGACCAGTAATCAAACCCAGGTCTCTCTCGCTTGTGGAGGCGAGCGCACTAGCCACTGAGCTACCGGACTCCCGTGCTAAGCGTGACCCAGACATAAACACAGCCCCCACCCCTCCCTCGCTTGCTGACTTTAATTGCCATTGGGTTTTCAGATTAAAAGAAACTTTTGAATGGAAAGAAAGTTTGCCTGGAGGGAGGAGGGACTTAGTGGAAGCCACAAGTACACAGAACACATACATAACACACACACACACACACTCACTCTCTTTCTCTCACACATTCTCTCCCTCCAGGAAATCTTGTTGTCATAAAGAAAGAAATATAATATATTAAACAGCAAAATATTGATCACTATTATCAACCTGTTACACACACACACACACAGCCCCCACTCCCAGCTCACAGTGAAGCCTGGGCTGTAATGTAGCCTCTGACACCCCTCTCCTCCCTCACACACTCCCTCCTTCACCCTCTCTCCCTTACACCTTCACTCCATCCTTCAGTCACCCACTCCTTCACTCTCTCCCCTCACCCCCCCTCTCCTTCACTCCATACTTCACTCACTCACTCCCTCCTCCACACTCCCTCAGCCCCCCCCCCCCACACACACTCCCCTCTCCCCCCACACATACTCCCCCCCCCCCCACACATACTCTCCCCCCTCCCACACACTCCGCCCCCCCACACACTCCCCCTCAACACACACTCTCCCCCCCCACACACTCCCCCTCAACACCTCAACACACACTCCCCCCCCCCCACACACACTCCCCCTCAACACATACTCCCCCCCACACACACACACTCCCCCTCAACACCCCCCCCCCCCACACACTCCCCATCAACACACACTCCCCCCCCCCCCACACACACTCCCCCTCAACACACACTCCCCCCCCCCACACACACTCCCCCTCAACACCCTCCCCCCCTCCCCCACACACTCCCCCTCCCCCCACACACACTCCCCCTCACCACACACTCCCCCCCCCACACACTCCCCCCCCCACACACACTCCCCCACCCCCCCCCCACACACACTCCCCCTCAACACCCCCCCCCACAGACCCCCCCCCCCACACACACTCCCCCTCAACACCCCCCCCCCCCCCACAGACCCCCCCCCCACACACACTCCCCCTCAACACCCCCCCCCCCCCCACAGACCCCCCCCCCCCCACACACACTCCCCCCCCCCCCCCCCCACACACTCCCCCTCAACACCCCCCCCCCCCCCCCCACAGACCCCCCCCCCCCACACACACACACTCCCCCTCAACACCCCCCCCCCCCCCCCCACAGACCCCCCCCCACACACACACTCCCCCCCCGCCCCACTCACCACACGGAGCCGTAAGCCCCTGAGCCCACCGGGGAGAGGTTCTGGTACCGGGCCGGCACCTCCCACATGGTTTTGTTCAGCTCCTGTTTGTAGAAATGCGGCCTGAGGTCCGACATGGCGCCGCCCGCCCGCCCGCCACCCACAGCCCGGGCCTCACCCTCACACAGCCCGGGGTCTCACCCTCACACAGCCCGGGGTCTCACCCTCACACAGCCCGGGGTCTCACCCTCACACAGCCCGGGGTCTCACCCTCACACAGCCCGGGGTCTCACCCTCACACAGCCCGGGGTCTCACCCTCACACAGCCCGGGGTCTCACCCACAGACAGCCCAGGCCTCACCCACAGCCGGGGTCTCACCTACACCCACAGCCCGGGCCTCACCCACAGCCTGACCCGGCCTCTGCCGGGGGTGAGGGAGGGTGTGGGAAGGATGGGGTGAGTGAGGGTGAGTGAGGGAGGGAGTGGGTGAGGGAGGGAGGGAGTGGGTGAGGGAGGGAGGGAGGGAGGGAGTGGGTGAGGGAGGGAGGGAGTGGGTGAGGGAGGGAGGCAGGGAGTTGGGGGGGGGGGGGGGGAGGTTCAGGGGGAACCTGATGTAATAATAAATAATGATAATAATAATGGATTCCTGCAGCTCCTCTCTCTCCTCTATTTCTTCTCCTTCTCTCTCTCCCCTCCTTCTCTCTCTCTCTCTCTCTCCCCTCCTTCTCTCTCTCTCTCTCTCCCCTCCTTCTCTCCTCCTCCTTCTCTCTCCCACACAAATCAGTAAAAAAAAATCCTCCCCCGGAGGCACCGCACGCAGCTCTGGTCTGTGGGTTTAAAGGAGACACAGACACACAAACACACAGAGAGAGAACAGGATAGACAGAGAGGGAGGGAGGGAGGGAGAGGAGACTGATTGGTACTGACTGAGAGGCCAAACCCCCTTCCTCTATCACTCTCTCTCTCTCTCTATCCCTCCCTCCCTCTATCTCTCTTTCCTTCCCTGCCTCTAGCTCATTCCCTCCCTCCCTCCCTCCCTCCCTCCCTCTCTCTCTCCCTCAATCTCCCTCCCTCCCTCAATCTCTCTCCCTCCCTCTATATGTTTAGCCTCCTTCCTTCCTCTCGAGTTTGCGTGTGTGTCTGCCAGTTTGTATACGATTGAGCAATAATAATAATCATCCCTGCATTTGATATGGCGCTTTCCACGTCTTCTAGATGTCCCAAAGCGCTTCACAGAATACACTGTGAAGCGAACTGACTGTATATTTGTGGGTGAGACGCGGCAGCCAATTGCGCACAGCAGCGTCCCCCACGAACAGTCGTGGGTTGAAATGACCAATTCTGTTATTTGTTTGGAGGGATTATTATCAGGCGTGTGTGGAGTAAGGAAACTTGCCCATGATTTTGCCCTGACCTGCCTGGATTCGAACACGGGTCTCACGCTTGGAAGGCGAGCGCTCTAACCACTGAGCTACAGGACTCCAGAGTAGAACATGTGTTCGTAATATCTCCTGTTCAAATTCTCTATTTGATTAGATCGCATTGTGTCCAGTTTTTGCAACGCTAAAGTTTACTGTTGGTCACGATCAGACTTGAATGGTATGCTAATTTGTGCTTTGACTGTCGATTTTGCAATTTTAACTCAATTTGATTTTCAAATACTCTATGCAAAGTTCAGCAATTACAAATTCCGCAATATAAATCCACCAATCGATCCAGACACATTCCGCATGCAAGTGAACATTGTGGGAATTACGTTTTGAAAATGGGATTTTGTTTTGCACTGTTCCAGATGAATTCAGTAATCAACAAAGCATTATCATCAGAAACCTACCACGTTGAATAAGGTTATGTCTCCACAACCTTTACTTGCACAAATGATTCCTGCTAAATAATTGCAAATAGGACTTCTTTCCAGTTGGGGATCTTGCAGAAATGAATACGTCTTGTAAGAAAAATACTGGATCTATTTTAAATCCGGAGGTGTTGGATAAGAAAACTATTGCATCTTCCATGTGCTATTTTAGTCCCAACTTGCACAACATGGAGATGTGTGAAAGCTACACCTGTTGAAATCATTTCTCGCTCAGTCCCAAAGGGCCAGTTAAAGCCAAATGCATTTTGAAAGCTGAAGAAGGATTAACCAGCACTCCAAAGATGATTATTGGAACTGCCCTGGCTCCGTAACTCCCCAAAACAATAGGAATAGAAGAATGTTGACGAGTTAATTTTGAAGCACTTAATGCCAGTGAAGTAGGCTCTGCATTGTTGGTGGAACTTCCCCGGATTCCGTCCTGAAGTGCAGGATGCCCTTATTTAGAAATGTTCAACACCAGATCATCAGGTGTGAGTTTTGCAGGTTTAAATGCCAAAGTGGCGGAGAATTTCAGAACGAAAGCATCTAGTCCGTGGCCCGCGGACCTTCCCTATCCGTGTCGGCGGGACGTAACGGACGTTGACCTTTTATTCCATCACTTTGAATACGGTGCCTCGAAAGTTATATTAAAAAAAATTCACTGGAATGATCTGCCTCAGTACGGAAGAAGCAGATGTCAGCCTGACACAGTTGGTAGTACGTACTCTCATCTCTGGGTCAAAGGGTTGTGAGTTCAAGCGCATATTGGAACTTGAGCTGGTTTATCTAAGTTGACACTGCCCTGCTGCTCTCATGGGGTGTGCAGAATTGTCATCCTTCAGATATGGAGTGGCGTCCTGCAGTGCAGTGGTTAGAGCACTCGCCTTACAAGTGTGAGATCTGTGTTTCGAATCCAGGCAGGTCAGGGCAAAACCTTGGGCAAGTTTCCTTACTCCACACGCCTAATAATAATCCGTCCCCCAAAAACCTATAATACATTGGTCATTTCAATCCAGGACTGTTTGTGGGACACTGCTGTGTACAATTGGCTGCCACGTTTTGCCCACAAATATAGAGTCAATTCACTTTACAGTATATTCTGTGAAGCGCTTTGAGACGTCTAGAAGATGTGAAAAGCGCTGTATCAAATTCAAGGATTATTTTATTTTTAAATGGCACCTTTCAAATACAGTACAACGCTGAAACAAATTTGCCTGTTTTCCAGTGGATGTTAAAAATTCTATGACACTGTTTTAAAAAAAAGGGAAGGAAGTTTGATGGAGTGGATGGAGTTACCAGATTACCGCACTCACGCACACACACACACACAAATGCTCATTCGAACGTTATTCTTGCAGTTTCCGAGTGAGACTACATGGGTTGAGACCCACCCTTTCGTTTTTTTAGGTTGGAGCGGGTCAGCAACTGGGAGAACCACCAGCAACTGGTTCCAATGGAAATTCCACGCATCAGCATCTGGGAGATATCCAAGCCAAGAAAATTCAGATCCCGACAAGTATATAGCCAGCACTGAACTATCGCTGGTTCAAATGGTTCTCGTTCCATAATGGACCAGGTGCCTATCTGAAGTGATTTTCGGTGAAGTTTCTTATTGAGAGGCGTCCACACTAACGTCAGCTGCTGCTCCCAATTGTGGGAAGAAATTCTCCCCCCCCACCCCCCCTCCACTTGGTGTAGATTCACTCTGTTTTTGCAACAGTTCAGAGCACAGAGAATTTAGCACATTCTTAAATTGCGGCCTTGATTTTTGAAACCAGCTTTCGTGTTTTTGCATCGAAATATTAGAGAAACGTTACAGCGAACTTCATCATAGTGTATCATTAATGTGCACTTTAACACCACGTTCCAACGGTTAACCACATTAGGATGTATATAAGGAGCCAAGATGGTGTTGGTAATTTGCCTCACCCCTTTTTGTTAAACGCAAAGTTTTTCCAGTGTTTACAGATACGCATTTGTGTTTATTCTACGAGTTGTTGTCTAATTTTAGCTCTCAACACATGTGCCATTTGCTGTGTAAGCCATGTGATTGTGTAGTTGATTGTGTTTCTACAGTTAGGTTCAGGTTTATGTTAACAAAAACTAGAGTGTGAACCGAGTGTCACATTTCTATAACATTTTTACTGGATCGCAGTACGTTTCTCAAAATGCTCCCACATATGTCAGAATATATTTTTGCTATAGTACTGTTACATTTAACCCATTATTCCTGCTGGAAAACAGAGGGATTTTCATTCCAGTACAGTTAATCCTCATGTTATTAATAGAATAAAAAGCAGTATCATGTGGACATCCCTGGAAACATGAACAGGCCCCTTAAGAAGCTTAGAATTGTCTCTTTATACTATATATTTTTTGTCAGACAAGGTGTCACCGGGCTTGAATATCCAAGCCAGACTGTGGTTTTGCCAACCACACATGGAAAGTTCCCTGTGTCTGGAATGGAATGCGCATTTATTCTCTACCAGGAGGGACGCACACAGCTTACCTAACTCTGAAGAGTATTAGGCACAGGTTGGCAAGAGCCAAGGCTTGGGATCCAATGCAGAATGTGCGTGAGTAGGTTTGCATTTGATACTAATATTCTGAGTACTACACTGTGCGTTTTATTGCGACGTTTTGCTGAAGAGAGTTGGGTGAGTTCTTCTGCACATGTAGTGAGTAATGTTTGCTTGCGTTCCACAACAAGATACTTCTGGAAGCTCTGGAATCCAGAGAACTACGGTCCATATCTGTGATGCTGTGACCTCCCACCACAACAGCAAGACTTTGAAGCATCAGCAACAGAGCATGTCCCATCTTCAGGCAGCTGTCATCCAGACAAGGAGTTCCACTTTATGCAGTCGATTGAAATGAAAGTATTCTAATAATAATAGTCCTTGCATTTGATTTAGCGCTTTCCACACCTTATCGACATCTCAAAGCGCTTCACAGAATGTACTGTAACGTGAATTGACTGTACATTTGTGGGCAGAACGCAGCAGCCAATTGCGCACAGCTGTGTCCCACAAACAGTCATGGGTTGAAATGAACAATTTTTATTCTTGTGTTTTTTTATGGACGGATTATTATTAGGAGTAATAAACTTGCCCAAGGAGTGGAGTAAGGAAACTTGCCCAAGGTTTTGCCCTGACCTGCCGGGATTCAAACACAGGTCTCACCTCCCGGCTTGTAGTCGGGCTTCGCTACTGTTAAGCGCTCCGAGAAGCTATCCTGTGCAAAAGCATTCAACTAAATCGAATTTGGGAATTCCAGAGAGCTGTAGAGCATAGGGGGAGGGTGATTCCAAATCCTCTCCTGCATGAAGTGAGTTGGATTGACAATCTCCCCAGTTTTGCTTTACGTGAGGTTCCGTGCTCTACTGAAGACACTGAATCACTCTTGGGTATGGATTCCAATGCACCAGCTGCACTTTGGCAGCTATTCAAATGGCTAGGACTTCATGTGAGAGGCTAGGCATTAAGTAGTAGTGGATTATTTATCCATGGCAGGCATCACAGCCAAGTCTACCCAACCCTGTGTGTGACTGACATTTACACACGCCTTTTCTAATAATAATATAAAAATAATAATCCTTGCATTTGATACAGCATCTTATCATGTCTTCGAGACGTCTCAAAGCGCTTCACAGAATAGACTATAAAGTGAATTGACTATATGCCAAGTCCATAGATAGTTATTAGGTCTAGAATACTGACTATTTGTTGTCCATTATAGTGCCCCACTATCATGTCCTGATCTGTATGACAGAACTGCAGAACAATTTAAAAGTTTTCTGCATTAACACCTTTTGTAACATCCTAATCCTAACATCAGTTGGAATCTGTGATATACTGAGACTCACTTACCCTTTCAACCTTACCACCGTGTGTTTCCCAAGTACTGTATTAACCATTTTCCCCCTCTCAAATTGTTCTGCTCACGGGGAATCTACATGTGCCGTGCACTAAATCTCTCTCCAACAGCCGGAGGTTACCACACAGACCACATGTCAACAGACTAAAAAAACACCACATAAAATAGAGTAAAATTAAACACTCTTATCACATTTCAAAGTCATAATGAAAGTATTTAACATGTAGTTTATCCATTACGTATTAAATGGCCACTGAATCACTTTGTAAAGGTTCATTTATGTGACTTACTTTGTAAGGCATGTAAGTATGTCAGTGCCTCTCAATGATAACTTGCACTGTTTCCGTCTAATTACTGTAACTTGTTGCTGTGAAGGCATGAATTGACAGGTTCAGGCAGTTAATCCTTTGGTTCAATGCCTGTGAGTAACTTTACTTACAAATGTAGAATCTGGATGGCTAGCCGAAGAGGGATTCACAGGATTATATATTCAAAGTACAGTACTTGGAAGGGCTAAATTTATT
This sequence comes from Hydrolagus colliei, assembly GCA_035084275.1. NCBI lineage: Eukaryota > Metazoa > Chordata > Chondrichthyes > Chimaeriformes > Chimaeridae > Hydrolagus > Hydrolagus colliei. Next base: position 8,324,414 of record CM068762.1, on the reverse strand, counting down.
TTGCTGTTTGCTATAAGCTTCCCACCACAAAATGTAGCTTTAAAAAGCAAACTTGTACAATACCACAACTTGAATATAAGCACGCAACTGATTTTACTGCAGTTTATTTGTGATGTGCTTCCCTCCGGAACATGTTTCTGTATGTTGGTTACCCAACCAGTGCTAGAGTAACAGACACAATTACAGTTCAAACCCTTTGGGGGGACTTTGAACTCATAGGCCATGTTGACATTCCAGTCAGTGCTCGGCTAGAAGCTCTGTAATGTCAGAGATGCCAGACTTTGGATGAGATGTTAAACCGAGATTCCATCTCATCTGCCTGTCCAGGTGGACGTTAAAGAATTCCCGAGACACTTTGAAGAAGGGAGAATGGAGTTTCTCACACTGTTTGGGGCCTCCGTTCATCTCAAGGGTGTTTGTCGGGACGTTGCTGCGTGCAAATTGGCCGCAGTGTTTCACACAAATAAACAGTTGTGGCATTTGGCAGCAAAATCCTTTGAAGAACTTTGAAGTGTTTCAATATGTACAGTCTGTACCAACTGTAAATGGCCTAAGCAGGGTTCACAGATAAAAAGCAGCGTACAGCCAACTTATATTTTTTTGGGGGTATTTTTGTATGGCCAAATATAATCGTGGGTCAACTGAGTCAAGTCACATAGAAATTAAAGTACAGATCATGCTGAGGCTACTCTATTAAAGAGCTCTCGAAAGAAATACAATACTCTCTGGCTTGCTGCTAAGTCGTTGCTTCAGGTTTCAAATCTGAAACAGTCAGTACAGTCAAGACAGATCCCAAATGAATATCTACCACATGAGAATGATTTGTCAGTGTCCGTAACAGAGAATGCTTTCAAACATATGCGCCTGTAAAGACTACCAGGCTCTTTTAGTGCAGAGAGGGAACATCAATCACCCTTGGGAGAAATTTATAAAATAGTTGTGCACTAACGTCAAGTTTAGTCACTCATTTTGGTCCAGTAAATTCATATACTTTGTTTATAATTCTAAACCGTGAAAAGCAAAACAAGGGAAGCATACCTGCACTAATATTTGACAAGTTTCTCCGTAAGCTCAGGTTCTTTATCTAATAATTCTAGCGTTAATGAATAAAATATACAGTGTCTCAAAACAGTACAATATCTCACTTTACAGTATGGAACAGGATATCACCATATATTTCTCTGGGAAGGAGTCAACTAGAAATGATTTTGTGTCTTTTGAGCGAATAATATTCTCAGCTTTTCCAGCAAAATTTATTAAGAAGTTAGGAGTTCTTCCACCTTTTGATTCTTGAGGGAATTGTGCAATAACATTGGAACAATCAAGGCTGAAATAACTTTTCATTAGTGTACTAATGCTGCTTTTGGCATCAACTACCTCTGGTGATAGATGTCGATCTATTCTTATTCCAAGAATCTTCCCCGCGGTGGTTGGGAGTGTTTTAGTGCTTTCTCCAACACTGAAATAGAACCGTCCCTTCTGATGTTCAAAGAATCACCATTAAGACAAGTTGATAAGTCCCTACCCTGATGAGAGATGAAGGCATATAATTCCATAGGGTCCAAGTTTCAATCCTTGGTCCATGCCAATCTCTCTGTTAGAGTTGGTGAAAAACTGGTTAAAATTAGTATAGACTGTTAAAAACAGAGAGTGGACTAGAATTATGCTATGTGATGTTTTTGTATAACTGCTGTATAAGATAAGGGAAGTTGCTGCACATAGTTTGAGTCGTCAAGGTCACCATTAGAAACCGGTTAGAACAGACTGCGATAAGAAGAGCTCGTTTGCGAAGAAAGGCAGAGTTGGGTGTAAAAGAGAATGTGAATAAGCACGAGAGTGGCATGAGATGTTCACGTGAACACCATGTGTCCAAGAAAGGATAAAAGTGTTGAGACAAAGGAATAGAGGAAAGCGGAGACGGAGGAGCAGAAGGAGAAGGACCTGATGGAAGATACTGTAACGTGACAGTAGCCAAGCCGCTCTCGAGAAGGAGAAACAACTGATGGAAGAAACTGTAACTGACAGTAGCCAAACCGCTCTCGAGAAAGGGAACCAACTGATGGAAGAGCTGTAACGTGACAGCAGACCCCCAAAGAGATCAACACCCCTACTTTTCCCCGAGACCGACTGAGAGGAGGCAAGGAAGAGAAAGGACTATTCCCTTTTAACCTGAAGAATGCGTGCCGGGTAGTATATTGTAGTCGTTTTATATGCTTTAGTGTCAGCTCAATGAGTATACCTGAATAAAAGAACCTGTTTTAAAAGAAATGAATCAGTAGTACCTGGTCAATCGGAGGCTGGCTGTAACCTAATTTTTGACTGGAGAAATTGATATTTTCAACCTGAGAATTTAATCTCTAACATCTCAAGAAGAATGAGGATCCTCTAGTCCCAAATGAACTTCAAGCCGCCTACTCTACTGATTGTAAAAAAAATAAGTCTCAAAAGTTTCCCTGACAAGAGGAACTCTGTTAGTATTTTTATAACACATGAAAGTAACTTACTGGAAGTAGCAAAATCAGCAGCTGTAGAGAGAGTTATGTCCTCTCTTTACAAGTTAACATGGTTTAAATAAAAAGCAAACAGAAACGACTGATGAATACCAGTTGATGCCAAAGTTCCAAATGGAAAACTCTCACACTCTAAACTTGGCAAGACCGACTGACTGAACATCTAAATGCTCAAATCACTTCCTATTATCCTTCCCTTGGTGGGCAGAAATACTGAATCAACCAGTTAAAGCTGCAGCTGTCTGATCTGTTGTTGTGGGTCCAATTCATGCATTTGTAGGGAGTTTAACAGGAAAATGAATTGCGTGCGAAAGCTAGCTTTGACTTTTCCTCATCTGCAACTCTGTTTGGCATTTCTTTTTTGGTGCAAGCTACTAGTTTTGGAGATATGAATAGCTAGAGCTTCAGTGTGCTGCACATTGGGGCTTGAGGGGTTGGCATTTCCCTCTTCTGCTTTTTGTGGCTTGATGTCTTTTCATCCTGTCGTGACTGCGATTGATTGTGATTCCTATTGTTTGAAATGTCATGCTTGAAATTCATGCTCTGAAATAAAATCCCTCAATGTTTAGTGGTTGCAGATTTTGATGATTTTAAAAAAAGTCTTGTTTGCAGGCAGGATATGCTAAAGAACTCAAGAGCAACAATATCTACTACAACCCAAACTACACCCTTAATTGACGATTTAGTTACTTGATCTCAACAAAATGAATATTTTGGAAAAAAAATACAGAGCAACCAGCTGTAATTACATCGGCAATCTTTAGGGAAATTTCCTTTTATAGCAACTCTATGGACTCAATACTGCCCTCTACCAGCAGATATATTGTAGTACTGTATAGTCAATAGTTAACAGTATTTCCTCTTTTTTGCTAGTTTTGCTTGAACAAACATATTATTAACACTTACATTCTAATGTATAATGAAAATCATAATAATCCATGCATTTGATGTATTACTAGCATTTGATATAGCGCCTTATCAAGTATTCGAGATGTCTCAAAGGGCTTCACAGAATATACAGTAAAATGTAAATTGACTGCATCTGTTGTGGGCGAAACGTAGGTATGTGAAGGTGCGCATGCGAATGGGTGACGCTTCAGTCTGAAACATTGCATTTGGCTGTTCAAATCCATAGAATTGGTGGATTAAGCGAATTTTGGAAAGGCATCGCATTTCAATAGCTTTTGTACCATGTACAGTAAGTACACCGAGCCTCTCTTTACCTTTTATCATCTCTCAAATGAATAGTGAGAATTCAAAAACATCTTCTAAGTATTTGGAAGTATACCTTGATTTGTTCAGATTTGATAGGTTTACACAGTATGCAACCATCACAATAGCAGTAGTCAAAATCCTGTATTTAAGACAAATTCTGTTTTAAAAAATATATTTATAAATAACATTGTTTCTCAATAAACCTCTTTGGCTGCTGCTGCTGCTACATTCTGCCAGTTTTATTTATACCCCTTGGGACACAAATATTTTCGAAGTCTTGTATCTCCCTGTCAAAAAAGTTCACGTATCTCAGAAACATGGCCCCATGAATTTGGAATTTTATAGAATACCTATAACGTTAATGCCTTTTATTAACATCAGCAGAAATAATCATTTTCATTAGTACTTGAATCGAAGTTGTAGCCAAGCGAGTTGTGCGCTTCTGATATGTTGCATAATTTTGCTCTGACTTATCCTAACATTGACTTCATTACATTTCAGCAGAGCAGTTATTATTTTAATTTCCACTTCCCCATTTTGGCTTCTTCTTTAACCTTTACCATTTGAACGTTGCCCCCCCCCCCCCACCCCCCCACCCAACTAGCAATTGTTGGGTGTCATGATATAATATAGAATTTTGGAAATGTGGTGAAATGCTAAAGATCATTACCTATTGTGTAATGTTCCACTTGCAAAAGATTGCCGTGTAATCTAGAGCAGATAGGATTAGAACACACACCGACAAGTATTTTATTTACCCAGAGGGTGTTGAACAACTAGAATTGGTTACTCAGGAGCTCGGTTGAGGCCAGGTTCCTGATCTCATTTAAAACAAACACGGCTTGATGGCGTGAAGGGAGTATGGCGGGGGAAGGAATGAATGAGATCAAATAGACATAGGGACATTTTTGTCCGAACCTCCCTTGTGTGAATTCAAGTCAGCAGTACGCAACAATGTACAAAGACGGCAATGTCATCTCAGAAACAGCAAGATAACGTCACAATTGAATGTACGTAAATATTATAATTAGAACAAATGACTGTAAAGAACGTTGTAACCATTGCACCCCAATATATACAGTATTAAAAAATGTCATCATCTCTCTTGGGCCCGTCAATCTCTAATCAAATTTGAAAAGAATCTATCAAGCTCCAAATTGAAATCCCTAAACCTGTACAACTCTACTGCCCCCTGGACACGGTATTTATTATACATTGTAATAATAATCTTTGCATTTGATGTAGTGCTATCACATCTCTGAGATGTCTCAAAACGCTTCACCGTAGAGAATTGACTGAATATTTTGTGGGCAAAACGTGAGTCAATCGTGCAGTGTCCCACAAACGTTCATGGATTGAGTAGACAAATTGTTATTTTTTTCAGATGCAACTTTTACCCCTGGAAAGCCATCCACCAATTGATTAACAACCAGGTTCTGACTAACTGCTAGGTGAACAGAGGCGTGTGGGAGAAACTTGCCCAACATTTTGCTCCATCCCGGAACCAAACCCAGGTCCCAGGTCCTTTTCACTAAAACAGATAAATCTAAACTTTCTGTTCCCATTTAACTCTTCTGCTTTTCAGCACAGTGTATGTTTCCTTGTGGTAATATTAATATTCTGTACGAATCCTTTGGGATCTTCCAGTAAGACTTAGTTAGCAAAGCTTACCAATTTTAGTGAGATGTAAGATCTACCTTGACCCTTTTTGTATTCTATACACATTCCCAGTTTTCATTGCTTCTTCACGTAGCTCCAACTGCTTGTTCCAGATATCAATTTAGTTGTTTTCTTTTACTGCATATTCTCTGGCAATCCACTTAGTGTGGTACCAGTGTCCTGCACATATGCTATGCTCGCATCTCTCTAGCTATAAATCGTAAGTTTGCTATTGAATAATGAAATTATGAGCAAGAATATCCCTTGCATCCTGTGACAAATCTGGCATTCCTCCCTTGCCACCCCACAAATCATGGAGGATGGGGGTGGGGGGGGGGCTGGGGGCTTTAATGCTTGAAGGAATTTGTTACTCATTCTCCCTTTTATCTGCACCCATTTATTTTATTCCTTTTACCATGTGTGTATGTTTCAGGAATTTTGTTTTGCCTTCATGTGGTCTCCGTATTTCTACATTTATATTGTGATAATTAATGTTGCTGTTTTTTCCTCATCTAAAATGCACATATTAATTGAACAAATGTCATCACCATGAGCATGATATGATGAATATTAAAATTCATGTTTCTCGACAGGTAATATTAGCTCTAACATGTCCAAGCAATGTGTTGTTTTTGATGGAAGTAACCATTTATGGAGATTTGTGTTGTGGCTGGATTCAGATCTGAAGATGTTTCTGATATGCAATGGTAGCCTAACATGTTCCAACAATTAGTTTTTTTAAAAAAAATATTGTATTCTGTAAATTTTATTAAGCCCCAAAATATCAGAAAACTTTAAAAAGTAAAAGAAGACACAAAGCAATGAAAAAAAATGTAATTTCATTAAGGTTACATTTTTGTGAGCTGCTTGAATATAGATGCTTCCTTTCATAAGACATCCAAACAGAGCACTTCCATAAGACAATTACATTGCACAACTGTGAAGATGGAGGAACTGAACTTCACCAAATAAATTCTCCCTTTAACAGCAAACCATGACATTAATAAACAGTTAATGAATCTCTAGTTTTGTGTTCATTATTTCAAACCTTAAGAGTTCAAATTTGGATGCTGGACAGGGAATGGACTGATAGTCTGAGATACAATCAATACAAATGTGTCTTTTCCCTTAAAGGAGGCACCTAGAAACTGTTTTAAGAATAATAGCTGTTAAGTCACCACTTTGACAAGGTTCTTAACATGAGCTGAATTCCTGTTAGTGCACTTAATCAAAGCCAACAGTTAGATACACCAAGAATGTTACATCCAATAATTTGTAGGAAATGATTGATACATAACAGAATAGTCAAAACATATATACAGTACACATTATCCATTTTCTGAAGAACAATGGGACCAACCCATAGGACATACTGTCTTTCAGACAAGCATGAGGGCTGGTAGTAACATTAAATGAATATTTTTCATGCAAGAATATTTTTAAAAGTAAATATTTTGGCATGAAATTGTGGTCATTCTTATTCATGATTCTTAACAGGAAATTACCTTGTCTTCAATACAAAATACAGTATAAAACAAAATAGAATGCACTTCTGAGCCACATTCAAAACTAAAAACATTAAATTAAATGTATGTACTGTATATTGCTTGCTGTGTTTTCGGAACATAGAAACAATCAAATGTATTATATGCCACTTCACAGAAATAAAGTAAAAAATGTGCTATTTAAAATGGAAATTTCAATATTTTATTACCTGCAGAAATTGGGGAAACACATTTGTATCATTATTGTTACAAGATTATTTCAATTTAAAAAAATCACAGAGAGAATAACAATTACATAAATACTTCCTTCCACAACTCAATAAGCAAAGAACTCTGGTTAGCTAGTCATTCATGATGTTGATGTTTTCAAAGGAAACTGAAAATGTGCTATAAGCACACACCCTGGAATTAAAGGACAGGATTTATTATGAACCGTGTATACACCAGCAGTAAACTATTTCTCCATCTGTCAGTGTTGCTTCCAAAGCCCATCACCTTCCAGGACAAGAGGATAAACAGTATAGTGTTCAATTCCTTACAGAAAGAGAACATTGTCTGATCTGATCTTAATCCTCGTGTACTGTTTTGCTAAATAATATACTCCTCCTTTTAAATTCTTCATCCAGTTTATCCCAGTCATTTAATAAACAAAACGTAAACACTCATAACAATGCAGGACATCGCCACTGGTATGTGAAGCCTTGTTCCTATTACTGCAGCTGTAAGAACACAAAAAAGTTTTCTTTAGAACGATGCCGACCTAAGTACATTTTTTTTCATGTAAAAAGGAAACACAACTAAACACATTTACAGACACTGCAATTTTGACAATTGCGAGGCCTGTAGAGGCGGGAATGGTTTGCCCTTGTGATTATGGCACAATGAATGACTGATACTATGGGGAGGCAGTGAGAGGTACACGATTCCCTCAGAATAGTAGTAATAAAATTGGTGAAGGAGTCACATCGGTCTAGTTCATATACCTCCAGCGCCCTACCCAGAGATTAGTTTTGGACAAGCCATGGGACCAACATTATATCATACGCTTGTGTCTTTATTTACAACCTCTTAACTGATCAATATTCAAAGCAAATTGTGTGCAATAAGAAGATAATCATGATATGGTTAAATTATCATTTACTTCTAAGGAATGCAATTTTACATTCCTATAATTTAAATCAAATGAGAACGTGTTGATCAAACGTAATATTTGTTTTGATTTACCTTTGTAAAATACACCCCATACCCCTTTCTTTTCCGAAAGTAACCATTTATTTAGTCGTGGAACTTTCTTCAAGTATGCACAGGTGCATATAAAAAGCAAGCCAAAAACCAGCAGGCCATCGAAGGAATATACTGTAAAGCAAAACAAAAATTTGCTTAGTTCATCCACCGAAACAAATTACAAGGTTGTGATGAGACAACATTATTATGACCCATCAATCAGCTGGATAGATTTAAGCACTTTGTACCATGACAAGGCATTAAAAGTCTTTATTTAAACTGTACAGTAAATTAGCATTTAATACATTTGATTTATAATAATAATCCTTGCAAGAGCAAGAGAGAAACAGAGAGAGAGAGAGAGAGAGAGAGAGAGCAGTATTGTGATGGTGCATCAATTAGAGAAGCATCCCGGTTTGTTACTTGTCCCATATGAATTTCAACAATGATCCGATATTGTCTCTTAAATCATATTATTGTTCTCTCGTGACTGATGAATTGCTCTAAGTGAATTGCCAAGAAATGCGTCCAAGTCTTTTCTGCTCTGCGTCACAGCTACTTCTAGCAGTAGAGTGCAGACAGACGTCCTTGTGACAGAGAGTAGGACAAAGGGAGAAAATCGGGAGGAAAAACTGGGAAGGAGCAAACTCCTGTGAGTATCACTCCCGTTCCACTCTACCAGCCTGCTGGATTGTTTAATTTCTGGGCTCTAACGCTTGTAAACTTAATTGTCAAGAAGCGGTTCCTTTATGCATTCAAATATTTGTGTATCTCTGTAAAAGTAATACTGTGAGAAGTGGCTGTGAATTAAGCATAATGTTAAAAATATATTATTTTGTGCTGAGGTTCTGAGAAACAGCCTGTGTGTGTTGAAACAGTTGCCCTTTCAATGCTTTAACTAATTATCCAGGCAGTTAATTAATTCAATATAAATACATGTTCCAACTGCAATGAAACCATTAAACGTTTCTGAGAAATACAAATATTCTCTGAATGTTTGTACAGGAAGAAAGATGAAAATTAGGATGGCAAACGGAATCAAAATTGCATTTTTTTTAACTGGATTTGATTCTCTCTCTGCTTCAACTCGGAAATTACTAGGATGTTTGTCTGCATCTGGAAACACTTAATCTATTCACAAATCTTGAAGTGTCCTGCTCTTTTGGTGCATGGCCATTTTATAGGCCCACTCATATGGGCTTATCAGATATTTTCCTATCTTATATTGCTACACTATTAAATTGATGAATTTTCCAAAACAGAGTAACAATTCTTGTTAATTTACTCTTTGCATTTTAATTTTTAAAATGGCCAATAGCTACCTCTATAATGTTCTCCACATGGATCCCCAACGTCCCTTCTGGTTTTCACAGGTGATATGTTAGCCAAACTGTAGAATTCGCTGCTAAATGGACAGTATAAATCTGCATTGGATTCAATCTCAAAAAGTTTTTTTTTGGTGCTGACAGCAGGTGTTGATGTGAACAGTTTTACTAACTGTTTTACTAACTTATAGTAAGTCTTACTTACTGTAAGAGCAATCAAAGGTTGTGATTTAAAGTAATGCAGCATTGTACAATACAGTGTGCCATGTTACTGGGTTTGATTTCATTTGATTTTCAGTGTCCCACTGTTTATTCCATTTTATAAAACAGATGCCACTTTAATATGCTACAGGCTGTAATCTTATCTGTAGAGTCACAAATGTATTTGTAACTGCATCCCTGATCAGCAGTGAATTTGACTTCAAACTGCATTGTTAAAACTCTGAATACATAACAGGTGTCTTGCTGCCATGGGTAACACTACTATTGCTATTTGCAGCAGATTAGGCAGCTCTGCAGCAACACTCCTAAATGGGATAGTCATCCTTTTTAAATTAGATATCACTATGGAGTTGCTGATGCTTGGGAATGTTATGCTCATGGCAGAGTTCATTACATTAACTGTTATTAATAATAATAACCCTTGCATTTGATATTGCGCTTTTCACGTTTTCTAGACGTCTCAAAGTGCTTCACAGAATATACTGCAAGGTGAATTGGCTGTATATTAGTGGGCGAAATGTTGCAGCCAATTACACACAACAGTGTCCCACAAACAGTTGTGGATTGCAATGATAAATTCTTTTTGGAGGGTTTATTATTAGGCGTGTGGAGTAAGGAAACTTGCCCAAGGTTTCGCCTTGACCTGGAATTGAACCCAGATCTCAAATTTGCTAGTATTGCCTGAAACAAAATATCAAGAGAAAACCAGAATCCCTGCACAGAAACAATTCCTAGCTGTATTTTGTCTATACAGATTGGTACGGGCACTGTTAAATCATAGTTAATTGAATAATTCCAGACAATCAATTGCGACATGTCCAATCTTACATTATATAATTTTTTAAAATTACACATATTTAATATTATTGTCACATGTATCGCTGTGTTAGATTGCTCCTCATTCCATTTCCTGGCTCAGAGCACAGCGGGTAACTTAATCCAATGCCATTGTCAACACCTCTCTTGTTCAGGGGCTGGTACATATACAAAAGCTCTGTTGTTTTTACTGTGTTTGTAAACGAACGCACATCTCCTCCTCACCATTAATGGGGAAGGATCTATGGTGCCTTCTGCAGGCAAATTAGCTTAAAACAGGAATTTATATGATGATCGAAGGCTATGAATCTGTGAAGTACTGTATTACTTTATAGTAGAATATATTCTATTGATCCGGTTTACATTTAGATCCAACAATTCTTGAGGTTGATAGAATTAAACAAACAGGCCATTCAGCCCAACCAGTCCCAAACTGAATTTCTCATGTTAACCTACTTCCCAAATCCCTCTATTCCCGTCTTCATTGTGTATTCATGTAATAAATTTCTTCGTAAATGCAATAATTGTGTCCAGCTTCAAACACAGCGTCTGCGCTTTATCGGCACCCTTTGCATAAAGAGGAACTATCGAGTGGTTTTGACTGTACGTTCGGTTGGCAAAACACAACAGCCAGTTTGCGTATAGCCATGGAATGATGGACCAATACTTTCTTTTTCCCATTTGGGGCGTGCAATTAGTCATTTTCAATCCACGACCGTCGGTGCGCACTTGGCTGTCAAGAAAGTTTCCCCCCGCAGATATACAGTCAACTCACTTTACAGTGTATTCTGCGAAGCTCTCTGAGACGTCTCGAAGGTGTGAAAAGCGCTGGATCGAACGCAAGGATTATTATTCTTATTACGATTACTACTAGGTGTTGGCCAGGACGCCAAGGGGGCATGGAGGGGGGAGGGGGGGGGGGATGGGGGAGAGACAGACTCTGGTGTTTTCGCCCACAAAACACTAGTCACTCACAGAGCATCCCGCGAACGGGACGTCTCGAAGGTGCGATAAGGCGCTGTATCAAACGCAAGGAGTATTATCATCATTATTATTATTCTAGTCGTGGGTGGTGTGAGAGGGGGGGGTGGGGCTGAGGGGGAGGGGGGGTGGGGCTGAGGGGGAGGGGGGGTGGGGCTGAGGAAGCCGGTGAGTCGGCCTATTGGGCCAGGGAGACTGCGGAGCGTTTCCGTAAACATTGACTGTTTCTCTCCCCCTTCCCTCCCCCCTCTCAGCCTGACCTAAAGACACTGCAATCGAGGGGGGGGGGGGGGGGGGGGGGGGTGCGGGAGGAGATGTGAGAGAGAGGGCAAAGTGGGGGGTGGACACACACACACATATATCAATACCTCCCCCCTCACCCCCAGCAGCCGCTCTGTCGGCCACGTCCTCAAGCTCCAGGCCACTCCCCACGTCCTCACCCCCGCCCCCCACCAACCGGAGGCCTGGTGTGTCGGGGTGTGTGAGGGCCCGAGATTATCGTGTGTGTGTGTGTGTGTGGGAGGGGAGGGTCTGTCCCCATTCCCTCTCCCTCTCTCTCTCTGTGCCCCGAGATCTAGTCAGTCTCCCCCCCCCCCCCTCAACGTTACCATTGACGATGGCGGCCGTTCCTCCCTCTCTCTCTCTCTCTCTCTCCCCTCCCCCCTCTTTATCCTCTCGCTCTGCTCTCCCTCCTCCCTCTCTCACTGCCTCTCCCCACCGTTACCGTTTGTCATGATGGCGGCGGCGGCTCCTGTCTCGCTCTCTCTCTCTCTCTCTCCTCACCGTTCCCGCCTCCCGTTCCGTGATGACGCGCCGCTGGAGACACACTCAATCCATCGATCTTTCCCCCATCCCCCTATCGCACGCCACTACTCTAGCCTGGACTCCAACCGACGCTGGGAAGCTTTCGGCGGCAATCCTGTTTGACGCGGCGTGTGTCACGTGGATCCCTGCAGCTCAGTGGTTAGAGCGCCGGCCTCTCACAAGCGTGTGGTCGACCGTGGGTTCGAATCCAGGGCCAAACCTTGGTTGGGCAAGTCGCCTTACTCCACACGCCTTTTAATAATAATACCTCCCCACCACCCCCCCCCCCCACCACAATAATAATAATAAAATTGGTCATCTCAATCCACGACTGTTTGCGGGGGGAGTGGGTGGGGGGGGGGGGGGAGGGGGGGGGACGCTGCTGTGCGCAATCGGCTGCCGCATTTCGCCCACAAATATACAGTCGATTCACTTGACGGGATATTCTGTGAAGCGCTCTGAGACGTCGAGCAGACTTGACCAGCGCTACGTCACACGCAAGGATTATTGTTCGGCGCTCTGCGGCCTCTACACTCGGTGTCTCAACGCGCCTCACACAATGTACTGTGAAGTGAAGTGACTGTATATTTGTGGGCGAAACGCGGCAGCCGATTGCGCACAGCAGCGTCCCCCACAAACAGCCGTGGATTGAAAATGACCGATTTTTTTTGGGGGGGGAAGCGGATTATTTTTAGGCATTCCCAGCGACTTCTGTTCTTATTAAAAATCCAAATAGCCTATTTCACAGCAGGCGATGGTTTAAGGTATAGAGGCCACATCATTTCTAATCAATTGGAAATCCAATACATTTTCGGGCGGCTTTCCAATTACAGTAGAAGCCGGTTTATCCAGCATCCTCAGGACCTGGCCAGTGCCGGTTAAAGCGCCTGCCGGATATTCGGCAGAAAACCCGACACCAAATTTTTTTTTTTTAAATACATTTTTAAAAACATAGCATATTAATAATGGATTAAATAATAATTTAAATAATATAACATAAATAAGAATTATAATCATTTTACACACAGCGACCAGGCAGTTCAGAGAGATCTTTACAACAACAACAACACCTTTGATTTATATAGCGCCCTCCACACTGGACAGCGCCTTTAAACTAGTCCAAAAGTTACACGTCTGAATGATACTGTTCTCATTGGGGGCAGAAGAGAGAAAAACAAATGTGTTATTGAGAAAGCAGAGAGTGAGCGGCGGCCGCTCAGTTCAGTTAACTTTCTTTCCAAAAAGCCTTGCGATGCCTGTGTGTGTGTGCACTCATTTGAAACACTACACTCTGTAAAAGGAGCATTGCAGGGATGAGTTTTTTTATTAAAATAAAAGCCAGTGAATTGATCTGCAAGCTTTGCTCAGGGTGTGTGTGTGTGTGTGCGTGTTTTTTTGCTGTTTTGTGGCTAAATTAAATAGAAATTAATCAACTCACCCTCTGCCTCTCTCAAAGAGTACACTCCGGAGAGTGCATTGCTTTACAGTACCGGCAGCATTCTGAGCTAGCGCCACCATCAGGCACCTAGTAGCAGCATTCCAAAATACTGACGCAACACAAAACATTTTTCTGGATAAATTCCGGTTTATCGAATGCGGACCTTTTTTCTGCCGTGCCGGTTATACGGAAGTTACGGTTGATCGCGTCACAGATAAACGGGCTTCTACTGTAATTTAAATTTTTGTTTTTGCCACTGTTGCGGAAAGCGGAAAGCAAAAAAGGCGAGAAAGGAAGGGGAATAAAATCACTTATCTTTGGGTATCATAACGTATTTAGAAGAAGTTTTAGGGTAGAATAGCTCAAAGTACGGCCACCGATAGTGGAACGGAGGCTCGGGTGGAAAAAAAACACTTTAACCAGTATGTTCTTTGTTGATTCCCAAAGTTCAGATAGAAGCTCCCTTTCAAACCAACAATAGGGTCACTGAAAAGCCTCAACAATGCTGCTGGTTGCTTCATAATCTATTTTGATTTTGCAGTCAGTGGTTTGACTGGCATTTCAGAATAGCTGTTAAAATTTTGCGTTTCTTTTATCATTAGGTTTCCAGATTCCTGAACTGTACACATGAAATCTGTGCTGCATTAATGCTATCAACACTTTATATTCTGGCATCTTGTTATTTAGTTGTGTATCCTGTTTGCTGTTGATCGCAATGTAATGATGTTTATTAAAGTAAATCTCAAAGCACAGTACTTGAAAGAAAACAGTCTTAATATATTCAATCTGTGTAATCTCAAATAATAGCTATTTTTTTTTAAAAAAGGCATCGTTCAAACAGGTGCAAATTAGTTCTAAACATTAAAAACAAGGGGAGGCAGGAATCAGCTGTACACTTTCCTTTGTAAATGTTGCTTTGTTGAATATTCAGGGAGTGAATGATTGTGCAATGTTTAGCCACTGCCAGTATGGGTCACTGGGTTGGCCTGTGAGAGATTTATAGTTCATCATTTCAATGCACCATTCAATGGTGACATCTTGCACTGTCAAGAACAATTAACATAATCCCAGTGTTTCATGCATCCACTGCCTGGAACAGACCTACTGTGGAATGATGTGTACGACCTAATGCGATTACACGACTGTCCAACAATAGATGTTGATCATGTTAAGGAGCCTTCCAATAAAAAATCTTGTCTATACCACGAGGAGACGACAGATTGAATGTGAGCGTTGGAAATCTAACCGATCACTTCACCTCGTGTGGAGAAATTATTGTGTTTTCAATATTGATTTCTGACTGTTTAAAGATTCCTTCTGGAAAGGAGTGTCACAGGAATTTGTACTCTATGGATCAGGATCATCCAGCCTGGATTGCTAACCATCAGATAAACATATGACAAAAAGGAAAAAAAGTTTCTGAATGAGATTCTGCCGACCAAAGAGAAAAGGGGAGAAGATTGGATTCTATAATCGATCAGTCTATTTGTTTAAAGCCATGGGAGGATCTCAAGGCAAAAAGGTGAGCAATGTGAATGTATTTAATCATACTTTAAAAAAAAAATCTTTTGCAGCAGACAAGTTTTTTCTTATCTGATATTTGTTTTCTTGAAACACATGCAGCAAAAATGTACATTTTATTTGCCTTGGGTATTTATTTTGCATCTCTGTTTTGGACTGCTAATTCCTTATTGTTTTAAAGCCTCAGTTACTGCATCATAAATACATATTAAACCTACATTAGGCATCAGGAAATTCATTTCTGCCCGACAAAGCTTTGCTATGGTCTAGTGAGCAGCGTTTGGCGTATGTTAAAGTCAACCCTTCATTACCCCATCGTGTTAAAGCGTGTGGGTATGAAAATGTAATTTAATGCCACAAAATACAGTGCATCTCTGCTGCAAATGCAATTCTGTGAAATAGAACATACTATCAGTAAAACAATTCCACAGTTTCTGTTGATTTATTTATGTAAAATTGTTAAAAGAAAATTGCAATCTGCAAAAAATCTGCAAACGTAACTGGCATTGTTATATGTCTATTAGACTTTAAAAGAAGGACTCATAATTTGAGTAAAGTAATGCTTTCTTTTTTACTGTGCTGGCGTTTTAGTCTCAAGCATCATTGATTGAAATCCAAATGAGTAAAATTAGTCATATCACTTTTTTTGTTGAAATGGGTACTTTAACATCCTGCAACACAGACATTGATTATATTCATGTGTGAATGAGCGTATCGTTATGTTTTAATTGCAGTTTGCTGAAATGAAGATATGTTCCCAAACAAGTTCTTATTAGAAATGTACGTAATAATACATGATGAACCTAATAAGCAATATCAATATGTTTTGGTCTATGAGAATGATTCCACATGTTTGTAGAAAACCAACTCTCCCTTCGGTAACTAGAGTTGGAATAATAATGATAATCCTTTCATTGGATATCGTGCCTTATCAACTGTTAGATGTTTGCTGCAGAGGGAATCCCTTAATTCCCCATTAGAGCACTCGCCTTACAAGCGTGAGACCTGTGTTTGAATCCAGGCCGGTCAGGGCGAAACCTTGGGCAAGATTCTTTACTCCACACGCCTAATAATAATCTCTCCAAAAAAAACACAATAATAAATTGGTCATTTCAATCCACGCCTGTTTGAGGGACGCTGCCTTGCGCAATTGGCAGCCATGTTTTGCCCATAAATATACAGTCAATTTACTTTACAGTCTAATCTGTGAAGTGTTTTGAGATGTCTTGAAAATGTGAAAAGTGCTGTATCAAATGCAGGGATGATTACTATTAATATTATTTCTGTTCTTCACAGTTTTATTCTTCTTTGGGTTTGCTGGAACCAAAGCTAGCCTAGAACATTCGGCTGAAAATTTCTTTACTCGCCTTATTAGGAATCTGAAAGTGTAATTTGTTTGGACAGCCTGAATCCTTCCCCCAGTTAATGAGACCGCAGCAGAAAAAAAAAATCTCTTTCATAATGCCACAATTTTTATTCGTGTGCACTCAGTCATATTGTTTACTTGGCATTGTCAGGTGATGATGTATGAGGAACGTTAATGCTTCAGAATATTCACTCATTCTTCCCTTTGTGCAACAGTTCCAAGTACAGTATTTGTTTAAACTTGCCCTTACTTATGAATTTATAGTTAGTTCTCCAACATGGGACGTTTACAATGAGAGTTTGCGGACGGCTTGATGTGTAAATATCTGACGAACATTTGTTGAAGTTGAACAATCAACTACTGTAGATGAATTTATTGTCAGTGCAGTTTACACTCATTGCGCACTGCACAGCTGTACTCTCTGAAAACCACCCTGTTTGAATGTGGGTTTATTTTATAAGCCAAAGGAGCAATAATATATATTTTTTTAATTGAAAAATATATACTTTTTGCAGTTTAAACAATTCGATCGTTTTTTGTCTCTTTCAGTCCACAATGTTGCTATCAGGAAGCACTGTACCATGGTATGGAGCCCTGTAGCTCAGTGGTTAGAGCATTCGCCTTGCAAACAAGAGACATGGGCTCGATTCCAGGCAGGGCGAAACACTGAACAAGTTTCCTTACTGCACACGCCTAATAATAATCTCTCCCAAAATAAACAAATAAATCTACTTATCTAAAAAATTTTAATAAATCCACGACTGTTCATGGGACGCTGCTGTGTGCAATTGGCTGCCACGTTTCACCCACAAATATAGTCAATTCACTTTACAGTATATTCTGTGAAGCGCTTTGAGATGTCTAGATTTGAAAAGCGCTATATCAAATGCAAGGATTATTATTATTACTAAATGGTAATACAATTGCTGCACTCAGAATAGAGTGGGGGTTAATGGAGGATGGAATAGGCTGGCAAACAACAGATATACTTTGACTCTTATAGTAAATTCAGTATCATTGCTTACAGTATAGCAAAAACATCTGGACTTGCGCCTGTCAGCTTTGGCTTGTCTCCACTTGTGTCTTCCAATGTATGTCTCGCCTCACACCAGTGGATTAACTGATGTCGTTGCTTTCAGGCCAGTTTATTAACTGATGTTTTTGTTATAAGGCCAACATGGCAATCAGTTTATTATTAAAAATTGGTCTCTCACTCCATGGCTGCTTGTGGGACATTGTTGTGCGCAAACATGCTGGTATATTTTACCCAAAATATACACTTTAATAAAAATAATAATAACAATCCTTGCATTTGATACAGCGCTTTTCGCATCTTATCAACGTCTCAAAGCACTTCACAGAATATACTGTAAAGTGAATTGACTGTATATTTGTGGACTTACAGCATATCATGTGAAGCGATTTGAGTCGCCTCAATGATGTATCAAATGCAAGGATGATTTTTAGTATCTTTATTACTATCATTGTAATGTTGCAATTTGTTTGAACAAATGCTTCCCGAATGCAAGTAATCAATATTACTGATACGCCACATTTTTGACTGTTCCTTACACGATCACGTTGAACATAACGAGAAACGTACAGTGCAGCACTTGCAGTTTGGTAACAGTACTGCCCGTCACCCGCCACCTGAGGTCGCCACATCTCCCAGCTCTGCTCGTAACATTTCAAGTAAGAATCTTGAGCAGTTAAACTCATGAGCTTGACAAAATGTTCTTGAAAGCGAGTCAAGCACAAGTATTGGCAGCCATTAAGCCAACTACCTGTGGCCTTGTTCCCAGTGGCCTGTTTGCCACTCTGTTTTATTATAGCCGCAAGGATTAAGTATTGCGGGTTTATACCACTTATGCAGTTCCCGAATACCACAGCTGAATTTGCAGGGCTCACTGACTGCTATGCCAACCTAACCACACCTCATATTCATTCGTTTGAATGGGATGCCAAACACCAATGCTGGTACAAAAACACAAATCAGCGGGTGAGTGTTCCCAGCGATTTCTGTTGTTGTTTCAGACTTCCTTCATCTACAGTATTTGGTGTTTTCTTTGTAAATGGTACATTGTTTGTGAGGATCTACGATGCGACTCATTTCAGGATTTTATATAATTTACTTTACGTGTTCTCATTGCATCAGAACAACAACAACAACAACAACGAATTACATAGTGCCCTTCATGTCGGGTTGGCGGGCAGGGGAGGGCTGATGGATGCATGGTCAAAGGCGAAGGTCTTCGGATGGGACTTGAACATCATTGAATCCATCACCCAGAGGATTCAATTCAAGATCCTGGTCTTCACATTCAAAGCCCTCCATGGCCTCGCCCCACCCTATGTCTGTGACTTTCTAACCCCTTATCAACCAGCCTTCAGCCACTCTGCCCCCAACCTCTGGAACTCCATCCTGCAGTCCCTCCGCCTCGCCCCCTTCCTAGCCTCCTCCAAGTCCTGCCTCAAGACCCTCCTAGCTTCCACAGTTCCATCGGTCACCCCAAATCCCCCTCTTTCCCTCCACCCTCCCTGTCCCCGACCCCAGCTCGGGACTGAAACAACAATGGCTGTCCAGCGCGGAGATGCTGAATGCCCGACTGCCAATGGTGGGGTGGGAAGTGCGGGGGACCTGACAACAACAACTTGCATTAACGGAGTGCCTTTTACGTAAGAACAAACTCTCACAAAGATGGTGTCGGACAAACCCGGCCCCTCTTCCCGCTATACCCTGGGAAAACCGAATGCTTTAACAGCATTCCAGGTTCTATCATTTGTTGACAGTGTTAATCATCTGTTATGTTTCCTCTTGCGAGTTGAGATTCAGATTGAAACCCTGAGTGTAAATCAGCAACATCAACCAAATCCATCAACCAAATCAACTCCTTGGGACGTCCTCCCGACGTGAAAGGCGCACTAGAAATACAATTTTGCTGTTGTTGCTGATGGAAATTGTTGTATGTTTGTGCGCTAAATAGGCTGTATTATAAAGGGGGGAAGTTTAGCCGCCTGTCTGTTACATAAATTAAATAGCTCCAGCTATTTAATGAGCGAATTGTTGAGAGAACGGAAGGCTGGATAAATTAAGAAAAATGCAATGATCAATATTAAATGAACACAACACAAAAGCTACCTGTGTGCGTTGGAAGTGAAATGTTACCAGAGCTTATTCCTCAGTCTTGGAGGCTGAGTGTATCGATAAATCCACATCTCAGATCAATAAATGTCACTGTTTGTTTCCTTAACATGGATTGCGTAATTAGATTGCTTGTTGTCATGGTGCAGGAAATCAGTTCAGCACCTTAAGATTCATTGCAAAAACAACCACTTCATATAAACATCAATGAAAACTAGCAGATGCTAAAAGGAGATTTTAAATTTAGGAACTGAATTTGGGCTGGTTTCACTACTGCATTCACTGGTGCTTTTGCTGCACTGTCCAATTACATTGATTAACACTGCAATCCGCTTTAAGTCGATCATATTAATGTCATGGCAAGAAGCATCTGTTGTTTTTATTCCGGTAATAAGCTAACAGAAATCCATTTGATTAATGGGTCTGTTTTTCAAAGGCTGTCGGGTCCTGTGCTTTAAAATAGTCTATTTAGAAATCTCTAGGTGTAGTATTATGTAAAATAGGGACCAAAGCTTTGTCAGGTATGCTGCCAGGTACCTTTGTATTAGCAATTTTGTAATTAAAATTGCTTCCTGGATGCTATTCATCTGTACTTAGATGCATTGTTTTTACTTAATTTTCACAAGGGCAGTGATATTTCGTAGTTGCCAAAGCAGAACAGGATTCTGTGGCCACAGCACTATCTGCCCCAACCTCATCCTGCTTTTCTTATCTTGTGACTGAGATAGAGAACAACAATAAAATTACATTCATGGGAGGACATCCCAAGGCGCTGAACAGTCAGGTCGGGACCTGAGCAAGGGAGAGGGACAGGGTAGCGGGAGAGAGGAGAGAGTTAGGAGGGGAGGGAGAGAATTAGGAGGGGAGGGAGAGAGTTGGCATGGTCGAAGAGGAGGGTTCTGATTCTGTGAATCATAAATCTCGTGACCTTCAAAGGCAAAGAAAAACAGAATGAGTTAACTTTCGGACCCTAACTCTCACCTTAAGAAAACAGATCCCCACCCAGACAATTCTGACTTTCAAGTCCTGATCTCATCAGTGCCTGCAAATGTTCAAAATAATACTTTTACATCAAATACACATCATGCGTAGAACAACCACATGCCTTTAGCCTCCTTTAGAAGAGATAGCATTTTGAAGCTCTGTACAAAGACATCCAACAAGCAAGAACGTGGAAGGGCGAGGTGACCATAGATGCGGTGGATGAATCCAGATAGCATAAAGAATCACTTTACAGTTTAACAATAATAATCATCCTTGCATTTGGTACAGCATCTTATCGCCACTCTTCAGAGGATTTACTGTGAAATGGATCGATTGTGTATTTTGCGGCTGAAACAAAGCAGGCTCGTTCTTCAGAAGACAATTTAAAAGGGATGGCCAAAGGCACTAAATGAGATGTTAGTAAATGACTGATCACTGGGTGCTAACTTAGTGCTGGTCTCAGTGAAAACATTACAAATCATTGTCGTAGCATCAGGAGATTGTACTGTAAAGCTGGCTATAACAGGCTTTATAATTTGGAACAAATTCATAAAATTGCCCATTGAAATGATTCATTTTCAATCTCGTGTAGTAAGCTATTTAGAATGATTCCAAGTTGATTATTTGCGATTAAGTATACATTTGTAGGCAAATGTGGCAGCCAATTTGCACGCAGCAATGTCCCACAAACAACCACAAAGTGAACGACCAATTCTATTTGGGGGCAATCGACGGCCAGGACATTGGGAGAAACTCACTTCTCTTTTCCATAAAGTCCCATGGGAATCCTCGACATCCAGGGGTTCGGTTCCTTGGCTTTATGTTTGATCTGAAGGACGAGATCTCTTACACAATGTAGCACGAATCACCAGCATTGCATTGGAGGGTTATCCTTATCTGTGAGTTCATCTACCAGAAGTCACGGTTAAACAAGAACAAAATTACATTTGAATAGCGCCTTTCACGTTGCCTCATGCAGGGGTTATTAGTAATTTAGGTGAGGCACCAGAGATCGATTGGTGCCTGTGGTTTGCTTACAAATGCACAGTCACTACATTTTGCAGTAAATGTGGTTCAAGATATCATCCCAACACGAAGAGGGCTGTATCGTATGCAAGGATTATTACTGCCCCAGTGGAAAATTTATTCTAATGTTTTCGGCAGTCACTATATTGCATTCCCTGCTTTTAAAATTTAAATGCTCAATTAATGCCAAATGTAAGTAAGGCAAGCGGTCAGCTGTGGGCAACGGAGAATCATTTCAGTTAGCAACCACGACAACAAAAAATGGAAACACAAGAGGTTTTCTTCCTGTCTGTGCAATCCAGAACACAAAGGTAAAAGTAATCTCCAACTCATTAAATCATTCTTCAACTGCGGCACTGTTCACGGTTGGCGATTCCGTTCAATGGGAGATTGTTTTCGACCTTGCCAAACAGCGCTGCGGTATGTTAACGGTATAGATTTTATGTTGACAATTGGTAGCACCGCCTGAGAGGATAAATGGGAGTGATAACATGAGTTCCACTTAAGTTCGAATCACAAATCTCTGACCTAACCACCAAATTGGCTTTGGTTCAGCAAAGTGTTTTAAGTTAGATAAGAGGGAAAGAGGTGATTCAGAAATAAGAAGCGCAAGCTTTACCCTCTATTGCAAGAAAACATAATGGAATTGCTCTTCCAACTCAAGAGGAACAAGTAATAGAACGAAGTTCATGATTCATTCCTCAATAATAGCAGACAGTTAGCGAGTTGCAAAATGGGGTAAAACTATCTTAATTGATGCTTAAAAAGGGGAAAGAAAACTGCAGATGCAGGAAATCTGAAACAAAAAAACAAAGTCACTGGGAACACTCAGCAGGTCAGGCAGCATCTGTGAAGAGAGAAAAGCAAGTTAACGTTTCAGGTTGAATACTGTATTAATGCATATTATACAAATTAACTTACTCCAAAGACCTGGAGATTCGGGAGAACCTTCAACACCATAAATATATACATGTTTAAATTAAGTTTATGCTTGTTAAAGTTTGTAATATAATCTCAAATTTCAGACAATTATCTTTATCAGCTTTGCTCTTACGTTATCTGCAACCATAGTAATGTGAACATCTCATTCCTAACACTTTATACCGTATGGTCTTGGTTTATGCTTAATCGCATTCTTCCTGCTTCCTACCACACTGTAATGCTAAAAATACTATACACTATTGAA
Source organism: Hydrolagus colliei (assembly GCA_035084275.1). NCBI lineage: Eukaryota > Metazoa > Chordata > Chondrichthyes > Chimaeriformes > Chimaeridae > Hydrolagus > Hydrolagus colliei. The sequence goes on along the minus strand of CM068762.1, from coordinate 8,301,490 downwards.
AAAGGATTAATGCTGTATTAGGAATTTCACAGAGGAAGCAGATCAGAATCATAAGCAAACCATGGGCTGTTGTAGACACTGCGTCTCCTCCAATCTGAGTGTTTGAAATGTACATTCTTCAGCTTTCATTGTACAGTAGTTAACTTTCAAATTATGATTAAAAATAAAATCCGACATAATAATAATCCTTGCGTTTGATATTGCATTTTTCACGTCTTCTAGCCATCTCAAAGCGCTTCACAGAGTATACTGTAAAGTGAATTGACTCTATACACGTGGGTGAAACGCAATGGCCAATTGCACACGGCAGTATCCCACAAACAGTTGGGGATTGAAATGACCAATTTATTATTTTTTGTGTGGGATTATTAGTGCGGAATGAGGAAACTTGCCCAAGGTTTCACCCTACCTGGAATTGAACCTAGGTATTTCGCTTGTAAGGCGGGTGCTCTAGCCACTGAGCTACAGGATTCCGCAAATGTCCATTGCACTCATTAACAAGAAAAAGGCCACTGTGTGTTATTGTGCCATCTTAACGGAAACCCAGTGTGAGGTGTCTGCAGAGTGAAGCTCTGCTCTAAAAAATGCTGACTCGTTTGCTGTGGTTTGTTTGAAATTAAGAGTTTACTTCAATTATGTGTTAACCTGATTTTTTTTTGCCATTTCAATCTGATTATTTTGCAACCTCTACAGTCTGGATGCCGAAGCATGCAGGATGGAACAAGGTCAGGTAAGTGATATTGCTGTTCACATCTTTCGGTAAGTTCGCCTGAACAAAGATCTGATCACTACAATTGAGCCACAGTAATTCTCATTTCAATTCAGACACTAGAGACGTGGATTTCCAATCTCCATTCCCCCATCTACACTCAACCCATAAGAAATGAATTTAGTGTTTATTGGCACTTGTTTGACACATGGCCATTTCAACATGGACAAAATGAAATAATTCCTGATAATAAATCGTTGTGCGTTTGACATAACACCTTTCAAGTCAGGAGAACAGCTTGAAGCACCTTTCCCGTCTGGTGTAGTGCCTGTGTTTGTTTTATAAATAAACATAGCAACTAATTTACATGCTGCAATGTCTCACAAAAACAACCATGAGTGAATGACCAGTTTTACCTGCGGGGGTGGGTGGAGAGAATTGTTGGCCAGGACACCAGGAGAAACTCCATTCTCTTTTTGAGTAATGTCACGGGATCTTTAATCTCTTCCTGAACCGGTGGACAGCATATTAGTTTAATGTCTCATCCAAACGACAGTACCTCCTGTACTATACTGGTCAGCCAATATCAATTCAAAGTCCCAATGTGGGTCTTGAACCTATATAACCTTCTGACTCAGAGGCAGGAGTTCTACCAGCTGAGACCGAGTGACATCTGAACATCGTCAAATGACAATCGATTCATTACTTCAAGCCTTGGACGATCCACGTGTGACCTGACAACAATAATATCATTAAGTACAAATGTCACAATAGTCCCTGATAGCTTAGGGCACCTCATGGAGTTGAGGCATTAAGTTTTCTTCTCCAGCTGAATGCGATGGAACCACTTGCAGGCTTGTTGAGCCAGACTCAGTTGAACGATTAGGAACTAACTCAATTTCAAGTGTGAAAAAAATATTTAAGCGTTCTGATTTCACAGTCTAGGGAGGGAAGCTATTAGCTGAAGCAATTGGATTAAGTGGGAAATTGGTGTACCTGGGAATAAAAGGGACGATAAATGCAAAACTAATGCACTCAATGGTTTAATTCTCTCCTACAAACAAATGTTCAAGGTTTATTGTGCTTTGGGAGCCCAATGAATCTTTAACAATCTTGGACAAGATCTGCAAATGGCTTTAGAGACAAATGGGTAATAAGGTTGTCACATCTTAGCAGGAGACCTACACAGAGTAATTTTAAACTGGGTGCACACAGACATTCTTATAACAGTTAAAAAGCCATCTCCCTCTGGAAATTGCCCCCCTTCCTACCCTTACAGGTGCTGACTTTGTCCTGTTGCTGTGTGGCTTCCAAAGCACTGGCAGTGAGTATTGGTTGATCCCGTCCTTGTGAAGTTGTAAAGGATATTCAGTCTGTTTGATTTCATCCTTGTAGTGCACTCATTCTACTGTCCTTCCGTTACAGCATCGAAGTGTCTCTTAAATGAATCCAACACTCTTGAATGATTACTAATTACTAGATAATAATCCGAAGAAGAAGTGTTATCTTGTATTTCTCTCTCTCTCTCTCTCTCTCTCCCTTGTTCTCTTTCTCTCTTCGCTAAATGGCAAAAAACAAATCTGGCAGGACTACAACAGCTTGCATTTACATGGTGCCCTCCACACAGGGTGGCATCTCAGAGTGCTTAATAGTGGCAGAGCCTGGGCTGCAGAAATGTAGTATTAGTACTTATCATGTTGTAGGGATGTCTCCTAGCACTTCACTGAAAATGGATTGACTGTATTTTGTGGCCGAAACGCAGCAGCCAATAGCGCACCGCGTTGTCCCACAAACAGTCGTGCATTGAGTGACCAACTATTTTCAAAATGTAATTGCCTTTTCGTCAATAAGTATTGCATTAACCGCTTACCCTATCACATCGAGTCTTGTAGCAGTGAAAACCTTGGGAATGAAAATGGTCTGTTTTATTTATTGCAAGTGTACTTTTCTGCAGCTTTCGCAATAATTGTTTCAGCGTACGGGTTACCGAGGAGAGATGAATTAACCATCGGCATTTCTGAGTACTCTGGACTGGGGAAAGAGTGTGGAACGACCTCTTTGTTGTACAGTAACTTGTGCTATTTATCTTTTTCATTTTCAGTGCTTGTCTGCGTTTCTAAACTTTACGTCGCTTTTTAGGTGTGCAGGTCTGGGCTTGCGGGGAACAAAACAAGCCTAGTTTCTAGAGCAGCAACATTCCTTGCTCTTTGTGCGGTTGCGAGTGCCTAAGACCATAGGTTTAACCGCTGCCCTGCGCTGGAATTTTATTTTGTAACTCGATCCTTTGACGTCGTTGCACAAAGAATTGTGACTTGCTTCGGAATTCAAAAGGGTATGGTTTCAGTCATATTACGAGACCTTTGAAGGAGACTTCAAAGACTTCCTGACCGAAAGAAAGAAATGAAAACACGTACCCAAATTTTACATGTAATAGTAAATAGTTTGCATGTGAAAATAATCCCTGTATCATCTTGTCAGCCAGTCCTGTGGCCATTATGTGGGTGAATTTGGCAATCCATTTGCACACAGCAATGTCTTACAAACGACCCATTCTATCTGGTAGATTGTTGGCCAAGACACCAGGAGACGGTCCACACACTTTTTTGAGTCGACTTCCAACTTAACAGGTAGATCACCATTTCACGTCTCGCACATAGGTTGGCACGTCCAACAATGCAAAGATTCTCACAGCACTGCACCAGAGTAACAGTCTGTTTCATAGAGCTGCCGTGTGTGCTCAATCTTGCTTGAACCCACAACCTTGTGACTTGGATGTGAGAGTTCCACAAACTGGGGTAGTCTGACACCTACTATTGAGTGTGTGAATGTTCAACTGATCTGCCGGCCTTTGTTGGTATATGGTGTGTCGCGCGTGTGCAGTGCCTTTCCTGTTTGTGTGTGTGTGCATATATATATAGATTATATATGTAGAGGAGGGGGAAGACAAGAGAACTGAATTTTTTTTTAAAAGAGAGAAAGGATTTCATTGCATTCTATCCGGTAGATCTTTCATAATTTAGTATTTTAGCACGGATTGTTTTAATAACAACAACAACAACATTGCACTTCATGTCGGGAGGACGTCTCAAAGCGCTGAACAGTCAGGTCGGGACCCGAGCAGTGGGGGGTCGGGGTAGGGGTAAGGAGAGAGGGAAGAGTTAGTGGAGGAGCCGAAGACGCGGTCGAAGAGGAAGGTCTTGAGACCGGCCTTGAAGGAGGAAAGGGAGGAGGCAAGGTGGAGGGGCTGTGGGATGCAGTTCCGCAGTGTGAAATCCCGGCCGCCGATGGTTGGGCGGTTAGGGCGGTGGATGTGGAGCAGGCCTGAGTCTGCTGAACGGAGGGTGTGGACAGGCTGATAGGGAGACAGTAGGTCAAAGAGGTAGGCCTTGAAAGTGAGGACGAGGATTTTGAATTCGATCCTCTGGGGGATGGGGAGCCATTGTAGTGAGAGGACCTAGGTTTGATTCCCAGCAGGGTGAAATTATGGGAAAATGTCCTTCCTCCACAAGCCTCTGTTTACTCAGCAGTAAGTAGCGGTTGTTAGTTGATTGGCAGATTGTTTTTTAGAGGGTAATAATTATTTTACTTTTTTTAACAATAATAATAATAATTTGGTCACTTCCAACCATGAATGTTTGGGACTCTGCTGTGCGCAATTGGCTGCTGTGTTTCAGCCACGATATACAATCAATTCACTTTACAGTATATTCTGTGCTTTGAGACGTCTTGAACTGGAAAAAGCGCTGTACCAAATGCAAGGATTATTAATTTTATAATAACCTTTCTCTCAAATAAGGGAAGGCTCACAGGTCGTTGCAAGACGTAAAATCTCAGAACGGAGAGTGCATTGATTGCTTGCTATAAGTCTTCTGTCAATGAACCCATCACATTGGGGTTGGCCTGAGCTCCATTTTGTGAGCTTTTGACACAGTCGATGTGGAAGAAATGACTGCCTCGCACTCTCTTCCCCTCTTTTAAAGTTCAACATTACTTCTGTCTGTTATGAAAACATTCTTACCTAAATACTCCATTTGCAAAATACTTTGCCCATTACAATTAGCTAGACTTCACCAGTGATGACCTTCCTATCTTAGAGGGATCTATGTTAGGATTCTTCAGGCAGTTGGCTGGTTGGTAAAACAATGAAGGTTAATATTCTGATGTCTATAGGTTAGACTCATTGCAGAAAATATATTGAGGACGATTAAATAAATAGTTGGTGAGAGAGAGCCAACATAACAAATTGATTAATCTTGTTTTTAAATCTGTGCATCCAGTTTAATTTAATCTTGCAAAAGGCTTTTATGAGGAGGGAGAAATAAAAGTGATTCTAGATATCACAAACGTTTATGTCTATTGCTTTTGACGAGGTACATCATGATTGTAGAAGATATGGCTATGCTTCCTGATAAACAAAATACCACCAATACCAACCACCACCTTTCTTGAGTGTTTTTTTTAACTCAGATTGTTACACCCACTCAGAGTGGGTGACTCAGAGTGTGACAGAGAAAAGCCTGGGCTTGCATACAATGCGTGGCTTTGACACCAAAAATCATGCAAAGTAACAAGACCAACACAATGACACATGTATAGCGCCTTTCATGTCAGGAGGACGTCCCAAGGCGCTGGACAGTCATTGTTTTGGACAATCATTGTGGGCTTAGTGGTTAGAGCACTTGTCTTGCAAGCTGGGGAGACCAAGCTGGGGAGACCTGTGTTCGAATCCAGGCAGGTCAGGGCAAAACCTTGGGCAAGTTTCCTTACTCCATACATGCGCCTAATAATAATCCATCCCAAAAAATCCCACAATAATAAAATTGTTCATTTCAATCCACGACTGTTTGTGGGACACTGCTGTGTGCAATTGGCTGCCACGATTCGCCCACAAATATGCAGTCAATTCACTTTACAATATATTTGGGACGGCGATAAGATATGAAAAGCGCTATATCAAATGCAAGTATTATTATTGTTTTAGCCCCGAGATGGGGTCGGGGATGGGGAAGGTGGAGGGAAAGGGAGGGATTTGGGGTGTATATCCAGTCATGGATATACATCCAAGCTGATGGTTGAGATCAGGAAGGGCGGAGGGCAGTAGAAGGATGACCGAAGGCACGGTCGAAGAGGAAGGACCTGAGATGGGTCTTGAAGAAGGCAAGGGAGGGGGTGAGGCGGAGGAACTGTGCGATGTAGTGTGAGTGAGGAGAGCATTGCATCATTGGAAGTACTTTCATTTGGATGTGATTTTAACCAAGTTACATCTGCCTGTTCAGGTGCAATTTTTAAAGATTTCATGGTGCTATTCAGAAAGTTTCTCCTGATGTCCTGGTTAACAATTGCCTGTGTGTAGGTCATTGCTGTACCCAAATTGCCTGCCTTGCTCGACTACAAAACACACAGCCATTCTACTTTACATTATATCCTACAACGTGCTTTGAGTCATCTTTTGGACATGAACTGTAGAGAAAAAAAAGCGCAGAATTTGGATAAATTCCATCTTAATTCTGAAGCCAGATTTCACGGGGACCATTTTGAAAGAGCTACTGAAGAAAGATGACCAAATTAAAACGGAATCTCTAAATTTGCCCAAATTCTGCGTCTGCTGAAATTTTAAGAAATTAGCCTTTGGACATCCCAAAAGAAGTTCAGATGAAAATACGCCACTTAATCTCGTCTTTCCAGAATATCCACTGTACTACCATCCACCCATCACAGCATCAGCTTATTCTTCATCTGGCTCAGTGTCCTCGACTGTACATCATTGTAATCTGGTCCACCAGTTAATTATCCTCGGCTAATACCTGATGGCACTTGGGGGTCTCAAAAGAACAGTGTATTTTTTCTTCATCACGATCTCAAGCCTTATAATGTGATGCAGTAGGATTTATTGCTGTACCAGATCAGCACTGCTTAATTGTTTAAATACATTGAATACACTCTCCCAATTATTTCTGTGGCTCAATCAAAAGGAACCGTCTTGTTTGTTCACATTGCAGCTCTTTCAAATAATAGAGTATCACATTGACTTTGTTAGAGTGGAAACAAACTTTTGAGATAAAGTTCTAATATAAAATTTCCTCTGTCAATGTCATTAAATGTCTTGCATGTCTGAATAACGTTCGCTTGCACCAACAGGACATGGCTGGGCTGATGAGAGAGGGGAAGGAACAGGATTAGACAGAGGTGCTATGGCTCATTCAAATGATAATACTGAGCTCATTAGACCCAGAAAGCTCAATAACCCTGTGAAAGATTCTAAGAACTATCGAGAACTCCACCGTGAATTGTTATTGAGTCAGAAGAGGTGAGTTTCATCAGAAGAATTAATAAAAACCTAATTAAACGATACACTGAAAAGCGATCTGGTGAAGACGCTATATAAATGCAAGTTATTATCGATACAATCCTAAAATGGTCATTTCAATCCACGACTGTTTGCGGGACACCGCTGTGCGCAATTGGCTGTCGCATTTCACCAACAACTATACGGTCAATTCATTTTACAGTATATTCCATGAAGCGCTTTGAGACGCCTACAAGGCATGAAATGCGGTATATCAAATATAAGAATTATTGTTGCTGTTGACAAAATTAAAGGTATTCACAGCAACAGGAAATATTTTAAATTGGGAATAAATTGAAGTATTGGAACAAATATTGTAGTATGTAAAATATTCTCAATGTTTATTTATTATAGTTTATACGACATGTGACATTGTTCTAACTATCAGAATGTCATATATATTGGTTCAGAATCATGGTATATGAGATGAAAACATTCAATATTAACCAGCCCAGGAACGAATATTTCCTTCAAACCTCTGTTAAAATGTCAATTTCTTTATTTAAAAGAAATAATTCAAACTAAAGAATAAGGAAAGATTTGAACGACAACACCTTGCATTCAGATAGTGCCCTTCAAGCAGAGTAGTGTCTCAGAGCACTTTACATTAACTCCAGATCACTAAATCCAGGACCCAATTATGTTTCGGTGTAAAATTGTTGCTTTCTTTTCACAGTTACTCATCAAGAACATTTTTTCCATCAGCAAAAATATCTTTCACTCTGTTTATAGATAAAATAAAATTCCAGATAGATAATAATAATCCTTTCATTTGACACAGTGCCTCATCATGCCTTCTAGATGTCTCAAAGCGCTTCACGGAATATACTGTAAAGTGAATTGACTGTATATTTTGTGGGCGAAAAGTGGCAGCCAATTGCGCACATCAGCGTCCCACAAACCATCCTGGAATGTTGTGACCAATTTATTATTGTTTTTTTTTCTTGAGTGATTTATTATCAGGCGTGTGGAGTGAGGAACTTGCCCAAGGTTTCACATTGAGCTGCCGGGAATCAAACCCAGGTCTCTCGCTTGCGACTGCTAACCACTGAGCTACAGGATTCCAATTTATCCACGAATTTGCAGCATAGCAACGCTCTCTCCATAATCTTCCTATCAACAGGGGCCATGCTTACATTTAGATGAATTACTAATTAGATTAGTTGGGTTAATTAATTAATTATTCATTAGATTAATTAAACCATGCTTACATTTCAAATTCACGCTTGATATTTTATCACAGAAGCTTATTCGCTTGATCAGTTTTTATAATCTGAACCCTGTGTTGCACAAACTTGTTTTTCTCTCTACAGAGGCTCTGTGCTACAGAACAAACCTGAACTTCAGCGGGTAATGGAACAAAGAAAATATGATCTGCAAAGAGAAAGGGAAGAAGCACAGAGGCCAAAATCTGATTTTGAGCAGGAACTAAAGAAACGACAGCAATTATTGGAGCAGGTTACACATTACTATATCACCCTCTCCCTTCCCAGCTTCAATTCCTGCCTACAGACCTTCCTTTTTGATCGTGCTTCCCACCTTCCTCTGGCTCGTTGTCAGACTCCGCCACTGCAATATGCTTGAACCCTCTAATCCTTATCTCATTCCACGTTTCTTACCATTTACCTTGCGTTGCAAATAAATTTCCCTAATTATCTCAATTGGTAATTAAATCCAACAAGGTTTCAATCTTGTCAAAATGAACCTGCAGAAATTCACCCTCCCAATAATTAACCCATTTTGTCATTTCTTTGGAAGGATGAATATTTTTTCAATGACTCCAATACCTTCCGTCTTCAGTTGGATGTTGTAACTGTTTGCAGCGTAAACAATTATAGCACTTTATAGATTTGTCAGTGAAAGTACTGAGGCCATGTATCTTGAGTTGCAGTATGGAAAATACATGTGCTGTACTGTAGTCAGTTATACGGTGAATAGCTGTTCTTAAGATGGCAAAATACAACAATAACAAAATTACATTTGTAAAGCGACTTTCACGTAGAGAGGACATCTGAAGGTGCTGGACAGTGGGGCATCAGAAACCGAACGTGTGGGTTAGGGCTTGGGAGGTTTGAGGTGAGGGAGAGCAGACAGTTGGGGGGGGGGGGGGCGGGTTTGAGGTGAGGGCGGAGAGGTGGAGGATGGGTGGGGAGTGAGGGGTTGTTACTTTCTTGCTTATTTTTCATTTTGCAATCAATCTATCTCTTAATTTTCTAATCGAGGCACTATACAAATGTAATGTTATTCTTATCTACACTGTGAGCATTAGCACGACTTAGAAACTTATCAACGGTCTGTTTGCAGAGTTTGCAAATTGATTCAAGATTACACTTCAAATAAAATGTTACACCATTCAGGATGTTAATAAGAGACAAATTACACACTAGATATTATTAGGTGTGTGCTGTATAGTTCAGCATTTTTCAAAACGGTTTGAAATCGTATATCGATAATTATTTTGATCTTCTGAAAAGTTTCTTTTCTCTTTTTTTTAAATTGATTCAAGTACGAACAGGAACAACAGAAAACAGAAGAGCAGGAGAATGTGCCAGAGTTTGTCAAAGTCAAGGAAAGCTTGAGAAGAACAAAGCTAATGGGTGACGTAGAGGATAGCCGGGTGTCTTAGCCACACACTTGTTGGAATTATCAAGACGTGCTGTGCCTCTTCAGTACTTCTAATACTCTGTGTTATATAACGTAGAAACTACACCAAAGATGGGTGTCTATTGAGTACTCCACTACTCAAGTTTGGAGTCAAAACTCCACTCATTTATTTAAAAGGAGTCCTGAATTTAGTGGTTGGAGCACTCGCCTCGCAAGCGAGAGGACCTGGGTTCGATTCCCAGCAGGGCGAAACGTTGGGCAAGTTTCCTTACTCCACAGGCCTCTGCTTAGCTAGCAGTACGTAGGCACCCAGTTGTTAGTCGATTGACGGATCGCTTTTCCGTGGGTAATAATTGCTTCAAAATAAATGTTAAAAAAAAATTATTTGGTCACTCGATCCACGACTGTTTGTGGGACACAGTTGTGCGCAATTGGCTGCCATGTTTCGCCCACACAATATACTGTCAATTCACTTTACAGTAGGTTCTGTGACCCGCTTTGAGATGTCTCGAAACCTTGATCAGGCGCTATGATCAAATGCAAGGATGATTATTATTATTTCTGAATTCATTCATTTGAACCATGCCTTCATTGCTGACAATTCGTTTGCCGTTTAGGTGACTTAATTTTCTACCTTGTCTTTTTCCAGCCAATAACATTATTGGGATATCATCCAAATCATATGAATTCTCCTATTAAATTGAGAGGTACCATCTGTGACTGAGTACAAAAACAATTTCTAAACTCAATGCTTGTCCGTTTGAGTTGGTGGTTCTAACATCGGATGAAATTTTCAGCGTTTAGTAACTTGTTCAAAAGGTAGTTTTGAATGTTCGCCCACAAAATATACAGTCAATTCATTTAACAGTACATTCTATGAAGTGCTTTCGGTGTCTCAACGATGTGATAAGGCGCTATGTCACAACCAAGGATTATCATTATTATTATATACATTTATAGTAACTAAATTGTAAAAAAAAAAGTAGGAACTGACAGACAGAATGTGTGAATGGTTGAAGACTTGCTACAATTTAGACTTTTTCCCATCGTTAACATATAATATATATATAATTGATCTTATTTGTATATTTATATTTCAGTTTATATCTGGATGGAATGAAAGCTCCAGGGAATATTGCTATTTTGCCCAAGAGCATGTATTTTCAGCTTTGATTTGCTAATGAGTTATCGACACATAAATGCTGCATCGGGCACTATGCATAGATGCAGTGTGTACCCCATTTCATTGCATGACTGGAGCTATCTGTCTTGATTTGTGCCGTTCCGAAGCTACTTTTTATAGATGTATTCAAATTAAAACTTTGTGTGATTAAAGCACTTTGAGGCACTGTATACATGCAAGTTGTTATTGTTGGTCATTTCAGCATTGGAATATTGTGGATATCCATCATTTTTTTTTTAAAAAAAGATCTATTTCTGCCTTGCCAACAGGAGAGAGTCTGGGTGAAGGTTTGAAAGTTTTTTTTTCAAGGCAGAGAATTTAAGAGAGTTACCGGCTTCTCTCATGTAGTTTGACTTTGAGTGGCAACAGGTGAAGTCGGAGCAGGTGGATTCAACTTTGGAAGAGAAGGACAATATATACATAGAGAGGACTTAAAGAGGAGGGAAATAACAGAAAAGAGTCAGCTTTTAAGTGAGAATAACCTAAATTCCACTTGACTGGGCAGAAAAAGTGTATAGAATATCAGTAAAATACACAGACATTGTTTTCCTCCAGAAGAAAAGTCCACCAAACTAGTTTAAACAATATCTCAAAGTGAATCAGGAATACGTTTGCTCTTAACTAGGTCATCTGAATCTAGTAAGGGCTGAATCATCCCAACAGTTATGTGAATATACTCGAATGAAGAACCTCTTTAGAGATCTTCTCGTGCAAAATCATTTGCAAGTTATACAGATTATTTCTAGAGGTAAACAAAATGGTGTCTGTCTTCAGAAGTATGGCAGCTTGTGGCATTGCTGGCTTTGCAAAATGTCCGTTACAAGTGACTATTGAGATTTCTTAATGACTTTGCCCTCAAGATCACAATGGACATTCAAGCATATTAAACAACAACACGATGGAGAAACGTTGTACACATAAGTGTGTACACATAGGTCAACCAACTTCAATCTGTGTATCTGATAATCTAATTTCCAATGACCACACACACATTTCACTCGTGCTTCAAATGTGCGTTATCTGTAGTGTATCAATGCACTCCATTTAATAAATAGTTTGCTTATGTGTACACACTTAAGCATGGTGGTGGGTTTCTGCATGTCAGACAATTCAGATGACCAAAAAGAGAGGGGTCTAATAACAAAAACTCTTTACAAATTGGATTTTGACTATTTGTTTTTATACATTATTGACTAACTGTTTCCTGTGAATGCTGATGTGATGCTAATATTCAGCCAAAACCACAGCAGACTGTTGCACACTTCAAAAAATTGTCGCACTAAATGTTTTTTTTTTATATGTTGAAAGCTGAATAAAGTCTGTACGAGGGTAGATACTGAATTGAGAGTTGGGGGTAAGTATGCACATGTATCAAGCACCATTGCGTTTGTGTAGAGATAAAGTGTGACACAAAGGATAACAGTGTATGAAAATGAACCCCGTATATATTTCATTTTGCAAGTAAAATGGTCAATTCCCTCTACAGTACATTCTGTGAAGCTCTTTGAGACATCTGGAAGACAAGATATGGTGCTACATCAAATGCAAGGATTATTATCAATTGTTAATGGATCTCTTGAGTAGAGTACAAGATTTCAGTCATAAGTATTCTAGCATTTTCTTTGGATTAGAATGTGAAATTAGGATTTCCCATAATACTTCATTAACATGAATTAACGAGTGTTTGCCAACCTGCACCTAATACATTGAGTGAACAGGATGAATCTCGGCAGCCAAAGAGCGTGCATTGCATTCCAATCATTATGATCAATGTTGATGTGTAGCTGGTGTTCCACGGAACCCTCAGTTTGCTTTGGATACTCGGATTTATTCATGATGATGAGTTTTTGTATGTGTCGGAAACCCGGCTGACCAAAACAAAACTCGCGAAAGCTCCACCTGCGAGGTATTTGTGAATAAAATGCAATTTCACCCATCTGCACAGAGAGTTGATGTTTGTGCATGGACAGGATTGGCTACACCCAATTGCCAAAGGCAACCCGGAGGTCATGTTTTTCTGAAGACTGTTTTTCAAGTTTCTACCATAGCATTTATGAGTTAAATTCACCACTTCCTGTTTTGTAAATCACTGAAGAGATGAAACTCATCAAAAAAAAGTTGTCGAAAGATTACATTACGTATTTTTTGAAGAGTCCGACGTACATTTTCAAATCATTCGACGAAAGGTTGTTTTTCCACAAACTGTTCCGTTCAGATTCAGTTTTCTGCAACTACAATAATTTTTTTTTGTCTTGCTGAACAAAACATGGGCCAGTTTAACAAAATATTTTTTTTTCAAATTCTACATGTTCAAAACAAAGGTACATTTTGATATTGTACTATTCAGTTAAATGTTGCACTGGAGTCAAAGTTTGTGATTTAATGCAAAACAAAACAACACTTGGGTGAAGACCCAATAAGCAGAAAAGAGTTCCATTCAAGTAGTTCTAATCTAGTTCGCCCATTAAACACAGTAAATCCTTGGAAGTACTTTGACATATCCCCCCCCTTTAATGTAAAAGGTGTTCTGTCAAATGCAAATATGCAAGGATTTTAATACCAATTGGGGAACATGGAATGTCTTTTAGTTATTCCTATGTTAAAAGAGAAAAAAAAATTCTAATGTTTTGTGAGGTAGCAAATTCCTCATGATTCAATGCAAAATTTTGCCAAAGGCCAAATTATATATATATATATAATTTGATATATACATATATATATAATTTGGGGTTCAGTAGACATTCTACAAAGCTTTGCTGGTATCTTAGCCAATGATACAAAGGAATGATTTGTCTAGCGATGGCCATAGTATGTGTCTGCACAACAAACTGCTCGGTCATTTCCAAATTTCTATATTACACTAAACAAAATTTCAGAATGCAATTGGTTTCACCCACAAATATACAGTTAATTTACTTTACAGTATATCAAATGTAAGGATTAATATTATATTATCTCTTCCTTTAATTAAGATAGTTCTCTGTCCCTAGTGTTGATGTCGCTTCAGCATAACACAGAGAATTACTCTGTGTTTTGAGATGATTTTTCTCATTTGATTTTACAATTGGTGTGGGTGTTTCAATTTTCATGAAGCATATTTCAGAACCACCTCTTGTACATCCAGATCATTTAATGTGCGTGGCAGTTCACACTTCAAAAGGATCAGCGACATAGTTTGATGCTTCTGCTTTCTGTGGGCACAGCCTCTCAACCAACCAACCAACCAACCAACCAACCAACCAAGCAAGCAATGAGTTTGTTTTATCGTCTTCCCTTTATAAAAGGAACTCACATTTTGGAGGCGTCACAGAGGCTTTCATTTTTACCATCTCAAACACAGAGCAATCAGTCACTCCCGACCTGTTTGTAAAGTCTGGACAGATTGCATGTTGCCTTCTGCTGAACCTTGAAGCACTTCAACAAGGGAAGATTTCAATTCATTGCCACATTTTCCAGTTTTGAGTTTGAGTGTGAAGAAGAGAGTGTAACAGAGAATGACAACCAATGTTACCTTCTCCAGCCCCACCAGCACTGACTATAATGACTATGACTATGAATCAGGGGAGGAGAACGATAATGAGGAAACTTTACCTTGGGCCAACATTTCTATCTCTGTTGTCTACACCTTGATCTTCTTCATCGGTTTCTTGGGCAACTTGTTTGTCATTGTGGTCATGTGCTTCAAGCAGACGACCAAGAGACCTGTGGACACCTTTGTCATCAACTTGGCCGTGGCGGATTTGGTGTTTGTCTTGACTTTGCCGTTCTGGGCAGTGTCGGCCAGCAAGGGCTACATTTGGGTCTTCGGGACTGCATTCTGCAAGGTAAGCAGCTATGTCATTGCTGTCAACAGGTATTCCAGTATCTTCTTCCTCACTTCGATGAGCATTGACCGCTACCTCTGCATCGTGAAGCTTCTGGATTTCACCTACCTGAGGTCCCAGAGATACGCGATCAAGGTCTGTGCCCTTATCTGGATGGCCTCGCTAGCATTGGCTGCTCCTTATGCCTATTTCAGGAAACTCGTTCCAGAAGATCAGGGTCACTGTATCGAATACGAATGCTCCCAATTTTTCCGCGGTTTCAGCTTGGCTTCCATCTGCATCACCTTCGGACTACCGGTCATCATTATCGTGTTCTGCTACTGCTCCATTCTAGTCAGGCTGCAAAATCATTACGACCAGGCCAAGAAGTCCATCCAGAGGAGAGAAAACTCCCTGAAGATCGTGGTGGTCATTGTGTCGGCTTTCATTCTCTCCTGGTTGCCCTACAACGTTCTCAAAGCCATGGCTCTGCACTTCCAATCCGAGGTCACGCCAAGCGACGCGCTTCTCCAGGCAATCAACAAAGGCCTGGTCGTCGCGTCTTGCTTGGCTTTCGTGAACAGTTGTGTGAACCCCATCATCTATATCTCTCTGGACAGGCACTTCAGAAGGAGGGCTGGCAACCTGGCTGGCTGCCTCTTTGGGGGCACGAGGAGACGAGCCAGTAGCACTTCATCGATATCTGCTGGGAGCGTCACAGCACTTAAATCTCTTTGGTGGCCTTCACTCCCACAGTCAGAAACCTCTTGAAATTGCCACAGAACGAGTCATAAAAGTTCCATGGATGCCAATTAAATAACAGAAAGAAACATCCAGAAAATGCCAACTAACCCGCAGAGAGATTCTACAGCAGCAAAACCAATTTCTGCGCAGTTTGTGCTCGAGGTTTCCCTGAAATTCACTTCCTCATACTGGTTGTAAAAACCCTTTTGGGCCGAGGGACTGGTCTGGTCAAAGAACGATTTTCCTCTTTGCTTCATATGTACGCAGCATTTTAATGAATGTCTTTAAAAAAAATCGCATTGCATATGTACAGCTGCTTGTCAACTCTACAGCTTTTGATGCTTTCAATAAAGTTCAGTCAGAAATTATTCTTAAACTTCTCTGGATCCTTGCAGTTTCTATTGTCGTTGACCGAGAATCTCTATGAATTTCCCCCAAATTTACAATAAAAAATAAAATAAATTGAACTGGCGAGGAGGCGCGTAGGTTTTCCCCTTATTGTTGTTTTGCTTGCTAACGTTAATCGCTCTCAAGTTCACAAGTTCTTAAAGTTTCCGGTTGAATATCTCTGAGGTTCAAGGAGTACAGCTTTGTGTAATCCAGAAAAGCAGCATTGGAATGAGTAACTCATCCAAACAATAGCAAAAGTAGTAAGTGTCTGTGGAAAAACACAGAATTGCTGCTTCTTAGATGCAAAGATGTGGCAATTTTGCCCAAGGGTTTTTTCTTTTGACACGTGAAGAAACCTATCACCACGCTCAAGAGTTTCCAAACCAAACTGAAATTTCCATGCAACCCACCTACAGATGGAAATCCCAGAGATAGATAATAATAACAATCTTACATTTGATACAGCGCTTTTCATATCTTCTAGACATCTCAAAGAATATACTGTAAAGTGAATTGACTGTAAGTTTTTGTGGGCGAAATGCAGCAGCCAATTGCACACAGTAGTGTCCCACCAACAGTTTTGGATCGAAATAACCAATTTATCATTTTTTGGAGGGATTATTATCAGGCATGGGGAGTATGGAAACTTGCCCAAGGTTTCGCCCTGCTTGGGATTGAACCCGGATCCCTTGCTTGCAAGGCAGGTGCTCTAACCACTGACCTACAGGATTCCAATTTATCCACAAACTTGCAGCATAGCAATACTCTCTGCAAAATCTTCCTATCAATAGGAGCCAAGGCTTACATTTAAATTAATTAATAATAAATGTAATTTTGTTGTTAATTATTATCTTACATTACCCCCCAAAATTAAAGAATGTCTCAGTCCCCAACCCAATGGGCAAACTTGTAAAATTGCCCCAAATTCTAAGAATACAATTAATGAATAGTCAGGTAGAACAGGTAGAATTGAATGTGTAATTCCATTTGGAAGGCCCAGGTGTTTGGCCAATAATGTTTAAAGTAGGAACTTACCATCTCAATAGGGAAATAGACAGAAATTATGTAGCACTCATTACTCATCCAGTCCATTCTGCGGCAGGATGTTGTTTCATATGTGCTTTGTGCCCTTTGCGAGAGTGGTATATTAAAAAAAATTGCTGCCTTTGTAAAATTTCAATTAAGCATTGTTGCTTAATTATATTTCTTCGATTGTTGGAATGGGATGTGTACTCTCTCCCTGGAGGAACGTATAATAATAACAATGATAATAATCCTTGCATTTGATATAGCGCTTTTCACGTCTTCTAGACATCTAAAAGCGCTTCACGCAATGTACTGTAAAGTCAATTGACTTTATATTTGTGGGAGAATATAGTCAATTCACTTTACAGTATATCTATCTTTACATAACGCCAGAAAGTATTTGGCGCTGATTGGCGATTGGCAACAGCCAAGGCTTGGGGTGTTTGGGGTGGTGGGGGTGGGGGGAGTGGAGAAGGAACACCAGAATGCTCGTTGGGAGTAACTGCTGGAGTTACACAAGCATCACAGCTGAAGCTATTATTATTTCCCAATTCCCATACCATCACAAGGACAATAAAAGATAAGTGGGTGAAAACAGTTAAAGTGCCACGCTAATGAGACTTGGTGGCACGCTGAAATACCCAGTGGGTTAGAAGGCTTAAGAAGAAAGGCAATAAATGAGACTATTCCTAGATTGAGTCACTGGGTCAGTAGTTCAGCCTGCAAAAATGCTGCAAATTACTGTTAAACGATTTGCCTCAAGTTTATGAGTAGTGGAAGAAATGAATGCGACAGACTGTTGAACTTCATCTTGTTAGAGCAGATCAAGAATGCATAAAATTCTCGTAATTATAAAACAAACATCTGAGATACATTCATACCTTTACGTTTCGCGCACAAAATATACAGTCGATTCACTTCACCGTATATCCTGTCGATCACTTTGAGACATCTCGAAGACCTGATAAGGCGCTGTATCAAATGCAATGATTCTTCTTCTTCTTCTTCTACTAACTCTAGTTAGACAGAGATTATTAATTTCAGGTGGAAAATAAACTATGGATCTATTCTCCAGGTTACTGTTGAATTCAATAAATCCAACCTGCATCAAACATTGTTCTCTCTGGAGATAAGTAAAGCAAGGTCTCGCCAGGTAAAATGGTCACATTCTATTCCAGACACAGGGAAATATCAGAACAACACAAATATGTGTGGAAAACACATTCCACATAGTATTATGATATTCAGTGATTGAGTACTTTGCAACCATTGAAATTCACATCAGTAACCGTTTGCAGATGTGAATTCAAACATACGCGTTCTCAACTCTTGGGAAATACGACAAAGTGAAAGGATATTACACGTTACAGTAATTCAGATATTTCAGTGGAAATCAATAGCAAGTGCTAATTGGGAACCGTTCCAAACATTTCTAATTGCTCGGAACTTTGAAAATTCAGGGATGAAGCAAAACTCGTTGGAACACTACGAATCCAGTCATAAATAAATCAAGAGGATTATTTATTGTCCCGCTTGCTTTCATTTTAGTTCAAAGCGCACCCGCTTGTGGTCTCAAGGGTGTACTGCAGTCATATATGAAAGGGTTCGAGTGTATACCTCTTTTAAAGCAACAACAGCAATGAAGCAGAGCAGAGAGAGCGCAAAATATGAATCCTTGCGCTATTATTATTATTATATGTACGACTTTTCTTTAAAAAAAGAATTTCACCGAATTTATATCTGCTTTGGATTTGATCGACGCCTTTCATTGCCACTGTCTAATTTGCAGAGTGATTTTCTTCACAGGCTGAACAGAGGAACCATTTTCGAAACCACTGCTCGGGCTGCGGTAGAAATGCCTGCGATAACTTGGCACCTGCATTGTGAATCTCTGATTGGCGTATTTAACCCTTTGTGTGGGTTGCCTCTGTCTGGGTAGACTGGGTTCCTGAGTCAGGTATTCTAAGGGGACTGCTGATGACAGACCAGCCAGCAGGACTTGCGAAATTCATCCATCTCACTTGATACCTTTCATCTACTGCAAGCCAAAGCCCCACTGGGAAACAGTAGGAAATGATCCCAATGCAAGCTGTGCAATTTGGGCTGGTGAAGCTACAGCAACAGTAGCTCAACATAGGCTTCTCTGGTAACCTAGGTCTTGGCTCTCCGCAACCTGTGACTAATAATACCACCACTACTACTACTAATCCTTGCATTTGATATAGCACTTTTCATGTCTTCTAGACACAAAGTGCTTCACAGAATATTCTGTAAAGTGAAATAGAAACTCATACAATGTACTAAGACCGGCATGACTAGTTGGTCTGAATAGCTTGTTTCCGTGTTGTACACAGATACAAGCCCAATTCTGCTCCACACCTCAGAACAAAGGCAGACATTTAGGGATAAGCTGGTGAATAAGTGGCAGAAAGGAATCCTTGTCCAATGTCATTATGGCTTCAATGTACCATTCACTGCTTTATCAAATTACTCACTTATAGTTAATAACCAAAAACAGAGAGAGCCGGGAAAACTCAGCAGGTCAGGCAGCATCTATGGAGAAAGGAAAGTGAGTCAACGTTTCGGGTCCACGACCCTTCGCTGAAAATCTGGCTGCAGCTCGTGGAAGCTAGAGGGCAATGTGACAAATAAACTTTCCAAACTTAGAAACAAAAACAGAAATTGATGGGAACACGACAGCGTCGATGGAGAAAGGAAAGTGGGGCATGTTATCTCTCCCTCTCTCTCTCAACATGCCCCAATTCCAACGAAGGGTCATGGACCCGAAACGTTGACTCATTTTCCCTTTCTCCATAGATGCTGCCTGACCTGCTGAGTGTTCCCAGCGATTTCTGTTTTTGTTTCAGACTTCCAGCATCTGCAGTATTTTGGGTCTTGTTTCCAGTAGTAGGAAATTAAAATTATTAATCTGTTCCCTTACGGCGAATAATAATAATAATAATAATAGTAATCCTTGCATTTGATATAGTGCTTTTCATGTCTTCTGGATGTCTCAAAATGCTGCACAGAACATACAGTAGAGCGAATTGATTGAAATGCAGCGTTTGTGGAACTTGTGAGCGAAACCTGGCAGCCAATTGGGCACAGCAGCGTCCCACAAACAGTAGTGGATTGAAATGACCAATTTTATTATCGTTCTTTTTTTTGAGGAATTATTATCGGGCATGTGGAAACTTGCCCAATATTTCGACCTGCCAGGAATCAAGCCCAGCTGTCTCGCTTGCGAGGTGAGTGCTCTAACCACTGAGCTACAGGACCAAGTACATTTTTCCATTCTAGACACAGGGAAATTTGCAAGCGGAGGTGGCATGTCGAACTCTAAGTCTGGTTTAGATTCTCTGTAAGCCTGGTGACTTACCATGTGTGACCGACATCTGACTGACCAATAAAGCGCTGAAATGGTTTAGGTTTTACAGTTGCCTATTGCCCAATCCTGCCACCTATTGGTAGATTGGTAAACTCCAGAAGGGACTGTTAACCAATTTCAGTGAAATCATTTACATGAATCAATTAATAGTCCTTGCTTTGATGTGCAGTTCCTCGTTTCAAGACGACGACGACGACAACAACAAAATTACATTTGTATAGCGCCTTTCACATACTTCGGGAGGATTTCTCAAAAGCACGCCACAGCTTTACTGCAAAATGCATTTTTTTTTGTAGGTGAACATCGCGGCCAATTTGCAACACAACAATATCCGACCAACAGGCTGGTGTGTGTGTCCTGTAATCGCACTTTGCAACCCTAAGCCTGCGTTTTCTTGTGGTACTGTTTTGGCGCACCTGAAAATATTGTTCTGTTTCAAACCCGTTTATAATGCGACACACCTCTGAGAGGTCCCCTTCTATGTATTTTCTAAAGACTGAAGAACTTCAGCTCGTCTAACACCACAACAAAATTACAGTTATAGAGCGTCTTTCAAGTCGGGAGGACATCCCATGCTGATAAGTCTCTCCACCTCACCCGCTCCCTTGCCCCCTTCAAGACCTGTCTTCAAACTCTGCTCATCAACTTTGCCTTCTGTCACCCTCTCTTACCCGTACCCTCCCCTCCAACCACTGTCTCAGGAGTGAATCCCCGAGCTATCTGGCACCTTGGGACGGTTTGTGCACTTGGGTGAGGACAGGACATGAACACGATCACATACAGACAAACAAGGGGCAGAGGAGAGAAAACAAGTGACAGCAACATTGTTCTCTTCTTCGGATGGTTTGGGGTAGGTGAGGCGGGGGGTGTGGGGGGTGAGGGGGATTGGAGGGGTCAAAACGCAGCAGAAATCATTTTCAAACGACAAAAATAGAAACTAAAGTTAAAAAGGTGGAACCCTTACCTTAGAGAAGATAGGCGGGCAGATGGGTCTGATTTTCCTGTTGGGATAAATTTAGTTGCATCTGAGCAATCGTGCATTATTTCTGCGATTGTGAATTTCATCAGAACTACAGTCACACTGTAGTCTGGGTGAATCTGTTATAGTATGCCGTTATGGGTGGCGTGGGTATAAGTTGGTGCTCTTATGCACTTCTCAGTGGTAAGGATGGATTGGATGCCCAAAAAAACGTTACTCTGATAGTGCCACTTTTCACATCCAATCAAAAGCACGGGCGAGTTAATAGTCCTTTTCTGTACAGTGGGACTTTAATATATTCCATAAAAGGGTGACCCCTTGAACTTTACAGTATCAGTGAAACCAACTGATTGCCAATTGCTACAGGTTCTCATACATTGCCTGGCAGCTCTGAGGGCTGAATTTAATCAGCACAGGAAGCGGTGAAAACCTTTGCAGAGCCCACAAACCATACACATCCACGATGAGATATTTTCTCACGCGCTCAAATTTCGACAAGCTCAGAACTGCCCGTGTCTCGCTGCCGAATGAAAATCAATGCTGGAATTAGATCAATGGCTAGAGCCACTCTAGAGACCTAGGTTCGATTCTCTCCAGGGCAAAATCTTGGGCAAGTTTCTTTACTCCACTCGCCTAATAATAATACCTCAAGAAAAAGACACAATAATAGATTGGTCACTTCAATTCATGACTGTTTGTGGGACACACTGCTGTGGGCAACTGGCTGCCACGTTTTGCCCATAAATTCACAGTCAATTCACTTTACAGAATATTCTGTGAGTAGCAATTTGTTTGGTGGCGGGAGTGGGGGGGAGGAGAGAAGTGGGGGTGAAGGGCGGGGAGGGTGGACGTGAATGTGAGTGGGAACAAGAAACCATCAGCACAAAACGTCATGTGGAACCCAGATGTATTTTGCTTCAGAAGAAAACACTTTCTGTTCCAGTGGCTCGAATTTCCTATTGAAATGAGTGAGTGAAATATGCATTCGGCATTGGAAGGGTTAACAACGGCACCGAATTGGGCGGCTGTTAATTCCACATTGGCTTTCTCCCTCGGACAGATAGACACAGCGCCCCCCGCAAGCAAACTCACTCCCAGTGCTGCTCACCGGCAATTTACACTTCCACACAGAGAGCAGCAGGGCGTCAGAGAGAGGGGTCAACACACACCTCAAAGAAGCTACACAACACCGACTATGGCGAGTCGGGAGGGAGGGGGGGTGAAGCCAACCACAAGGGGGAGAATAACAAGGCTAATATGAGGGGGCAAGGCAAGGCAGAGGGGCTGCAGGATGGAGTTCCAGAGAGAGCGATGGAGCGCAGTGGCTGCGGGCACTCCCAGCTGGCCTGATCAGACGGTTTGAGATCGGTGTGGAGTGGGATGGGGGTGGGGAGGAGGGGTGGCGTAGTAGATAGATGGGGTGGGGAGAGGCTGTTGGTAACTGCGCAGAAAAAGTCCAGCAAATCAGTTCTAATTGTAGCTGCAGTGTTCAAACCAGAATCACCAGACAGGAAGCTGTTTGAGGTATTTGCACCCACACCATCTGCAGATCAAACTGCGAGTGCTGGAGTGTAATGATGCACCCAGACTGGTTTCACTTCCCACAGTCGGTTCAGTGATACTAATACACTCGAAAGTACACCTTGGCTCCTTATTTGCATTGCATGGTTATTGAAAAGCACAATCCTCTCAACGACGGGCCAGCAGAGTGTCAGGAACACAATCATCTTAAAATAAAATTGAACCAAAACCGTTTGGTTTGGGATCAGGGTCAGCTTTCGCCCTCGTTTGAAAGAAAATCCGAGCAAACGACGTATTACTGGCAAGGTCTCGCAACGATTTCCTGCACTTTAACAGTCACTGTTGGTGATATCCTCCATTAATTAGCACCGGGAGAGATAGAGCTGTGGCTCAGTGGTTAGAGCACTCGCCTTACAACAACAACAACTTTGATTTATATAGCGCCCTCAACGCTGGACAGCGTCTCAGAGCGCTTCACAATAACAGATCACGGGGGCGAGCCAAAGGTGACCGAAGGCGCGGTCGAAGAGAAAGGCGTTAAGCCGAGAGACCTGTGTTCAAATCCAAGCAGGTCAGGGCGAAACCTTGGGCAAGTTTCCTTATTCCACACGCCTAATAATAATCCACCGAGAGGACAGAATGGACAGGTTGGTAGGCGTTTTGGAGGCACTTTGAACTCAGTCTAGGCTGACACCTCAACACTGTGCTGGGGTGCATAGTGGCCAAGGGAATATCCTTTCTGATGAGACATTAAACCAGGGTCCTGCCTGGGCCTGTTGAGGTGGAGGTCAAAGATTTTGTGGCGCTGTTCGAAAGCGAAGGGAAGTTTCTCTAAATGTGACACCCAACAATCGATCCCCAGGGTAAGAATTGTTCATTCGCTTGTGGAACATAACTTAGGCGGAGATTGGCGGCTGCGTTTACAACAACGACGACAACAACAACAACAACAACACAATTGCAGTTACAGAACGCCCTTTTAAGGGTTGAGGAATTATTATCCCCAGAAACTGATCTGCCAGTCGACTAAATAACCGAGTTCCTACTTATAGTAAAGAAACTCTCTTTCGGCGTAAGAATCGAACCGAGGTCCTCCATTTGTGAGGCGAGTGCTCTGAGCCAGCGCCTTGGGACATCCTCCCGCCTTGAAAGCAGCTCTACAAATGTAATGTTGTTGTTCACGTCGGGAGGACGTCCCACTGAACACCAGGGTTCGGGACCCGAGTACGGGGGAGGGACTGGGTAGGGTGGAGGGTAGGGAGAGAGGTAGGAGGGCGGCAGAAGGCACGATCGAAAAGGAGGGTCTTGAGACTGGCGTTGAAGGAGGCAAGGGAGAGAGCAAGGCGAAGGGACTATGGGATGGAGTTCCTGAGGCGTGGAGGCAGAGAGGCTGATAGCCTGGCCGCCCACGGTAGGGCAGGTCGGGCGGGAGTCATGGAGCAGGCCGGAGCCCGCTGAACGGTTTACCCACAAAATACACAGTCACTGCCCATTACGGTGAAGCGCTGCCTCAAACGCGAGGCTTATCAGTGACACTTTCAGTGAAACGTCAGCCAGGCCTCCCCATCTGTTAACAACTCACAGTGGAACACACAGCACGCGTTTATAGCCACCTCTGCTGAAGAGCCCGAATGGAGTTCACATTGTTTGCAAACACAAGAGGGAGCAGAAAAAACAGAGAGGACGTTTATCTACGAAAACCACCTGCCGATTCACGATTCGGACACTCTTGTCTTTCTTTTGCCCCCCCCCCCCCCCCCCCCATCCGACCCAAAAGCAAGAAGCACACAGAATGGGACCTGAAGTATGGAACCTCAGCCCCTATTGTAAAGAGCAGCTGTCGTTTCCTGACAAACACACCCTGAAGTCGTCAAAGTGGCAGGGCTAGTGATTTAAGGCGGATGGCGCTGTGAATTTGTTTTTTGTTCGCAAACGTATCAGCTGCCCCGCTGTGAGCTTGACTGTTTGAACGGCGCCCGGTCCATTCGTTGTAAATCACTGGGAGTGCAACAGGGTTGTTTTTTTTCGCAGCGCTCTGCAAAGCCCCCCCAAAGTGTTCCTTTCGCACTGAAATCTAGAGGCGAATCGCTCGTCCGCTCTCACCGAGGGTACCCAATGTCCGGCAGGGGCTCGGACGGCTAAGCGCTTGTTTGGTACGGTGTATTGTTTTTTTTTCTCTCTCCGGGGCTGAGCGAAGTTTGTCCACGAGAGCTCTCCCTGCCGACAGAGGGAAAACAAGGAAGCACTTCGTCTTTGCAAACATACACAAAGGCGAGGCAAGAAAACCATCTGTCTGCACTTCGATCCCACAGTCACTGTGAATGAGTCACAGGAAATTTGCCGGTTTTGTTGCCCGAAAAGCAAACCTCAATACTAAAGGAACAAGTACAATTATAACCCCCCCATCTCCCCCAACACACACAAACACACACAGACACATTCAACTGATTTGAGAAATACACTATCTGCATTCAGGTTTCAACACCATTGTTTGAATGAACGGAATGCATTTGCTCAAGGCACTGAATAGTCTAGAATCGGCAAACGAGACCTGGGTTAGATTCCTGACAGGGTGAAACATTGCACAAGTTTCCTTACGCCACACACCTCTGTTTACCTAGTGGTAAGAAGGAACCCAGTTGTTAGTCGATTGTCGGATCACTTTTCCGGGGATAATAATTCTTTTAAAAATGTTTAAAAATTGGTCACTCAATCCAAGACTGTTTGTGGGGCACTGCCGTGTGCAATTGGCGCCTGCGTTTTGCCCATAAGATATACAGTCAATTCACTTTTACGGTATATTCTGTGAAGCGCTTTGAGACGTCTCAAAGACATGATTAAGGCATTATATCAAACGCGAGGATTATTATTATTATTATTATTGTTGAGGCACACAGCACAGATGGACACAGTTTTGAGTCCCAATCTGTGCTGAGATCACCGATGCCCTCATCGGCTCTCGAGAAATAGGTAAGCGTTTTCCTGCCTGTGAAAAGTGGCACGTGTATGTATGTATGTGTGGGTGTTGGTTTGCAAACTATGGTCACCCCACTCAATGGTGAAATGACAGAAGCCTGAGGCCATGCTGTCAACCACTCTGCCCCAAAACTCTGGAACACTCTCCTTCAATCCTCCCGCCTTGCCCTCCTCTCACCCCCTTTTCAAGTCCCGCCTGAAAAGCTTCCTCTTCAACTGTGCTTACGGCCTCCGCCTCTCAAACCCGCACCCCCCTCCAGCTCGGAGTCACGCTCCGTCACAGGGCGCTTTACAATATAAGCTGCTATTGTTTATGTGTGGATAACAACCTCCCACTCATGGTAAGCAGGATAACACCTTCTTTCGTGGGTGTTTATGTTCACTAAGTAGCAGTGAAAGTTTGCGAACCAAGTTCTCTGACGATTTTGTTGGTTAATATAACATGGTTGTGGGGAGGAGGGGAAGGGTGTGAAAGATCTCTGCCCAGCATATTCAATGTGAATGTAAAACAAATGAATCACAAATGGACTTGAACAACCAGATTCAAGTCGAACTTACTGTACTGTGTCTGTTCCAACTTGAGTCAACCATTCTATTAATAATATTGATGCTTGACTCACCACAGTGTAAATGACTATTGTTCCATAGATAATCACAGCAGCTAATGAAACGACCGATCCATTCCTCTATGTTCTGAAGAAGGTTAGCCAGACAGACACTGTGAACAATCTCTGGTCTATTAAATAGAATCGGATCTTAATGCCATCACAACAGTCAAATTGGACTTTGCTTTAGTTTTCCGCAACAAAGGATGGCATCTCCGACAATATAGCTCTATCTCTCCCTGTCTCTCTCTCTCTCTCCGTACTGCACTAGTTCCTCAAGTCCTGGTGTTTAGTCGCGAAGCCACAAATACCTGAGCCAGGACAAAGTTTGCTGCAATCTCAGCCAAACCAACCCAGTTGTGATAAATCAAGCCCAGTTGCTTCATGTTGATAAAAAAAAAAGTGTGCTTCACGGCAAAATAATCGAGTAGAAATGTTGCCGAGCAAACAAAGCGGAGGCTCACTCACCCAGGAGAACTCATGCAAAGGTGAAACTGAACCCTTTTCACCCAAACCCCAGACAGACTGGCTCCCACAAATCAATCACTCACTCAAGAGTTCCCAGGTGCTCCTCTATGAGGGTTGCCCAGTATTATGTTTCCTTATTACTGTATCAAGTCCTGTACAGTATCAGTTTATATCCGAGATTGCATGCACGCAAAAGATGTAATTCGCGAGTGTCACGTCCAAACGCACGCATCGGGTTTGAGTTTGAAAGGAATTGCAATGTAACCTCCATCTAATAAGAGGGAGAATAATACTGTATTTTGCATTCATTTATGAGGCCGTAGCGGTGGCGGATTAGATTTGCAGTTGCTCGCTCCCCCCTCTCTCTCATTGCTGGGAGGTTGAAAGAAATTTTTTTTAAAAAAAAAAAACGTCAATGTTTCTGCTTAGTTCCAGTGCGAAGGTCCTCAGTCTCAGCAATGTGAGACTCTTGTGTTTTCCGAATGGATTTGAAATGAACTGGAATGAAATGAACTGCTGGGGCGGAGGGACGGGAGCTCTGATCTGCACTGCTGGAGGGACTGATACATTCCTCAGCCTTACTCAGCTTTGTCCACCCCCCCCCCCCCCCCCCCCCACAGGAATCAGGTCCACTCGGCTCCCCCTCAATTGCAGAGACACTGACAAGGCTTGTGGGGAAATGGAGCATACTCATAGAATTGTCATGGAAACCAAGTTGCCAGAGAACGAGGCAATGTACAGGCACAAGATTCTGTGGTTGTTGTTGGTTGACCGAGTGCTCTGAGACGCACGAAAGGCGTCCACATGGATGCGAACCGCCGTTCTTAATTACACAATCAAGGACATCGATTAGCACCAACGTGTGAATTTTGTTGGTGGATTGTGAACCCGGTTTGTGGATTAGACATTTTTGATTGCGCACAGCAGCGTGTTAACATTCAATGTTATTGAAATTCGCAATTGCCTGCCACGTTTTGCCCGCAAATTACACAGGCAGTTCACTCTACGGTACATTCTGTGAAACTCCTTGAGACGTCTCAATGATGTGATGAGGCGCTATATCTAATGCAAGGATCATTATTGTTATTATTATCATTCTTATTACGTGCCTTTGCTGTTGTGATTCATGCCAACAACCTACCATCTGCAGGATGGCAAGGAAATAAAAAAGCAAACTGGAGAGAACGAAAAGTTCTGGGTCTACGCATACAGCTCCTCTATTTTAGAAAGACAGGCCCACTCACCAGCTGATATTCCAACTGATATCCAAAATATTATTTGCAAACAGCATTAACAACAGCAAAGGTTGCCTAATAACTCTGGAGAACAATCCCTCAGGAACAAAAGCAATAACAAGTTGGTCACTTCAATCCACGACTGTTTGTGGGACACTGCTGCGCTCAATTGGCTGCCGCGTTTCACCCACGTACATACGGTCGATTAACTTTACAGTGTAATCCGTGAAGCACTTCGAGACGTCTAGAACACGTGAAAAATGCTGTCTCGAATGCAAGGATTATTTTCCAGCTGCGTTTATCTCATGGTGAAAATGCGCCAAATCGCTTGATAAATCGAACAAAAATGTTCCAAACTAAGCGCTTAAAATCCACTCTAAAATTCTTGACTGTGTGTTTTACAATGCTTGGTAGCCTGGAGTTACAGCTAACAGCTGAGAATGATTCACACATCAGCCGATTGAATCCTTGGATAAATTATAGGACCAGCGCAAGCTTCGGGAGCCTTTGAATTCGATTTGATTTTCCTTCTTTTATTGTTACGCTTCTCAACTCCATTTATTGTATTGTACGTGCCCAGTTTCACATACGTTGCCATAAATAGTGAGATGGCGCTCCGATAAAGAAAGAAAGATTTTCCTCGTACGGTGACTTGTCCTTAACCGAAAATGGTGAATGTTGAATCATGCAACAAGAAGAACAAAATTACATTTGTATAAACGCTTTTCATGTCGGGTGGCCGTCCCAAGGCGCTGGACACAGTCAGTGTTTTAGACACGAACTGGGGTCAGGATCAGAGGGGGGGTGGGGGGGGAGGATGGGGGGTGGTGGAGGGCAGGGAGGGGAAAGGTGGTGACTGATGGCTCCATTGAAGAGGAGGGTCCTGAGGCAGGAATTGAAGGAGGTTAGAGATGGAGCGAGGCGGAGGGACTACGGGATGGAATTCCAAGGGTGAGGGGCAGAGTGGCTGAAGGCAATGGTGGGACGAGTGGGTCGGGGACATGGAGGAGGCAGACTCTCGCTGGGAGGAGGGAGGGGTCAGGTTGGTAGGTGGGTGGGGGGGTTAGGAGGTCGCAGTGTGTAATTGCTGCCTTCAAAGCATGTGTAAGACTCTCCTCTTCAACCACACATTTGGGCACCTTTCTACCTTTACCCTCCCTGCCCTCCACACCTACCTCTCCCCCCCCCCCCCCCCCCCCCCCCCCACCCCATCCCCAACCTCACTGGTCCCAAACCTCGTCTCGATCCCAAATCCCTGACTGTCCAGCGCCTTGCGACTTCCTCCTGACGTGACAGGCGCTTTACAAATGTAATTTGTTGCTGCTGTTGTTGTTGTCGTTGTATGTTCAAAGCAAGCAGAAATCATTTGAATTTGATCACATTTGCCAACGTTGATCAGAAAAGGACTGTGTACAGGTTGCATCGCAAAATTATGTCACCCCGTGTTTCTTTCACGATAGCGCACCTACCAACAACAGAAACATGCGGAAGAATAATGATAATTGTATGTAGACGTACTGAATTGTATTCAGTTCAAATGTCTAACTGTATTTCAACATCCAGACGATCGGTGTGAGTGAGCGCCATCAGTTTCACGGCAGATAATGGCCTGTCACCATATTCATTGTGACGTCTTCTGTAACGTGGATGGAATGAGGATTGCTTGACTGATTCAGTTCCTCTGGGAGGGGGGGATTTTATAATAAGAATACTAATCCTTGGATTTGATACAGCACTTTTCACATCTTCTGGACGTCTCCAAGCGCTTCACAGAAAATACAGTCAAGTGAATTGACTGTACACTCGTGGGCGAAATCCTAAATCAATATAAAGTGATCACAAAGTGAAGGAAGCGCATTTTTAGGCAAATTTATAAAGGGCGATGAATTCAGAAGAATTGAATTCAACGTGTTTTGTACTTTAAAAGTCCAGCGATTGCGATGAATAAGAAAATATTACCGATGAGGCTAATTCATCTTTGTGTAAAGCTGGATTGAGAAGATTGAGAGCTGCCTAGGGCGTGAGGTTCAGGCAAGTGTTTAAAAAGCTGGAAAGTTTATATTTTTAACAAAGAACGCGTTAAATGGCAATTAATTAATTTGTCATCTGGTTCCTCCGCAAGAAAATGTTAACCTCATTCCTGGCATTTGTTCTATCAACAAAAACAAAGTTTTAGGTTACAGAACAACTGCTGCCTGTACTGGCAATTATTTGTGTTATTGCAAATGAAGAAAGATTCTTGGCAATCCATTGGCTGGACTTCTAGAAGCAATTTGAGCTCTTGCCAGGCATTAATGCCCCCCCCCTGGACCTCCTCCTCCACCCCCACCCCCCGACCTTCTCGTGACCATTTGGCTCGCTGTGATTAGCTGTGGAGATACAGTAAATATATCGAAGTGCTCGAGGTCTCGATGTGACAGGCCTGCGGTTTGCAGTCCACCCAAGCTGTGCGTGTCGACCTGGCTCAGCGGTAGCGCTCTAGACTCCGAGTCAGAAGGTTGTGGGTTCAAGCCCCACATCGGGACTCAGAAGCATATCGTGTGGGACGCTGCTGTGCGTAATCGGCTGCCGCATTTCTCCCACGAAATATACAGTATATTCGGTGAAGCACGTTTCAATGATGTGATAAGGCGCTCTAAAAAATGCAAGGATTATAATAATAATAATAATATTAATAGTCTTTGCGTTTGGTATAGCACTTTTCACATCTTCTAGAATGTACTGTAAAGTGAATTGACTGAATATTTGTGGGCGAAACACAGCAGCCAATTGCGTACAGCAGTGTCCCCACAAACAGTCGTGGATTCGCATGCCCAATTTGTTAAGTGTTTCTTTTCCTTGAGCGATTATTATCAGGCGTGCAAAAGTAAATAAACTTGCCTCAAGGCTGCGCCCTGACGTACCGGGAATTGAACCCAGGTCTCTCGCTCGTGTGGCGAGTGTGCTCTAACCACTGAGCTACAGGCACTTGCGATGTGATAATCCGGGATGCTACCCTTTTGCAAAATAATTGCAAGTTGTCGCTGTTGACTGCGGCGTCCAGTCATGGCAAACTCAGCGGCTTGGGACGTCCTCCTGACGAGAAAGGTGCTATATAATTGTAATTTTATTGTTGTTATTGTTCCAGTCTAATCTGGCGAGTCTGTGACCATCATCGCTGTCGGAGACCGCACACAGAAAAATCCCCAGAGAGAAAGAGAGAGAATTGTGCAGGAGAGAGGCAAACGCTGTAACTTTCCAAACTCACTCTCTTGAGATTCCTTCACAAACCCCCAGCACCACTTCCTATGCTCACACTCACATACTCACCCACCCACCCACCCAAAGTGTGGTTACACTTTTGCACCCAAAATAATCTGCCTTGATATCATTCTTTCTTGAAGAATGAATTGAAGAGAGTCTGCTTGAAAAGGGATCGGGGAGGGGAAGCAACTTTACCCCCAGGGGAACTTAAGTGCTGCTTGAAGGAACCCATTCGATCAATGAGTTTCTGCTCTTTGTGGAACAAAGGACTTTTTTTTGGCACAGACAGGGAGAGAGAGAGAGAGAGACCATTTTGCAGCTAGTGTTTCAATCAAACGATTCTTTCTGGTACTGTTGCAGAGGACTTGGGACTGAATAGTTACGGCAGTTTTGCTTTGGGTTTGGCTTTGTGTTTTTTTTAAGCGTGACTTCAATCACAGAACATGACTAGCAGAACATATTGCTAACACTCTCCACCCCCTCCCTCCCTCCCTCTCTCTCTCAGCCAGCCCTCTGTTCAGACATGGCACATCCCAAAGACAGATGTCCTTAGTAACACAGCAGTTGGGATGTAGCAGATGAACAACTGGGTGGTAGAGAATGCCTTCACTCAGTGATGTGAGTCTGGAGCTCTTGCAAAGTTCCAGGAGTTTGCAGCAAAACTTCATTTCAACCGATTTCACACATACATCAGGTAAGTGTTGTTCCTGCTATGGATTTCCACTGTAAGGTACACTTTTTTTTGTTCAAAAAAGAAACCAGATGTGTTTCTGAGTCTCTCTCTTTCTCTCTCCCACACTTTCTCTCTCTCTCTCGCTTTATTTTTACTTTGAAAGTCTGAAAGCAGCGGATTGCCGCGCGGTGTTTGTTTTGTCGAGACATCTGGCTTGGGACTGGAGCTTTTCACAAGTTACGAATACCCTCGCGGAGGACGTTTTCCACGTGTTTGTTTGTCAACAGATGTGCGGGGCCAATTATTCGGCATTTCTGCACGGCTCTGAAAAATAAATCCCAGATTGGAGATTAACACTTAAGACTGTTTTAAGGTTTTGCTCTTAAGCACAATAGGCTTTTGTCCCTTCTCGGCGACTGTTTGTTTGCGAGGGGTGATATTCGGCTTGGCTGAAATCTTAATGCAACCGAAAAATATCAGCAGACCTGACCGGATGAAATAGCCTGAAAGCATATCACGTGAATGGCTTACATATAATACTCGAGCCTCAATGTATGGCAAACCCCATTGAATTCACTGTAAGGATGCTTTTAAGAACCAATGAGGCACTGCCAGCAGTTTTGCTAACAGGAGCCTTTCTTAAGACGAGGGTGGATATTGGCATTTTATAAACCCTCATCCCGAGGAAAATCTCAGCCTCTTCGATGACTGTCCCATGCCCTGGCTCATGATTTTAATCCAGAGCCAAATATGATTGCTGGTGCTTTATTCTGCTGTGCACAATTAGCTGCCGCATTTCGCTCACAAAATGTACGGTCAATTCACTTTATAGTATATTCTATGAAGCGCTTTGAGTCATCTCGAAGACGTGATAAAGTGCAATCTCAAATGTAAGGATTATTATTATTACGTTGGTTCTCAAAAGTACAATTTGGCTATGAAATCAATGCTGTTAGAATCAGTCATCCTGAGTAACTTGTTTTCTTACTGTCTGTTTTCTTTCTTTACGTCTTCCTAGATGTATTTCTAAGATAAAAGATTTGAATTGTTTTCCTCGCAGCTAACTTTTATGTTCATGAACATTTTAATGCAAGTGGTGATGACAACAGTCATAATACTACTAATAATAATATTAATCCTTACATTTGATATAGTGCCTCATCACGGTGTTGAGAAGTCTCAAAGTGCTTCGCAGAATAAACTGAAAACTGAAGTGACTGTATATCTTATGGGCGAAATGCAATATACAGACAATGTCCTCTACAATAACAACAATATACAGACAAGGTCCTATCAAGCATTTTGAGGTGGTTACAAGGTGTTCAGCGATGTCCAAATGTGCCAACTACCGGCTTTGATCTCGGTCAGGGTGGGGTGAGGAGAGAGGGTGGGCAGGAACAAGACATTAACACAAATTAATAGTCTTCTATATTCTGTGAAGCACTTTGAGACGTCTCACCACTGTGATAAGGCGCTATATCAAATGTAAAGATTACCATTATTACTCAATGGAAGCACACACAAATGTTTTCTTGATTTAAGTACAAGCTTGTGATTGTTTTGTTCATTCCGATTTCCCTTGTGCACATGTGGCCTACATTTCATGGAGTTATAAAAAATGTAGGACACAGGCTTTTTTTGTTTTGCGCATAATTAATAGTAATTATTTTGTTATTAATGATGAGAATTATATTTGCATTTTTTAGACGTCAAGAACTCATGAAAGCGCTGCATTAAATGCAAGGATTGTTATTATTATTATTGTTATATAATGCCTATATTGTCAACGCGTCTCAAAGCACTTCTCAGAGAATTTCTGTGAAAGGCAGTGTCTGTGTACGTACGTGTGGAAACCACTTTTGCACACAATGATGACCGACCGATAAACAGCTAAAATGTAAACAATTTGATCTGGAGCATGTGGGAATCGAGCTGCCTATATTTCTCCCTGTCTCCCTGGTTCGGACAGGGATATAACAATATTCCTTGCATTTGATATCGCGCCTTATCACGTTTTCGAGACGTCGCAAAGCATGTCACAAACAGCCATGAGTGACCAAATTATTTTTTTTGCTGTTGTTTTCTTGATGGGGCTTGAGATGTTGGAACGCAACTAATAATAATAATCCTTGCATTTGATA
The DNA here is from genome assembly GCA_035084275.1 of Hydrolagus colliei. NCBI lineage: Eukaryota > Metazoa > Chordata > Chondrichthyes > Chimaeriformes > Chimaeridae > Hydrolagus > Hydrolagus colliei. The sequence goes on along the minus strand of CM068762.1, from coordinate 8,267,456 downwards.
TAGCGCTTTTCGCATAATTTGTGCGTCTCACAGAATATACTGTAAAGTGAATTGACTATATTTGTAGGCGAAACGCAGCAGCCGATTGCGCACAGCAGTGTCCCACAAATAATGGCCAAGTTGCTACTTTTTGGGGGTGAGATTATTATTAGGCGTGTGAAGTTAGGTTTTACTCTGCCTGGAATTGAACCCAGGTTTCTCGCTTGTAAGGCGAGTGCTCTAACCATCGAGCTACAGGACTCCATAAAGCTATTTAAATACAGTAAAAGCTCGTTTATCTGGCACCTTCGGGACCTGGCCAATGCCAGTTAAAGCATGTGCCAGATATTCAGCCGGAAACACACACACAAAAAAAGATACATTGTGCCGGATAAATTCCGGTTAATCGAATGGGGACTTTTCTTTGAGGTGCCGGTTATACGGAAGTTACGGTTGATCGGGTCACAGATAAACGGACTTTTACTGTAATATCTAAATCGAATGGTTGGGAGGAAGTAGTAACACAAGTGAATTCTACTGTTTGCATTGTTGACCTGAGGTCATTGCGCTTGAAACACTCACAAATCTCATTTGCAGTGGCTGATGTATATTAATATTTTAGCCACGGCACATCACTTGACCAGGAAAATGGTGGAGTTCAGACATGGATGCAGTTCTGGCCTCTTCGCCGTGAATTCTCAATACTCCCCCCCCCCCCCAACCCCCCCCCCCCCCCCCCACCACTACCTCCTCACCACCACCCCTCAAGAGCTAACATTCTGACAACTTCATTAGTTTGAGAAAAAATTCCATGGATAGTGATGTAATTACAGAATAATAACGTCACTTGACCACAGTCAAGGAACCACTTTGCAGCTAGTTAGAGGTTTCCCCCCCACTTTACTGCACCAGCCATTGCGTTCCCTGACATATTTTGATGGGTTTTACTACAATAATAAACTAATAATAAAATTCCTTGCATTTGATATGGTGCCTTATCAAATCTTCTACACGTCCCAAAGCTCTTCACAGAATATACTGTACTGTAAAGTGAATCAACTGTATATTTGTGGGTGAAACGCGGCAGTCAATTGCACACAGCAGTGTCCCACAGACAGTCATGGATTGAACTGAGCAGTTTATTATTTTTCGAGGGATTATCGTCAGGGGTATGGAATAAGGTTTTGCCCTGCCTGGAATCAAACGCAAGTCTCTCACTTGCGAGTGCTCTAACCACTGAGCTACAGGTCTCCACAAATATAATTAGCAAATATATAAATTATAAATAACTCTTCCTTTTGTCACAGCGCCTTCCATGCCAGGCAGACGTCTCAAAGTGCTTCTCAGGATTCACTGCGAAGTGTGGTGACCGTGTATTTTGTAGGCGAGACTTGTGGCAGGCGATTTGCTCACAACAACGTCCCGTGAACCAGCCGTGAAGTGAATGAACAATTGGGAAATATTGCTTGATCCTTGAAACAGCGCAACCTATTTTTAGAGAAATGTTGCAGTTTGTGCGGCAATCCAGCGTTTTCAGAAGTCAGGTTTAATTGTTTTGGGGGGGGTGAGAAATAAAACAATCCAGAGTTTCGGTATTTGACTTGGAAGCGGATTCAACAGCAGCAACAGCAACAACTTGCATTTACATAGCGCTTTGGTGTGCAGTGGCTGAAAGCATGGCCACCGATGGTGGAGAGGAGGGGGTGGCGGATGAGCAGGAGGCTCTCTCTATAAATGGTATCTAAACGGGGGGAGGGGTGGGGTGAGACTTTATCACAAACAGGTTAAGTTGTGAGTATGTTGCCGTAGAGAAATAAAATGTAACGTATCACCTCGGTTGTTGGACAAAGAGACTATGTGTTCAGGATACACACACAGAGATACAGATTCTGTGCCATTATCTGAAGGCTTAGCCATTTATGGTCTATTTGACCTTCTGAGATAAATGTGAATTTTCAACAAAGTTGTTATTGTGCCTTTATTCCCGTATTTGTTTTATTTTGATAAAACTCGAGCTGGGGAGATTAGTTGTCCGGGTTCTGCTCGGAACACAATGTCAAATAAACTGAAAGATTAAGACTCGCTAAAGACAGCGAGCGTGTAAGACACCGATTAACCCCATCCCACATTCTCCTCTGTAAAGTGAACACACTAATGGGTATCTTATTTCAGACGTCACAAAGTCATTGCAACAACAGCAATAAGAACTTGCACTTATATAGCACCCTCCGCGCAGGGTAGCATCTTAGAGCTTTTAAAGGACGGGACAAAGTAACGCTTAACGATGCACAATATTCACTAAAATAAACGAAATGAAACTGCAAAGTGATTGTTTGGCTTACCTGGTGCCTGTGTGAGGCACAGGGTGGGTATCACTGCACCTTATATACTTTATTTGTGATTTTGAATCATTCAATGTTTGTTCAGGTTTTATTTCGAATTTGTTACAGGCTTCGTTTAATAATCGGACATGTTGGGGGGAGGTGGGGGGGAGGGAATGACTTAAAAATAACATCAATGACAAAGCGGTGGTACTGTAGTCGCTCAGCAATTGGAAACCATGGGAATGCAGGCAGTTGGAATGCGATGAAAGTTAATCTGATTCCAACTCTTTTGTGCGCGTGACTCTTTTGGTTCTTAATCCCCACAATCAGTTTTCATTTGCTATTAAATCCTTCATTCATACTCAATGCTACCGTGCAGGGGGATTGAAAACTATGGAGGCCCATTAGAGCTTCGGGTCGCTCCCCCTGTGTGAGCGGGAGATTTGTAAATGCAAGTTGTTGTTGTTGTTGTTGTTGTACGAAGTGCCATCATGGGAGGAGAGTGTGAGATCAAGTGGACGAAAAGCCTTCTTCATCCGAACCTGTCTTGTGTTCCCAGTAGATGGACGATGCACTTACCCTCACATCTCTGCCTTGGAGAGCAGCCTGGACTTCAGCAGCTTTCCAGCAAGTCCCCGATGCTGCCTCTGCGGAGACCGAGAGGAGGGTATAATAATAATAATAATAATAATTTTAATAATCCCTCAAAAAAACACAATAATAAAATTGGTCATTTCAGTCCACGACTGTTTGTGGGACACTGCTGTGCGTGATTGGCTGCTGCGTTTCGCCCACAAATATATACAGTCAATTCACTTTAGATTACACTTAGTCCTTGCTTAACGTCACATTTGTGTTTTTGAAAACGCAAGAATACCGCACGTTCAGCGTCTATGTACGCCTACGCTACCCAAAGTAGTTCGTTTTCACCCATGCAAACGATGTAATAGCGAACGTTGCGGCGTTAACTTAATATATGTTCCCCTATGTAACGTAATAACGAGACAACGTTAAGCGAGGTGTATCTGTATATCCTGTGAAGCGCTTTGAGACATCTCGAAGACGTGAAAAGCACAATGTCAAATGCAAGGATTATCATTATTGTATTATCGATAGCGGTGTTTGCGTAGTGCTCGACACATTCTACACAGGCCGATGAACCTTGGTGATGCATGGTCGGCCTGTGGAGATATTCCCAACACATCTAGGAAGGTCCGGCAATCCGGACTGAAATCAGTGCATTCATAATGGCAGCTGTTCGTGGAATCCATCCTACACAGCAATAGATCAAATTTCTCCCATAAAATACAGTCAATCCACTTTACAGTATACTCTGTGTGGAGCGCTTTCCTGCGACAGGGCGGTTTAGCAAATGCAAGGATTTTTCTTCTTATTATTAAATTCTGCAGCTCTGTCAATGCAGGATACGATATTATACAACAACAAATGCAGCTACAGACTTATCAAACACTCGGCAGAGTTTCCTGTTCTTTACGATAGAGGAATGAGTGGTTGGGCTTGAGTTCGGTATGCTGTGTGGTTCCATTAATGTCCATAACTTGCAGTTAATTAGCTTTGGGGTTTGGGAAGCAATTTGACAAGCGATTCAGCTCACTTGGAGCTTTTATTAGTTGGCTCCCTCAGGAGATTGGATGGTTTGGAAAGAGTCCACGATGAGGCAAATTACACATGGAACCTAGGGATGAATGGCCCTTTCTTGTTCTGCACTTGAAATGTTCTTATGACCTGAACAAAATCGAAAGCCAAGTGTCTTTGTTCGTAAATCTGGCATCTAATAGCGTTTAATAAACGGGGTAAAGCTTATGTAGGAGGGTTTTCCCAGCCTACAGTACAGTACAGCACGTCGTGGTCTAAGAGATGATAATCATAAACTGTTCCCCTGTTGCTGCCACAGTTTATGATGCTACATAAACCCTTCGACGTATTAAGCTTTAAGCGCTTAAAAGTTATATCCGAGAGAGACACATTGTAATACCAAGGGACACATATGCATTTCCTCAATAAGAGCGGCAGGAAACGTGCAGAGATTTACAGCGACTTAACCTCACGGTAACATGAACACATTGAAGTAGCAGAGATTGCAGTCACGGAGAGACGCAGCGCATGAATTGCTTCATGAATCACAGTTAACTCAAAGTTGACCTGTTTTTGCTTAGAATTTGCTCGGGCGCTGCTCTGCACTAGATAGTTTATACTGGGGATCTATTTTGAGATCTAAAACTCCTTAACAGGGAATTCCTTAATAAGGAATTTTAATGGGATTCCTAATTAAGGAACCTGGGTTACACAAATGGGGTAGTTCTTCTGGTAGCCAACCCTCAGGAACTCTACCCTGACTCAACTTGCTTCAGTAGCAAAGGTCTTGTGTGTCTGTGGGAATTATTAACAGTAATAATCATCATCATCATCCTTGCATTTTCTAAATCACCTTGAATAAGTCAAAAGTGCCTCATAGGATTTTACTGCAAAGGGTAGTGACTGTGTATTTTTGCAAGTAAATACGGCAGCCAGTCTGGACACTAGCGGCCCCACAAACCTCACGGTAACATGAACACATTGGTAGTGTGAATGATCAGTTTTATCTGGGGAATGTTAACCAGGACACCAAGGGAGGAACTCCCTTCTCTCTGAACGGTGGCATCGAATCATTTACGTCCTCTTCAACAGACAGACCCAGGAGGGACCTCAGTCTTAATGGCCCAACCGTTGGAATTTTAACAGGTTTCTCAGGAAACCTGTTGCCAGACATTGCAAACGAGATCCCAAAGTTTCCTACAGTTACACTCGCCTCTTCCAGACACTTCTTTTCCCTGCAAGAAATTTATTTCCTGGTTCCTCGTTCCATTAACTTTTTTGTGCCATTCATTTCTTTCCCAGCAGACCTGTCCATGATGACTAAAACCCACAAAGTCATGCAGAAAACAAGCTATTTTATTATTCACTGCTCAGGGAGCCATGCAATGCAAATGTGATTACAGAATGATGACTACATTATGGCTGAATTTGCCTCGGTGACTATACATGGTGGAATGGGGTTATTCCCGCCAGTGTGTTTGAAAGGTTACCGCACAAATCAATCCAGTTACAATAGCTGTTTTGATGTATTTGACTCTCATTGATAGCTGCTGGTTGAAGCACTATTACCCAGACATTCCTCTGCAGGTTGTACGGGCAGTCAATCTGTGCATTTAATGATTGATTTTACACTGTTTTAAGTTGACTTCTTAGACCAACGCTCTTTCGGCAACGCTGTGAATAGGAAGAGATCTAAAATTATCTACAAGGAGACAGCAGGAAGTCGAGTCCAGCAGCTTGTTCGGGGCATGGTTTGAACAAGGAAAATTCCGCACTCACTCCCTTGAATGCCATTTCAATGCACAGTTGGAGACCAGCCTGACTGAAGGAAAGGACTCCTGACTACATTTAAAAGGAAATTTATCAATGGATTGTGCGTGCATGTGAAGGGAGCGTTGTCTATGGTAGGATGGATGGAAGGAAGGAAGGAGGGAGGCCAGGTTTCAGTAGAATAGTGGTGGAGGAATATTGTGAATTCTGGCTCGATTGGGATGTAAAATGCGAGTTGGGCTATATTTCAACACATATGTGTGCTCTTAATTATACAATTAACCAGCGAAAGTGGTTGCACCATCATTTGCAATGCTTCTGAATGATGGTGAACAAGACAGCTAACAATACATGCACCTGTTGCAATATGGTTCTCAAATGGTTTGTGTGTTATTAGTCAAATCTGCATTTTAGACTCTCATCAGCTTTTGAGGTTTTGAAGGAGAGAGTCTGTTCTGGTTAAACACTTTCTCCCCACTATCGAGATGTTGCTATCGCCTGCCACAAAAAGGGAGGAAAGATCTTCAGAGAGTATCGTGTGAGCACAAAATGCAAATGAGTAACTGGAGGCATCGGTTCCTCGCTGCCGATGTTTCGGGGAAAGTTCAGTTCCTGGAAAACCACATTCTGTAAATGGCACTTCAGTGTTGCTGTTTTGATATTTGTAGATGGAACAAAACCCGCTGTTTTCGTTTAAATTGTACCTTTTGAAATGCGTGTCTTGCAACCAGCCACACATCTGTGTTCTTTTGTTTGCTAACCAGGTAGGGGGGTGCGCGTGTTGTGTTATTTATTGATCGGCTCCTCCGTCAGTAGATCCACTGCATTTTAGAGTTAATCTGTGAAACTGCCCCCAGTTCAGTTTTGGTTCGTTTTCTCTCAGTCACATTTCAACCTTCGGTGAAATCGCCGAATGTCTTACTGGCTCCGTCTTTCCAACAGTGCGCAATTGACTACCGCGTTTCGCCCACAAAATATACAGTCAATTCACTTTACAGAACTGCTACAGTTCTGTGAAGCAATTAGAGACATCTAGAGACAATAATTAGCCTTTGTATTTACTGAATATACTGTGTGACTCAGTTGTCATTTTTCTCAGCATATTTCCAGAAGATAATTGAGCCAACTCAGATAACAGCATCTCGTAGCTAAGGGTATTTTCACAACAACAGTGTCCTTGTAACGGGAGGGAGTTGGGGAGTGCTTGTGTTATTGATTGGCTTCTACATCAGGGAAGTACTGAACTAAAAGTCTTGCAGCTCAGTAGTTAGAGCACTCGCCTTACAAGCGAGAGACCTGGGTTCAATTCCAGGCAGGTCAGGGCGAAGTAAGTTTCCTTACTCCACAAGCCTAATAATCCCCACCCTCAAAGTGAGGAGTCCCAACATAATAATGAAAACCTGTTTTTAAATCCTCTAAGTCAAGTTATTTTGTCTATTTAGATTTCTCTTTCAGCCCCCTTTCAGTAAATTCAACTGAAATAATAATAATACTACTACTATTTCTAATAATAATCCTTGCATTTAGCATAGGGGCTTATCACATCTTCAACATCTCTCAAAGTGCTTCACAGAATACTCGGTAAGATGAATTGGCTGTATTTTGTGGGAGAAAGGATTTGATGTCTGGTTATGTCAAGTCATATTTCACTGAACAACTGATAATGTAATAATAAAAATATTCCTTGCATTTGATCGAGCCTCTTTCACGTCCAAATGACATCTCTTAGCACTTCTCAGGATTTCCTGCAAAGTGTGGTGACTGTACATATTGTCGGTGAATCCAGCAGCCAATTTGGACACAGCCATTATAACCCCACAAGCAGCCAAGAAGTGAATTAACAATTTTATCTGGTGGTTTGTTAGTCAGGACGTTGGGATAATGGTTCAAGTGGTTGGTTGAGGACAGCAAAATTGGTATCCTAAATCAATGATCAAAAAATCAATGCAAATCTTTTGTTGCCTGGGCTTCAATCAGTCCATTGTTTCAGTAACCATTCCTTAGTTAGACCTCTCCACTCCAGCAAATCTAATTATAACACACAGAACTGTCTGCATGACAAAGGCCAAGGCCCTGCACATAGGAGGCAAAGGGAAACCAGACAGTGAGTCACACTGGACAATGTCCCAATAGTCGGTTCAAGAGATGGATTGGCAGAGGTCTGAGTTCAGGTCAACTGTCTTATCTCATCGACAGACAATGATGTATTGCAGGGGCAAGGAGTGGGAGGCTGTAGAGGTTGTTGTTGAGGAGAGGGGCCTGCAATGGGAGGGAACAAAATATATAATGGGACTCGAATAATAAAATACCTGTTTTTATTATTCATATTTTGCCCACAAGATTCATAGTCAATTCACTTCACAGTTCGTTCTGTGAAGCGCTTCGAGATGTCGCGAAGACATGATAATGCGCTATGTCAAATGCGAGGTTTACTTTTCTTATTATTTAGAAAATGTGACCAATTCAATAAATTCAAGCATTGAATACAATGCAGAATACGATGGTACCTGAAGAACAAGATTATTGTATAATAATAATTATTACACTGCAGTATTAATAATAATCCTTGCATTTGGTATAGCACTTTTTATGTCTTCTAGACGTCTCAAAACGCTTCACAGAATATACTGTAAAGTGAATTGAGTGTATATATGTGGGCGAAATGTGGCAGCCAAATGCGCACAGCAGTGTCCCACAAACAGTTGTGGATAGAAATGAAAGATTTTTTTTCATGAGGGATTATTATCAGGCAAGTAAGGAAACTTGCCCAAGATTTCACCCTGCCTGGAATTGAACTCAGGTCTCTTGCATGCGAGGCGAATGCTGTAATCACTGAGCTGCAGGAGTCCACGATAAACGATAACAATAAAATTGTTTAGTGCTTTGAATTAGTTTCAGAGTTACACTAGAATCTTCAAATTTATTTTTGGGGGCCTGTTTAAAATTGGCTTTCGAGTTAAGACTGAATTTAATCCTGTTTTCTTAGTTTTATTTTCCAAAGCCCAACCTCAGGCTTTGGATGCAACCTGAAATAATTGAGGTGGAGTTAGTTGGGTGACAGCCTGGTTCAGTTGGTAGTGTGGAGAGACCTGGGTTCAATTACAGGCAGGGCGAAAACTTGGACAAGTTTCCTTACTCCACACCCCTAATAATAATCCCTCCCAAAAAAAACAATAATAATTTGGTCACTCAATTCAAGACTGTTCGTGGGAGACTACTGTGCGCAAATGGCTGCCACGTTTCACCCACAAATATACAGCTCACTTTACGATATATTCTGTGAAGTGCTTTGAGATGTCTAGAAGACGTAAACAGTGCTATATCAAACATAAGTATTATTATTAGAAATTGTTCACTGCAAAATCATGAGGGTGTTGATTCAAGCCTCCTTATTGGGATTGTTTACACTGGTAGTCTAGACTGACACTACAAATGCAGTGTTAGGAAAACATTGCATTGCGAGAGGTGTTGTTCTTTGGATGAGACATTAAATCTTCAAACTGTCTGCTTGTTCAGATGGACTCCAAAAGGTCCCGTGCCACCATTCACAAAGAGAAGGGAGTTTCTCCCGATCTCCCAGCCATCCCTTAGGTCAAATTAGTCACTCACCTCACGGCTGTTTGTAGGACATTGTCTTGTGCGCAAATCGACAGCTGCTGTGTCCACCGCTCTAACTGTCCCAACCATTGGCGGCCGGGCTTTCAGCCTCTCTGCTCCCACACTGTGGAACTCCATCTCGCAGCCTATTCTGCCTCGCTTCCTCACTTTCCTCCTTCAAGGCCGGTCTCAAGACCTTCTTCTTTGACCGTGCCTTCGGCTGCCCCACCAACTCTTCCCCCTCTCCCACTCTCCTTCCCCTACCCCGACCCTCCCCCCCCCCCCCCCACCCCCCCGGGTCCCGACCTGACTGTTCAGCGCTTTGGAACGTGCTCCCGATGTGAAAGGCACTATAAAAATGTAATTTTGTTGTTGTTTTTGTTGGCCAACAAAATACACAGTCACTACACTTTACAGTAAATCTCATCAAGCGCTTCGAGTTGTCCTCCTGACATAAAAGGCAGTATAACAAATCTAAGGATATCTATAGTTATTATTGGGAGCATATTTAGCACTAAGCAAATACACGGTCCATATCTCATGATCGTATCTGCCTAAAAATTAGTTTTTTGAAAAAAAACTACCTCTCGCCAGCTGTGGCCTCGCATCACCCTTTTACCCATTCGCAGCATTTCCCACCCAATTTACTGAGGGCTAAAGACAAAGCAATTTTTTTCTAAAAAAAAGTCCAGGAACATTCCCTTTTCCTGAAATTCCTCACTGCTTCTGTGTAACGATAGCTTTTGAAGCCTTGATGTGGCAGTGAGAAGACAAAACATGTTTTCAAGTCAGCAGGGACACAGTACAAGCTGAAAATCTGTTCCCATGCAGTAGGTTTTAGTAAGCAGTGCATCGGTTGGTTAGCCTTCAGCAGAAATGTCTGCAGCCACCTTAAATAAAAATTGCGTAAGACTTTCTGGTGGGTTGGTTTGAGTGAGAGAAGCATTATTACTGTGCCGTGTGGAATGCATTGGCACACCACATTGTAGAGAACCAACTGGGTGGGTCACACCTTTAAATTATACTTGTTAATTGAAAAAAAGACAAATAACCTAGTTTAGAAGGATTTGCAAGACGGACTGCACTCTTCCACTATTTACTGCAGCTCGTGACAGAAGGGGCAAGAGGGCAAAATATTTGTTGGCTGTGTTCCAGGAGTGTTGTTTCATTTTATCCTGAAGTTTTACTTGAATCGATCTGGAGTTGAGAAGGCGTTGTTTAAGCTTTGCTCCTCCCTCAGACACAAGTTGCAACAGGTATGTGATTTTCAAGACAGTACGTAAGAGGCGGTGAATAGGAACTCAGCTGTTTATTTGCCCAGGGATTACTCTTGAGAAAAGAAGCTTTTAATTTTCTCCCCTTTAGCTCCTTGGATAACTTTATTTGGTGAATCTAGGCCTGCGATTAAAGACTTGATTATACAAACAGGTAAGAACATTTAGTTATGAAGTACACATATGTAACAGACTGTTTGACCTCAAAGGCACACCTTAAGAGTGTATTTTTACCATTTCAAATAATTGATTCGAACATTGCTTTCTGTTGGTAAAATAGGCATAGATATTTTAAGGCATGGGTAGTTACCCTGTATTTAATCTTGCTGTTGCATTTACATTCAATACAGCATTTTATCACATAATAATAATTCTTGCATTTGATGTAGCGCTTTTCACATCTTCTAGATGTCTCAAAGCGCTTCACAGAATATACTCTAAAGTGAATTGACTACATATTGGTGGGTGAAATGGGGTAGTCAATTGCGCACAGCAGTGTCCCACAAACAGTCATGGATTGAAATGACCTAATGATTATTGTTTTTTTGGAGGGATTATTATTAGACGTGTGGAGTAAGGAAACTCGCCTAAGGTTTCACCCTACATCATTGAGGCATCTCAAAACGCTTTACAGGATATACTGTACATTGGATTGACTGTGTGTTTCGCTGGCGAAACTTGGTTTTTGTGTTGGAAACAGTAATAAAGTTACCGTAAGAGTGGTTTATGGGAAAAGTGAGTTAAGCTGAGTTATGCTTGAGGGTAAAGGGAGAATTTGGTGAGTACTGTATTTGGAAACAGTTGACTGTTTGAATTGCCTTTTGTCAATTGAAGGCAATTGAAAGGAACAATTTGTTCATAGGCATATCTGTGCTGCTCAGTGCTGGATATTTCCAGTTCAAGTCAAACTGAACAAAACGCACCCCCTCCCCCACCCAAAAAAAATCAATAGTACAGTAATTACCGCAATTGACAGTTTGACACATAATTGCAATTGTAGCTTCATTTTCATTTATCGTTCATGCTTTCAATTTGGGCTGTCGCAAACTGTGACTTGCGTTTGCTCGAAAACTTTCAGGTTTTAACAAGAGACACCGCTACCTGTTTAAAACTGTTACTTTTAATGTGAATAATCCTTGCATTTGAGAATTACCGATGTGATCAAGTTGAATCAGTTTCGATGACAGATTTGCGTTAACTTTGCTCAGTCGGCAGGGAATGGACAGTGTGAACAAATTGCTTGTTTGACCATCAAGGAAACGGATCGATGAATGGTCAGACTTTTTCGACTGTTGGGTATCAGCGTCTTGTGAATGTATTGTAAACGTAAAAGAATGTCTCAAAGCACTTGAATTATAAATGCTGTGTCATCATTGTGACCAAGCAGGGAAATAAGAGATTGAAAGATGTCGATTGTGTTTTTTTATATTGAGGGGAGGTTTTTGAAGGTGGAAAGAGAGAGAGAGAGAGAGAGGTAGAGAGAGGTAGAAAGACAAAAGAGTTTCGTGAAGAAAAGTGGATGTTATTGATAGACCGTTCCCACCCTCATAAGAGCAGTGAATTGGATACCATGATCAGAATGGCTGTAATTATTCTGGTGGACAGAACACCATGCCCAGTTCAAGCAGACCTTAAGAGATAAAAATCAATTAACGTGTAACAGGGAGGCAGCTAGATACTGGGGATGTACAGGTATTAAGGGTTAGACAAAGGCAGGGATTAAAAGATCTGATATGACCAATGAAACTCACAGAACAGGCTCAAAGCATTGAATTGCCAGCCTCCTCAATGCTCCTAATTCTTTGAAGAAATACCCAATTAAGTACATTAATTAAATTAGCGCAATTTAAATCCGTACGGTTTGGGCAATTCACTGAGACGCTCCCTGTTTATTGTGTTTTTTTTAATTATTGGAATTTTTTTTATTTGCAATTCAATTTCAGTGTGTCCACCCCACTAAAAAATGATTCATTTTAATCCTCGTCCATACTAGCAAACCAGATACTCCAAAACGTGAGTTGGGAGGGTTGAAGGCATTACTTAGACATTTTTTCGAAGTTAATCACTGCGGTATTAGCTCCTGAACCTACAGGTTTTTCTGTATTTTAAAGACGCGCCATAAATCATAGGGTGAGCAAGAGCAGAAAATAAATTAGGTGGCTTTCAAATTCGAAGCTGATGCTGTGGCCAGCCAACCCCTCAGACATTAGAAAATAAATAATCCCTGCATGTGATGTAGCCTCTTTTTCTTCAGTAGGACAATAAAAATACAAACAAGCACTGAAATAAAAGCGTTTTGGGGGATTTCCTGTAAAGTGTAGCGACTGTGTATTTTGTAGGCAAACGTGGCAGTCAAATTGCACGCAAGAACGTATCGCTAAAAGCCATTAAGTGAATGACTGATTTTTATCTCGTGGGAGTATAAACATAGGCTAGTCTCGATGGGTCAAAGGGCCTGTTTCTGAACTGCACCTTCTGTGAAACTGTGTCCGATTGCTACATAGGTTATTGCTGATAAATCATTAGAACTAAGATCATAAACATTAATTCCCCTTCTCCTGTGCGGTAGGAGATACGGTATATGATGGTTCAGTTGCAAAGGAAGATATCAACAACAAAATACAACAACATAATTATATTTATAGAGCGCCTTTCATGTCGGGAGGATGTCCCAAGGCGCTGAAACCATGATATGAGAGATTATCACACGCTGAAGAAAATAAGACATGAAAATGCAAATGCTTTATTTTTGTTGGACGAGGTTGAAATGTTTTGCCTTGGATTCCAAAACAAAATTTTATCGGCTGTGTTATTTGTGTGGAAATGTTCACTGAGCGGGAAAGGAAACAGGAAAGTATTTCTCTTAAACGAGAGAACATACTTCCGTGTGTAATTGTTCAGTGTAAGGTATCGCAGCAAATTTGCCCACAAATATACAGTCAATTCACTTTACAATATGAAGCACTTTGAGATGGTTAGAAGACATGAAAAGCGCTATATCAAATTCAAGGATTATTATTATTATTAAATGCTGAGAGCAAACCTGAGGCTGTCGCAGTGTAAAATAGCTTGGGTGATGGGCAGTGGCTTTCCCAAGCGAGCCATGAGGCGAAACACGTCCACCCTTAGCTACAGTAATGGTGGGAGAGAGCTGAAGGTTTCCAGGGGGTTGGAGTTTGGAAGCAGAATGAGTTTATCCAGCTATTAGGCTGTTGGAATGTATGTTTGAGGGTGGATGAAGTTCCAGGACATGATTAGACTTGGCCTCCGATTCTCACTTCTCCTGGCTGGTAGAGAAAAGCTGGTGTAAATTGCTGGACGCTGAATCAAGCCTAGACGGTTGTGTGATGATAGTTCTTCTGGGAGTCATTGTGTCATTGTGTCCCAAAGATTGATTCAAGTCAATGATTAAACATAAGATCACCTGTAATAGAGCTGTCACACCTGTCATATCCTGTTATTACATTGCCCGGAGGTAAAGCTTACTTCTCAGTGGTATTGTGTTGTATTGATCAATAGCATTAATACTACCTTTGACAATAATAGTAATAATTATAATACTAACACAAAAACAACAAAATTGCATTTGTATAGTGCCTTTCATGTCAGGAGGACATCCCTAAGCGCCGGACAGACAATATTCTGGATCTGAGCTGGAGGTAGGGGTTGGGGAGGGTGGAGGGCAGGAGGGGAAGGTGGTTGATCGAATCCTTCCGCTAATAATCCTTACATTTCATACAACGCCTTATCACGTCTTTGAGATGTCTCGAACCGCTTCACAGAATGTACTGTAAAGTGAATTGACTGTATATTTCGTGGGCGAAACACGGCAGCCGATTGCACCCAGAAGCGTCTTAATCGTGAATTAAGTCACCAAATTATTATTTTTTTAAAAGGGATTTTTACCCCCAGAGAAGTGATCTACCAATTAACTAATAACCGGGTTCCTACCTAAGTAAACAGAAGCGTGTGGAGTAAGGAAACTTGCCCAACGCTTCGCCCAACCCCGGAATCGAACCCTGGTCTTCTAGCTTGTGAGGCAAGTGCTGTAACCATTGACCTACAGGCCTCTACATGCCCTTTTGTTTGAGAGGCGAGTGCTAGATAGATAAATTAATAGATTGGCAAACAAAGAGGCAGCAATTAACGCGATCAGCCCATGACAATGCTACACACTCCTTGATAATACTTAAAAGGGGGCAAGTCACCATTATTTTAGAGTGTTTCCAATGTTAGATGGAGACCTGTAGCTCAGTGGTTAGAGAACTCGCCCTTACAAGCGAGAGACTGGGTTTGATTCCATGCATGGGGAAACCCTTACATTTTATATGCGTTATATTTCAATCCACGACTGTTTTTGGCTGCCACATTTCGCCCACGTATACACAGTCAATTCACTTTACACTATATTCTGTGAAGTGCTTTGAGATGTCTAGAAGACGTGAAAGGCGCCATATCAAATGCAAGGATTATTATTATTGGGTGACTTATACTGAAACACTATAAAGGAGGACCGAATGAACAACACCAATGTCTGACGAGAACTGTTTTGAGTACAGTCTTCTTGACACTGAAGTATTTTTAGTGCTTATAATGGATGACTACTGCTGGTTATTTGATGTATTCTGCGTCTAGTTTGGAGTAATGTGCATTTATGGTCTCTGAGGAATTTCCCAGCTGAAAGTTACATGCTTATAAATGGGTTGGTGAGGGGGTGGCAGGGAGCTAGGCATTTGATGGAGTGGGTGGCAAGAATGCTTTTGCTGATGGGAATGGACGGAAACTATTCTCCTGCAGCTAGCTTGTGTCAGCACTGCAAGAAAGCTTCCAGCCACCATCATACTGTTAGCCCTCCTTACCTTACACTGTCAGTGTAAGCAGGAAGCTGGGAGGAAACAATACTGTAGAAGGCTGCTGACGGACACAGACAGACGTCCTGTGAATTAGACTCAGCTAGAGCTGTACTGCCGTGGCTTACTCCCCACCCCCCCCCCACCCACCCACCCACACACCTCCACCAGCACACCACCTCCCCCATCATAAACTCCTTTCCTACAAATAAAAATCTGCAGCAGTGGTCTGCTGTGATATCTTAGTATAATTTCATGAGTGTGGGGTGGGGGGAAGGGGGTGGGGGGGAATTTGTAAGTCTTCGTGGAGTCCCGTAGCTCAGTGGTTTAGAGCACTCGCCTTACAAGCAAGAGACCTGAGTTCAATTCCAGGCAGGGCGAAACCTCGGGCAAGTTTCCTTGCTCCACATGCCCGATAATAATCCCTCGAAAAACCCCCCAATAATGAATTGGTCATTTTCAATCCACGACTGTTTCTGGGACGCTGCTGCGCGCATTTGGCTGCCGCGTTTCGCCCACATATATGCAGTCAATTCACTGTACAATATATCTTGTGAAGCGCTTTGAGACATCTAGAAGATGATATGAAAAGCACTACATCAAACACAAGGATTATTATTATTACACCCGACAATTGACTCAACTTCTTTTATACATCGACACTTCGCCTGATAGAAAGACATTATTCCAAATATAGTAGTTTGCCATTAATCTTTGTGATGTGCACCAGTTTGAAGTCTGAAGCGAAGCCACTGGGTAAGATTGCATGGTTGGGGCTGCTGAAATTATTATCCCAGTTTTAAACATTTCAGAGATAAACAGTTCCTCTCAACCTCTTTAATATCTATACCAAGTTCGCCAGTTGAATTGCTTCTCATTCATCATTGTGTCGCACTTTGAGAGTCATAACAAAATGAATGAAAGTCCTCAGGAATGGCAAATATAATCAAGCTGGAAATTGAATGTAAATTTCATTCGAGGCAAAATCAACTTGATTTATATTCCAAGAAGGTTAAACACCAAATGTGTTTGTATGTGGTTTGTGTGTGTGTGTGTGTGTTGGGGAATGTGGTGAGCTTTAGGTGGAGACTCACAATAACTATTGAAAGATGGACTGCAAAATAAGCCTTTTGACCTTGACGGAGTGCAGGTGTGTGAGACTGGTTGATTCAGTAGCACTCTCGCTTCTGAATCAAAAGGTTGTGGTTTCAAGCCCCGCACGGGACTTTGAACTTACAGTCTAGACTGACACACTCAGATACTGTACAAGGCTCGGGGCATGCGTGTGCTGCATTGTTGGCTGCTGCACTCGCTTATAAGATACACGGTCACTAGAGTTCACAGTGTACCTTGTGAAGCGCTTCAAGACGACCGCTTGACGCGAAAGGCGCGATATCAAGTGCAAGCATTATTACACTGAAGTCAATTTTCATATGGGAATTCGGTCCGCTGGCCGTGGAAGCTTGTCTTGAGCGAACGACTGGTGGAAACAGCTGTCACTGTTTGGATCAGCACGTCTAATTTCCCAGTGTAGCAGACGGATCAGTTACACCTTCCAAGAAATGCGGGCGAGTACAGAGCCATCATTGAGGATCTGAGCTGCCTGCTGCGTGGCGTGTACTGAACAAGAGGGGCGGCGTGGCATTCAAGCCAACGCTTGAAGTGACTTAGAACAGGCACCAGATCTGTAAGTATGTCGTAAGTAAGGACCACGTGTCACGAGGCACAGCAGTGGATTAGATTCCATTGCCGGCAACTATTTGGGTTGAGAAAACAGTTGGATCGAATGCATGCATTTTACCAGCGCTCACTGTTGATATCCAAAAGCTTTGGTGAATCCAAAACGTGTCCCATACATCCCTTTCAGCCTTTGCTACGTGTGAGGAAACGACTTCCGTTGTTAAACATGTGGCTTTCAGGTGAAGTGTTTTGAGGCTGATTATTTTGTCCTCCGAAGTTATTCTCCTCACTTGACGTTCGTTCCGACGTGAAAGGCGCTTGTATCGAATGCAAAGATTATTATTACGATGATTATTTAAGGTATTTCATTCAGAGATGTTGGCCTCGATTAGAATCCCTAGCCCATTCTGAAGATGTTCAGCAAACATCGTTTCCTTCTGCTTCTGTTCTGCTGGAATTCGTTTCAAGTGCTGGGGACGCTCGCCTACCTGGTGAAATGGGCGCCATACAAATGCAAGTTGTTGTCGTTGTATTATTTTGTCCTCCGAATTTATTCTTCTCACTGACTATCCTGGCTTGGCAGATTGCGATGATCTGTTGTATACAAAATGTCGTGATGTTGTAAGTGCCACTCCTTAGTTGACACTGCCAGGAAGCTGGATGAGTAATTTGTTCTTTTTCATAAAGCCGTAGAAAAATGGATAGCACAGAATAACCTGTTTGACCCACCGTGACTAAACTGAAGCTGTGAAGGATCTGCATTTCCTGCCTTTCCCCCCCACTATATCACAGCAGCTTGTGAGTCACGGGTGACAGTGTTACGAACCGAGCCAGGTGTCGGCCTGGGCTAGCACTCACCTCTGAGTCAGAGGATTGTGGGTTCAAGCCCCGTGTCGGAACGTTTGAGTTCATAGTCTGGGATGACACTCTAAATGCTGGGATTTCAGCCGCATGGTTGGAGGTGCAGCCCTTTTGATGGGACGTTAAGCAGAGGTATTATCTGCCCGTTCAGGTCTATGTTAAAGATCTCAACAGCGCTGTTTAGAATAAGAAGGTAGTTTTTCTCCCGGTGTCCTGAATCAACAATCCCCCGGATCAGATTGCTCATTCACTTCATGGCTGTTTGTGAGATAATGCAGAGCGCAATTGGCTGCCATGTTTGCCTATGCGAACATACGCAGTCACAACGTTTCACAGTAAAATCCTAATAATATATGTATTAGTATTATTATAATTAGTGGATTCCTGTAGCTCAGTGGTTAGAGCAGCTGCCTTACAAACGTGATACCTGTGTTTCAAATCCAGGCAGGTCAGGGCGAAACCTTGGGCAAGTTTCCTTACTCCACACGCCTAATAATAATCCGTCCAAAACAAAACGTGTAATAAATTGGTCATTTTAATCCACGACTGTTTGCGGGACACTGCTGTGTGCAATTGGCTGCCGTATTTCGTCTGCAAAGATACAGTCAATTCACTTTATAGTACACTGTATTCTGTGAAGTGCTTTGAGATGTCTAGAAGACGTGAAAAGAGTGATATCAACATGCAAGGATAGTTATTCTTATATTCTTATGTTTCCAATTTATGCATCCACTTTTCAGAGATTTATCAAATGCCCCCTTAAAAGCTAATGCGGATTCTACCTCTGACACACCGACAATAGTTGAATAGTGGATGAGACACCAATGTGATGGAGGCAATGGTGCTGTTCAAAGAATTATCATATTTGTGTCTTTCATTGATTGACATTTTCGTGGCACAATGCGCTATTTGGGGTTTGGAGATGGGATCTTGTGCATGGAATATACCCAAATCGTTGTACCATTAATCATAATTAACGTTCTACTGTGCGCCTTTGAACAAAAAGTATGTTGTTAAATCCCCCATTAATATGCTACCCGCGATTGTAGACTTACGCAGACAAGATAGGACAAACTGTGGGTAAAGGAAAATAAACGAGCAAACTTAATTGGTAATTTACTGTGTTGTTTTGTAATGTTGTAGAGTGGTTACTTGCAAAAGCAATTCATACTACTCAGAATACTGAATATGTGGCGCTCACCCAAGGCATTTCATTCAAAGCAGTTGAAATATGATGAGACACGTTGAATCAGTATAATGTTACACATATGCAGACTTATTCATTTGCAAGCTTTTAACTCCATAGTTTGTTTGTTTACTCACAGCTGCTCACAGGTTCATTATTGGAATGGTGAAGATTTGTGGGTTTCACCTGCGTTTGGTTAGCACAGTGACTTGTGGGAGGGGGATTCCTTTCCCCCTCAATATCCCTTAAATGTGGAGCATCACCCTCCATTTTAAATACACTTTTGTCAAACAATCATAAACTTTAGAGACTTCAACTTCCCTCCGACTTGCTCCTCCCCCTCATTCAAGGTCCAAGCAGGTCAGGGCAAAACCTTGGGCAAGGTTACTTACTCCATACGCCTAATAATAATCCCTTAAAAATGTTTTGGTCATTTAAATCAATGACTGTTTGTGGGACACTGCTGTGCGCAATTGGCTGCCACATTTCACCCACAAATACAGTTGACTTTACAGTATATTCTGTGAAGCGCTTTGAGATGTCTAGAAGACGTGAAATATATATATCAAATACAAGGATTATTATTATTATTAAGGTCGGTATCAAGATCTACCTCTTAGACCTACCTCTTTCCACCTTTCTCCGTTTCATCCGCATAACATACAGTGCGCCAAGTATATTTTGTGAAGCACTTTGGGGCGTCTCGAAGATGTGATCCAATGCAGTTACTATTGTTGTAAACTCAAGTTGCTCCTACCACCAGCTCGGGTGCCAAGCCACGACCATTCTGCAGCTCTGGATGTGACAGCTGCTGTACGTGGATAGATTAGTATTGCAATGTCTAACTCTTATTATTATCTTGCAGTTGGCAGGTGAATCGAACCCTAGTTGGAATAATCTCCTGTGCCTGAGGACGAGTGGACCGTTCACACACACACTGAAGATGGAAAGTAAAGATGAAGCCAGTGATTCCGACAGTGGAGTCATTCTGCAGTCAGGTAATCTTGCTTCTACAACAAAAATTCCCTTTTAATTCTACAATTAAAAGGGAATTAGATCTTTATTTAGGAAGAACAGGTCTATTAGGCTATGGGGAGCGGGCAGGGCAGTGGGATTGAATCGCTCTTTTCAAAGAGCCGGCACAGACTAGATGGGCCGAATGGCCTCCTTTTGTGCCGTAAAATTCTATGAATCTATGAATCTATGAAACAAAAAAATTACGCTTGTATAGTGCCTTTCACGTCAGGAGGACGTCCCGAGGCTCTGGACAGTTACTGCTGAAGGGGGGAGATAAGGAGTTGCCGATGGGTCCATCGAAGAGGAGAGAGTTTGGCTTTCTAACCTTATTTGGTAAATTCATGATTTGAGTGACTCAAATTCACTCTGGATTTTATCGGGAATTTGGAGAGAATGTGAAACTCATTGGATCTACTTTTGGCTTTTTTTGTACAAACTCAACAACAATTGGTTTAAGAGGCGGGAATGAAATGACAAAATGTTGCTCACAGCGTTTGCCATGCTAACTGCGAGGAAAAACAACCCTAGTTCATTTCCGTAGAGCAAGGAATACCAAAAACATACTTTCAGTAATGCAACTTTTTCACTTCCTTGTAGTTTGTTGAATGTTCTGTTTCTTACGAGGCATGGCTTTGGTCACAGAGATATGAAAACTCAACCAGGGCGAATCTGAGAATGTGCCTTGTTCATTTAAATAAAATGCTATTCTATTTACAGAGAAGGGCCAGTAAGTCAAACTTTACACCTTATGACCTCAGTTCTTTGAAGCTAAACATTTTATGATGGAGTTGAATTCTTTTAAGTCCTCAGCCTTGATAAACCCTTTGAGAAATGTTTGCCTTGTAATTCGAGTGCCAGGGCAGAACTTTATTTGTGCTGCACAAACCGAGGAAAATGGACCTTTTAACCATTCATCCCCACGAAGCAAACACAGGAAAAGGCAGAGAATGGGGCTGGTGTCTGAGTAAACACTCTCGTTAAACAAATGGTCTATTAAGTGATCATTAACAGGCTTCTGTTGCATTCTGTTGCAATATTGTCTGTTCCTTTACACTCATCTCGGTTTTGAAAGCACGTCATTTCATTCTGCTTCGATCACTGATTCCGGAATTGTCACCGACTTTTGAAACAAGGGCATTTGTACCGGGTGGTTTGTTGGACATTGCTGTACGCAATTAGGCTGCCACGTTTGACAGCAAACACACATTCACTCCACTTTACAATGTGTTCCTGTGAAGCGCTTTGAGATGTCCTCTCAAGCTACAGCGAATGCACAGATCATCACGTTATTATTTATGCTCGTTATATAGTCTCACCAACAAGTGGAAACAACCTATTCACGTTGTTGTTGTTTTTTTTAACACAAGCGGATCCAGTGATGCCGTTACATCACATTGCACAAGTCAGGACAACATACGTGATGATGTCAAATGCTCACAGGTGCACAGAAAGAAATCCATTAGCCCCTAATAATAGGGACCCCCGCCCTCATCATTTAGCAAATTCCTTGGAAACTTAAGACATTTGGAAAACAAGTGGCAACTTGTCTTTGCTTTTTCCCTGTTGAATCATGACCAAAAGACAGTACAGATCCTCAGCTGTCAGCGCCATGCCGAGGCTTGCAGCTTGAGAGATTTGTACAATCACCTGGCAGGACTGGATTTGTACTGTATGTTTTTCTGCAGTAAATATTTTCACTTGGTGTCTGCTACGGAGTCACATCGACTTTTCAATCCTCGGTTTTCCTGTTTCTTCTGTTCAGTCCGTTGGATCCTCGTCGATAATGATACGGCTTTCATGTAAACTTTATCGTGCATAAATTCACACGCGATTAAGCGAGATGCCGTCTGGCGTGAAGGCCGCTATATAAATGCAAGTCATTGTATTATTCAAGAATATTAATCATTGCATTTGATATAGCGCCTTATCACATCGTTCAGGTGTCTTGAAACGCTTCACAGAATATAGTGCAAAGCGAATTGACTGTATTTTGTAGGTGGAACACTAATAATCCTCGCATTTGATGTAGCATCTATAGTGTTGGGAATGTCTTAAAGTGCTGCTTGATGTTTCTGTAAAGTGCAATCTATGTGCAGGCGATTTGCAATGACCCATAAACAGCCACGAACAAATAATTTTATGTGCAGCATTGTAGGTTACTGGGAGAAACCCCCCACCTCTTTGCAAACAGTGTCAAAGGATCTTTATCGTCCAGCTGAACAGGCAGACATCTTAATTTAAGGTCTCGGATCATCTAACAATCCCTCGAATTAAAAACTTCCAGTTTTCTCTCTGCTCTTGCTTCCCGCTGCTGATCCAGTCTTAGCTTTTAACTATTGCATCCAGAAAGAGTAATGTTCGAGTCTTATTCAAATACAGTACACACGGAAATGTATAGGGGGGTGGGGGGCATGGCATTCTAGTAATCGCGTGTCACTTCAGACTTAAAATAGACAAGGACGTTTGATGGTTTTGTGCTGATCATTGAATCATAAATGTTCTGATGTTAGTTCCCCCTCAGTTTCTTTCTTCCTCTTCTCTCGAAAGTGGTGCGATATATACCACCAGAGGAGTTGGGAGTTTTCTCGCACTCTAGTCTCCTTTGCTCCGTCTGTGCCCAGCCCTACACTTTTAGATCTCATTATCTTCACTTCTTAACTATGGCCTTGTATTCATTCACAGGGTCAGACAGTCCTCAGTCCTTGATGAAAGATCTACATTGTTCTGTCATTTCACGTCAGCATATGCTGGAAGAAACACTGGAGGCTTATTTGAAGGAGCTGAAAAAGCTATGTTTGCGTGAAGCTGTAAGTATCGAGAAACAATACCCTCTGGGTTTGGATTGTAATGTACTTGTCTCTGTAGCTATAGTTACAGGTGTAACTTTCAATTAACAACAAGATGATATGATGTACAGTATATCTGTCATTAGGGTGGGATTTTGAGCAAAAGTGCTGTTATAATTCAGAAATAAAGTTAGATCTGTTCTTGTTACCTCAAATGGAGAACTTAGTTTATTGAATGTTTGTGATGTGGCTTCTTTGCATCAAAGAATCGCAGGATATTACAGCACAGAAGGAGGCCATTTGGCCCATCGTGCCTGTGTCGTTTCTTTCAAAGAGCTTTCCAGCTAGACCCACTCCCCCACGCTTCCCCTAAAGCCCCGGAAATATTTGCAAGGCTTCTTCCACCTTCGAGATGATTTGCTGAATTGCTTTGTGTACCAATCTGTTGAGGTGGCTACATATACGCAAAAAATATTATGTTATGTTACGGCTATGATTGTAACTGTTAATATTTTAAATCTATTTATTCCTCAGGAGCTGACTGGGAAGTTACCTAAAGAGTACCCATTAGCTGAAGGTGAAGAGCCACCGATTGTACGGCGACGTATAGGTACAGCGTTTAAGTTGGACGAGACAATTATGCCTGAAGGAGAGGTATTACGCCATTTTTAACCTTTTAAAAAAAATCTGTTTATCTAGCAGTAAATTGGAACCCAGTTGTTAGTGGATTGGCGGACTGCTTTGCGCTGCTAATAATCCCTATCGAATTCAAACCTATTTATAGTTTGAAGCCGAATTCTAAGTGAAGCAGTGTTTTTTTTTACATAGTGTGACTTTGACAGACCAATCCGTCTGCCTTGTCCGCTCCTTCCCCTCTCCTTCCTCCACCTACACCCCATTGCCTGTCTCCATCAATACCTCACTCCACATGCTGCCGAAACCCTTGCCCACGTCTGTGTCACCTCTCGGCTGGTCCACTGAAATACCCTCCTCTCCGATCTCCGATATCCTCTCCTCCACTATTCACAAAATTCAGCTCATCCAAAACGCCGCTGACCGCATTCTCACCCATACTAAACTCCACACCCAGGAGTTTGGCTCCCTGTCACAAGAGCGGATCGACTTCAAGATCCTCACTAGTGTTTAAATCCCTCCTCGCCGTGTCGCTCCTCTGCCTCTCCAACCTCCTCTCTCCACCCAGCGGTACCCGATGCCTGCGCTCTACTGTCTCCGGCCTCCTCCTTGTCCTTCGAATTCTCCACTCCACCATCGGCAGCCGTGCCTTCAGCCACCACGCCCTGAAGCTGTGGAACTCGCTCCCTCGATCCCTTCGCTTTGCCCCCCCCCCCCCACATCTTTTCCCATTTTCAGTTGGCGCCTGAAAACCTCCCGCTTCGACCGTGAGGTGCCTATGGTCACCCTTCCCCTGGCTCACATCGGGCTCAGCCATTGTTAAGTGCTTCGGGACGTGGAAGGCGCTACATAAATGCAAGTTGTTGTCGTCATTAGCTCACAACTGAAGACGTTCCTCTACGTTTGTGCTTGCAGTCATCTCCTCCCCTCCCACCTCCCCCATCACCCCATACCTCAGTGTCAGGCTCCGCCACTGTTGAGTCTAAGTCACAGCCTATCGTGAAGGATAACAACAACAAAAAATTACAGGGCGTTATATAAATGCAAGTTGTTGTTGTTGACTCGCTAGGTCCAAAATCATATCACAATGGACCGGATGAAGGGCGATGCCCACTCATCCAGGGAACAGTATTTACTCACTGCACGAAAATGAAGGAAAGATAAAAACTCTTGTTTGTTTCAATTTGGGTGAATGTTTTTGTTTTGCGCAGGATTCCGAACTCAGCTCCCTGGAGAGAGAATTCGCCTTACAGTTACAGTTTGTGGAAGCAGCCAGACGTCTGTCCCAAGAAGATAACCTCACCAGGCAGATAAGAAAACAAAGAAAGAACATCTTTTCCAAGGAACAAAAAAAGCTCAAGAACATCCAGCAAGCGTTAGAGGAGTACGGAATCAAGAGCATCGGGAAGCCCCTGCAGTTGAATAACGTGCTCGAAGGTTTGACACAATTTTAACTCGACTCCAGTAGAAAAAAAAACGTGGGACACATCAGTGCTTTGAGGCATTCCCTTACCCTTTTTTGCAGTGGCAACACCTCGGGAAATTCTTACATGAGAAGCAGGGCGGGGAGTGGGGGGGCAGGGCCTGACTAAAAGCAAAACAATCCGAAACAAAAGGCGTGTAGCTACCAGTCAGCGGTGGAATTTTGCTGACACCTGTAAAGACTATGTTCGAGCACATCATACTGCATGTTTTAGCAGGCGTTAATGGCTGAGAGAGAGTCTTCGGGGGTGGTGGGGGGTGTTGGTGGGACCTTCATTGGTCATTTCTAAATACGGTCAGGATTCTCTATTAACAAGCAAGTGGGTGACCCTGCTGATTCTGGAAACAATTAGTCTTTCTAGCGTTTGCGTTGTGCTGGTAAGCTGACAATCCGTCTACTAACTAAACATGATAGGGTTTGCTGCTCAAGGTTTGCGCATTGATTCCCGTTGAGCCTGTTAAATCTGGCCGCCCCACTGATAAGTGCAATACAATGGATCTCTCTCCGTCCGTTTTAGTCACTGAAGGAAATGAATGAGCGATAGTCTTGCTGATGATCGTTGCTTTGCTTCAACGGATGCCGTTCTCCGACAGGTGCCTTGCTTTTAAAAAAAAACATACGCTGTTCAAGGAGGCTTTTTTTTGTTCGACAACTGTTCTGTACGCAAACACCTCGAGTTGACAACGAGCAGTCACCCAAAGTGGCTGTTTATATACTCCGCAAAGCTGCGCTCTTGCCTCCCTCCCCCCCCCTCCCTCCCTCCCTCCCTCCCTCCCCCCACTCCCACACGCGATATTCGCACAACCCGTGTGTTTGGTGCCAGGCTCATCGTTTACAAAGAAGGGAAATACCACAGTTCTTATCGTTGATTATGATCTTACCGTCTTCCTAATCTTTGCTGGGTATTTTTCTCGTTCCCACGACGTTTTGCACAAGCTTGGCAGCTTTTAAGTTTACCTCGTCTCTCTCTCTCTCTCTCTCTCTTACTTTCTGCAAAAAAAAAATAAAGACGGGGTCAGTTTTCACCAGTGTGCAACGCTGTCCGACAAATTGCTAATTAGCTTCAGTTTCTGGTGCCCTCGAATCCCTCTCGTCTCGGTAATTGCGACCCGAGGGAACGCATCCAGAAACCTGTGGGAAATCTCAGCGGGAGGCCGTTCCCACAATTCCGTCTGTGCAGCTTTGGAACCTTCCAAAGCTCCAGCAGGAAGCCACAAACACTCAGTCCGGTCGGACAGCGCAGAAGTAAAACCTTGCACAATGGTTACATTGTGGGGATCACAAAGCTTGAGGCTTGAGGTTCCAGTGTCCCCCCTTCCCCCCCCCCACCCCCTCCACCACCCCACTTCACCGCTCGCAAGAGACAACAAGCCATTCTGTCCTAAAGCCACGGTCTTTTCTGTGTTCCGTGTTCTCCAGTGTTTCCGTTCGTCTCACCCGACAAGAAAGTGCAATGTCACAGGTCAAATTCACTGAGGAGTGCGTATAAGCTATTAACTGTAAAACAAGCGCCACCCCAACAAGTAAATTGGAATACATCAGAACCTGCAATTCGTTTCAGTCTTTCGTCAACTCTTACCAGTGCTATGTTTTGCTCAAAAGCCAGCGAAGCCACTTTAACAGATATTTTTCTGGACGATGCAATTCAAAATGCTAAAACGCCATAGAGTAAAGGAATAAAGGGTGAGGCACTTTGTAGTTGAGCTAGAGTCATATCTGTGAGGCAAGGTTGATTTTGAATATGAAACAAATTTTGACTTTCCGCACCTAGGCGAGCATAGAAATACTGGACCGAAATTAAGCAACAAATAATCCCCGCATTTGATAAGACGCCCTTGAAGCAAGGAAATGCTATCAGTGTAGTGACTGGGTATGTGTAGGCAAGCTACAGCGGCCCACTTGTGGCAGGCCATGTCCTACAAACAGCCATCAAGCTCATTAATGAGAATGATCTAATGTATTTATCTGGATTGTTGTCCAAAACACCTGGAGGAACTCCCTCCACTTGTCGAAATCTTAAATCCCATCCAAACCTTGACTGATTTTCTCGTTCAAAAGAATAGCGCCTTCCCCAAAGCAGTTCTTGACCTCTTTGTCTTGACAAAGAGGTCAAAGGCCCAATGAGGGATTTGTGCTGTCAGACCAGAGGCGTAAGATTGCTACCAACCCAGAAAAAGCTTTACACCTAGTTTTCCAGAATGATGATACAATTGGTCTTTTTGTGTGGCTTGAATGCAAACTTGAAAATACTTCATTTTGTGGTACGAGAATCTTAATTTCCTGAAACCCCGCTTGTTTTTCTTTTAGAATTGAGCGCCTCCGATGACAGTTCCCTGTCAGATGCAGCAGTTCTGGATGAAGGTAAGTTATAGACCACAAAACCTGTGGTTTCAAAACCTACAGAGCTGGACGAGTCCAGGCAGGGCCGGATCCATGTGGAACAATCCCCCACTTGTAGCTTCAAAACTGTTAGAAACCTGTGCCCTTTTGGAATGCGTTGGGTTTTGTTTGGAGCTGGAATCCAACCAAACAAACTCTTACTAGGGATCGCACAAGCCCAGGCCAATTTTTATGTGCACAGTAAAGACTAATGCAAACATTGGGGTATTATTTTTTGTCCGCTGTTAGTATTGTCAATTTACCTTGTCAGAGTGCTTTTCAGGAAACTTTAGAAATACTAATCATCATCATCGTTGCATTTGATTTTGCACCTTATCCCGTATTTGGACGTCGCAAAGCGCTTCACAGGAAAGCGCGTGTAAAGTGAACCGACTGGATGTTGTGTGGGAGAAACGCGGCCGCCAGTGGCGCACAGCAGGCGGTTTAAATCGCGATCCGATGCAATTCTTCAATGATTGTTCGAATGGAGCATTCCAGTGTTGAGGCCTTGATGTGCGATGTTGATTTTCTCCGGCAGATGATGTGCATCTTCAAGGCCCCCACGCGTCTGTAGAATACTTACCGCCTGTGCAACCCCCACTGAATCGGGGCTCCCCAGTTTCTTCGCCCTTCAAGCCCCTACCACCCCAGCATCTGGAAGGAATTGCCCAGCACCGTTACCAGAAGAATGACTATGATAGATCGCCCATTGCAAACAAGGCATGGAAGGAGTCTAGCCTTGACGAACCCTACGAAAAAGAAAAACGGAGTTCGTCTTCGAGCAGCAAATCAAGGTATTGCTTGGATCGTTCGTTGCCTGTTGTAGGTTGATTGATTTCACGGAAGATTCGATTCATATCATTGATGGGATGATACCTCCGGTCTGCTCCCAGTGCGTCGTTTGTTCAAAAATTCAAGTCCACGAGAAATGAAAGAGAAATTCAGTGTCAAGAAGCAAACGTGGGGTGGTTTTCTACGGATTCTTCTTGCATTTGGGTGATAATCTATCCGTCTGAAAATTATATAATCTTGGGAATCCTTAATCTTTGGTTTTTAGGGCAAAGTTGTTGCATATTGTGTCCCAGGAGTGTTGAAAAGTCTGGTTCTGGTTTGACACAGGTTAAGAGCGAGAGAGAGAGAGAGAGAGAGAGAGGTGTGTGAGGCCAGGACTGAGTAATACTGCTAGTTTACGTTGGTTTCCAAGCATCTGGCTGTGTTATAGCATTCAGCCAGCGGCCAGTGCTGTACTGCATTGTCAGATTCCGTTCCGTTGGTCAGGTGAGGGGGAAATGAGTGTTTGTCCTGTGCCTGTTCAGGTGGGCGATAAAGATCCCATGGCACTATTTCAGGAAAGAAGGGAGTTTCTCCCGGTGTCCAGACCAACAATCGTCCAGATAAGACTGTCCATTAGCTCCATGGTTGTTTGTGGGATATTGCTGTGTGCAGAACGCGCTGCCGCATTAGCTTACAATACACACAGTCACTACACTTCACGGTTAACGCTGTGAAGGGCATTGAAACATTTGGACGATATGCCATGTCACATGTGAATATTCTTAATGTAACAACAACACCAATTTGCATTTATATAGCACCATTTCACAGCGGCGGAGTCTGACACAACAAACATTATCAGTGTGTTGCTCTGCAGTGTGTTTTATTAGGATCAGTGCCCACGCATTAACATTTGGTAACAAACCATTTACATAAGATACCATTTAAAAACAGAAGGTACATTGAGTCTGGAAATACATCTTGAAACAAATGACATCTGACCAGTGTGATGACTGCCAAACTGACAGATTTACTGCAGCTGTTACTTGGCAACAGTATCTCCATACCAATCCCACATTTGCTTTCGAGCTAGTTACTGTTGTAGGTTTTTGTTTCAGCGCCTGGTAGCTCAGCATCTGACTGACCTTTGTAATGGTTTTAATCCCCAGTTTCGAGTTATTTATTGAAGATTCAGGCATGAGCGAGGCATAAAAATGATAGCATTTCATAACAGAAAATCATGGACAGAATCTTCCACTACTATGGCGTCTCGTACTTTTTAATGTACAGTACTGCATATGTGTATATATATATATATATATATATATATATATATTCTGATCGATTTTAACCTGCCATTGCAGCGTGTTCTCGCCAGAACATTCTGTAAAGCAATAACGTTGTGCAAATATTGAAATTTGCGATAACAAAGGTAACCATTACCAAACCTGCAAAAGGGATCGGTACAACGTGATCATAGTAATAAAGACAGCTGCCAGTGGGTGATAAATTTAGTGCTTTTAAACAATGGTTACTTCTCTTTTCGATGGTGTTCGTGTTAGTTGTGTTCTTTCTTCCACACCCCGTGAAGAGACTTCCGCAGTAATTCTGGTAAAATTAATAATAATAATCCTTGCATTTGATCTTGTGCTCTTCGGGTCTTCTAGATGTGAGAATTAAAATAAAATAGCTTATTTGTAATAACTTACTCAGTTCCTCTCAAACGACCAATTAATTTTTTTGCGACGCGTCACGCCATTCATTTTCATGCAAAAAACAACGGAAGATAAAAATATAATGGAGAAGATTGTTATCAAATAGGTTAGAATGTATAACAATAATAATAATAATCCTGGCATTACATATGTAGCGAGCGCCTTGTCCGATGGTTGAAACTTCTCAAATCACTTCACAGGATTAGTTTTTACTGTAAAAATATACTACCTACAACAACAACAACAACAATTTACATTTATATAGCGCCTTTCACGTCGGGAGGACGTCCCAAGGCCCTACCCATGTGATAAGAATTTGTTGGCTGTGAAAAATAAGCATTCCTCACATTTCTGGCTCTGATGTGCGGCGCTCAGCAATGATTTGGTTTCCCCCAGAATACTGGAAACGAATAATTGTGCCACAAATTGTTTTTTTTGCAGGAAAAACATTCTTGATGGAAGCCAGTAATTAAATTCCTTGCCGTTGCTCTGGTGAAGTCATAGAAACATTTAGTCATTGTGCTTGATCGCAAGTTCCTTGTGGGTGTTGTGTGGGTTCTCATCAACGCCACACTACACTACAATTCTCACTACACAGACACAACAACGCAACGTTGTCTGGGAGTGGCCATTACCAATGAAGTTTTTGCTTTCAAATCTTCAGCAGCCCATCGGTGACTCCATCGGAATCCTTGCTGGGTGACATACCTACCTTTGCGCATTATTCAATGAGGAGCTTTCCCTACCAGAATCACAACTCGTCCAGCGCTCCACCAACCCCAGACCTGAGGGGGCGGACTTACTATCAAACCAGGTAAGTGGGGACCGAAACAGATTCAAGTGTTTGTGTGTGTGTTTGTTGCAGAGCTCTACGATGGGGCTTGCGTACCTCACTCGTGCTGTAGTGTTTGTGAGTTATTCAGTCATTGAATAACGGGTTCTACATTGAATAGTCACGCGCACGCGTTTCGCCCACAAAATATCCAGTCAATTCACTTTACAGTATATTCTGTGAAGCGCTTTGAGGCATGTAGAAGACGTGGTAAGGAGCTATATCAAATGCAAGGATTTAAAAAAATATTTTATATATATATATATATGAAACTAATAATAATAATCCTGGCATTTGATATAGCGCCTAATCGTGTTGCTCAGATGTCTCAAATCACTTCACAGAATACACTGTTAAGCGAATTGACTGGATATTTTATGGGTGAAGTAATTCATAGATCAAATTTACAACACCTTACACTTTACAATGCCTTACACTTATGTAGAGCAGGGTTTCACAAAGAAGGGAATAGCTAACAATAGCTATGGAATAACTGGGACATAAAACACCAAACTAGTCAGGGCTCAGGTGGTTCATAAAATATACACCTGCAAAAGAACTTCAAACAGACATGCCACAAGATAGATCAAAGAACATCACCTGCCAGCGAAGGGATTAGTTCGCAACTCTCAACCTTTGCAATTTAAGGGTAAACAAACTGCCAGCTTGGTTTATGGATGTTTCTCCAGCTGGTGAAAGTCTAATGTACTCAAAGCGAAAACAAGCATACTTCCCCAATACCTTAAGCACAGGAGGCCAACACAGGTGAATATAAGGCTGACAAAAAAGACACAAAGCAGTAATTGAATCTGAGGGGATCTTCCTCAGTTATGTAGACACCGGTCTCCTTCCCCCCACGACTCGTTGGATAAATCTTGCAACCACTGTAGTCTTCAAACCAGAAAAGACTGAGGTTTATCCCCTGGTTTGTGCTGAATTAGCTGATTTTAGGCCGATTTTACAATTCATCTTTGCACTGACGGACTAAGGCGGGGTGGGGGATGGGGTGGGGGTTGGGTGAGATGATAAAGCAATTGCCGTGTTCTAATTATCGATTTGATCTAATTATTATTATTATTAATTATACCTTCGGCCTCTGGTTTGCGATTACCATCGGGCACGCAGCGACTTCCGCAGTTAATATTGTACTTACCAGCTACAGGACAAAATAACAATCATACGGCTGGACTGTTTCGATGAGGTCAATGTGAACTAATTATTTCTTGCCCCTGATTTTGCTCGCTCGACGCCGTGAACAGGTATGTGGACGTGAATCAGTTGCAAGCGCCGCCCGAACAAAGAGGCCGAAGTCTGTTGCCGCAGAGAAGACATCCCAGTTATACCGTCTTTGCGCCAGACTGTTACTCTACTGGCAACAGACCGATGGACAGCCCGCAGTTTGTAGCCTGTTCTGTGAGTGGGTACCCCAGCTCAGAGTCTCACAGCCCTGGGATCTCGACTCCCAGCTACCCTCCAGCTCCTCACGATTACGATCGCGGAGCACCGAGGTATTGGCAAATGTACAATTCTCCTGCGGGCCCGGGAAGGTACGTTACCCAGTACAGGGACGATGATGGATTTTACCACTGCGATCCGAGCCCCCCGTTCCAATATTACAGAGCGGTCGAACACCCGGACGCAAACGCAATGGCCCACGTGTGGGGCCACGGCCCGAAGCCGCACTACGTCTCCTCACAACAGCCGCAACACCCGGTCTACAGGGAGTGCCACTACGGCGACGAGAACGCCTCCCTCAAGGTGCAGAGGATAACTCCGTCGCACTGCAGGATAGTGCGGACGCCCTCGCTGAAGGAGTACCCCAACAGAGGCCTGATCAGGGAAGTGGTTTCGGAAGAGCTGAAGTCGTGGCACGAGCGGAGCAGGAGGAGGAACGGTCGACCCCACTCGCTGGACCGACGGGATGCCATCCGCATCCCGCACTCGCAGAGCAGAGGTCGAGAGCACTACGTACACTGGCCAGTGCGCCCTGCGCAGGTGAGGTTACACGGAAAGGGGTTCAGCAATTGAGTGAACCGAAATCGAGATCCAGATAATAATAATAAGAAACCTCCCAACCGTTCGATTCAGATTTTATTTTTAGTAACATCTTGTAGCTCAGTGGTTAGAGCACTCGCCCTACAAGCAAGAGCCCTGGGTTCAATTCCAAGCAGGGCAAAACTTTGGGCAAGTTTCCATAATCCACACGCCTGATAATAATCCCTCAAATAAACCACAGTAATAAATTGGTCATTTCAATCCATCACTGTTTGTGGGACACTGCTGTGCGCAATTGGCTGCCACATTTCGCCCACAAATATACATTCAATTCACTTTACAGTATATTCAAAGAATTGTTGTGAGACATCTAGAAGACGTGAAAAGCACTATATCAAATGGAAGGATTATTAGTGAATAATAACAATGAGTTACATAATCTCCCAATAGTCAATTCACATATTTAAGGCTAAAAAAAATTATATTTAAAAATGTTATTAAGGTACTAGATACCCAGTTCATAGTCTAGGCTATACTTGAGGAATGACTTCTTGGGGATGGTACCCGCCATTCATTGAACTGCGCTCCATCCGTGAGTTGTCACCCTCGAAGCAGAATTGGCTTTGATGAAAAGGAACAACAATAGCAAATTACATTTACTGTATATAGTGCCTTTTGTGTCAGAAGGACATCCCAGGGTACTGACACAGACCCATACACAGATCATTAATGCTAAATAAAATGCAGCCATAACCAGCATATTGTTCCTGATTTCATTAGTCCTCTATACTCCTACCACCCAACGAGTGTGTTCTTTTCTATAATTAAGTTTCCCGTTACCCATGATGTGAGATTGTGGTCCGCCCAACAGTAATAAACACTGTTTATGAACTAAAAACCAATAATAGCTTTAATGAAAGAGTTGCGAATGCTTTACTTCGTTTGTTTCGTTCTACAACCTCGAGGAGAACTTGTATTTGATATCCTTGCATTTGATATAGCGCTTTTCACGTCTTATCGACGTCTCAAAGTGCTTCACAGAACATACTGTAAAGTGAACCGACTGTTATATTTTGTGGGCGCAATGCGGCAGCCCAATTGCGCACAGCGGTGTCTCACGAACAGTCGTGGACTGAAATGACCTATTTTGATTATTGTGTTGTTTTTTGGACGGATTATTATTAGGCGTGTGGAGTAAAGAAACTTGCCCAAGGTTTCAAACACAAATCTCATTCTTGCAAGGCGAGAACTCTAACCACTGAGCTACAGGACTCCACATCATGTATTCTAGTATTGCAAATTTGTAGCACGCCTTGGTTCAAAGAGATTTTTACCAGAGCCATTTACTTTAATTTACAATAGCTGCTTTTCGGACTTCATTGGCACAGCTTCTACCTGGAAGCTCTTTAGTCGAGCAATCCAAGTTTACTTCAAAGTAGAGAAAAATCTCCCTGTTCAGGCAGGTTCGTGCCAGATACGGGCTGTCATGTCACATCAAATGATGTGGGCTTTTTTTTTGCTGGTTGCTCTAATAGTACTTTGTTAATTTGGAGCCTTGTCTTGTACAATGCGAAAACGGGTTAGAACACGCCAGTGTTAATCAATAGTTTCTCTGGTATTTTCCAATTCCAGTTCCTTTTAGCTACTGTCTGGAATATTATTCTTTTCTCTCTTTAAAGTATGGACTTCTCATTTCCTTAAAAGAATGTCCCGAAGTCCTTCACAGTCAGAGCCAGTGGGGCCATAAGAGTAAGAAGTGGGAGAGATGGCTTAATCAAAGAGATTTTTTTGACAAGGTTGAGAAATAGCAAGGCAAAGTGGTTTTGAAAGAGAGATGCTAAGATAGGATCCTGGTAGTTAAATGCTTAGACTCGTGGCAGTGGAGGGGGAGAAAGCAGAGAGTGCTGGCTAAGATACAGAGCTGGAGAAGATGGTAGATATGATGGAAAAAAAACTTTTGCTGCATAACAAATAGCCAAATGGCATTTAGCGAGGACAGTGCGCATTAGTGCTGATATATAAACACAATACTTTCTCCTCGTCCCATGTCCCAATTATCAACAACAACAAAATGACATTTGCATCGCATGAAATCCTGCATTTTTCACCCTCTATTTCTGAATAGATGGATCGTTTTTTGTTGTAAATCAGTAAACTTCAGTGGAAGGGTGCAGGAGAAATTTATGGTATGTCTTTAGAGTTTTATGATTTATTTTTGTTTCACAATCAGCCAGAAACACTGCAGTGGCCCTTTACTTTCTTGTGTATTGCGAGGTGACTTAAATAGGAGTCGACAGACACCGTTTACACACTGTCACCTCTCATTAGTGCCTCTGTAAGCCACCCATGTCACAGGATTAAAGTGATTTCTCAAACCACGTTGAAAACTAAGACTTTGCCACACCTGAACTTATCTTTTTCTAAAATGTGGTTTGCCTACTTTAATGAGTTAGGTCATGATGTTCAATAAATAGGCATGTTTATGTTGCTGGGTTCACTTTAATTGAGATCCACCCTTTTGGTGACTTTATTGCAACACAAATGAAGTCCGTGCTAACTAACCAGACCATACAAACCAGTTCTAAGAGTCGTGCACTTTGACTGAAACTGAAGCATATTATCTGCGCGTACCGTGGTCAGCATCCAAAGTTCACATTCCAGTTCAAGGGTCATCGAGTTTCCTGTTTCCCTTTGTTGCGTGCTGTTCAGCCATTCATTCACCTGTTAAGGTTAGAGACCGGTCGGTTTCTTTTTCGTCATATTCTGAAGAAGATCTCAGCATTTTCAGATCACTGTTTTGCTCAACAATTTGAGAATTAAACACTCCTCCCCATCCCTCCCAAATCTGCACTTGCAGTTAAGTAGTACATCCCACCTCCTTAGAGGTTTAAGCACCTTTTGTTGTGCTCTGACCTCAACAAATGAATACCAGCTAATTCACCAGAACAGACATTTCTACTTTCCGTATCAGTCAACATTCTGGTCACTAAGTGTGTTTTGCCACATTGTTCCAGATGCCAAAGGCCATAAGAGGAACTGGTTAAGACTGTCCAAACTGGATTCCTAGAGGGTTCAGTCAGTCGGGTTTGTGGTCGGTTGAGAGCCAGGTCCAAGAGGATGAAACTACAGTGTTTTAATCACCCAGTTCAGTGCCTTTGTTTGAGTTTAGTCTGAAATCAGCAAATTTGGAACTTTGAACTGTTGACGTCTCATTGGATGACACCCAGTGGCTGTTTCCAGTCAGCACAGGGTTGGGTTCTGGAATACACTCAAAACAGCTGAACTGTACAATGAATAGGTTCTGTATTCAGGTTCTGACTTAAGGCATTTTTTAATGAGCTTCCTGATGAGGAGTTTGCGTTGAGCAAAATCTAGACTCCTTCCGGTAATGGGAAGTCCATCACATCCACCCCTGGGAATTCTAATGGAAGTTTTTTTTTAAATGGAACTCAGCAAACCAGACCGCAATGGGAAAGTAATTCAGTCTGAAATCTGAATTCATTTGGGGTTTGGAGATGTGAGAAAGGAGATCCAATATTTATTAAATCCAAGGATTATTATTCATTCACACAGCAATCTTCAACCCAATCTGTAAATTGACTTACCGTATATTCAACAAATATCTACAATTTTGGTTGAGTCAGATATTACGAAAATATGATACGTTTTGCCCAGTGCAATTAGAGTTCAGAGATTACCATAAATGTTAGGTGCTGGTATTCGGACAATGTCCTCCTCCTCGTTAATGTTTCAAATTTGTTTCTGAGCTGGAAAGCACTGCACTGAGAAACCTCTCCCAGATAGCAGCAAAACAAAAGGCAAAATACTGCAGATGCTGAAAATTGGAAATAAAAACAGAAGTCACTTGGGAACACGCAGCAGGTCAGGCAGCATCAATGGAGAGAGGAAAATGACCTAACGTTTCAGGTTCTGGTGAAAGTTCATCGACCTGAAACTTTCACTCATATTGTCCTCTCTCCATAAAGACTGCCTGACCTGCTCTGTGTTCACAGATAGCAGCAACCCAATGCATCCCACATTCTGTCCTTGTATCACCTATTGTGATGATTTTTACTTCCTTGTGGTTAGCTGAATATATCTAGATTAGAACTGGGACAGTGGGAAGAACACAGTATTTTCATTGAGTTTCCCTGACAGATTCTCTACTGTCGACAGTGTTCGGTTCAATCACGCACTGTCATATAAAAAAAAATATTCTTCCAACATAGAGTACTATTACTATACTGAGGTGAGAGATTTCACTGAACTCTGGAATCTCAAAAAATACTGTTTCATTAACTAACAAGGGAGAGGGGTGGCAACTAGGCTGTTTAGCACATCACAAATAGCAATTTTGATCTGTCTATGAGAAGAGTTATTGTTTCACTGGTATAATGTTTAGAATTGGTCATTATAATGAAGAATTGGTCGCGCCTTGGGATGTCCTCCTGACGTGAAAGGAGATCTATCATTGTCAATTTTTTTTTGTTGTTTCCACAAGGAAAATGCTATTAATTTCAAACTTTGTTTCTTCCTTTAATCCACAGAGACATTTATCCCACAAGGCGCCTGAGCCGAGGTTGCTGTACATGACAGAAGAGTCCGAGGTTGCAAGCCAGTTCTGAGGTCATGACTCCTGCTGGTCAAAAAGCCAGATCATGTCAAATGTGCCACCGTAAAAATCACTCGAGCGAGCGAGTGAGAGAGCACATTTCCTGGAACTTTTGATACAAACCTGTACAATTGCACAATACCATTCATTGCCAGGATTATGCCTATCCCAGGCTTGCTATGGGAACTCAAACTGAGGATCACGAGTCTGTTTCACGAGATGAACTATTAATATTTAAAATCAGCCTTCGTCCACATTTGATGGTTTCCTGGTGTTAACCCTTCAAAGTGCTACTGCTTTTAACTTTATGTTGACTTTATGGACTGCTTGCTGGGTTGTTGAGTATGCTGAGGGGGTTATATTAAGTGTCTGCAGAGATTTCAAAGTGGGTACCTATTGATACATGTTAAAGATTTCTCTTATTTATGTTCTCTTTCATTATCTTATTAACAAAGGTTTGGTGCCTAATCGGTGACAGCGTGCTTTTATAAAGTTACAATCCGGTCAAAGATAACAAAACGCCAAATGTATTAACGTATCAGAGTAGTTATTCCGAGTGAATTCATTGAAGCGGACTCATGGATATTCTTCTCCCTTTGATGCAGTTCTATAAATTTATTCTTGAGAACTTTGAAGATGCATTTACAATTTTAACTTATGAATAAGTGTCATATGGCAGGCCAGAATTGCCATTTTTAAACCTACATTTAATTGATTCGCTACTTGAAAGTGTGTGGTGTGATACAGAACCCCACCCCAACCACCGCAAATAACGACACGCTCTTCAGGCAGGGATACGTTTTGCATCCCACATATTTGTTATGTTGAGTAATGCTACAAATGACAAACCTGAATAAGCTATTGCCAATGGATGAACTCTCCCCCCCCCCCCCCGCCCGCCCCGTTGAATAATCTATGCAAAAGCCAAGTACCTACGAGGTTTGCCTGAGGAAGAGTTCAGCTCGAGAAGCCATTCCAAAACTCCCTGGTGTTTCGATTTCACAGACTCTTACACTGCGAGATAAGTAGAACAGGACAGAGTGGACGTTCTACTGTGTGAGCGGCTTTGGACACTAAACTTGGAGCTCCCCAGCCGATGAGTGAAACCGTCCGACACGTACGTGTTTGATTAGTGGCGAGACTGTTCCTGTTTAGGTCAAAGCGCAGATTTTAATAGAATATATATATATATATATTTTTGCCCAAGTGGATGAGATACAGATCCCAAGCCCGTTACAAAGTGACTTTTGCCCATTCAGTGACCTGTAAGAACCTGTAAATAAAATGTCAACTAAAACGTCAAGCTTCCCAGTTTCTTATCAACTCAGATTTGCTCATTCGCACACAGGCTGCGGGAACTTCCTTAAATTGAATTTGCTCATGGAGGCTACCAATGCATTCCTGTCATCCCCAAAACAGCCCTAACTCATAATGGTTTAAGAGTCTTTCGGGAAATCCACTTTTCATATATGTGAGGGCCATCACAGCCTAGCTCCACTCTCGGGGGGGGGGCCGACTACAACAACAACAACAACAAAATTGCAATTATATAGCGCCTTTCACGTCGGGAGGATGTCCAAAGCGCTGAAGAGTCTGGTCGGGGTAGTGGGGAAGGGGAAGGAGAGTAGGAGGTGGGGAAAGAGTTAGTGGGGGCAGCCGAAGCCGCGGTCAAAGAGGAAGGTCTTGAGACCGGCCTTGCAGGAGGAAAGGGAGGAAGCGAGGCGGAGGGGCTGTGGGATGGAGTTCCACAGTGTGGGAGCAGAGAGGCTGAAAGCTCGGCCGCCGATGGTTGGGCGGTTAGGGCGGTGGACGTGGAGCAGGCCTGAGTCTGCTGAACGGAGGGTGCGGGCAGGGCTGATAGGGAGACAGTAGGTCAGAGAGATAGGCCGGGGCAAGGCCGTGAATGGCCTTGAAAGTGAGAACAAGGATCTTGAATTCGATCCTCTGGGTGACGGGGAGCCAGTGGAGACGGGCGAGGGTGGGAGTGATGTGGTCGTGAAGCCTGGTACAGGAGAGTACACGAGCTGCAGAGTTCTGAATGATCTGCAGCCTGTGCAGGGAGGAGCCGGGGAGGCCGACACGGAGAGAGTTCCCGTAGTCGAGCTTGGAAGTAATAAAGGCGTGGATGAGAGTTTTGGCGGCGTGGGGGGGCAAGGTAGTGGCGGAGTCTGGCAATATTGCGGAGGTGATGGAAGGCTGTGCCGGTCATGGAACGGATGTGGGGGAGGAAGGATAGTTCGGGGTCGAACAAGACGCCCAGATTCCTGATTAGCTTCGAGAGGTGGAGAGAGCAGCCTTGATCATGATGCTAATCTATCGGTCATATTACGATTTTACAAAGAAAGAAAATAAATTGCTTGGTACGTTTGTCGAAATCGCATCACGGTGCTTCACAGTCATTTTCGAGTGTATTTTCTGCAGGAAAAACAGTTTTCTGTGGGAAGACATTTGGCATACAGCAAGGTCCCAGATAAAGCCTTGACCTCAATAACTAATTCACGGTATGGCTTCAAATTATGGAGTGCTTTGAAGGTGGTCCAAAAACTATCCTCGAATGATTTTGACAGGAAACAATTTTACTCGGAAGTTTACCCATCGTTCTACTTTACATGAATTAATCAAGATTTTGTTTACACTTCAACTCAAACCATGTACTGGCTTTTTACCTAAAACTGCAGCTATTATCGTATTTAGTGCCTTTTGAGAGTTACAACGTATGTTTGTCATCTGTTTATTGGTCCTGTGTACCTTTGAGACAGGCTGGCGGACATTTAAAAATATCTGACCTTTTAGCAAATGAGTATGATCATTCTTTAATGTATTTTAAGGTAATTTTTAAAGTAAATGTATATATATTCACACAATCAACGGAAGTGGATTCAAATTCTAATTGTAAACAAGGTCGGAATTGTATGTTTTTTTGTACAAAAGATATTTTAAAATATTGGAAAGAATGGAATGGCTCAACAGAATAATAAACACATTTCTATTAATAAAACAAACTTGTTTTTATTACAAGCTCAGCCTCTCTCTCTGTTTAACAGGTCCACAAAGGTCTGTCCTATTTAGCTGTCACGGTGTATTTTTTATTTCAATGAACTTTCAAGGTGGTTCAGTCACGTGTTTTAAGAGCACATTGCCAAACATAATGGGGGTGGGTGTGAAGAAGGTGACGGAATTTTTCCTTCACAACTGACTCTCCCAAACAAATGTCAAAGTCATGAAAAGGTACGAATACGAGTGATGGGAATGCAATAATAATCTTCAGTTTTGAGCACTCCCACCAACTCACAGCACACAGGATAGACAGGTACCAAGAAAGATGTATTTGTGTCACCAGCATCACGCATTAAAGAAATCACCTAACGAGGGAACAACAACAACTTCGATTTATATTGTGCCCTCCACGCCGGACGGTGTCTCAGAGCGCTTCTCAGAACACCCTGTACTGTATTTATATGAATTACACACTATAGTGATTAGCTGTGGGCTATTTTCTAGTTATGTACTCGAGCTTTGCTCAGAGCCCTCAAATCATTGTTCCTTTAAGCATTTTACCTGTTGCTGCTGGATTGTGTGTTTTATGGAGTAATTCCCGAGGCCCGGTGATACAGATACAAGCTGCACCATTCGGGATTCTTTGCCAATGTTTTTTTTGGGGGGGGTCACCCGCTTGTCTGACATGTGCGGAAACCCGTCACTGTGCTTAAGAGTATCCAAACCAAACTGGCAACAACAACAGCAAAATTACATTTGTATAGCGCCGTTCATGTTGGGAGGACGTCCCAAGGCACTGGACAGACAGTACTCTGGAGCCAAGCTGAGGGTTGGGGAGGATGGATATCGGGGTGGGGGGGAGTGGAGGAGATGAAACACTGACTTGAAAGCAAGGTCAAAGGATAGGGCCTTGAGGTGGGTCTTGAAGGAGGAGAGGGATGGGACAATGGAGTTCCAGAGGCCGTGGGCAGATATGGCTAAAGGCCCGCGTGCCAATGGTGGGGCGGGAGAGGCAGGGGACGTGAAGCAGGCCGGAGCCCGCTGAGCGGAGGGAACGGGAAGGTTAAAAGGGGGTTGTGAGGTCGCAGAGATAAGCGGGAGCGAGTCCACGGAGGACTTTGAAAATGAGGACTTGAACTGTATCCTCTGTGCGATGGAAAGTTAATGGAGTTGGGCGAGGGTGGGGGTGAAATGATCGTGGAGCCTAGTGCGGGAGAAGACACGGGCTACTGAGTTCTGGATGATCCGCAGCCTGTGGAGGGGAGACGTTGGAGAGGCCAACAAGTAAGGAGTTTGCAGTCAGGCCTGGACGTTATGAATGAATGTCTTCAGGGCTGTGTCCTCGGTACCCTCCACTTGGTTGCTTTACATCAGTGGTTCCCCAACCTCATGTCCCGACCCAGACCAGGGTCGCGGGGTGGGGGGGGTCCTCAGTAGGGTCGCAAAGGGTCGTCAGAAAAATTTTTCTTTTTTCGTAGTGTCGAAAATGCTTTCAACGCGAAAAAAAATGCAACACCGCCGACCAATTTGTATAAAGAGCGTTACTTACGAGATTAATTAATTGACGATTAAGAGATGCGCTGAGTCCACAAA